>CM066031.1:1809627140-1810227140 GCA_033557465.1 Ichthyophis bannanicus | reverse complement strand
TGGCTACGCACTGACGATCTAGCCACTCCGTGCGCTTTGGCCCAAACCACATACTGGCCCATCAACTGAGCAGATACCGCTCCATACTGCCACCCACAGCTTTCGAAAAAGGCCACCACTTTTTCACATCCTCACAGATAGGCTGCCCAGGTCCCAGCCGCAACGGAACTCCGTAGCAATTTCTTCATTCCGAGTGGCCAAGACTCCATAACTTCCAAGGGACCGTGCCTCCTTCCACATCCGCTTCTGGCACCAGTCTTCGAAATTGATCCCACTTGAAATGGGAAAGAGCATCCGCAATCTCATTAGAGTGCCCTGGTATATGTCTAGCTCTCAGTAACACATTCAAACGTAAGCATGCTAAAACCACTTCCCTCATCAAGTTCGCTACCTGGATACAATGTGGCGTGTAATGATTCACCACACTGACCACCGCTTCATTATCACACCACCATACCACCCTTCTATTACGCAGTTTTTCCGGCCACAACTCCAGTGCTACTAAAATAGGAAACAACTCTAAGAATGTTATATTGCTTGTGAGTCGCGCCTCATGCCATGCTTGGGGCCATTGCTCCGCACACCATGACCCCCCGAAATAAATACCCAAACCTATGCCCCCCGCTGCATCAGTATACAATTGCAGATCCACACTACTGCGCTCCGCCTCCATCAAGACGGTGGTCCCATTAAATTCCTCCAAAAAGACTTGCCATATCCTCAAATCAGCCCTAATCGCCTTCGAGACCCTGATATGATGATGCGGCCTGCTCACACCTGCCGTAGATGCCGCTAACCGACGCAGGAAGACCCTGCCCATTGGAATCACCCGACATGCAAAATTTAACGATCCTATCAATGCTTGCATCTCCTTCAATGTTAATTTTGATGAAGCCAATACATTAGCCACTAAGAAGCGTAATTTCCTGACTTTTTCTTGAGGAAGACGCGCTTCCATGAATTCGGAATCCAGTTCTACTCCAAGAAACGTGATCCGTGTGACCGGGCCCTCCGTCTTATCTTTTGCAAGTGGCACTCCTAACTCCCGCGACAACTCTACAAAACCTTCCAGCAAGTCGCGGCACTCCTCCGAATGTGCTGACCCCACAAACAAAAAATCATCCAAATAATGCACTACCATCGCTTTACCCACCTTGCGCTCTACTGCCCACTGCAAGAAGGTACTGAATTTCTCAAAGTATGCACACGACACGGAACAGCCCATTGGCAGGCACTTATCAAAATAAAATCCGTCTTCAAAACGAAAACCCAGTAGATAAAAGGAGGACGGGTGCACTGGCAGCAGCCTGAACGCCGACTCAATATCCACTTTCGCCATTTCTGCCCTAAAACCTGCTGCCCTTACCAACTCCACCGCCTTATCGAATGATGCGTATCGTACAGTACACAATTCACGCGGGATGCAGTCATTGACCGACTCGCCTAAAGGGCTAGACAAATTATGTATCAGCCGGAATTTCCCAGGCTCTTTTTAGGTATTATTCCTAACGGGGAGACTACCATCCTTGTGAATGGCTGGATCCTAAAAGGGCCTGCTACTCTCCCCAGCTGCAATTCCAATTCCAACTTTTTTCTCACCACTGGTGCGAAGCGCCGAACTGAAAGGGAATTCCGTGCCACCGTCCCTTCAACCTGCCTACACACCGGAATTGCAAAACCAAACTTAAAACCCGAATACAAAATTTCTCTATCCCTTCGCCTAGGGTACTGGCCCAGCCACTCGTTTAACACCTCAACCCGAATCGGCGTAGGGGCGAGGTCAAATAAATCCTCACTGCTTTGCGCCAGGCACGGGGGCCTGAGAAACTCCTTTTTTAAGGCATTTGATTGCGGGATGGGCTCCCCCACAAATGGAGCACACATGTCTAAATTTGCAGTCTGGAAACGGGCACGAGGTCTTGTTAAACCGCCAGCATACGTCTCCTGCTCCACTGCCTCCTGCTCGCTGCTGTCCGATGCTCCCAGCCCCTCGAAAGGAACGACCCACTCCCATAGCAACCCCCCCTGTGCCCTTGGCCGACATCTGGGTCAACCACAAATTAATGTCCTGCATGCCCCACGACACCAAGTGATTCTCTTCCATCTTGTCCCTGAATCTCTCATCATAGTTTAACCATGACCACCCTTTGTGCGTCTGCGAAGCTTCCAAGATTGAATCTGCATATGATAAATGCGTATTGCCCTGGATAATACTGTCCCCAAACACTCGCCAAACGCAAAAAAGCTCGGGTCCAATTAACTACATTTCGAGAAACTTTCTTAACGCGCCCTGCCTTCTCATCCTCCTTACGCTTCCTCCTACTTTCCTCCAAACGTTTACGGCCCTCTAACAGTCGGAAAATATCAATATAACGGCGCCTCTTAATTCTTTGCTGTAACTTCCTCAGAACTCCCTCCCATAACTCAGAGAAAGCTACCACTGTCGGGGCTCCCTTCGCTTGTCCCCCCCCAGAACCCCTTTGCCTACCATCTTCCGACGATGACGACGAGGACGACAAATCCGAAGATGACGACGACGTTGCCGATGATCTAGATCTCCGCCGCCTCTGACAAGAATGCCTCCATTTTTTACTTCCTTTCCCTGTCCTCTTTCGCCGCCCACTACCCCTTTCCCCACCTTCCTCCAGTGCCTCCCGTAACTCACCCGACACGGCTGCCGCAGACACCACCACTTCCGAAGGACTAACATCCACCGGGCTGATCCCAAGATCCTGCCGCTGCCCAACCTCATCCCGGGACGAGACCACACCCGCCACCGTCCGCTGCGTCGCCGAATGCCCGGATTCCACGAGCCCAGCTTGCTGCTGTCCTCCTGCTCCCTCGTATCTGCCTGCTTCGCGAGCCGCGGCCTGCGAAAACATCGCTGGAACCTGTGGAGACATAAAAGGAGAAGGAGGGGGAGGGGACAGCAGGGGGCCAACCTGGTTGCCACGCCTCCAACCATTCAGCTCTGGAGGAACCTTGACCGCCCCCCAACCAATGGGCCCAAGCTGGATGGCCGCCCCAAACCCCACTACCGCTTTGGCCTGTCCGCCCGCCCATGGGAGATGTCAAGATTCTACCCCCCAAATTATGCGCTCCTGCACACCCCGGAATAGTCCCCATGCCTTGAACTGCAATGCCCCACCACCCTTGTGCCAAATCACCCTGAACCTGTTCTACCCCCCCTTCAGTGTCCACCTCACGTCCACACCTAACATCACCTTGCTCCCCGCTACCTGCGGATACCGCCTCCGAACCGGCCCCCCTACCCACAGGCTGGAGCTGCCCTCGCCCTCTGTGCCCCCGCAACCTGGACCCCGTACACCCCTTGCCCTTCGCTGCTGGAGGTCCTCCCCTCCCTCGAGTAGGTCCTTTAGCCCTTGTTTGGCTCCTACTGGAAGTCCCCCGGCGCCCATGCCCACCCTGACTGTTCCCACCTTCTAACACCCCTTCAACCCTTCCCTCATTATGTCTCTGTGCGCCCCGCCCGCGCCCACTCCCTCTCACCCTAGCAGGTCCTCGTGTTCCAGACCGTTCACCTCCTCGAGCCATCTGTTCTGGTTTTTTTTTATTTATTTATTTTTAATTAAACCACCCCTGGCTCTGACACGGCAAAAGAAACAAAAAAGGAGGACTTGCCTTTTAAGGGGGCCCCTCTGCTCTCAAACCACTGACGCTCCAGTCTCTTGACCCCTATGCACCCCCGCACCTGCTCAGGCCCTGCTGTATGATGAATCTCTCGCGCCGCCTCCGCTCCTCACCGCACTCTCCAGCTCAGGGCCCGCGCAAGTGGAGCACTTCCAATGCCGCCGCAGGCTTCCACACAGTACCTCGCACACCGATTCCTCCACGCGCTGCAACACCCACCAACGCCGACAAGTAGAGGCTTGCCAGCACCAAAGCAGGCCCGCTGCACGCCCGTCGCTGGAAAGGAAGGAAACCGCCAACCTCCTTCCCTTTTAAAACTTCATGCACGCCGGCTCCTCTTCATTGGCTCCGCTCCTCGCGCGCTGCGGAGCCAATGATTTTGAATGACGCTGACAGCGTCAACCGCGTCACCTTCGCTTGCTCCCCCCTCTTCCTCCCCCAAGCCCTGAAGCAGGGCACCGGGCCCGGGCCGATCACCAGGTTACCATTGTCCACCGGGACCCTGCCCGTGTACTTTCCATTATGACTGAGTGAGAAGCAGGTGAGTGCCTTGATTAGGTAGGATCTAAGTATAATTGTTGTTCAGTGCTGTTCTGTGTGTTCTGAACATTATCAAGTTGAAGGTTGTGATAGTGCAGAGTAAAAAGATGGGTTGTTACTTCTTTTCTAAATGATTGAAGGTTTTTGAGTTCTCTAAGTTCTGTGGCTCCTCTATTCTTATGCCACTATGTGCCACCTGGGCAGCTGCCTGGTCCACAATGTCTTCCTGCACCTACCTCTGCATTCCAATGTGCCACCCCCTTTACTCCTTTGGCAGCATCAGCATGGTGCCCTTTCCTACTTGTGCACCATGCTGCTGTTGCTAATGGAGCACTACTATCACTGACTTGGGCTCCCTTGTCATTTCATTACACTGCTCACATTAAAATAGGTTGTCTCTTCTCTGCAGACACCCTTTCTGTGAGGTTTTACATTGCCTCCTGTTCCCTTTACGCTGCAGGAGCCTTTTACACATGGAAACTTGGCATCTTTGCGATGGTAAGGGGACATGTGTGCTGTTACCACACATAAACGGCACACTTGCTCCCTTACCGCCCTTTAGTAAACATACACCCAAGTATTTTTATTTGACTGCCAAGGAGTGTTCCTGTGCAAATCCTCCCTCACTTTGAGTACATTGTCAGTGTTAGTGAGTAAAAGCTATTTTACATAATTCAAAGGAAACCTGCAGCAGCATCTGCAATCTCTCAGCTTCACTCCTGTATAAAAAGTATTCAGCAACTTCCGACCTGAAATAAGTGGAATGCAGATTAGTGACCAGAGTCAACTGACCTCAATTATGACTAGCTAAATCCTCTGCTGTTTCAGGATTCTGGGGATTACGCTATTATTTTAGGAAGGGCTTCGACACCTATTTATTTATTTAAAAAAAGCACTTCTACGTTGCTACTGAATACATTCCTAGCAATGTACAATAAACAGATGAAAGAGACAAAACAAACATATAATATACAGCAATGAAATGAATAATATGATATTGCATATTACGAAATTACAGTAGATTAGCAAACGCCTGCTTGATAAGCAAAGCCTTAACACACTTTCTAAATCTCAGATAATCCTTCTCTAAAAGCAGCTCTACATGCAAACTGTTCCACAAAATAAGGACAGCATACGGAAATGCACTAGAACTTGATTCAGCTCTTTTATAATATTAAGAGAAAACAATGCAACTTCCTATGGGGAAATATATTAAAAGGTATTCACCCATCAGTGCTAATGTAATGTACATATTTTTTTTCTCTTTTAATCCAGATATTCACTTTGGGATCTGTTTACTAAAACACATTAGGCTTTTTCAGCTAAAGTGGCAAAAAAGTGCAGGTAGTTCAGCATTAACTGCGAAAGTCATGTGTTATTTGTTGGGGGCATACACAGCATTTGCCCACTGAAATTGCAGAGAATGCAGTCCAGCAGCTCCATGGATGGTGCCGAGTATGACCACAGTAACTGCATGTTGCAGACTTGGTCACAATAATTGCGTGTTGTAGACGCATCCATTCTCCACCCATATCCTGTCCACAGTTAGCGTGGGATCTGCAGATAATGCTGCGTTATCTGCAATTTCCTTGCATTATCGGATAATGCACCAAGATAGCATATGCTATCTGTTACATTAACAGATAACTCTGCTTCATAAACATGCTCCTAAGGGTTTTAATGCATTAACTTCATAATGAGCGTTAGCCTTTTGTAAACAAGCCCTATGTTACTAAAAGTGCAGTATGTTTTTGTACTTAGCAAATTTTAGGAGCAAACTCCAGCATGTAGCAAGTGCAAAAGCCGTGTGGTAACTGCCAGGGGTGTGCTCCTTCACTTACCATAGGGAAAGGTCACCTGCCATGTGTTAAGGTCATTTGCAATTACCATGGCAGCCCTTAACACTACCTATTGCAGCATGGACAGTTAGTGCACGGTAAGTAGAATTCGCTAACTGCAATACGCAGCTCATACACACTCTCCATCCATAACACAGGTACACTACCAAAAAACTGCCTCCAGTTTTGCAACTGATTCCTATAGATTTTGGGGTGCTGAATCCAGGAAAAATAGCCAAAATGTTCCATCACGTCACGTTTTCTTGCAAAATTAGATTTCTTACCCATATAAGGAATGTTCACATAATTTCTTTTTAGCCGACTGCAGTTTATTTTCTTGGCCCAAAATAGAGGTTGTAATGGTTAACTAACTAGAAACACTCCCTCATGATATTTTAGAGTGTTTTGTATTAATTTTATACATTAACAGGACAACTGGGAGGCGGGGGGCTAAATCCAGTACTCGCGCTGGCGCATGTTCTTTCCTGTTCGCCTCGCCTCGCCTCGTTCGCTTGCTCAAACACGGTGGTTGCGACATGAACGTTCCTGTCAAATTTCAGTTTCTTGCAAGTTCATTATTACCTTTTGTTTGCTCAGTCGTAATCCAGCTTTATTCCGAAGTGGTTCACTACAGTTGTAGTTTGCAGTGCTGTGTATTTGTGATGGCTCACAGAGCCAGAGGTTGCGTCAACTCTCCGGACAGTTTTTGTTTTATTTGTGGGGAATATACCGTGAAAAAGCGGCAGAGGAACATTTCTGCATTTATTAAAAAAGTATATTTCGCCTATTTCGGTTTGAAGTTAGGCGATCAAGACAAACCATGGGCTCCTCACAAAGTGTGCAAGACATGTGAGGAAGATCTACGCTTATGGATGAAAGGTAAAAAACAAGCATTTTGTTTCGGAATACCTATGATGTGGCGTGAACAAAGAGACCACAGCAGTGACTGCTATTTTTGCTCTTGAATTGTGAAGGGATACAACTTAAAAAATAAGAACGTAATAAGTTACCCCAACCTTCCCTCAGCAATTAGGCCTATGCCTCATAGCAACGAAGTACCTGTGCCTGAACCACCAAAATCTTTGGATCATATTTGTGTGGACAGTTCTGATCATGATGAGACTCATCAGATGGCTTTTCCCGATGAGTCCAGTACTTCCGAGTTTGAAACTGAACCAGATCCGAAACCTGAACTTTTCTCTCAAGCTGAATTGAATGATTTAGTCCGGGATTTAGGACTCCCAAAAGATGCTGCCCAACTGCTAGGTTCTCGGCTTAAACAGAAAAATTTATTGTCACCAGGAACAACTTTTTATTGGTACCGCAACCGCGAGACACAATTTTTGAAGTATTTCAGCAAAGAGGAAGATTTGGTATTTTGCAACGATATATACGGAGTGATGGAAAAGTTTAAACTCAAGTATGATCCTGCTGAATGGCGGCTGTTCATTGATTCGTCAAAAGACAGCATACAAGGTGTTGTTCTTCATAATGGCAACACATTCGCTTCAGTTCCTATTGCTCACTCTGTTATTCTCCAAGAAAAATACGAAAATTTGGCCCTGATTCTTCAGAAGATTCGTTATGATGAGCATAAGTGGATGATTTGTGGAGACTTTAAAATTCTATCCATGCTATTAGGGCAGCAATCCGGTTTCACCAAATATCCCTGCTTCCTTTGCTTGTGGGATAGCCGGGCCCGCGACCTACACTGGGGGAAAAAAGACTGGCCAATTCGGGAGTATTTGAGACCCGGTGAGAAAAATGTTCTTCATGAGAGCTTGGTACCTCGTGATAAAATTCTATTACCACCTCTCCACATTAAGTTGGGTCTCATTAAGCAATTCATCAAGTCCCTTCCAAAAGATGGTGAGTGCTTTCGGTACCTTTGCTCAAAGTTCCCCCGACTTTCTGAAGCAAAGCTAAAGGAAGGAGTGTTTGTTGGCCCTGATATAAGGAAACTCATTTCAGATGGAGCATTCGCAATAACGATGTCTGAGAAGGAAAAAGAAGCCTGGGATTCCTTCAAGGATGTTGTTCTCAAATTCTTGGGGAACAGGTGGGATGAGAACTATAAGGATATTGTTGCCAGGATGCTCAATGCCTTCAAAGAACAAGGCTGTAACATGAGCCTGAAAGTCCATTTCTTGCACTCCCATGTGAACTACTTTCCCGAAAACTTGGGGGCGTACAGTGAAGAACAAGGTGAAAGGTTTCACCAGGACATCAAGGACGCAGAGAGAAGGTACCAAGGAAGATGGAACACCACTATGATGGCTGATTTCTGCTGGTTGCTGCTGCGGGAAACCCCAGATGAAAAATACGCCAAGCAGCGCACCAAGAGAAGCATTCGGGGGAAGAAGAAACGGGCCCACCAGGAGATTGATTGACCCAAGAATGACTTTAAAATCTAAACTGTGTTGACAAATATCGTGTTTTTACTAAACTTTGAAATAAAAATTTGCTAGTTATTACCACAGTGTCGGATCTCATTGATTAGAATTTTATTTTCACACCATCGGGTGTTTGTCTTCATGTATTGCAATGGTGCAGTTTGCGTTTTCTATTCTTACATACATACCTGTACAACATTTTTTGCACATTTCTTTGCTTTGCTTTGTGTCTAACCTCGCTCTTATATGCTCAATGTTTGTGCACATGTATGTGGCTGTTTTAAGTGCAGACAATTTTGCTACCATCACAGTGTGTTTGTTGACATTACTCTATTCTTATGTGCTGCCTTGTTACAATTTTCTTTATTCTTATTTGAATAACTACTAAACAATTAGTATAAAGAATTCATCCAAGAAACTTTTATCTCGATCGCACTCAATCTGAAACGTTCACCTCAAACTGCTAATCCAATGTAGCAAAAAATCTCTACGTGATGGAGCAAATTGGTTACCAGATTTGGATTCAGCGCACCAAAAAACGTAAAAATCAATCGAAACATTAGAGGCAGTTTAAAAAATTTTTTTTTTAGTGTACCTGTATAATCAGCCCATTCCCTGCCCCATCACACAATGAGAAATTAACATGTTAATTTGCATAAAGTAACTGTCATGCTAATGCGGTAACAGTTGGGTTTTTTTTTAGTGCCATCAAGTCAGTGTTGACAGTGGTAACAGTTACCGCGTGCTAAAATGTACTGTAAAAACTTAGTGCACGTCAGTAAAAGAGCCCCTTAGGGACTGATATACTAAGATTCCCCCCCCCCCACCCCCGAACTGTTTCTATGAGGAAAAAAAAAGCTTAGTGAAACAGGTCCTTACAGAATTAAAAACAGTTTATGCACACTTGCATAGCCAGAGTATGCTTCCTGACTTTCATCCCTAGCCATGCAGTTTGGCACTGATGCACTTTTCACAACTCGGTTCTTCTCAAGCATGTGGTGCTTCTTTCCAGCAGGAAGATTTGCTCTTGACAGGCTAACATAAATAGCTCAATAACCTGCAGGTGTTTTTCATTTACTTGACAGCTTTATGGAAGCACATTTAGAAAAAGACCAACATTGTTCTTCCATGAGTGCACTGCCAATTTTTGCAAACTTTTAATTACTAGAATATACAATCCATAACATGACCAGTGGCTTCATGCCACACAAGACAGGCTGGACCAATGCTAGTTCCAATGTGTATAGAGTACAAATCCGTCCCTCATCTCCAGATAGGAAAGTATTTCAAATTTCTTGTGGCAGGGTGTATGTTAGCAGAGTGTTGGGTTATTAATAGGGTTATGCATTACCCATGTTGCTTTACATCCTTTTATCCGAAATGAGAGGAAACCCCCCAAAATTTCATTTTTTCCCAGGTCATAAATAGTGTGCACTATTTATTGAGTTATTTAGGTTTATTTACTGCCTTTATGAAGAGATTTGCCCAAGGCGGTGTACAATAGATCTTACCTGACATAGGCAACTTACATGGTAGCATCAGCATAACAATAGCAAAATGTTCACGTCAGCAAATCGACAATTAGAGCAAAGAGAAACTTGAAGATAGGAAAATTAAATCCTGATTATAGCAACAGTATGATATAGTGTCAGTAATGCACACCTTAAAACAGCACAATAGAACAATCATAGAACAGAATTATCATACAATGAGGGGGGATTTTACAAAGGATGTCCAAGTGCAATCTGGGACGTCTAAGCCTGAACGTCTGAAAAAAAAAGCGGGCACGTCCAGGTGCAGACATGATTTCACAAATGTGGATATTCCCGATGTGAATGTCTACAGAGGTGTCTGCATAGACATCCCCAGAATTTCAAAGCCTAGACATCTAGGAATAGCCTAATGAGTGGAGTCATGAGCTAAGAACAGGGAGCCCAGGGTTCAAATCCCACAGCTGCTGCCATTGAACTTGTACTGTGGGACGATAGAATGCTTTCTCCTTTGCACCCTCTGGATGTTTTTCAGCCAAAACCGGTACTTTTCAGATGCCTCTTTGTTCTTGCAGCAGGACTAAACCTAGACACAATGTGGGATGTTTCAGAGATCAGGCAGGGACGTACAGGTTTCTGGGAACCTGCCAGCGACATCTCCATCATGCCTCTGTTCAGACTTGAATGTACCCATGTTGGTGACGTCCACAGATATGGCTACTAAAATGCCTCTGGAGACATCGCTGGCCTTTGGATGTCTCTATGCCAGTTTTTGGATATCCAAAGCACAAATAGGGCTTCCAAAATGACCCTCAGTTTCAACAGAATACAAATTATATACCTTAAGAGGCTGCATGGTAAAACATTCAAATAAGATAGATAGGATAGTCACAATGTCAGCACAGTACAAATGATGCACCTTAACAAGCAATATGGTAGAGCATTCGTATAGCATAGCTAGGATACTCACAATGTCAGCACTATACATTGTGTCTAGGTATCATAAGGAAATGAATGGAAAATAAAACAAAAGATATTATAATGCCTCTATATCGTTCCATGGTGAGACCGCACCTTGAATATTGTGTGCAATTCTGGTCGCCGTATCTTAAAAAGGATACAGCGTTATTAGAAAAGGTTCAGAGAAGAGCCACCAAAATGGTAAAGGGGATGGAAGGATACTCCTATGAAGAAAGGCTAAAAAGGTTAGGGCTCTTTAACCTGGAAAAGAGACGGCTGAGGGGAGATATGATAGAAGTCTATAAATTAATGAACGGAGTGGAACGGGTAAACGTAGATCGATTGTTTACGTTATCAGAATATAGAAAGACTAGGGGACATGCAATGAAGCTACAGGGTAAACTATTTAAAACTAATAAAAGAAAATATTTCTTCACTCAACGTGTAATTAAATTCTGGAATAGCTAGGCCGCAGAGCCATGTGCACGCGGCCGGCATTAACCGGGTGGGCAGCAGCGTGGATGCCCGTATGGCATTTGTGGCGATTCAAGCCCGGGGGGTGGGGCGCAAGGGGTACTGCGTTCCCATTGGGAAGATGGAGTTGGGAACGCAGTTGGGAAGATGGAGTTGGGAAGATGGAGTTGTTGGTGGGGGTACTAGTGCGGGGACGCGGCGTGGCTCCGGCCTCTTGCGATCGGATGCCGGAGTCGCCGGACGTGTGAGGAGCTTCGCAATCACAAATTTAACGGTGGGCCTGGGGCGAATTTGGAGAGCGGGGATTAATAGGCTTGGCCCTGTGAGAGCATGGCAGTATAATTTCAGTCTGGAAGTGGGGAAGCGGTCTGTATCGCTACGCTGCTTTGGATGAGGTTAATTTAAAAAAAAAAAAAAAGCAAAGGGAATTGATACCGGGGTTCAGTGCTCTGGGGTTTGAGGCTGCACGTTTTTGTCTGGGAGCTGGGATGAGGATCCCACGGCACCATTTGGCAAGTAGTCTGGAATTTTGAAATTTTATAAGCCCACGGTGCTGCTTGGCAGGGGCTTCGGGGGGTTTAAGAGGTTTGCTATTTAATATATAGAATAAATATATTTTACAAAAAGAAGACTATGCCCCGAAACAAGGTGGGGGAAAAAGAGTGCAGAAAAGGGAAAAGGGTCAAGCAGGGGGAGAGGGGCGGAATGGGCAGCACGGGGGGAGAGAAGGATGGTGTCCGATGCTAGCGCGGAGCGTGGGGATGGCAGGCCACAAGGTGCAGCAGTAAGAGGGAAGTCTGTGCGGGGAGGGGCCAAGGGCAGAGCTCCTCACAAGGCAGTAGCTGCTCAGGGGGGAGGTAGGCAAGCAGGGGGGCCGGCCAGAGGAAATGGAGGGCGGGGGGGGGGGGGGGCAGAGGGATTGCAGTTGGGCTAGCGCAGGCTCAGAATGAGGTATGTGGCATTGCTAGGGTAGGTGAGCCATTGCGGGAGCCTAGGGCCCCTCGGGGTAGTCGGGGAAGCAGGAGTGGTGAGCAGTTAAGAGAGACGCCGGAACATTGGGCAGGGCTGGGGTCTGATGGACGGCCAAGCGGTGGTCCACCCCCCCTTGAAGGAGGGGTAGGCATTTTAGGGGAAGGAGACAGGTGGGGGTTGGCGGGTACATTTGGGTGGCAACAGGATGTGGGAGGCGGTTCCTCTCCCGCTTGGGAGCATTGGCAGGGCGGGGGTCAAGGTTCCTCGCGGGCGGAGTGGCTGGGGGCTTGGCAGTCACCATGGGCTAGTGCGGGTGTCTCTTCGCCTTTCCCTGTTTTTTCTCCACAGGTACCCCCGGTGTGGCAGTATGCGGGGAGTCCTTGGTGGAGTGCGTCGTGGCAAGGAGAAGGCACGATGGCAATGGCTGGAAGTGCGCCTGTGGAGATGGAGGCAGCTGTTCAGACGGCTTCGGAGCGTCCAGAGATCGGTGTCTCTACGGAAGTGGCTGAGAGTGCTTCAGGTGAGTTGGCATTTGACCAGGGGGTGGAGGTTAGGGTGGGAACCGTTGCTGCAGACAAAGGGCGAAAGAAGAGAAGCTGGAAGCGGCGGCATTCTTGTCATAGGCGTAGGAGATCGGATTCATCTTACATGTCGTCCTCTGACTTGTCGTCTAGTTCGACTTCGGTAGAAGGAAGTCAGTGTCGTGAACCAGGGGGGTCGATGAGGGGGCAGAAAACAGGCGGCGCAATTCCTACAGTGGCTGCGTTCTTGGAATTATGGGAGGGCGTACCGAGGACTTTGCGGCGAAAAATCCAAAAGCGGCGCTATATAGACATTTTCTGTCTGTTGGAAGGTAGGAAGCGTTCAGGGGACAGTAGGAGGAAGAGGAAGAAAGACGAGAAGGCTGGTCAGGTGCGGAGAGTGGCTAGGAATGTGGTGAATTGGATGCGGGCCTTTTTACGGTTAGCTAGCGTTTGGGGGCACATGCATCCAGAGCAGTACGGTATGCTTTTGGCGTACGTGGACTCCATCTTAGAGGCGTCTCAGACCCACGACAGTTGGGCTTGGCTCAACTACGATGAAAAGTTTCGGGACAAAATGGAAGAAAACCAGATGTTGTCCTGGGGTACACAAGATATCAATCTATGGTTGACGCAGATGGTGGTCAGACCGGGAGGTGGAGGTGTGATTGGTTCTAGAGGGGGATTGGTCAGTGCAGTGGGTGCGGGGAAGCCCTTTCGTGGGGGTGTGTCCCCGACAGTGCAGAGAACTGCGGGGGGAGGGGGCACCAGCGATGTCTGTTGGCGTTTCAACAAGTCTTCCTGCCCCTTTCCGGACTGTAAATTCCGGCACGCATGCTCTGTCTGTGGCGGAGGACATTCCGCCCTTAAATGTGTTAAAAGAGGTCCACCTGGATCCATTGCGCCCCCATCTAAACAATAGTAGTTTGCAGAGCCTGGCCCCTACTCCTATTAAGGTCCAGGCTTTGCGTCCGTGGTTGTGTCGGTATCCCAGGAGGAAGGATAGCAGTATTTTGGGAGGGGGATTTCAGTGGGGGTTTCAGATTCCTATTGTTGGTAAGGTTGCTGCAGGTAGAGCGAGGAATTCGCCTTCGGTCAGACAGTTTATTAATATAGTAAGGGATAAGTTGGCCGGAGAGATTTTGTAGGGGCGGGTTGCTGGCCCCTTTGAAGAACAGCCATTTGAGGACTTTGTGGTCTCCCCCTTGGGAATAATCCCGAAGAAAGAGCAGGGTAAGTATCGGTTAATTCATAATCTTTCATTCCCGGTGGGTTCATCTGTTAACGACCACATTCCAAAGGAATTGTGTGCGGTGCGTTATGCATCTTTTGATGAAGCTGTGGAGTTAGTGAGGGATTGTGGCCCGGAGTGCTTGATGGCTAAGGCGGATATTGAATCTGCCTTCCGTTTGTTGCCTGTGCACCCGTCGGCTTTTCATTTGTTGGGATTCCGCTTTGAGGGGCAATTTTATTTTGACAAGTGCATGCCAATGGGTTGCACCATATCCTGCACGTATTTCAAACAGTTTAGTACTTTCATGCACTGGGCTATTGTTCAGCAGTCGGGTAGTGGACAGGTAGTGCATTACTTGGATGATTTCCTTTTTGTAGGGACGGCTCAGTCTGGGCAGTGTCAGGACTTGTTGGATGGCTTTATGCACCTGGCTCAGGAGTGGGGTGTACCATTGGTGGTAGGGAAGACAGAGGGGCTGGCGACGTGTCTTACTTTTTTGGGGGTGGAGTTGGATTCTGTTTTAATGGTAGCAAGGTTACCGGTCGACAAGGTTGCGAGGCTGGGAGTATTGGTAGCGAACGCGATGATCTCTACAAAGATGATTTTGCGGGAGATGCAGGCCCTTATCGGTTCCCTTAATTTTGTATGTTGGGTTATTCCCATGGGCAGAGTCTTTTTGCGCCGGCTGGCGTCGGCTACGGCGGGGGTTCGTAAACCTCATCATCGGATCAGGGTTTCGCATAGTATGCGAGCAGACTTAGGGGTCTGGGAGGAGTTTCTGCAAGATTTTAACGGTATCACGGTGTTGCGGGAGAAGGTCATATCCAGTGAAGAGTTACAATTGTATACGGATGCTGCTGGGGGGGTGGGCTTGGGGGTTTACTTTGGGGGCTCGTGGTGTGCAGCGGGATGGCCGCAGTCTTGGCACGAAGTCGGCCTTACTAGTAACATAACCTTCCTTGAGTTGTTCTCGATTTTGGTGGTGCTAGCACTGTGGCCTGAGAGGCTATGGAATCGCCAGCTAGTGTGGTGGTGCGATAATGAAGCAGTTGTCAGCGTGCTGAATAATTATACCCCGTGATGCAAACAGGTTGCTGACTTAATGCGTCAAGTGGTCTTAGCCTGCTTGCGTTTGAATTTGGTGATTAAGGCTCGCCATATTCCGGGGAGTACTAACACGATTGCTGATGCTCTTTCCCGTTTTAAGTGGGAGCTGTTTCGGACCTTGGCTCCAGAAGCAGAAGAGATCGGAGCCTCTGTCCCAGAACACTTATGGCAGATTGGCCTGTGGACATGACGGACTTGCTGAAAAATTCTGTGTCTGCTGCGACGTGGGAGGCTTTCCTGGCGGAGTGGGGATGGAGACTGGGCCCTGCATTGGATTGGCTGCTGGGTCAGTATGTGTTGGCAGCAAAAGTTGCGGGCTTGTCGCGATCAATGGTGCGGAGGAATTTGGCAGGATTTTCTTTTTTCATGAAAGCCGTGGGGTGGGGGGCGGCAGGGGGGGGGGGTTTGACGCTCAGGCTTTTACAAGGATGGGAGCGGTCCGTTCCATCGCCTGGTGATAGTAGGCAGCCTATAACGCATGCCCTGTTGGGTCAATTGTGTGTAGCGCTGCCACAGGTGGTCTCGTTCTGCTATGAAGGCTTGCTGTTTTGGGCGGTGTTTTCTGTGGCCTTTTTTGGTGCTTTCCGGGTGGGCAAATTGGTGGCAGAGTCGGGTCGCCGCGCGGGGGGCCGAGGCTTACAATTTCACCAAGTGAAGTTGGTAGAGGGTGGGGTTAACATTCACTTAGCGCGTTCCAAAACAGATCAGTCGGGAAAAGGGGTGTGGGTAGTCTTGAGAGAGGTGTCTGGGACTCCTACTTGCCCTGTTAAGTTGTTAAAAGCGTACTTGGGTGTGCGGCCGGCTGGCGCGGGTAGTTTATTTGTGCATGAGGATACGCGGGTGCTTACGCGTTTTCAGTTTACGGCGGTCATGCGGATGTCGCTGCAGCAGATAGGGGAGGACCATGGTCGGTTTGCCCCACACTCATTCAGGATTGGGGCGGCTACCAGTGCCGCAGCGGAAGGATTGCCGGATCAGGATATCCGGTGAATTGGCCGATGGAGGTCGCAGGCGTTCCAAAGCTATGTGCATTTATAGGGGTGGTGGGGGTGACTAACTTTATCTTCTCTTTGTGTTACAGATATAGTTCAAGGACGGTGTCACTGTTGGGTGACTGGGTCCACCAAAGAACAGCAAGCTGCCACGTGGGCAACTAGAAACCAGTCAGGAGACGTGGCAGGAAGTTCTAAAATTGCCTTTATTGTTCCACGGATAAAGAGTGCCAAACCCAACACAGGCCGTGTTTCGTACACCACTTCCTCAGGGGTTCAGGGCTCACACTGTGAACAGCCAATATAACACACAACTCTCTTTGATTGGCAGGACCGTGGGAACCACCTGCCTCACACTCGCGGTGTAGGTTAAACTGAATCACATTCCAAAAAAACGCCGTCAGCGTTCAAGATCAGAAATCGCTACACACTGACTAACTTTATCTTCTCTTTATGTTACAGATATAGTTCAAGGACGGTGTTGCTGCTGGGTGACTGGCCATTCGTTCGTTTACTGGGCTGGTCGGCGAGCAGCAACACGGCCAATTGGCATGAATCTGGGACTTGACGTTTCCGAGGTGACCGTCTCATGGCTGGGCGAGCATGGACTGCGGTGGATCCAGTTCTTACCTTTGCTGCGGCACCATGAGCGTCGGAGATGGAAGCCCGATATTTTGTTGATTCACTTGGGAGGCAACGACTTGATGTCCTGGACTTGTCGGCAGTTGATTCGTGCGGTGCACAAGGACTTGGGGGCTGTCTTGGCAATGTTCACGGGCTTAGTTCTGGTTTGGTTTGATATCATTCCAAGGCCTGCTTGCAAGGTTCAGCGGCGATGGTCCAGGGGGCTGACAAAAATCAATCGCCAAATAGGCAGATGGGTCGTTGAGCATGGGGGGTGCCAAATTCTGCACACATGGGTTGATGTAGAATGCGCGGGCCTGTTCAGGCCTGACGGGGTACATTTATCCCCGATCGGGTTGGACTTGCTGCTCAACGATTGGCAGGAGGCCTTGGAGGTTATCATGTCTGGGAGACGGGCTGGTCGCAGCTTACTGTATGGGGTTTGGCTCAGGTCGGAGGTGGCCTGAGCCGGTGGCGGGATCCCGGAGGTATCCGGGGTCCGGAGCCGGATGCAAGCATTAGGGCTGGGGTGGGGTACCCCCGACCCGGACAATCCCTGAGGTTTTTGCTAATAATATGGCGAAGCCGGATGAGAGAGGGCGAGGCGATTTAGTCGGGGCCTGTACCCGGTGGAAGCGGAAGCGGCGTCACCTTGCTAATAACATGGCTGGTGATGGCACGCTCTGCTGGGGGGTGGGGGGGTAAGTTAACTTGTTTAATTGTAGTTGGTTATTGTTGTAAGTTAATAAAGCTGCGACCAGTTCAATTCCAAAAGAGGTGTAATGGTTTTTGTGTGAATGATCAGGTGTAGGACTATTAAAGGTGGGGGGGGGGGAATTAAGGGCAGAACCAACTGGTCCACCGTACCCGGTTATAGCTAGGCCGCGGAGCCATGTGCACGCGGCCGGCATTAACCGGGTGGGCCGCAGCGTGGATGCCCGTATGGCATTTGTGGCGATTCAAGCCTGGGGGGCGGGGCGCAAGGGGTACTGCGTTCCCATTGGCTCCAGTGAGTTGAATGTCTCGCGCGGTAGCCAATGGGAAGATGGAGTTGTTGGTGGGGGTACTAGTGCGGGGACGCGGTGTGGCTCCGGCCTCTTGCGATCGGATGCCGGAGTCGCCGGACGCCCTCCCACCCAGCCTTGTTGCAAGTAGGTCTTGGCAGTGTGTTGTTGGGGTGTTGCAGCTGGAGGGGGTTTGGCGGGATCCCGGAGGTTTCCGGGGTCCGGAGCCGGATGCAAGTATTAGGGTGGGGGTGGGGTACCCCCGACCTGGACAATCCCTCAGGTTTTTGCTAATAATATGGCGAAACCGGATGAGGGAGGGCGAGGCGATTTAGTCGGGGCCTGTACCCGGCGGAAGCGGCGTCACCTTGCTAATAACATGGCTGGTGATGGCACGCTCTGCTGGGGGGTGGGGGGGGGGTAAGTTAACTTGTTTAATTGTAGTTGGTTATTGTTGTAAGTTAATAAAGCTGCGACCAGTTCAATTCCAATTGAGGTGTAATGGTTTTTATGTGAATGATCAGGTGTAGGACTATTAAAGGTGTGTGTGTGGGGGGGGGGGAATTAAGGGCAGAACCAACTGGTCTGCTGTACCCGGTTATTTGTTACCGGAGGATGTAGTAAAGGCTGTTAGTGTAGCTGGGTTTAAAAAAGGTTTGGACAAGTTCCTGGAGGAAAGGTCCATAAACCATTATTAAGAAGGGACCCAGGATATCAATGCTTGACCCAGTACAAGCATTGCGGAACCTGTGTCTTTTGGGGAAACTGCTAGGTACGTATGACCTAGATTGGCCACTGTTGGAAACAGGATACTGGGCTTGATGGACCTTGGTCTGACCCAGTATGGCATATCTTATGTTCTGATGTTCTTATACAGTGAACTATCCCAATAGGCACCAGAGGGTACAAGTGAAGTTTGGGACATATAGGGGCTTGTTTACAAAGCCGTGGTAGCGGTTTCCGCCCGATATCAGAGCCGCAGCCCCATTGAATTCAATGGGGCTGCGGCTCCGATATCGGGCAGCAACCGCTACCGCGGGTTTGGAAACAAGCCCCATAGACAGAAAAGATGCCGAGCTTTCACCTGTTTCCTGAAGCAGAGGAATGTAGCTTTTATTTTTTCCTATGCTGGTAGGCATGTGTTCAATGAATATCACCTGCCCAGCAGGTCTATCTGAAATTGTTTTTATAAGCTGTTGTGATAAGTCTGTAACTGAAGAGCAAATATTAATTCCATGCATTTGTTCAGCATCTGAAAATGTAATAAATCAATTTAGTTCACTTGAATTCAGTTTAAGGAATATATTCAATATGTACAAAAACTACAGACTGAGGGATATTGGAGATTTGGAAGATCTAACTAATATGGATGTTATAAATGTCTCTGAGATTCTGCAGTCTTCTGGACCATCTATATTGAAAACTTCTACTTTATTAGTCATGTTTGCTTTATCGCCAGATAGAGACTGGTTGCTTAGATTATACTATACTAAATACTTGAGTTAGGTGCTACATTTTTTTTGAGGTTTCCTTGTAAATGTATAGTGATGTTTAGATCACAAAGATTTATTTTCTTTCAGCCGGCAGACCTTTCTACATTTATTAATGCTAGATTACTTATTACTTCTTTGCCTTTATCCCGGGGGGGGGGGGGGGGGGGTGAAGATATGATACTGCGTCAGTAATGAGTAGCTTTGGATCCTCCGCAGCCCTCTTGTTTGCTATTTGCTATTATTTTTTATTTCCTTTCCTACTGGTGGGGTTCCTCCACCCATTCAGTTGTTTTCTTTTATTATTGAAGTGCACGTCCCATTGTGGATTATAGGTCTTGGCATTTTGTAAATTGTTTCTGCTTGTAACAATTTTGTATTCTTCTTTCTTGGTGTCAACACCTTTTCTGTACAGGTTTGTTCTTGATAAAGTTTGTAAAAATAGCCTAAATAATAAATAAAAAAACAAAAAAAACCCCTACAGACTGGTGAGCCTGACATTGGTGAGCAAAAGGGGCACCCTTCCTGCAGCGTCACCAGGCACAGAAAAAGCCTATAGACTTTGAAATAAAGATAATTTTCATGGTGTGCCTCTTGTCTTGCTTTTTCTGACCCTGATGTTGGTGCCAGTTAAAATAGTGGAAACCATTATAAAGAACACAACTACTGAGCACATGGAGTGGCATGATTTAATGGGCCAAAGCCAACATGAATTTAGCCACAGGAAGTCGTGCATCACCAATCTGCTCCATTTCTTTGAAGGCGTGAATAAACATGTGGATAAAGGTGAGCCCGTTAGTCTATTTAGATTTTCAAAAGTGTTGGACAAAGTCCCACATGAAAGACCCCTGAGGAAATTAAAAGGTCATGGCACAGGAGGCAATGTCCTGTTATGGATTGGGAACTGGTTGAGGGATAGAAAACAGAGAGTAGAGATAAATGGTCAATTTTCTCCATGGAGGAAGGGGAATAGTGGAGTACCTCAGGGATCTGTACTGGGACCGGTGCTTTTAGAACCATAAGTGAGGTGATAAAATTTGCAGATGACACCAAATTATTCAACATTGTTAAATAGCATGAGGACCTTGTGAGGCTGGGAGAGTGGGCAACCAAATGACAGATCAGATTTAATGAGGACAAGTGCAATGATACACATAGAGAAAAAAATAACCCAAACTATAGTTACACAATGCTAGGTTCCATATTAGGATCTAGGCATCATCGTGAAAAATATGTTGCGATCTTCTGTTCAGTGTACAGCAGCGGCCAAAAAATAAAACAGAATATTGGCAATTATTAAGAAAGGAAAAGAGAATAAAACAAAAAATATCCTAATAACATAGTGTGACTTCACTTTAAGTATTGTGTGCAATTCTGGGCTACGCATCTCAAAAAAGATATAGAAGAATTAGAAGAAGAACAGAGGAAAGTAACCAAAATGATAAAGGGGAGGGGGGGGGGGGTTAGAAAGGACATCCAAGTGCAATCTGGAAGGTCTAAGCCAGTACATCTGAAAAAAAAAAAAAAAGACAGGCACGTCCAGGTGCAGACCTGATTTCACAAAGGTGACATCCCCAGAATAGTAGGCCAAAACTTGGATGTCTAGGAATATCCTAATGATTAGAATAGTGGGCTACCAAAAGAGAATCCAGGGTTCAAATCCCATTGCTGTTATCACTGAAAATGTGCTGAGTACTGGGGATGATGGAGCGCTTTCTCAGCTAAAACAAGCACTTTTCAGATGCACAAATAGGGCTTCCAAAATGACCCCCAAAGGGGGTGGAATGACTCTCCTATGAGAAAAGGATAAAGTGCAGAAGAGATGGCTGAGGAGAGGTCTATAAAATCTGGAAAGGAGTGGAGCGAGTTAAAACCAATTGATTGTTTGGTTTTTCAAAAAGTACGAAGACCAGGGGACATGCCATGCAGTTACAAAGTAATATATTTAAAACAAATAGGAGAAAATATTTTTCTCTCAGTGCATAATTATGTTTTGGAACTTATTGCTAGAGGATGTGGTAAAGCAGTTAGTATTTATTTTATCTCCCACTTTTCACTGGGTCAAAGCGGTCAATTGGGAGATACATTTAATATGAGGGGATATGACACACATATGCTAATACTTACAGGGAACATGGGCAATGGAGGGTTAAGTGGCTTGCCCAAGACCACAAGAAGTGCCTATAGGACTAGAAATCCCAGTCCCTCCGGCCTGAGATTGCTGTCCCCAGCTGGAACTTGAACCCCCGGACCCTCTGGCCTAAAGTACCTTGTCCTAACCACTAGGGCACTCCTCCCACTAGTATAGCTGGATTTAAAAAAGTTTTGAACAAATTTCTGGAGGAAAAGTTCAGTGGGCGTTATTAAGGTAGACCAAGAAAAAAAACATTGCTTTCCCTGGGAATATGTAGCATGGAATCTGCCTACATTTGGGATATGCCAGGTACTGTGACTTGCATAGACCACTTTTGTAAACAGGATACTGGGCTTGATGGACCTTTGGCCTGACCCAGTATGACAGTTCTTATATTCCTAACTAAACCAACAAACCTGTGGCATAGGGCACTTTGAGCCCCCTGCCTCCATTCAGTTATTTTGCTCCAGGTTCTTCTCCCTTTATATATCCTCTTTCTCCTTCTAATTCTGTGTACAATTCTGGTCGCCATATCTTAAAAAGGGATATAGCGTTATTAGAAAAGGTACAGAGAAGAGCCACCAAAATGCTAATGGATGGAAGGATACTGCTATGAAGAAAGGCTAAAAAGGTTAGGGCTCTTCAACCTGGAAAAGAGACGGCTGAGGGGAGATATGATAGAGGTCTATAAATTAATGAATGGAGTGGAACGGGTAAACGTAGATCAATTGTTTACATCATCAGACTATAGAAAGACTAGGGGACATGCAATGAAGCTATAGGGTAAACTATTTATGACTAATAGGAGAAAATATTTTTTCACTCAACGTGTAATCAAACTCTGCAATTTGTTACCGGAAGATGTAGTAAAAGCTGTTAGTGTAGCCTGGTTTAAAAAAGGTTTGGATGAGTTCCTGGAGGAAAGGTCCATAAACCATTATTAAAGGGGACCCTGGATATCCACTGCTTGCCACAACACAAGCATTGTAGAACCTGTATCTTTTGGGGAGACTTCTAGGTACTTGTGACCTGGATTGGCCACTGTTGAAAACAGGATACTGGGCTTGATGGACCTTGGTCTGACCCAGTATGGCATATCCTATGTTCTTATGTTCTGTGTGATTACCCAGCTCTGACCAAAAGAAAAACTAGCACTGCAGCATAGAGCCTCCAAGCTGCGAACAGCTGAACATAGTATGAAACCGAGACCTGGAGCTGCCAGAAACAAGCGGGGCAGTGCAATAAAGAGCACTAAGTTTTGCACAATAGCATGCAGTATCGAGCAATAGGGTGCACTATCAATGACATTGCCCCCAAAATGAAAAGTAAATTCAGAAGAAAATTAAATATCCTGTAAATGACAGAGGAAACTAAACAAAACAAAACATTTTTGGCTAGTTATTAATTTCTGAAAGGGATTTCTGCATTGCTCTGCAGACCCGTTTTCAGGTACAGTGGGTTTCCATTTGCAGCTACTTCTTCAGTGCTGGCATCAAAGACAGAAAAATGCTCCTCAGTATCTAGCGGCTCTGCCCAGTATCCACAACCTCATCACTTCTGTCTTCAGCACCACAGAGCGTGTAGCGATAGTACTTCTGCTCAGTCTGCTTCAGACTGGCAATCTGCCCAGCACTACTCTGTCACAGCTCAGCAGGTAAAAGCATAGGGCAAGTGCACTAAGAAAGCCAAGACAAACAGTCAAGGAAAGAAACGTAAGCGCTAGAGTATGTAAAAAGGAATCATTAATTTTAGAGATGAAAGGAACTATGGTGTTCTGGTTGTAAACAATAAAATATATACAGACAGCATTGATTTCTGCACTGATTTGTGTATCTTTTCTTGTTTTAAATGGAACTGTTGGCATGAGTTTTGCTTAAAGGTAGAGCTTTAAGGTGTATTTAGAGTTTTCCAATGGTGTAGAATAAGATGGAACCAGAGAACTCTAGTGGCATTCTACTTCAACAATGAAAATTGTCTTTTTTAGTGAAAGACACACGCTTAGGATTCTTGATGCTTCCACTGGGACATTAGTGCTAGAAAATGTCTTGGCCTTATTGTTTGTTAAGGTTGCCACCTTCCATCCTTCTACTCATTGGACCTTTAAATGCCCTTGATGAAAAGACGGTAACACATGCAGGCAGCGATATTTTTGCTTCTCAGTTTAAGACAATTGTAAACATGGATCAGAGCTCTATTTTTGTTATTGTTCATGTTTATGGACTAAGGGGTATGTTTACTAAAACTCTGTTAGGTGCGCGCCGCGTTAGTGTGCGGGATGCCATAAAAGGAGTGGGCATGTCAGTCTGAAAAAAGCAAACTGGGATTAATCATGCGCTAATGTGCGCTGTGCGCTCATGTGCGCCGCGCACATTAGCGCATGAGAAACGCGCACGGGAAGCATAAGTAGGCGCGCTGATGTACAAGCATAGAAACAAAGCCACAGTACAATGGTTAAGATACTGACCAATAGTGCAGGGATCATGGGTTCAATCCCCCACTGTGCCCAATGAACAAGGCTGGGTGAGGCACAACCTGTTATGTGTAATATTGCATTCTGAGGCATATTAATTTTATTTTAATTACTGCTACTAGCAAACGCACTCTCAAAGCACTGTAACATAAGGCGCCCCATAAGGTACCCCAGAGGGCACATTTTAAAGTGCACTGTCCGCCAAGGCACCCTACAATGTTGCTTAAAGGGTGGCCTATAGGGCGCCATATAGGGTGCCCAATGAGGCACGGCAAGGTTACTCTGATGGCAGCACTGCACATGTTAATGTGTGGTAAGCTGAAGTAGGTGTGCTGATATACAAACAGCAGCAGCAGTGTAGCACAATGGTTAAGACACTGACTGATGGTGCAGGGTTTATGGGTTCAATACTCCTCTGTGCCCAATGAATAAGGCTGGCTGAGGCACTACCTGTTATGTATAAAATAGCATGATGAGGCATTTTAATTTTATTTTAATTACTGCTGCGAGCAAACGCACTCTCAAAGCACTGTAACATAAGGTGCTGCATAAGGCACCCCATAAGGTACCCCAGAGGGCACATTTTAAAGTGCACTGTCCGCCACGGCACCCTACAATGTCCCCTATAGGGCACCCTATAAGGCGCTCCATAGGACACCTTATAAGGCACCTTATACGGACTGGCACCCTATCAGTCGCTCCATAGCATACTGTATAGTGCACCTTATATGGACGGTAACCATAAGGTGCCCTATAAAGTGCCCTCTGAGGCACCTTATGGGTACAGTACGCTGAGGGTGTTTTTACTGGCAGCACTAATGTATGTTAAAAATAGATAATGCTTTGGACAGCCCTATCAAATAACCCCACTGTGGGTTTGAACCCATGCCCTCTGGTTCCACTGGTAGTGAAGTAACCAGTGGGCTACAGCTCTATAACTGCTAGCAGCCCCCTGGCTGGCTGCAGAAGGACTGCAGGTCACCACACAAACAGTCTGCTGTGGTCACCAGGATAGGGTTAACCCACCCATACCCATGATGCACTGAACATGCAAATCAGCAGTCTACAGATGATCACAAGATGGAGTATGCACCCCCACAGCACCTAGGCCTGGTAGGGGGAACTGACCGTGTGTGGTACTGGCACAGAGTAGCTACACACCGTCACATTGTGCAGGTACGGCACTCACCCTGAGGGTGAGGTGGGGCGCCCAGAACCAGGTCCACAGCAGAGATAGACCATGCTGCAGGTCCCCAGCAGTGCTAATGTGTGAGATAGGTAGTTACTGCAGACACCTTGGATATATCTGTATGTCTTAGTCAGGTGTAGCTCCTATGGACCCCTAGGAGGATTATGTACCCCACCCTCCTCCTCCAGGGCTGAGGGTGTTAAACAGGGTCTCCCACCAACAGATCCACATTCTACCTCCCTGCAATGGTGGCAGTAGAGGGGACCAACAACCCCAGTCCTGCTGGGGAACAGACACCCTACAGGGCAGTCAATACAGCTCTGTACACATCCATAACGCAATAGCAGACAGACGTTAGGCCTGGATATGCTAAACTGCACCCCCCACTATCTGATATTCTCCTGCAGCAAGCCTTCAGCCGCTGCACCCTGCAAGGCGCTCCATCAAGACACATACCAGCTGCAGACAGTCTGCTAGCTAATCCATAGTGCATGTTCCAGGTGGAAATGCGTGCACCCAAAACTGGGATGTCAAGGCACACACACCAAGCAGATAAGTCAGTGACTGGGCCCCAAAATGAAACCCATAAAAATCACATGAGAAAAATACTACATAGCACTATGGGGGTGCCTAGCCATGCTGTGGTCACTGCACAGTCAGGGTGAGAGTGATCTCCCAGCAGGACATGCTGTGGCCACCCTGTCTGTTCAGGTGGTGGCTGGGCACTACAATGTCCCAGCCACTGCACTATGCCCTGTGCAGATGCATCCTGGCCAGGCCACCCTGTCCGGGCTATACCCATGGTACCTTGCTCCTCATTATGCACATTGGCAGGCCAATACTAGCAACAGTGCTGGCAGTGTGGGCTGTGGAGGGTGTTTGTAGCCACCACACACTGGCTAGACCAGGGGTGGGCAAACCTGGTCCTGGAGGGCCACAGACCAGTCAGGTTTTCGGGATATCTCTAATGAATATGCATGAGATATATATGCATTAGAGATATCCTGCCAACCTGACTGGTTTGTGGCCCTCCAGGGCTGGATCTGGAGACCCCTGCCTTATACCTCTGTCATTTAAGATTGTGAGTGGACAAGGTGCAGATGTCCAAGACATCAAAAAGGTTAGATAGAATTTGTCACAGTCCTCCTCACTTCTCACCACCACCAAAAAATTGTCTATTAGACAACGTTTTGGTGGTGGTGAGAATCGAGGAGGAATGTGACACATTCTATATACCCTTTCGATGTCTAGGACATCTGTACCTTGCCCACTCACGATCTTAAATGACAGAGGTGTAAGGCAGGGGTCTCCAAATCCAGCCCTGGAGGGCCACAAACCAGTCAGGTTGGCAGGATATCTCTAATGCATATATATCTCATGCATGTTTATTAGGGATATCCCGAAAACCTGACTGGTCTGCGGCCCTCCAGGACCGGAGGTGCCCACCCCTGGGCTAGACAGACACACACTCCCACACCTATGCCAGCATTGTGCTACTCTAGAGGAGTTTAGCAGCCCTGGCCACCACACCAGTCCTGGGCACAGTGCAGGCATGGATATGGTACGCAATACTGTTGGGGGTCACTCCCCAGGGTGGTAAACGCTGTCAGAGACCAGACCTGAAGCACACTCCACAGACAGCAGAAAGGTTGCTATGATGGAGCTCAATCAGCAAACTGTGCTTAACGTAGGAATTGGTATCTGCCAGTAATCATACAAACGTTTGATAGTTGTGTACCATATTCCCAGGTGTAGGGTGGCATTGCTAAGGTATGCAAGGGCTAGTATTGGGAGATGCACGCAGGGCCCAATGTCCTGCCTCTCTAGGAGGCATTGGCTAATGGAGCCTGTGGGTGTGGGTGTGTCTGCCCCTGTTGGCTGCTGCTTTATGGCAGAGGTTCCCAACTCCAGTCCTGGTGTGCCAAACACTGTTCGGGTTTTCATGCTGTCCCGCATGAATATGCATGAGATACATCTGCATACCATGGGGGTGGTGCATAGATATGCAGCACAGGCATCTTTATTCGAGGCAGCATGGAACCTGAATGGTGTTTGGCCCTCCAGGACTGCATTTGCGAGACTCTGCTCTAGGTAATGCACCTGTTTATGGTGTCTTTGCTCTGTAGGGTAAAATATAGGTGTTTTGGGCATGTTTACGTCATCTGCAATAAAGGTTCTGTCTGTATTAGCACGTTGTAGTAGTGGGTAAAATATGGGGACTGGGTTGGCAGGTACCATAGTTGGGACTTGAACCTGTGACCTTCTGACTCCAAACACACTGGCTGTGTGCACTGCACCACCATGTTGCCACAGAAACAGTGCATTCCATGGTGATACCATGACTGTTTGTCCGGCAGGCCTGTCTGTTGCAGTGCATGGCACCCACCTACACAGGGCTAGGCCATGGTCTGCTCTGGGCAGCTGCCACTGCCCCCTCCACCACCAGTACCCCTCCGCCACCATGCTGACATGGCCTTATATTGGACACAGCATAAAAACTGAATGATTTGTGGCACTCCAGGACTGAATTTGGGGGACTCTGCTCCAGGTAATGTGCATGTTTCTGGTGTCTGTGCTCGGTGGGGTAAAATATAGGCGTTTGAACCATGCGTATGTTCTCTGCAATAAAGGTTTGTCCTTACTATCATGGTTTGGTAGCGGGTAAAATATGGGGACTGGATTGGCAGTAGCCCCAACTGGGACTTGAACTTATGACCTTCTGATCCTGAACACACTGGCTGTGTTCACCGCCCCACACTGTGCTCACAGAGACAGTGCAGTCCCTGGAGATACCATGGTTGTTTGTCAGACAGAGCCTGTCTGTTGCAGTGCATGGCACCCACCTACACAGGGCTAGGCCATGGTCTGCTCTGGGCAGCTGCCACTGCCCCCCTCCACCACCAGTATCCCTCTGCCATCATGCTGACATGCCCTTCTGCTGGTGGTGCTGGTGGTGTGCAGTCTCAAGCCATCCAGTATGCAGGTAGGCGGCTGCCTATGGTGCGTGTTCTGGGGTAGGGGTGCCTGCATAGGCGTCCACGCTTCCCCCCAACACCGCCTGCCAATGTTCTGTGCCCTTGGGGGTACCTGCTGGGTACTATCCCCTGTGACACTGTGATAAACACTCTCGTGCCCATGTTGGGCCCTCATCAGTTGCTGTCTGGCTGCTGTTCAGTTTCAGCATTCCTAAGTGCCACCTAGGCATCTGCCTAGTCCACACTGTGCCCCAGCTGCACCACAGCATGTGCCTCCTGCAGCCCTCTGTATCCCCTTTCCCAGCATCTGCCCAGTTGCCCATTCTGACATGCCCGCCCTGCTGTTGTGGAACATGTGCATGCCATAGGAAACCTGTCCAATGGAGAGGGAAACCCTGATCAGTGCTATTTCACTGTGGGATTATTCACCTTGTATGGGGACAGAGCGTAGACCCTTCTAAAATTCATATTTATTTTTTTGGGTTTTCTTGGGAGTGTTTTTTGATGTTTCCCATTACTATCACTATTGCCCAGCTTGATTATAATTTTTTAAAATTTTGTTGGGGTCCTTTTCAATGTTTATTTGTACTTTTGTACCATGCACAATGTATCACACTTATCACTGTTTTGTAGGTTTCCCTTGGTTTGCTGTACATTGCTGACATAAATGGTTTCTCTTCCCTTTAAATCGGCTCTAACGCGAGGTTTTCACTCGCGGTATTTTTTGCCTCAGATTTCAGCCTCGCTAATGTGCGGGGAGCCTCTCCCCTCCCACTCTCCACCCATTGACCCCTTCTCTCCGCCCCTGGGGAGCCTTTCCCCGCCTTCATCGCACATTAGCACGCCGCGCACATGAGCGCCGTGCACATGAGCGTGCATATTTGTGCCCCATACGCGACATTAGCGTGCGCTAAGGTACCTTAGCACACGCTAACGTCACGCAGCGCATATTAGCGCAGAGTAGCACACATTAGCGCGGTTTAGTAAACATACCCCTAAGATTTCTTTGGAGATTAGACCTGCTCAGATTACTTAAGCTTTTGGAAGCTTTCAAATGTTTGCTTTTCAGTGAAGTTAAGAGAGTGCAATATTTTATTTTATTTTGCTGTTTTGTTTTTATATTTTTATGTGTCTCTGATTATTTATGATATATTGTAGGGTTTGTCTTATTTCTTATGCATATTGTGAAGCACCTGGAGCATTCAATTTGGGCAGGCATTCTATAAATTGAAACAAAATATAAATAAATAAATTATAATTGTTGTTTTTTTCAGATTGCAGAATTTATTTATTTATTTATTTATTTATTTAACGGTCTTTTCTATACCGCCCCTTCCAGAGATCAGGGGCGGTTTACATTGAACATTAAACAGAACAATTGTATACTTCTGTATACATTTACAAGGAACATTATGCTTTAACTATGTACAGGTGTACTTACAGGGAACATATTTTGAACATATTTTGAACACAACATTTTGAACATATTTTGAACATTAACTATAACAGAGCTTTTCAAACTATTTACAAGTTATATACATGGAGCGCATCTTAGTTAGTTACAGTTACAGTGGTGAAATAGTCAACTGTTTGAGTGGTTCATTAGCGTGTTGTGTGGGGTTAGTGAATTTTCCTGTGTTAGTCATTTGTTCTGTCTTGGGTACAGTGTATGTGTTTCTGTGATTGTATTGGTGAAGTTCTTTGTTGGTAGGGGATTTCAAAGTGTTTTGTAAAGAGGTAGGTTTTTAATTCTTTTTTGAATTGGTGAAGGTCTTTTATCATGCGGAGTGTTAATGGTATTTCATTCCAGAGGGTGGGGGCAGCGAAGGAGAATGCCCTGTCACTTGTTGTCGCTTTAGTTTTTCTAAAATTTGTTTTTATGTTGAGGGAGTGGGTTGCGTTCTGTCTGCGTGATCTAGTATCTGATGGGGGGTGTATTAGGGTGGATAGTTGTGATGGGGAGATGTTGTTGACGATTTTGAATGTAGTTAGGAGGATTTTATATTTTATTCGGCTGTTTATAGGGAGCCAGTGTAAGTCTAGGAGAATTGGGGTCACATGGTCTGTTAGATTAGCTTTAGTGACCATCTTGGCGCATATGTTTTGGGCTCTTTGGAGATGGTATATGCTTTTTAATGGAAGTCCATTTAGGAGACTATTACAATAGTCGAAGTGGGGGGTTATGAGTGTATTGACTACAGATCTAAAGTCATCGGTGTTGAGTAGGGGTCTCAGATGTTGTATTGTCTTGAGTTTATAAAATATGGTTTTTACTGTGTGTTTTATGTGTGGAATCATGGAGAGTGAGTGGTCTAAGATTATTCCAAGGTATTTTACCTCCTTTTTTAACAGGTATAGGTGTATTATTTATTGTGATTGTATTGGGGTATATGTATTCAGTGTCTGATTTCCTCGTTATGAACATTGCCTCTGTTTTTTTGAGGTTAATGCTTAGGTGGTTGTCTTCAAGCCATTTAGTAGTCTCGTTCATACATTGGAGTAGGCTATCATATTTGGGATTGTTAGGGTTTATGGGGGTGGCAAGCATGATATCATCTGCGTATATGAAATGGTTAATTTTGTGCTTCTTTTTTTTTTTTTTATTTTGTTTATTTAAACCATTTCCAAACAGTAACACAATTTGAACATATTTCAATTTGTAGATGAAGAAACATGATATCTAAGACAGGCGTGTAATTAAACAACATAGAAAAACTAAACAAAACATAAATTAAAATCTAAAGTATCAAGATCTAAAAAAATAAAGGGCATTCCAAGCTAGCCGCGCATCAACGTGTCTTGTGGGAGTTAGTGTTCTTGTGCTCCCATTGCTGCCTTGTTAAGCATGCAACCAGTATGTCCCATCGGGGAATGAGGGGTGCCCAGTTTCAAGTATGCATTGACAGGCTCCCATTTTACGAGCATCCTAACCAGGTCAGGCCTTTTATGCACATAGAACTCTTCGTATAACTTGTGTTGACAGACTAGGTTCCACCAGTGATCACAGCTCAGCTTATCAAAGCTCTTCCAATTGAGTAGGAGAGCCTTAAGGGCTATGCTAAGCAGGACATCTAAGAGCCTTGATTCTTGGTGATCAAGCATAAGACCAACCATCGTGGATTTGTATATAATTATCTGGTAAGATAGGGGAATGTGAACCCCGAGAATTCTGGATATTCTACCCAGCACTTTCTTCCAATAGTCTTGGAGGTACACGCAATAGTACAACATGTGTGACAAAGTTCCCATCTCTACTTTACAGGACCAGCAGATATTACCGGCTTGTGGTGCCCATTTCATTATCTTGACGGGAGTCAGGTATGCTCTATGGGACAGGAAAAACAGCGACTGCGTTAAAGATGCCGCTCGAGATACTCTCGTGAGGGCCCAAAAAGCGTCCCAATCCTCCTGCTGCGTATAATTCCTAGCTTCTTTTGACCAAGCTGATTGCACGCTGTCACATTTCTTATTGGTGCCCGTCCGAAACAAGTGAAGAAATTTGGATAGGATTCGAGAGTCCTGCTGTAGTTCACGGAATTTTTGGAGCAAGGGCCATCCAGGTTTCAGCAGCACCGGGGAAACTCCGGCCTTGCCCAGGCAACTACGGAGCTGGCACCATTGAAAAAGGCACGTCTGGGGTAGGCCAAATTCAGCAACCAACGTGTCAAAAGTTTTGAAGGAGGAACCGTGTATGAGCTGACCAAGAACAGTGATCCCACAGCTCTTCCATGTCTTCCATAAAAATGGTCTACCTCCTATAAGGATATCTCGATTCAACCAGAGTGGGGTCTGCAAGGCAAATTCTGCACCTCCTTCAATATATGATGACACCATCCGACAGGCCTGTTGGGTCGCCGTGATAACCGCATTTCGCCGCCTGCTTACGGTGCCAATCATCATACTCATGTCGGCTAAATCATTCAGGGCTGCTTCGACTTGCCGCCATCGTGGGGGTTCAACATCGACTTCCTCAGCCACCCATTGCACACTTTGTTTTAAAATGGCTGCGTGATGCAACCATTCAGCATCCGGGAACTGCAGCCCGCCTTCCTCCTTGGGTAGCTTGAGTTTCCATGCAGCTATCCTGGGAACTTTCGCGTTCCACAGAAAGGACAATAACATGCGATTTATCGTTTTGTAGAAACCTTGCGGAAAGAGAATTGGTATCATGCCAAGTATATAGCTGAGTTTCGGAACTAGCACCATTTTAATCGTCTCCAGTCTTCCCCACCAGGTAAAATTTAGAGGTGACCAGGCATTGGTACAGGAGCGGACGATATCCTTACAGCATTCGATTGCGTGGGTGACAGTCTCAGCCATGGTACGGCCATATTCGACACCGAGGTATTTGAAGGATGAGTGGGCGTACTGAAAAGGATACGCAGTGAACATTTCCGGTCGGACCCTAGAATTAAGGGGAACAATTATAGTTTTGGATCGGTTAATCTTGTATCCAGAGACTGCAGAGTACGCATCAATCAGGTCCATGGCTACAGGTAAGGAGGCTGGTTGCAGAAACAGTAGGAGATCGTCAGCATAGGCTGATAATTTGCATGGACCATCGGCCAGGGTAATTCCAGTGAGCCGATCAAGTTGCCGAACAGATAGCAGCAATGGCTCTAGGGCGAGGTTGAATAGTAACGGGGATAAAGGACATCCTTGCCTGGTGCCCCTGTGAAGAACAAAAGTCCCGGAAGTAGCCGAGTTAGCTGCAATCCGTGCAATGGGGTTGGCATACAGGACCATAATCCTCTTGATAAAGGCCTCTTCAATACCAAACCATTTGAGAGTCTGGACCAGGAAATTCCATTCCAGCCGATCAAAGGCTTTTTCAGCGTCCAGTGATAAACCTATCAGCGGTTCGGAAGACTTCTCGGCTGCGAGCATCACATGAGCAAGTAATCTTCCATTATCAGTAGTGGACCTGCCGGCCATAAAACCGCATTGGTCTATATGTATTAGCGAACTAAGCACCTTGCTAAGTCGATTTGCAAGCAGTTTCGCATAGATTTTATAATCTGCGTTAAGCAGTGAGATAGGCCTATAATTCTCAATTTTCTGGGGATCTCGTCCTGGTTTAGGGTGGATCACGATGGTCGCCTCCGCAAAGGTTCCAACCTCTCGAGTATCAGATGCCAGACCACTGTAGTATGTATATAGCAGCGGTACCAGGCAAGTTTGGCATTTTCGGTAGAATTCAAGGGGAAGGCCATCTGGACCGGATGCCTTACCCGTGGCCAGTTGGCCAATGGCCTGCTGTATCTCCTGGAGGGTGAAATCCGCCTCTAGCATTTGCACCTGGGCACCCGTTAATTTGGGGCCAACAATATCAGAAATGAAATCTTGAAATTTCTCAGACTCACAGGCCACTTCAGAGGCGTATAGCGTTTCATAGAATTCTTTGCAGCGCTGTAGGATCTGATCGTTTTGCAGCAGGAGAGTTCCTTCTGCACTGTGCAGGGCCGGTATGTGAGCCATGTTTCTCTTCGCCTTTAGCAGTTTGGCCAGGAGTGATCCCGCACGGTTGTTTTCATGGTAATAGGTGCTATGCTGCAGCCCTACGCCAGCCTGTGCTCGCGCTGAAAGGATAGCATTATATCTACTTCGCAGTTTCTGCAGCCGTAACAGTATCATGGAGTCCTTCCGCTTTGCCAGTAGACGTTCGCCCGCTTTGATCTGGTCCTCCAGCTCCTGTAGTTCTCGTCTTTGGGCTTTACACTTCTGAATGGAGTAGGTGGTTATGTGCGCCCGAATGGTCGCCTTAAACCCCTCCCACCAGGCCCATATTGGTGTATCAATGGGACTGTTGAACTTGTCGTATGTTTCAATTTCCTTGTTCATGTAAGCAACAAAGTCTAGATCAGATAACAAGGCCTTGTTGAAGGTCCATCGCCGGGATGTCTGGTGCGTTTGCCCAGAATCAAGGACCAATGTGACCGCCGAGTGGTCGGAAACTGTTCCCGCCTTGATATCAGAGGTTATTACCTGCTTGATCAGCCTACTGGTGACAAGGAAATAGTCGATCCTCGTCTGGGTAGCGTGTGGCAACGAGTAAAAGGTGTATTCTCTCTCTGTGGGGTTAAGGAGACGCCAAGCATCACTGAGATGTAATTCGTTGATCATGCTCAGTACAACTGCATGAGATTTCACCTTATGGACCGGTCGATATGGAGTCCTGTCCATAAGGGGGTCTAAGATCATGTTGAAATCTCCTCCTAACACTAGTTCCGTATGGGCCATGTCTAATAACACCTTGGCAACGGTTCTGAAAAAGGAGGGGTCATCTGTGGTTGGGGCATATATGTTCATGAACGTATAATAGGTCTGTGCTATTTCCATGGTGGCACTGACCCACCTGCCATCAGGATCTGATTTAGTTTCTTTGACAACTGCAGCGAAGGATTTTCGCATCAGAATCAGCACTCCACCTTTCCTTTTCACTGCAGGTGCTGCTGCTACCAAATGATAATACGCCGAGGTCACCTTTAAGGACTCAGTACCTGACAAGTGTGTCTCTTGTAGGTATACTAGGTCGGCACGCTTCTGTTGGCAGTAATTAAGGATTTTCTTGCGCTTTACTGGGTTTGTGATTCCTTTGACATTGAGGGTCAGCAGCGTTATTCTATTCATTGTATGGGTCATATTGGGACAGGACAAGACATGGGAGCTCTATGATAACATACGCGAAAGATTCTGTACAGTTAATGCAGCGTACTAGATTGGATTGCCCATATTTAACAAAAAACTTAATATTGAAACATCTGTTGGCGAAGGACCAACCTCTCTGAGCAGCAGGTTCCATACAAGAGCCTCCTCCCTGCCCTGTATCACACAACTTTAAATTACATAGCGCTCCTGCAGGTGCAAGTCTGAGTGCAGTCAAGCTATACTAAACTAGGCAGCGCTCAATAAACCGGCAGCTCTACTTGTGCTATAGCACGATAACTAGATACTACATGCACACAATATTAAACACACGTTTGCTTTATCAGTCAATCTATAAGGTACGGGTACGTAGGGGTAACATAGTCAAGGCCTAACCATACATCCCTGTATATTGTTAACCCATATACTTAGCAATGCAGTCTCATCTCCGGGGATTTTCAAGTGTCCATGGCACTATTCTCTTGCAGGAAGGCGCGTAGTGCGCTCGCGTCAGTGAAGTTCCTGGTGGAGTTATTTAAAGTGACCCTCATAGTGCCAGGATAATAAAGGCCGTATCGTGCCTGCAGTTTTTGAAGCAGCGGCCTACATGCCAGCAGTTCCTTCCTGCGGTCCATCGTGGGCTTGCTCAGGTCCGGAAAGAAAGAGATTCTCTGTCCCTGTAGTTGTAGTGGCCCCGCTTTCCTTGCCGCTTGAAGGATTTGCAGAACCTGGGGATAGCGCATTATTTTCAGCACGATTGGTCTCGGGTACCGGCTGGTTTCGGTTTTATGCATAGGCACGCGGTGGGCCCGCTCAAGCTCAAAAGCCTTGTCGAAGGAGATGTGCAGCAGCTCAGGGATCATTTTCTCGAGGAACACTGTCATATCCGTTCCTTCCATGCCTTCAGGGACTCCGATCAGGCGAATATTGTTCCGCCGTGAGCGGTTGTTTTGGTCCTCTAGTTGTGCCTCCATATGCTTGACGCGCTTAGATAAAGACCCGACGCAGGAAAGCATGGCGTCATGTTTTTGTACAAGGCCCTCCGTTGCGGTCAGCCGACTGTTTAAATCTCGCATTTGTCCTTTCAGCTCGCCTAGGTCTTCTTGAATCGCTGCCAAGGACGTTGTATTGGTAACAATTAGCTCCTTCACGTTCCTCAGTTCTAACAGGATCTCCTTTATGCCTTCTCCTGTCGGCTCCGTGCTGGGCGGCGCCATTTTTTGAGGAGAGCCGGTCTCCGATTTCGGCCTCTTTGACGCCGGACTGGTGCCTTGGTGAAACTCCAAACGTGCAGGCTTTAATGTTGCCATCTTGCCCTGCATTCACTTATAGCAATGGTTAGTTCTAGGCGCTGTGGGAGCTGGTAAATGGTCAGGATTCTGTACGGGCACCGGGAGCTCTAAGCTTACACTTCCATCTCGCTCTGCGGCTGGCTCCGCCCCCCCAATTTTGTGCTTCTTAAATATGTTTGTAATGGGCTGGAGGTATAAATTGAAGAGGAGGGCTGAGAGGGCTGATCCTTGGGGGATGCCTTGACCTTGTGGGAAAGTTTCGGATGTGTCGTTACCTAATTGTATCCGTATTAACCTGTTTGAGATGTATGATTTGAACCATTCAAGGACTGTCCCTCCTATTTTTAGGTATTCTAGTCTGTTAATGAGGGTATTATGATTGATGCTATCGAATGCAGCAGACAGATCTATGAAGAGGAGAAGGAAGCCTTTGTTGTTGTCATTGGTGCCTCTGATGAGTAGATCTGTTAGGGCGATTAGGAGAGTTTCAACTCCGTGGAAGGGTCGGAAGCCAAATTGATGCTCATCAAGGAGTTTTTGTTCATCAATGTAGTCTTGTAATTGGAGTTGTATGGTCTTTTCTATTATTTTGGCAATTAGTGGTATGCTAGCTATTGGCCTGTAGGAGTTGGGGTCTTTTGGGTCTAGTTTATTGTTTTTTATTATGGGACGGATCGAGGAGAGCTTTAGGGCATTGGGCATGGTTCCTTGAGAGAGTGATTGGTTTACTATATGTTGGATATTTTCTGCAAGAAATTCCTTAGTATGTTTGATCCATGATACAGGGCAAGGGTCAAGCGGTGAGGTTGTGGTGTTAATCATTGTTATAATATTAAGGATGTGCTTTCTTTCAATCTTGTGAAAGGTTGTCCATTCATAATTACTGACATGTTTAGATATTGTGGTGGTTGGAGAGTAAGGTTTTACCTTTAGTTTCTCAGCAAAATGTAATGCTAAGGTTTGTACACTGATTGAGTCTTGGTTCAGTTCGGGGTTTTGTGTTTTTGTTAGTGTATTCACAATTGAGAAAAGTTCTCTTGGCCGATTGATAGCATGATTTATTAGTTTGGAGTAGTATTCCCTTTTTGACTTATTGATTGCTTCCTTGTATCTATTAAGTATGTTTATATATTTAGTTTTGTTATCGTGTGATTTTGTTTTTCTCCAAATTTTTTCTTGTTTCCGTAGTTGCTTTTTTAGCATGGCAATTTCTTTAGTGAACCATTTTTGTGATTCCTTCTTTATCTTCTGCATTGTTTGAGTGGGGGTTGCTGCTTTTTGGATAGTTTGGTTCCAGTTCTCTATTGTTTGTTCTATGTCATTTAGACTTGTGGTGAGTTTAGGTAGTATGTTGTCAAGGAATGTGTCATTATCAAAGTGGGGAAAGCGTGAGATATGTGATATTGTGTTTGTGGACTGTGATGTTGTTTGTGCTAATAGGTGGAATGTTATCAAATGGTGGTCAGACCATGGTACTTCCCTAGCTATCGGGGAAGAATGGAGTTTATGTAGGTTAAAGGGGGAAGGGAGGAAAACAAGATCAAGTGAGTTTCCTTTATTATGTGTGGGAGTATGGACTATCTGGTTAAATCCTATGTGGGACATTGAGTCAATGAAGTTGTCTTTTTGGGATTGGTTCAGAGATGGGAGGTTAAGGTCACCTAAGATTATGAGGGGTTTTCTCTGAGATGTTGTGCATGCGAGTTCAAGGATGGGGGAGAGATTTTTGTGATCAGCTGATGGGGGTCTATAGATTAAGGAGAATGCTAGTGTTCTGTTTTCAATGTTTATTATGTCCATTCCTTCGACATTGTTTGAGTTCGTTAGGGTGTATTGTAGGTTTTTTTTAGTGAGGATGAGTGCACCACCTCCTCTTTTTGTGTCACGGTGGCAGTTGAATACATCATATTGTGATGTGTGAAGTTGGTTTAATAATATTGTGTCTGTAGGTGTTAGCCATGTTTCAGTGATGAAAATGATGTCAGGTTGTTCGTCTCTTATTATGTCATTTACTATTGGTATTTTGTTCCGAATAGAGCGAATGTTTATTAAGATCAATTTTAGTTTGGTGTCCGTGCAAGTAGAGGATATTTTGTAGTCATGGTTTTTACAGTTTATTTGGATTACTCTAGGAGGATGTCTGTGGGAACTATTTGGTGGCGGGTTGTATGAGTGATGGTGTAGCGGAGAGCGTGTTAGATTGCGGTTGGGGTTGTGGATGATGGGGATGCTATTACAAGGGGGGTTGTTGAATTTATATGTGTAGAATTACAAATGTTATCTGTGTTATTGCTTGTCAAAGTAACCTTATTTAGGCAGGAAAAACTGAAAGGGAGATCAGTTTTCAAAGTATAAAATAGCATAGTTGCATTAAACATTATATAGAAACTTCATTGGTCTCAAAGGGTTGAAGCAGTAACTTGAGATACAACCGAAAAGACGTGAGCTAAATCCAAATAAAATGAAATCAATAAACCTTCTGTTGAGGGCTTCTGATTTAATACCTCCATTGTGGCCTCTAGGGGTGAGGGAGAGGGTACAGAGGGGGGCTAATTTTTAGCTCAAAGAAAACAATATTGGATTTTCTTCCTTAACAGATTATGTCCCAGTGGGTCAGGAGATTGACAAACAAGTTTTCCTCTGATACAAAATATTCCTTTCCCTACCTTACACTGTTGAGATTGTGAAATGAGGTTCTGAATGGGTAATGACTGGGAAAAGCCGTATATGATAGGTTTCTTATTGGTCCAGGGAGTGAGGTGACCTTTAGGTGGGATGTTTAAAATAACCACTCAAAGTGACTAGGAAGACATAGGTTGAAACCATCCAAGACAAAAAAGGTATTATTTTAGAAGCCCTATTCATGCTTTGGATGTCTGAAAATGGGGCTTGGAGATGACCAAAGCATGCAGATGTCTCTAGAGCCATTTTAGAAGCTGGCTCTGTGGATGTTCCCGGGGCAAGGATCTCCAAGTCTGAATGGGGGCATGGAGTAGGCATGTCTGCAGTGTTCCCAGAACTTGGACATCCTCGTCCGATTTCAGAAACACCCTGGACATGCCAAACTGCGTCCAAGCTTATACATGCTCAAGCTATGAATAGGCATCAGAAAAGTGCTCATTTTGTCAGACAGCTGGAGGGTGTAGAGAAAGAAGTCTTCTCATGCCCCCTATATTTTCCATGCTGATAATAATTACCAAAGGGGAATGAGGGCTGATAGTTTCATTTTGCTTCACCGCTGGAGGTCCCTTTGTGCTAACCTGCATGAGATGGACATTCCCACCACCACACTTTCCTGAGGGTGATGTCAATGTGGCCACCAGCATGATCGTCCATATCAGAGACATCTATGTTACTGAAATCGGGACATAGATGTCCCTGGCATTTCTTGGTATGTTCTGTCCTGGATGTCCTTTCTAAAATGCCATTTTAAATATGCTCTTCTATACTTCAGTACTCACTCTTGCTGAACACAAAAATAAACAGATGCGCATTCATTAGCTGGCGTTTGCTTCATTAGCATGACTTATCAGATTTAAGAGCCTGTTTATTAAACATGAGTGCGTGTTAATGAGCATTAATGTATGTTATTCCTATGAGTATGACAACAGCGCACTCTAATGCCCATTAAAGCAAGCAATTTTTTTTTTTTTAGGGAAGCATAGGGGAGTGTTTACTGAGCAGTGCTAGCAGCTTCCGTGTGACATCGGAGCCGCGGCCCCATTGAATAAAAAGGGGCTGTGGCTCTGATTTTGCAAGGAAGCCATTAGTGCCGCTTAGCAAACAGACTCCATAGTGTTCTGTTTCTTGTAATTATGTTATTGCACTGTTATTGTTTTAAAATTAGAAGTCTCTACAAAAGGTGAAAAAGTAAAAACGGCCAAAATGGATGACGGAAGAAACTCTGAAAATTGCCCAGAAACGCAGAGAAGCTAAAGTCAGAGGAGAAAGAAAGACAATAACAGAACTCAACAGAGATTTCCAACGTGCAGCAAGACAGGACAAAGAAAAGTACTACAACGACGCATGCAAGGAAATAGAAGCAGAAACTATTAGAGGAAGAACAAGATCGGCTTTCCTAAAGTTACGAGAGTTAAAGAAAAAGTTCCAGCTTCGAATTGGAATGTTACAAGATGCTCAAGGTTCTATGTTGAATGATGCTGAGAAGATAAAGAAAAGGTGGAAGGAATATACAGAGTTTTTATATGATAAAGATCAAGTGGACCAACAGCCGTTTCAACCTGTACCTTATAATCGGGAACCATGGGTGATGAAAGAAGAAGTTAAAGCAGCATTGAAAGCCTTATCAAAGAACAAAGCACCAGGCATTGATTGCATTCCCATAGAAGTATTACAGCAATCTGATGCAGCTGTTACCATAATTACAAGGTTCTGCCAAGAAATATGGAAGACAACATCATGACCAACTGACTGGAAAAGATCTGTGTTTATACCAATACTAAAGAAAGGTGATCCAACGGACTGTGGAAATTATCGCACAATCGCTCTGATCCCACATGCCAGCAAGATTCTACTGAAGATTATTCAAAAGAGACTACAACCATACCTGGAACAAGAACTACCTGAAGTGCAAGCAGGGTTCAGGAAAGGGCGAGGAACGAGAGACATCATTGCGGATGTGAGATGGATCCTTGAAAAAACTAAAGACTATCAAAAGGATATCTATTTGTGCTTTATCAACTATAGCAAGGCTTTTGACTGTGTAAACCATGAGAAACTCTGGGCCACATTAACAAGCATGGGTATACCAGAACACCTGATCGTACTCTTGCACAATCTGTACATTGATCAAGAAGCAACAGTTTGAACGGATCAAGGAGAAACAGAATGGTTTAAAATAAGCAAAGATATAAGACAAGGCTGCATACTTTCCCCCTACCTGTTTAATTTATATGCAGAACAATTCATCAGAGAAGCAGGATGGTATGAAGACAACAGAGGTGTGAAGATTGGTGGAAGACTCATCAACAACCTTCGCTATGCTGATGATACCACATTACTGGCTGAAAGTGAAGATGATCTGAAACATTTGCTTCTCACAATCAAAGAACATAGTCTCAAAATGGGCCTGCACCTTAATGTAAAGAAGACAAAGATCATGACAACTGGCATAATCCATCGTTGAAGGAGAAGAAATTGAAATTGTGAACAACTTTAACCTACTTGGATCAACAATCAATAAAGAAGCAACAAGCAGTCAAGAAATCAGACGACGCATTGCTCTTGGCAGAATGGCTATGAAAGACCTAGACAGGATTCTCAAGAGCAGAGATGTCTCTCTCCATACAAAGATTCGACTTGTTCAAGCCATGATATTTTCAATAACATCATATGGATGTGAAAGCTGGACAGTGAAAAAGATAGACAGGAAGAAAATTGATGCCTTTGAATTATGGTGCTGGCGGCGAATACTGTGTATACCATGGACTGCCCGAAGAACAAACCAGTCAGTACTAGAGGAGATCAAACCTAAGCTTTCTTTAGAAGCTCAGATGACAAGACTTCGACTTTCATACTTTGGACACATCATGCGAAGAGAGAGATCATTAGAGAGAAAGACATCATGCTTGGCAAGATAGAAGGTAAACGCAAAAGAGGAAGGCCAGCAATGAGATGGATCGATACAATAACAGCAGCTACGGGTACCAGTCTGTCAACAATGAACCGCCTGACTCAAGACTGAACACAATTTAGGATAGCTATCCAGAGGGTCGCCATGAGTCGACTCTGACTCGACGGCACTTAACAACAACAACTGTTATTGTTTTAAAATTAAAAATAAACTTGGAAAAAAAATAAATGACATCTAGGTGCAATCTGGGACATCCAGATCAAAACATAATGAAAAAAGACTGGCCACCTACAAGCTTTAGTCTGATTCCGGAAATTTGCGTGTGTCCAAAAGGGACAGCAGTGACCACAGCCACATAGACATCCTCATGACAAAACTTTAGGACATCTATCTCATGCTGCAAGCATGTCCCTGCCTGTAGGGCTGGTGCTAGGGTCTCTGGCGCCTCTGCACCCCTCCCTTATTACTATTAATGGTAGGCTGCACCTCCCCCCTTTTCCAAAACTCCTTTGTGAACTCTATTCACATGATGCCAGTATTTCTCCTTCAAGTCAAATATTGTGACAAGAAAATTGCGGTGAGGAGGCAAATGCATAGCTGGAATAAAAGTAAGCACTGAGAAGTAGGTGAGGAATAGCCTAGTGGTTAGGACACTGGCTTGGTAACCAAACAACCAGGGTTTGATTCCTGCTAGCACTCCTTGTGGCTTTGGGCAAGTCACTTAACCCTCCACTGCCTTGGAAGAAAGTCCTGGCAGTCTACTTCTGGTGACACTGCCAAGAAAGCCCAGGAGTTTATGGGTTGTCAGGACTGACTTGAAGGCACGCATTGCATTTTTTACTGAGGAGTAAATATTTAACATCGTATCAACAAGCTGTGACAGCAAAGGCTTAATGTGATCAAAGCAAACACAATCGATGTGAGATTAATTTGCATATGCTGGATGAAATGTATGCCAATACATTTCACGCATATTTGGTGTGGATATCTTAAAAACCTGAATGCCCTGTGGCATATGAAGGTCCACAGGGAACACACCGTACTCACAGCAAGCAAGCCACACAGAGAGTGAGACATAATAAAGCAGTCCTTTATTTATTTTATTTAGCTGTATTTATATTCTGCTTTTCACCAGGTCAAGGTGGTCAATTGGGGGATACATTTAACACAAAGGGATATGACATACATACATTAATACTTACAGGGAACATGGGCAATGGAGGGTTAAGTGGCTTGCCCAAGACCACAAGGAGGGCCTATAGGACTAGAAATCCCAGTCCCTCCAGCCTGAGATTGCTGTCCCCAGGTGGGACTTGAACCCCTGGCCCTCTGGCCTGAAGTACCTTGTCCTAGCCACTAGACCACTCCTCCCCCTTTATTGGATTCCACTGACCACAACTCAGCTGCATTTTGGCATAAGCCTTCATCAGGGGGGGACACCTCAAAATATAATAAATACATCAAAAAATCTTTCATATGAAAAGAAATATGTACATTAAGAAACATTGGGGTATGTTTACTAAACTGCACTAATGTGCGTGGCGCACATTAGCGTGTGCTAAGGTACCTTAGCGCACGCTAATTTCACGTTACGGGGCACAAATGTGCCCCGCACAGGTGCATGCCTCACTAAAGTGCCCGCTCATGTGCGCGGCACGATGATGTGAGATAAAGGCGTGGAAAGGCTCCCGGAGGGCGGAGGAAGGCTCCCCAGGGGCGGAGAGAAGGGGTCAGTGGGTGGAGAGTGGGAGGGGAGAGGCTCCCCGCACACTAGCGGGGCTGAAATCCAAGGAAAAAAATACCGTGAGTGAAAACCTCGCGGTAGAGCCGATTTAAAGGGAAGAGAAACCATTTCTGTCAGCAATGTACAGCAAAACCAAGGAAATCTACAAAACAGTGATAAGTGTGATATATGTGCATGGTACAAAAGTACAAATAAACATTGAAAAGGACCCCAACAAAATTAAAAAAAATTATAATCAAGCTGGGCAATAATGAAAGTAAAGGGAAACATCAAAAAACACTCCCAAGGGGGGGCGGAGCCTGATGTCCAGCGGGATGGTCGCATAACGCTGAGGCTCCCGAGAGGCCTACGAAGAATCCTGAATTAACACCTCACATTTTCGGAACTTCTACTCTGATCTTGCCGGGGCACACTGGTGAGATGGCGGGGACCAAACCAACGCGCCTGGAATTTGGGTCTCCAGCGGCTTCTCACGGCAAACGTTCCAAAACCGAACCTCCGTCCCCGCAGAAGGGGCCGGCCTTGTGCGAGGGCCCCGAAATGCAGCAGGAAATCCTCGTAGAGATTAGAGGGGTCAAAAACCTTGTGCAGGCAAACGGTGAAGCACTCCGAGCGCTGCGGGACGATTTTGGTGTGCTGCAAAGCAAGCTAGAAGGGCTTTCTTCGCGTCAGGACAAAATGGAGGGCATATTGGACTCCCATGCGGCCCGGTTGTCCAAACTCGACAAAGTTGAACGACAGGTGCGGGCCTTGCAGAAAGAGGTGGAAGATGGCAATAATAGAGCGCGCCGCAACAACATACGACTCGTGGGCATACCGGAGGGAGCGGAATCGGGAGACATGAAAGAGTTTTTATGCAAAATCCTCCCTTCCTTGCTCCAAATCACCTTTACCAAAGATTTGGAGATTGATCGCGCTCATCGTGTACCCACCAGCATAACGCTCAACAGGAAGACCCCGCGGCCTATCATTTTTCGACTACTGAGATATCAACACGTGGAGCAAATTCTAAGTGCCTCTCGGGCAAAGGGCCATATGGAGTTTGAGAGCCACAAGATCTCCTTCTATCCCGACTTGTCTAAACCCACAGTCGACCGCCGAAAGCGCTTTCTGGAATTCCGGCCGAGGCTTCAACAACTACAAGCACGCTATGGCCTGATGTACCCGGCCAAGCTCCGAGTCACGCTTCACAATCAGACAAGAACATTCGAGGACCCTGATCTACTAGCGGAGTTTTTGGATTCCAAAGAAGCCGACTTGATGCGCTGACTTCCAGACTGTTCCTACAAGTCTCCTTCTGTCCGCCGTACCTGCCATATTGGATCTGCCGCAGCCTAGCAAAGAGTCTGGCATTGGCAGTTTGTTGCCTTACTCTTGATGGTATCTGTGACCCGACTCCATCTACCCACAGCAGCCTCGATGAGTATCAGAGACAGTGTTATTATGGACTCTGGTGTTTCTGCTCTTTTTTACATGTCTTCTATTTCCTCTCTAGGGCCTCCTCCCGCAGACATATGGTCGCCATATTCTTTGGGGGTTTTGCTTCTTCTCTAAGATACGTTGGTACATACTTTTCAATATGGGGTGTATTAGCCAGCATACTCGGTGATTATGACATTGTTGTACAGATTCTGCTTATGTTTTATGTTATCAAGCGCCCTTACCTAAAATATCTACTACCGATTGATGGCACCATGTAAGATTTTTTCATTGAACGTAAAAGGCATCAATAATCCGATAAAACGGAAGAAAATCCTAAGCTACCTCAGTCAGGAAGCTGCGGATCTGATTTTTCTCCAAGAAACGCATTTAAATTCGAAGGAAACTCTTAAACTCAATATTAAACCTTACATGGTGGCCGCTTATTCCCCAGCCGTTTCTAAGAAATGTGGGGTTGCCATACTGGTTAGGAAATCTTTGCATGCTACTGTTATTGCGACTAGCTCAGATACAGCAGGTAGATGGGCTAGAGTTCACCTTAAGATAGGTAGCCTGGAAGTTACATGTATATGCCTTTACGCTCCTAATGTTGATGACCCTGCCTTTTTTGCTACCATTGCTCAGGTTGCGCAGGCTTCTGCTAACACTTCATTGATCATTGGGGGGGATTTCAATCTAGTCCTTGATCCTCTGATTGACAAACAGCCGCCTAGGACGAGTGGTCCCCCCAAGAGTCACGCTACGCTTACCTCCCTGATCAAGGATCTTGCTTTAGTTGATCTATGGAGATTACTACACCCCAATGAGCTTGACTTCACCTTCTTCTCCTCCCCTCATAACTCTCAGTCTCGCATAGACTTCTTTCTAATCTCAAAACTGTTAGTTCCTCAGGTGGACACTGCAAAGATTCACTCCCAACATATTTCAGATCATGCTGCCATTTCCTTCCAATTACACACTACTGCACCCCAGGGAAACTCGGGAGCCTGGTTCTTTGATAGAGCCCTGTTAACTCAGCCTGAGTTCCAGTCAGAAATTCGAGTAGCCATACAGAATTACTTCCATTTTAATCTACCCCAAGATACTGCGAATTGGGCTTGGTGGGAGGGCTTCAAAGCGGCCATTCGGGCAACGATCACTAGCTATCAAATCCGCCTGCGGAAACAACGTAAACAGCAGCTGCTCATACTAGACCAACAAATAAAGGCAGGCGAACGAGTTCTAACTTCACGCACTGACCCATGTGTATTAATTCGATTACAGCGTCTCCGTTTTCAATATAATTCAATCCTCTCAACTGCAGCTTCTAAGAGTATTGAGCTTCAGCGAGGGACATATTATCGTGAAAATAACCGAGCCGGTCGACTCTTAGCCAATGCCTTGAAAGGTCAAAAAGAAGCCAAACGCGTAGCGGCCCTTCGAGCTCCACAGGGAGGGGGCATAGTGACCACAGACTCCGATATTGTAGAGCTCTTTCGGGATTTCTATACCCGCCTATATCAATCTGAATGTGAGTTCTCGTCAGAGACATTCGAGCGATTGCTCTCTGGCATTCAGCGGCCGACCCTCTCTGAAGTTGATAGAGATGCAATGGATGAACCCTTCTCTACTTCAGAGATCCAATCTGCCCTAAAACGAACAGCCTCGGGCCGTGCCGCCGGGCCCGATGGTCTCCCGACCGAATTCTACAGAACGTTCAGTGCAGATTTAGTTCCCTATTTAAAACTCTATTTTACTGCCCTTGCGGTAGATACATCCTCTTTGGGATCCTTCTCTGCAGCTAATGTGGTTGTATTTGAGAAAGAAGGCAGGGACCCGCTACTGACCGCCAACTACCGTCCAATCTCCCTACTTAATGCCGACTATAAGATCTTCGCAACGATCTTGGCCACCCGGCTATCTGACATGATGGCTACCCTAATTCACCCCGATCAATGCGGTTTTATACCCGGCAGATCAACTGCTGACAATGCTCGGACCTTGTGCCATGTGTTATCTAGTGCTGCCAATCTCGACCATCCATGGGTGGGTCTTTCCCTGGATGCCGAAAAAGCCTTTGATCGTCTAGAATGGCCCTTCTTATTTGCAGTCCTCCGATGGTATGGCTTCGGAGAGGGCTTCCTCCGATATCTCCAAGTCATGTACACTCAACCTGTCGCCAGTATTTGTGTAAACGCCATCAAATCTCAGCCATTTATCCTCCAAAGAGGCACGCGTCAAGGTTGCCCCCTATCACCAATGCTTTTTGATCTCGCTCTTGAACCCCTAGCCCTCCTTGTTAGACAGTCTGCACGTATTCGAGGTGTCCCCTTTAGTCATAGGGAGATTAAACTCTCTGCATATGCAGATGACCTTATGCTCTTCGTTTCCCTCGATTCGGTTCCAGCTGTCTTGGATCTGATTGACGGATACTCACAATTATCGGGCTATAAAATTAACTGGACCAAATCTGTAGCATTCCCACTGAACCGCTGGGTACATGAGGCTGACATGCAGGCCTTTCCCTTCCTCTGGCAATCCCGTATGGTGAAGTATCTCGGGGTCCATTACTGTTCTCCTTTAGAAGACACTATCAGTTTTAATGCCAAAGAGATAGTCTCCAAAGTCCGTGAACTCACAAATCGTTGGTCTCCCTTATCTCTCACATGGTGGGGCCGCTTAGACACTGTGAAAATGATGATAGTCCCCAAAGTGAACTACATTTTAGAAATGCTACCATGCTTACTTCCGCTACATACTTATAAAGATATTGAGGGCCTTCTCGTCCGTTATCTCTGGCAGGGCAAGCCACCAAGGATAGCTAAACATAAACTGCAGTCTGCAAAGGAACGAGGGGGTACCAGATTTCCTGATTTTCTTAGATATCATCAAGCCTTTCTACTTAAGCAAGGTGCCCGATGGCTAGATACCTCATCAGACCGCCGACCAGTTTGGCTTGACATAGAAGAGGAGCTTAGTAGCCCAATTCCGTTGACCCATCTCCCCGGTATGTCCTATCAAGTAGGCACCCGCCATCCACCAATGATTGTCGATACTCTTGCGGCCTTTAACACTCTCATTCTATCACTGGGCCCGAATGTATGTCCTCAGGACGGACTCCCGCTATGGAATAACCCCAGAATTCAAGTCCTAAATAGAACAATAGCCTGGAAACCCTGGTTCTCCAGGGGGATCTGGACACCCCAAAAGCTTTTCTCTCCGCAGCTCGTTGGAAAACCTTCTCGGATTTACAAAAGGAATTTGCGTTACCAGCGAAACACTACTTTCAATTGATGCAGCTTCAACACTGCCTCAAAAGTGCTCGAATCATGCCGCCCTCTGCCCCTACTGAGGATGGGCTATTAGAGATAGTTCACTCCATTAGTAGTACACACGGGGTAGCCTCTAATTTCTATAAAATACTCTGTCAGGGTACAGATACGGATACTTTTAGAGCCCAACAAGCCTGGGAGCGTGAACTGCAAACCACTGTAACCCCTGTGCAATGGAGCGTTTTTTGGAGTAAAGTAGTGCGGGTTTCCCGGTCTGCCTCTGTCACCCAAACTCTCTTCTTTTTTGCACACAGATGCTTTTATACCCCAGAAAAAATAGCCAAATGGAACCCAAATGCTAGGGACCTGTGTTGGTCTTGCCATACTGCTGTGGGATCCTTCGCTCATGTTATGTATGAATGTCCTCAACTGCAGGTCTATTGGGGGCGGGTCTGGGGTCGTATTCAATCTATCTTACACTTTTATGAACCTCTCTCTTGGAAGGTCGTGGGACTCCGCTCTGCGGCGGAGATCCCTTCTCTTCCTAAGAAGGGTCGCTTTCTCCTTGATTTCATGCTAGGTATAGCCATATGCTTAATCACGAGGAATTGGAAGGATAGCTCTCGACTTACTGTCAATGAATGGTGGAATCTCGTCTGCTTATATAGTAAATATGAGCAGATACCTCGGAGGGCTATTCCCCATGTCCAAACTCGCTCTTGTTTGTCTAAATGGCAGATGCTTAATGATTATGTACAATCTGCTCATTGCTCCCATATGCCTGTATAATGTGCACTCATCATGTTTTAGATCACCGTTAGGTTTTGTAATATAATAATGTAAGTACACGCCCGCTTCGGGAATGCTTAGTTTCTAGAGAAGAAGCAGGGGGGAGGAGGGTGGTAGGGGTTTACTTTGGTGTATGTATTACACGTTATGTATTTGTCTTTTAGCTGTATGTCTTCCTTTCCTTTGTTGTTATAAAACGTAAATAAAGAATTAAAAAAAAAAAAAAAACAACAGCCCCCACCCGAGAGGGATTGCAACGTAAACTCCACTGCAAGCTCAATACCTAACCAACCCAGTTAGACTCTCACCACCATCATGATAAATGTAACCCTCAAATTGTGTTGTCTTAATGTTGTTAAATTCCCTCATGTTAAATGTAAAACACCCACATGTTAAATGTTACCCAATTGTGATGTGATGTAACCACTTTGATTGTAGGACAAGGTGGTATATAAGTATGTCTAAATAAATAAATAAACACACAACACACACGCACACATACATACAAAGATTCAATCTAAACACACATAAATCATACGCTGCTTCACATATGTTATCCTCAAAGCAAAAATATGCCTATATCTATGTCTAGCATTTTTTTTCTAATATTTCCTGTTTTTGAGTGTGATAAATCTGACAAATTTCAAGATGGCCTGTATATACTATGTGGTTTGGGTACTGATCTTTGTCTTCCATTGTGCTAAGTGTATGATTTTGTGATTTTTGTGTCCTGTTGTTTATTAAATAACAAGTTTAATAAAAAAAATAAAAAAAAATAATAAAAAAAAACACTCCCAAGAAAGCCGCAAAAAATAAATATGGATTTTTAGAAGGGTCTACGCTCCGTCCCCATACAAGGTGAATGATCCCACAGTGAAATAGCACTGATCAGGGTTTCCCTCTCCATTGGACAGGTTACCTATGGCATGCACATGTTCCAAAAAAGCAGGGCGGGCAGGTCGGAATGGGCAACTGGACAGATGCTGGGAAAGGGGTACAGAGGGCTGCAGGCGGCACATGCTGTGGTGCAGCTGGGGCAGAGTGCGGACTAGGCAGATGCCTAGATGGCACTTAGGAATGCTGAAACTGAACGGCAGCCAGACAGCAACTGATGAGGGCCCAACATGGGCACGAGAGTGTTTAGCACAGTGTCACAGGGGATAGAAACATAGAAACATAGAAACATGATGACAGAAAAAGACCACAAGGCCCATCTAGTCTGTCCTTCCATAACAACTACAACAGTCCACTTTTTACCTTTAGAGATCCTCTGTGTTGGTCCCATGCTTTTTTGAATTCAGTTACTGTCCTCAACTCTACCACCTCCACTGGGAGACTATTCCACGGATCCACTACTCTTTCCGTAAAGAAATATTTCCGCATATCACTCCTGAATCTATCTCCCTTCACCCTCATTCCATGTCCCCTCGTAGCAGAACTTGCTTTCAATTGAAAGAGGCTCTCTCCCTGAACATTTATGCCACGGAGGTATTTAAACATCTCAATCATATCACCTCTATCCCGCCTTTCCTCTAAGATGTACATATTAAGATCCTTAAGTCTGTCCTCATATGCTTTATAATGAAGCCCATTAATCATTTTAGTAGCAACCCTCTGCACCAACTCCATCCTGTTCACATCCTTTTGAAGGTGCGGTCTCCAGAATTGCACACCATACTCCAAATGAGGTCGCACCAAAGATTTATACAGAGGCATTATCACCTACTTTTTTCTGCTAGCCATTCCTCTCCGTATGCACCCAAGCATCCTTCTAGCTTTTGCCGTCGCCTTTTCTACCTGTTTAGCTACTTTAAGATCATCAGACACAACCATGCCTAGGTCCCGCTCTTCTTTAGTGGACAAAAGTACTTCACCTCCTATACTGTATTGCTCCCTTGGATTGCTGCAGCCCAAATGCATGACCTTATATTTTTTAACATTAAATCCCAGCTGCCAAATTCTAGACCATTCTTCAAGCTTAGCTAGATCCCTCCTCATGTTATCTACACCTTCCTGGGTGTCTACTCTATTGCAGATTTTGGTATCATCCGCAAAGAGGCAAACCTTACCCGACAGCCCTTCCGCTATATCACTAACAAAGATGTTAAAAAGAATCAGACCAAGGACAGATCCCTGGGGCACACCACTGGTAACATCCTTCTCCTCAGAGTGAGCTCCATTTACTTGTACTCTTTGTCGCCTCCCACCCAACCAATTTCTAACCCAAGCAGTAACTTTAGGGTCCATCCCTAGGGTGCTCAGTTTGTTTATAAGTCGCCTGTGAGGAACAGTGTCAAAGGCTTTACTGAAATCTAAATACACCACATCTAGAGCTCTCCCTCGGTCCAACTCCCTGGTCACCCAGTCAAAGAAATAAATCAGATTTGTCTGACAAGACCTGCCTCTGGTGAATCCATGCTGCCTCGGATCCTGTAATCCGGGATAGTACCCAGCAGGTACCCCCAAGGGCACAGAACATTGGCAGGCGAAGATTGGGGGACGTGCGGACAGATATGCAGGCACCCCTACCCCAGAACCCGCACCATAGGCAGCCGCATACCCGCACACAGGATGGTCTGAGACTGCATACCACCAGCACCACCAGCAGAAGGGCATGTCAGCATGGTGGCACAGGGGTACTGGAGGTGGAGGGGGGCAGTGGCAGCTGCCCAGAGCAGACCATGGCCTAGCCCTGTGTAGGTGGGTGCAATGCATTGCAACAGACAGGCCCTGCCGGACACACAGTCATGGTATCATCAGGGAATGCACTGTCTCTGTGGCAACATGGTGGTGCAGTGCACGCAACCAATGTGTTTGGAGACATAAGGTCACAGGTTCAAGCCCCAGCTGGGGCTCCTGCCAATCCAGCCCCCATATTTTTCCCACAACTATATCGTGATAGTAAAGACGAATCTTTATTGCAGAGAACATAAGCATCGCTCAAACACCTCTATTTTACCCTACAGAGCACAGACAGCAGAAACATGCACATTACCTAGAGCAGATTCCGCCAAATGCAGTCCTGGAGGGCCACAAATCCTTCAGGTTTTATGCAGTCTCCAATCTAAGGATGGAGCGGTACTGGTGGTGGAGGTGGCAGCAGCTGGTGGCAACAGCAGACCATGGCCTAGCCCTGTCCAGGTGGGTGCCGTGCACTGAAACAAACAGGCCCTGTCGGATGTACAGTCATGGACTCCCCAGGGAATGCAGCCTATCTGTGGCAACACGGTGGTGCAGTGCACACAGACAGTGAGTACAAGAACAGAAGGTCACAGGTTCAAAGCCCAGCTGGGGCTACTGCCAATCCAGTCCACATATTTTTCCCACAACTAAACCGTGATAGTAACGACAAACCTTTATTGCAGAGAACATACGCATGGTTAATACGGAGGTACTGTTCATCTCCAGAGACCCTGACTTCACCCCACCACCCCACATAAGAGTCAAGGAAGCGGAATTACAAACCAAAGAGACAATAAAATACCTGGGGGTCACCTTAGACCAACACCTGGACATGAAATGTCATATAAGCAGCATTGTCAAAGCTGTTTACTTCAAAATCCGTTCACTCAGACATCTACGCTCCCTGCTGGACTTGGATGATTTTCGTACAATATACCAAGCACTGATTCTACCGCATTTTGACTTTGCCAATTCCATTTTACAAGGTCTCCCTCAAGCTACATTAAATCCGTTACAACTGGCCATGAATGCTGCAGCAAGGGTCCTCTATGGAGCCTCCAGAAGTGACCATGTGACACCTATATTAAAACAGCTTCATTGGCTACCAATACATGGAAGGATTATCTTCAAAACACTACTCCTTTCATTCAAAGCCATCAAATGCCTATCCTCTACTGCCCTTACTGAGCTTATCCACACAGTGCCCTCCAACAGATCCAGGAGGTCAACAGCACTAAATCTACTAATAACCCCGAAAACCATGACTAAATGCAATAGTACAACAGCAAACAGGGCTTTCAGTCTTTACGTTCCCAAACACTGGAATGCGCTCCCACCAGACATTCGAGCTATTGCAGATCTAACCCAATTCAGGAAGGCAATTAAACTTCACCTTTTCCTACAATGCTACCCTGCCAGCAATGAATCTAAGTTACCCCTCCTAAGAAACATCCATTCTTAGTCTCATTATAGTCTCAACCCCATCCTGCAGATCAGGCTCACACTGTCTTAAGCTCCCATGGGATTACATATAGCCCATCAGTCTCATTCTTATTGTATATAGTTCAACTCTGTTATAGGTTTATAGGTTTATTATTTCATGTATATAGTTCAACCCTGTTATCCAAGTTTGTACCCCTGTTCGATGTAAAACCAAACAGAGTGTTGTCTTGGTGGTTTTGTTATACTCTAAACCGCGCTGATACCAAATAGTGCGGTATATAAGCAACTGTAATAAATAAATAAATAATAAACTTGAAGTAGGCACAAACGAGAGGCCCAGTTCTAACACCTGCATTTGTGACGAAGTTAAAGATCTTTCCGACAAGTTGATGACTGTCGAATCTTGGTGCGAGATCGAGTGTCGGGGCCTGCCCAAAAATCCTGCTGATAGGGTCTACGAGACCGATGACCCCTAGAAGAATCATCTCTGTATCTTTCCATAGTGAGTTTAGCTGAATTCTGTTGTATAGGCTCAGCTATATCTGTATCCGAAGATTCCTCCGATTCCCCACCAAAAGTGACTTTCTTGGTTATGATTATGACTGTGTTTATAACTGGCCATCTATGAGAAAACAGCACTACACCAAGAAAGTCACTTTTGGTGGGGAACCGGAGGAATCTTCGGATACAGATATAGCTGAGCCTATACAACAGAATTCACAAATCGCTACAAAATCCACCAGGTCGACCAATTGTTTCTTGCAGAGATTCGCTTTCAGAACCACTTTCTAAGTTTTGCGATGTCTTTTTACAGCCTGCAGCAACTAAAGTACAATCTTATATAAAGGACACAGGGGATTTTCTGGCACAATTAATGACCTGTATGGACATCTCTTCCTATAAATATTTGGTGTCCCTGGATGTTCAATCACTCTATACAAATATACATCAGGGTGCAATGCTAACTTATCTTGTGGATTATCCTCTAGAATTACCTGATCGTATTCCTCGTGCTTTTGTGCTGGATTTGTTAGCGTTGGTTCTAAATAATAATTTTTTCTTACATTGCCAGCAATATTATCTGCAAAAATCAGGTATAGCGATGGGTGCAACAGTTGCCCCTTCAATTGCCACCATATATATGGCAGTTTTTGAAACCACTTATGTATATTCGGACCCGGCTTTTCGTTTTGTTCCCTTCTGGAGGCGATTCATAGATGATGTTTTCTTTCTCTGGACTGGCACTAGACATGATTTGGATCTTTTCATTTCTCGACTCAACACTTATAAGACAAATATTAAATTTACAGCACAGATTGATTCTCATCGTTTGGAGTTTTTAGATGTAACAGTATATTTAACTCCTTCTGCTATAGAGACAACTCTGTATCGAAAGCCAGTGCAGCGCAACACCCTGCTAAGATTTGAAAGTTTTCATCCGACATCTCTTAAATGTGGGTTACCTTTTGGTCAATTTCTACGTTTATGTTGAAACTGTTCAACTTTACAAGAATTTTTGCTTCATGCACAAGAATTGCGGTTGCGGCTTACACAACGGGGTTATCCTTCTTCAGTGATTACAAAAGCTTACAAAAGAGCTCGATTCGCCCATAGAGATTGGCTGTTGCTCCCGGCTTCCCCTAAATCCACTGAGGATATCATCACAGGGGTTTTGCCTTACACGAACAATATGCCGCAAGTGGCGAGGCTATTGAAAGAAATTTGTCCAATCTTGGGACTTCATTCCTGTTTTCAGAACAAAACTTTGCAAATAACGTATGCCAGAAAAGCAAACCTACGTGACTTATTGATGAAAACCACTCATAAACTCGATCGTCCATGTTGTGATCAAATGGAAATAGGACATTTTCCATGTATGCAATGTGGTTATTGTGCTCAAACTGTATCGGGAACAGAATGGTTGGATATTCATACGTCAAAAATCTTTAGGTCATTTGTTCACACGGACTGTACTTCCACGTTTGTGGTCTATTTAATAATTTGTCCATGTTCTAAATATTACATAGGGCGAACGAAGCGGCCGATTAAATTGCGGCTGTCTGAGCGTGCCTCACGGTTGCGTTTGAAAGTGGTTTCAGCCCCAGTGGTACAACTTTGTTTGGGACATTCTCATCTTTTTTCTTCTTTACGTTGGCGAGTGTTGGATCACATTTGACATGATCCTAGAGGTGGTGATCGCGAACAGCGTTTACAGCTTCGTGAACAAAAATGGATCCATCGGTTGAATACGGTGGCTCCTAATGGTTTAAACATGCAACTTGACTGGCACACTATCCTCTAGTTATTTGATCTAAGTTTTGTTCTGAAGCATCATGAAATTACATTGCTTATTATCGGGTGTTCTCCTGGGGTGGGTTCCCCCTTCATAATTGCAATGTTTTACAATTCTGTCATGATTGGTGGCTTTTTGATCACATGAAGTAAGTGACGTCAGACGCCGAGCAGGCAGTAAGCTATAAGGCTCCCTACTTCGGTTCATTCCTGCAAAAGCTCTGTGATTTGCTATAAGGTTTTGCCAGCCTTTCTACATGCCTGAAGCAGGGTTGATTGAATCATTGAAACTTTGGAGACGACCCGAAACGTGTTGCACATCGCTGCTTTAAACATTCTGGCATTTATCTTTAAAAAGTTCATCAATTGAGCTAAGTACCAAAAGCGTAAAAGCTTTATTTTTACATTTATTAAAACGGAGACGTCGCGGTGGTGTGTGGTCATTTGTCCACTCACTTTGGCGACTAACTCCAACAAAAAATTAGTATAGTTTGTTCGGTGGTCTTACACATTTGTTGAAATTTGGTTGATTATGGCATGATGTTTTCCTGGCATAGCCTTATAAGTATGGTAACAGCTGCATGAGATTCCTGTAATACTTCAATGGGAATAGTCCAGTGAAGAAACACAAGAACACAACAGGGAAACAGGAGCAAATTGTCCAATAATGGTTCAAAACGTCTATACAGGAATGAGGCTATACAGTACTCCTGAATAAAGCTTTTTGAACCATTATTTGATGACTCGCTCCTGTTTTGCCCCTTGCCTTTACTTCAATGGGAAATGCCATCTATGCATGGCGCTTTGATCTTTGATAAGGCTTTCTATGCTGCTTTGACTTCTTTCAGCACAAATGGTTCCTGATCATAAGGTACAGGTTGAAACGACTGTTGGTCCACTTGACCTTTATAGTATAATGACTGTATATTCTTTACATCTTTTCTTGATCTTCTCAGCATCATTCATCATGGATCTTTGAGCATCGTAACATTCCAAATCAAAGCTGGAATTTTTTTCTTTAACTCTCGTAGCTATAGGAAAGCCAATCTTGTTCTATTCAGGAAAATGGTAACAGACCCCACATGTGAAGGGGCCATACTGGACTTGGTGCTTACCAATGGTGAAAGTGTTTCTGATGTAATGGGAGATCATTTTGCATCCAGTGATCACCAGATGGTGTGGTTCAGTATTAGGACTAGGCCTGTTAAAATCCATTGAAAGGTGAGGATCTTAGACTTTAGGAAGACTAACTTTGCCAAAATGGGCCAATACCTCAGGGAGTCGTTAGTGGGATGGGAACAGCTGGGGGATGGAGAAAAACAGTGGGCAAAACTGAAAGGGGATATTTTAAGGGCAACCAACCTTTTTGTTAAAATCGTAAATAAAGGTAAAAGGAAAAGGAGACCACTATGGCTTTTGAAAGAAGTAGCTGAAAAAATGAAGAACAAGAGAGAGGCCTTCATGAACTACAAGAGATCACAGAGAGAAGAAGACAGGCATCTATATTTGGAAAAACTTAGAGAAGCTAGCAAAGTAGTCAGGAAGGCAAAGATTCAAAAGGAGGAGGAAATAGCCAATGCAATAAAATGGGGGGATAAGACATCTTTCAGATATGTTAGTGAGAAGAGGAAGGGCAAAAGTGGTATTGTCAGACTCAAGGGTGCAGGGGACAAATATGTAGAAGCTGATAAGGATAAAGCGGAATTGCTTAACAAATATTTCTGTTCTGTGTTCACAGATGAAGAACCAGGAGCAGGACCCCAGAAAACATCCACAAACAGGAACAGAAGCGAGGGTCATCTTGAACAATTTTCAGAAGACTGTGTTTGTGAGAAACTAGCTCAACTTAAAGTAGACAAAGTGATGGGACCGGATGGGATACACCCTAGAATACTGAGGGAACTTGAGGACGTTCTAGCAGCTCCACTGACTGACCTTTTCAATGCCTCGTTGGAGTCGGGAGTGGTGCCAAAGGACTGGAGAGAGGCTCATGTTGTCACCCCTGTTATATGTAATACCGAACAGCCTGTTGTTCTGGTTTTGTTATTGTTCCCTGTGAACCGCGCTGATCTCAAAAAGTGCGGTATATAAGAAACTAAAATAAATAAATAAATAAATAAATAAGGATGTGGTTGAAAACTACAGGCCGGTTAGTTTAAATTCGGTGGTGAGTAAATTATTGGAAACGCTGCTGAAAGAGAAAATAGTGAGGTTTCTGGAGTCCAGCGGATTACAGGATCCGAGGCAGCATGGATTCACCAGAGGCAGGTCTTGTCAGACAAATCTGATTGATTTCTTTGACTGGGTGACCAGGGAGTTGGACCGAGGGAAAGCCCTAGATGTGGTTATTTAGATTTCAGTAAAGCCTTTGACACTGTTCCTCACAGGCGACTTATAAACAAACTGAGCACCCTAGGGATGGACCCTAAAGTTACTGCTTGGGTTAGAAATTGGTTGGTTGGGAGGCGACAAAGAGTACAGGTAAATGGAGCTCACTCTGACGAGAAAGATGTTACCAGTGGTGTGTCCCAGGGATCTGTCCTTGGTCTGATTCTTTTTAACATCTTTGTTAGTGATATAGCGGAAGGGCTGTTGGGTAAGGTTTGCCTCTTTGCGGATGATACCAAAATCTGCAATAGAGTAGACACCCATGAAGGTGTAGATAACATGAGGAGGGATCTAGCTAAGCTTGAAGAATGGTCTAGAATTTGGCAGCTGGGATTTAATGTTAAAAAATGTAAGGTCATGCATTCGGGCTGCAGCAATCCAAGGGAGCAATATAGTGTAGGGGGTGAAGTACTTTTGTCCACTAAAGAAGAGCGGGACCTAGGCGTGGTTGTGTCTGATGATCTTAAAGTAGCTAAACAGGTAGAAAAGACGATGGCAAAAGCTAGAAGGATGCTTGGATGCATATGGAGAGGAATGGCTAACAGAAAAAAGGAGGTAATAATGCCTTTGTGTAAGTCTTTGGTGCGACTTCATTTGGAGTATAGTATGCAATTCTGGAGACCGCACCTTCAAAAGGATTTGAACAGGATCGAGTCGGTGCAGAGGGTGGCTACTAAAATGATTAGTGGTCTTCATTATAAAGCTTATGAGGACAGACTTAAGGATCTTAATATGTACACCTTAGAGGATAGGCGGGATAGAGGTAATATGATTGAGATGTTTAAATACCTCCATGGCATAAATGTTCAGGGAGAGAGCCTCTTTCAATTGAAAGCAAGTTCTGCTACGAGGGGACATGGGATGCGGGTGAAGGGAGATAGATTCAGGAGTGATATGTTGAAATATTTCTTTACGGAAAGAGTAGTGGATCCGTGGAATAGTCTCCCGATGGAGGTGGTAGAGATGAGGACAGTAACTGGATTCAAAAAAGCATGGGACAAACACAGAGGATCTCTAAGGGCAAAAAGGGGACTGTTGTAGTTGTTGATATGGAAGGACAGACTAGATAGGCCATGTGGTCTTTTCTGTCGTCATATTTCTATGTTTCTATATTACTTCTCATTGTCTTGATTTGCTGCACATTGGAAATATCTGTTGAGTTCTGCGATTGCCTCTCTTTCTCCAATATTGACGGCTCTGCCTTTTTGAAGATTGAAGCTTTTCAACTACAAGCCCTTTATTTTACCTGATGCAGGGTGAAAAAATTCTTTAGACCCGAAATGTGCCACGTCGTATATTTATTTATTTATATTTATTTTATTTAACTGCATTTATATACCGCTTTTCACTGGGTCAAAGCAGTTTAACAAAAAGGGGGGTGTGTGTGGACAGTAATCAATTTACAGAGGGGGGGGGGTGCCATGACCGAGGGGGCCAATATTGATGATCCGAACAGATAGTAATGACTTAGACAATTGACATGAGTCTCTTAGTGGGTAGTCTGCGGATGTGTCAGAAGGACTGGGGGTTGTCAGTGATGGATGTCTGTTTCTGGTCCAAGGTATTCATGAAAGAGGATGGTTTTTAGTTGTTTCTGGAACGTGGATATGTCACTATTGTTTCTGATTTGGTTTGGTAGGGAATTCCAGGGGAGGGGGGGGGGTGCGTACAGTTCGAAGGCTCTGTTGCAAGTTTGTTGATTGTATTTTTTTCGTTCATGGGGGATAGTAAGGATGTTGTTGGTGGTCTGTTGGGTTGTTCTGTTGTGGGTGGGCTGGGGTAGTAGGGAGCGGAGGTGGGATGTCTGTGTTTGATAGAGGGCTTTGTGGATAAGCAGGGCGGATTTGTATTTGATCCTTGCTTCGAGTGGTAGTATGTGCAGTTCTCTCAGGACTGGAGTGATGTGGTTGTGTTTTTTTGCTTTCTGGATGATTCTTGAGGTGGTGTTCAAGGCAGTCCGTAGTGGGTTGGTGTGGGTGGCAGGTAGTCCGAGATAGATTATATTGCAGTAGTCCAGGTGGGGGAGCGTCATAGCCTGCATGACTGTTCTGAAGTCCTGTGGATCAATGAGTGGTCTGAGCCGTTGTATCACTTTTGCCTTGTGGAATATTGTTCTGGTAGTCTTTTTAATCTGTGGAGCAAATGTGAGTGCCTGGTCTATGGTGATTCCCAAATATCTTATGTGGGGTTGAATCTGTATTTGGGTTGTTCCCAATATGAGGTGTGGTGGTGGGGTGAAGTTTGCATCCTTGGTTACTATGAGGGCTTCAGTTTTTTTGATGCTGATGGATAGATTGTTCCTTTGTAGCCAGTCGGAGACTTCAATGAAGAAGTCTGATAGGTGGTCGTTTGTTGGGTTGGTGGTTGTGATTGGTCCATAGAGCATTATGTCATCTCCGTATATATGGTAGTTGATGTTATGACCTCGTATGATCGAGCAGAGTGGTTGCAGGTAGATATTGAAGAGCATGGCGGATAGTGTGGAGCTCTGCAGTACTCCTTGATGTTGTTGAAAGGGGGGGGGGGTGGGAGGTTGCCATGTTCGTGCGGATCAGTTGTTGTCTATTAGTCAGGTAGGAGCGGAACCATTGTAGTATGGTGTCCTTAATTACTATTTCCTGGAGTCTGCGTAGGAGAATGTTGTGGTAGATGGTGTCAAAGGCTGTGGATATGTCCAGGAAGAGCATGGCATATCCAGAGTGTTTGGTCTGTGTGCCTTTGATAAGGGTGTTCAGTAGCATTGTCATGAGGGTCTCGACTCCATGGTATGGGCGGAATCCGTGTTGTTGTGCGTCCAGTATGTTGTTGGTATCTAGGTGGTCTTGGAGTTGCCGTTGAATTATCTTCTCCATGATTTTGGTGGTGAATGGGAGACTTGCTATTGGTCTAAAGGAGGCTGGGTCGAGTGGGTCCAGGTTGGTTTTTTTTAGGGTTGGACAGATGATAGAGGTCTTGAGGATGTCTGGTATGTGTCCTTGCTTGAGGGATTCATTGATAATGTGGGTAAGGGGTGCGCTTATGTATTCTTTGGATTTCTTTATCCACTCTGCAGGGCAGGGATCTAGTGGAGAGGTGGTGGTGTTTAGGCAGGTGATAGTGGATTCCATTTGTTCTTTTGTGACTGTTTCAAATGTGCTCTAGTCTGTGACTTTGGTGGCATGGTAGGTTGTTGATGTTGCATTTAGTCATGGGTTGTTTGGTTGTTGGAGCTGTTTATATTGGCATGCTAGTAGTTCAGGTGGGATGTTCAGAAGCTGGTCAGAGTGGCTGGGTGCTTTTGTTAGCTTCTCAATCTCAAAGAGCTTGCATGGTTTGTTTATTGAGGTATTTATGATTTTTGAGTGGTAGGTTCTTTTTGCTTTATCAGTTTCTGTGTGGTAGGTGTCAAGTTCACTCATGTATTTTGCTTTGTCTACTTCGTTTTTGGTCTTTCTCCATTTTCTTTCGTTTCTTCTGAGTTGGATCTTTAGCTTCCGTAAGTCTCTCTGATGAAAAGGAGCTCGGGACAGATTGCAGCATGTATATTTTGGCTTCTGTGGTGAAAAGGAGCACGGGACAGATTGCAGCTAAGTGATACAATTTAATTAAACAAGTTTACCTTTTCAAATGATTAAAATGGAGTAATCACAGCGAGAGGGTGGTTTTGCTTCCCCCCACTTTGGTGTGTTATACTCCGACAAAAAAAGAGAGGGTCTTCCTACTACTCTTTTCAGAGTTCAATTTTTGGAAGTCTCTTTCTTCTCTGGCTTTAGCTTCTCTGAGAATCTGGGCAATTTTCAGTTTTTATTCAGTTATCCATATTGGCAGTTTTTGCTTTTTCACCTTTTTTAGAGACTTCTCACTTTCTTCCAACACAACCTTTTTGATGTCATCCAGAACTCTTCTGGAGCTCTGTCATTTGTATCTAAAGCAGCAAATTGATGTTGTAGGCAGTCTTTAAATTCTGGTGGTATACTCTCAAGGTAATATTTTTGCTATATTCATGAGTGCCTTGCTCTTTTTCAACTTTAGCTTAACTTTGCATACTAGTAGTTGGTAATCTGTTTGCATAGTAGTAGTTGATGACCTTGTTGATGTTATAGAGCTTTTCCATCATTGCCATCCACAAATGTAGTCAATTTGATTTTTGTACATTACATTGGGCGAAGCCCATGTGTAGAGATGAATCCAGTCACCCATGACTATCAGGATATCCTGTTAGTATGTTTTGTCAATTTCAGTTTGTATTTGTTCATAGAACTTCATCCTCTTCTGCAGCTGTTGTTGGGGCATATACTTGAATTATAGTTGTGTTGATGGGCATTCCTCGTAGATGAATAGAAATTAAGCGTTAAGCGTTGCAGATGACACAAAACTATTTAAAGTTGTTAAAACCCAAGAGGATTGTGGAAAATTGCAAGAGGATCTTGATAAATTGGATGACTGGGCATCAAAATGGCAGATGAAATTTAATGTGGACAAGTGCAAAGTTATGCACCTAGGGAAGAACAGCCCAAACTATGGTTACACGATGCAAGGTTCCACATTAGGAACCACCACACAGGAAAAAAGATTTAGGCGTCATTGTGGATAACATGTTAAAACCCTTGGCCCAGTGTGCAGTGGCAGCCAAGAGAGCAAATAGAATGCTAGGTATCATAAGGAAAGGAATGGAAAATAAAATAAAAGATATTATAATGCCTCTATATCGTTCCATGGTGAGACCGCACCTTGAATATTGTGTGCATTTCTGGTCGCCGTATCTTAAAAAGCATATAGCGTTATTAGAAAAGGTTCATAGAAGAGCCACCAAAATGGTAAAGGGGATGGAAGGATACTCCTATGAAGAAAGGCTAAAAAGGTTAGGGCTCTTTAACCCGGAAAAGAGACGGCTGAGGGGAGATATGATAGAAGTCTATAAATTAATGAATGGAGTGGAACGGGTAAACGTAGATCGATTGTTTACATTATCAGAATATAGAAAGACTAGGGGACATGCAATGAAGCTACAGGGTAAACTATTTAAGACTAATAAAAAAAAATATTTTTTCACTCAATGTGTAATCAAACTCTGGAATTTGTTACCGGAGGATGTAGTAAAGGCTGTTAGTGTAGCTGGGTTTAAAAAAGATTTGGACAAGTTCCTGGAGGAAAGGTCCATAAACCATTATTAAGAAGGGACCCAGGATATCAATGCTTGACCCAGTACAAGCATTGCGGAACCTGTGTCTTTTGGGGAAACTGCTAGGTACGTATGGCCTAGATTAGCCACTGTTGGAAACAGGATACTGGGCTTGATGGACCTTGGTCTGACCCAGTAGGCATATCTTATGTTCTTATGTTCATTGATTGCATAGTATTTCATTACAGTTCTTGCAAGTTTCTTCTTAATTATAAATGCAACACCATTTATTCTTTGCCTTTCATTTCCAACATAGTAGACCGTATGATCATCAGATGCAAAGTGCCCAGTGCCAGTCCATTTCAGTTCGCTGACACCCAACACATCGAGTTTCATTCTTGCCCACCTCCAACTTTTTTTGATTCATGCTTCGCAGATTCCATGTTCCAATATGTAAGACATCTTTGCAGCTTCTGACTCTCATTTCATGTGCAGCCTCATCAGCAGTGAGACGTTCTGAGGGCTTTGATCCTACCACATCATAAATGCTGGTTTACTCTGAAAAGTCTTCAGCTCCTCCACAGTAGCCAATTGAGTGCCTTCTGACCTGGGGATCTCATCTTCCAGCACTATAGTGCAATTTGTTTTGTTGTGACTATCTATTGGGTTTTTGTGGGAAGATAAGGAAGTAGATTGCCAGGCCTTTCTTCTGCACAGTTAATTCTAGTGTTGTTTATTTATTTATTTACATTCTTTTATATACCACACTATTCTGCATCAGTGTGGTTTACATTGAACAAACTGAAATTACATTGAACAGGGCATTATAACTTGGAGATAACTATTTTACAGGGAATATGGGCAATGGAGGGTTAAGTGGCTTGCCCAAGACCACAAGGAGCACCTGTGGGACTAGAAACCCCAGTCCTTCCGGGCCAAGGTTGCTGTCCTCTAGTGGGATTTGAACCCCCAACCTTCTGGCCTGAAGTACCTTGCCCCAATCACTAGGCCACTCCTCCACTCCTCCACTCCACTGCCTTTTTCACAGAAATGTGATCCTCCTCCGCCAACACTGTCCCATTCTGCTGCTGCCCAGATGGGTGGTTTGTCTTAGTCTGGCACCTCAGCTGAGACCTGTCCATCTTGGGAGACCCTGCCAGTAGTTAAGTTACTGAACGCTTAGCCCTCAGCATCACTGGTGCACACAAGCCCTCACAGCACAACAAGCTGCACATATAGTTCCATGTATATGTAGCATAATCACTACATACATGTCCATATGCCTGCCTTTTTTTTTATATACTTTATTTAAACATCACCACTCAACAATAACAAAGCCAGTACAGTCAAACTCCAGAGGGGTTGACTCTCATCCCCATCCAGAGACCCATAACAGAAGGTGGAGACAGTTTTCAAAATATACCCCCACCTCCCACCCTCCCCCCCCCGTCCACTGCCCCCCCTCCTCGCAGTCGCACATCCTCCCTAGCTTCACCCGATTATCTCCACTTCCCGCTACCCCCAGTTATCTACCCATTTGCAGAATTTCATTCCGGCATCTGGCCCCTAGCCTTCCAATGTATGGGTCCCACACCAATAGGAAGGAGGTCCAGCTCTTGACACTGCCCCGTGCACACCACCGCTCTGCCAGCATTAGCTGGTGAAGGCTATTACGCCATTCCCCAAAAGTCGGGGGGTGCTGGTCGCGCCACGTGCGTAGGATAGGACCTTTACCCACCAGACAGGCCTTTCGCAGGAACAATCGGTCCGTTCGCCGGGGTGGATAAGGAGGATCAAGTTTATCCAGGACCACAAATGCCCCCGTCCACCGCACTCTTTGCTGTAGTAGCCCAGTGACATACCTTGCTATTCTACCCCAGTAGGGTTGGATATGAGGACAGGCCCACCACATATGCCATAATTTAGCTAAAGGAGCCTGGCATCTCGGACAGCGGCCATCAGTCGTCAAATGGCTACGCAGGGCCCACCTAGGTGAGAAATAGGCCCGAGTAAGACATTTAAATTGTATCTTCCGCCATCTGGCCCCGTCCACCAAAACCGCAATCCGCCGGAGAGCCACCAAAATGGTGTGTGGGGGGATCTCCCTTCCCATCTCCGCACTCCATGCCGCCTCCACGCCCCGGTAGTCGACAGGCGTTTGGAGAGCCCTTAGCCGCGCTCGATAGCCCGCAATAGATTGAAGTGTGTCGTCTCCCAAGGCAAAGAAACCCAGCAATTGTGCTGAGCGCTCCACCCCCAGGGCCGCCCTAGGCAGGGCGGAAATATAGTGGGAGGCCTGAAGGTACGCAAAAGTAGAAGTTGAGGTTAGATCATATTCCCGGCAAAGAGATTGAAAGGACTTACACTTCCCTGCCTCATCCACCAAATGCCCGATCGTCCGAATACCCCTCAGCCACCAATCACGAAAGCCCGGCGAGTTCGAACCCGGGGAGAAATGAACATTTCCCTGCAGAGGCACCCAGCTGGACGCCGTCCAGACCGTCCCCCAGCGACTATTAAGATATCGCCACGTCCGCTGGGCCGACCCAAGCAACACGCTCGATGCGAGGCGTGGTGGGAGGTAGCGCCTCTCCGTATGCAGGACCCCCAACAGTGAAAACGGCGCCACACATGCCTCCTCGAAACTCGTGGGGGTATAGACCGCCGTCCCGCCCAACCAGTCCCCCAGGTGGCGAGCCTGACAGGCCAGGGCATAGACCCCCAGGTCAGGAAGTCCCATCCCCCCATCCCGCCACCTCCCCGTAAGTCGTGACAGGGGTATACGGGCCCGCGCTCCCCGCCACAGAAAGGTCCGGAAGGCGACCTCCAGTTTCTGCACATCACCCCCCGGCAACCACACTGGTAACGTCTGCAGCCAGTACAACAGCCGAGGCAATATCACCATCTTGATAGCAGCCACTCTCCCCGACAGCGAGAGTGGCAGCGGCTGCCAGGCCTGCAGCTGGGATCGTGTACGGGCCAACATCTCTTCAAAGTTACAGCGATATAACTCATGAGGGTGCTTAGTCAACCGAATGCCCAGATAAGCGAAATGTGAGTGCGCCCACCTAAGAGGGAATCCGCCAACCCACCCGCGCTGCAACGTCCCCGACACATCTAGTGCCTCCGACTTATCACCATTGATCCGCAGACCCGAAAACACGCCAAAATCACGCATTTCCTGCAATAAACAGGGTAGAGAGTCCGCAGGGGCCAAAATATGCACCAATATATCGTCGGCGAAGGCCGACACCTTAAAAGTCTGGGATCCCATACGAATCCCCTGTATCGCCGGCGACATCTCTATCGCCCTGATCAAGGGATCCAGAGAGAGCACAAACAGTAAGGGGGATAGGGGGCACCCCTGCCGCGTCCCCCTCTCCAGAGGGAAGGCCTCCGATAATAGCCCATTGCAGAGTATCCCCGCCGTTGGAGAGTCATACAAACAGTCAATCATGGCACAGAAAGAGGGCCCTAGCCCGTACCATGGGAGCAACTCCCTGAGATAGGTCCAGTCGACTCTGTCAAAAGCCTTCTCGGCGTCGAAACTTACCAAAAGGGATGGCAGCTGTCGGTCATGTACCCACTCCAGAGATGCAATAATTTTGCGCATATTTTTAACTATATACCGGCCTTTCACAAACCCCACCTGGGACTCATGTATCAGGCTTGGGAGATACTCTGCTAGCCTATCAGCCAGAATCTTTGCAAAGATTTTTGCGTCGAAGTTCAACAGGGAAATAGGGCGGTAAGACGTAGGCAACACTGGATCTTTGCCCGGTTTTGGCAGTAGGGTGATATACGCGTGATTCTCGCCCCATTTAAAGCCCCCCTGCGCGACCCGCCGCGCGAACACCGCCACCAACGTCGGGCCTATATAATCATTAAGCAGCTTGTAGAACTCGGCGCCCAAGCCATCCGGCCCCGGCGATTTAAAACAACTAGCCTGGGCTATAGCAGATCTCACTTCCTCCGGGGTAATAGAGCTCCCCAACTGACTACGCTGCTCGTCATTAAGCGAGGGCAGGTTCAGCTGCCGCAAATAAGCCGGGATTGCTGAAGAAGAGCCGCCCTCCGCTGCATACAGCGCTTGGAAAAACTTCTGAAAGGCCTGTACAATCACTTTGGTATTCCTCTGCAGCGCCCCGCGCTCATCCCGCAAGGCTGCCACCGTACGCACACCCCGCACCCCCTTCAGACACCGCGCTAGTAAGCGCCCGGGCTTATCTCCATGGCTGTACAGCCGATAGCAATAGTAAAGTAGAGACTTCTTAGCCCGTTGGTGTAAAAGTTCATTAAGGTCTACCCTGGCCTCCCAGAGCTCCTTCCGGAGCCCCTCCGACGGGGCCCCTGCCAAGCGTCTCCGCAACCAAGATACCCGCCTCTCCAAGCGGAGAATCCTTTCCATGTGGAGCTTACGCTTGCGGGCCGCGAATCCAATAATGTCGCCACGGAGTACTACCTTGGCCGTCTCCCAGAGGAGTTCAGGGTCATCTCGGTGACATTGGTGGTCATCCTCAAACTCCTTCCAGCGCTGCTCCAAGAACTTATGAAACTGGGCATCGCCGTAAAGCTCCGGTGGGAAGCGCCAGATCCAGGTCTTGTCCACCTCTCCCCCCCAGTGGAGGTCCAGCCATACCGGTGTGTGATCTGAAATTTCAAACGGTCTGATCTGCACCTCCGCTACGTTCGCCAGGCTTCCGGAAGACAGAAATAAGTAATCTATACGAGAACTTGTGCCGTGGGCTCGGGACTGGTGAGTGAAATCTTTCTCTAGGGGGTGGAGCACCCTCCAGGTATCTACTAGCTCCAATCTCCTCATGAAGCTGTTTAGCAGTCGTGTAACAGGCCCCCGCGCTCGGGCATCCCCCCCTTTGCAGGTATCCAAGTTAAAATCTAAGACTCCATTGACATCTCCTCCCAGAAGAAGTGGGAGTTCAGGCATCTGCTCCACCTTGGAAGCCAGCCGGGTATAAAAACCGGCGTCTGGAACGTTAGGGCCGTACATCGTCCCCAAAATGACCGGCCGCCCTTCTAACCTACTCTGCAACAGCAAGTAGCGTCCCGCCGTATCTCGGATCGCAGAATCTACCGTACAGCGTATCCTTTTGTTAATCAAGATCACCACTCCTCCCTTCTTACCCAGGGCAGGTGCCCCCCAGACCTGTCCCACCCAGCCCCGGCATAACTTCTCATGTTCTTCGGCCGTCTGGTGGGTCTCTTGAAGGAAGGCTATATCGCATTTGTGCCTTGCCAAGGCTTGCAAAATTTTATATCTCTTTATGGGATTACCTAGACCGCACACGTTCCATGTGATAACTTTCAGAGTACCGGGGCAGTGTCAAGATGTAGATGACCGTCTCCATCATTCTGCTGGGATGGGGTCCTCCCAGCCTGGAACCCCCTCCCCTCTCCCAACTTTGTTATGTGCGACTGCTCACCCTCCCCCCCCCTAACTTCCCTTCCCTCCCTTCCCCCCTCCCTCTCCCCACAGTTCCCCACCCTCCTCCCCCTCCCTCCCCCCCACACAACTCACGTTCTCCCACATCTACTACTGCCTCACCCCTCTGTATTTAACCTCCAGTGATGCACCCCACCACCCCCACCCCACCCTCGGTGCTACGCCCACTGCAGGTACCCGGCCTCCGCCTCTCAGACCCCCCTTCAAAGCAAGTCCCTAGTACAAACCCTTAGCCTAACCCAGCCCTTGTCTATGAGAACCCCGCCCGTCCACCTAGCACCCTGACCAACCCACCGCCCCCCCTACGACCCCCCCTCCGACTTTAGTTATACAGTGCCAGCCACATGACATTTCCCAACAGTCAAGATATTTACATCATAAGGGATGCATGCATATCCCCAGCTATTTGTCACAACAAAACACAAAGTTAAAGAAAAAACACAATGAACAAAAACAAGCATTACCCAGTCGGGATCTACGGATGGGCTCTCCACGGCCTTAAAGCTTGCTGAGCTCGGACGGGCCGTGCCCCCCAGCCCCCCAGTTTGTAATAGTGCGGGGGAGGGAGGGGAACCCCCCACCCGATACCCCAGGGGGCCGACTTAAAACTAAACTAAGGAGGGACCTCCCCCCAATACCCCGGAGACGCTCCAAGTCGGGGGTCCCGGGCCTAGTCACCCACCGTATCCCACTGCCAGGAGCCCCTCCGGGGCGGCAAAGTAAGTGCCATTCTCTCGCGGGCCCCTCCCGCCCATCCCAGGATGTACCCAGGAGCCTCAGGATCACACCAACTCTCCAGGCCACACGTTGCCAGCCCGGAGCTCCCAACCCCTGGGCTCCCGGGCACCCCCCTGAGTATTCCATGCAAGCCCTCCCGCTGGTAGCCAAGCCCATGCAGGGCCACCAGGGGCATAGAGCCTCCCTCCCAAACCTAGGGTACCCTCCCGCCCGTTCCCATTGAAAGGCCGCACAAATACCGCAGAGCTCAGCTAAATATAAAACAAACAGGCCATCCAAACTATGGACGCAAAGTCACCACTCTCCGGAACACTGGCAATCACTTAAAGGCGCTCAGCGTGCTGCTACGCCCGGTATCGTGGTTTCCACATAGCGCGCTGCCTCTTCAGCGGTCTCGAAAGTTTTGCGCTGGCCCTCATAAAACACATGGAGATGCGCCGGGTACTGGACGGAGAATTTGATCTGTGCATTTATCAGTTTCTGACAGGTAGGCGCGTAGGCACGCCGGCGCTGACTGAGTGCAACGGAATAGTCTTGAGCGATCCGGAGCCTCGCATTGTCCAGTTGCAGGGTACCGTGCGTTTTAGCAGCCCGCAGGATGGCTTCCTTTTGTGGGTAGCGGAGCAGCTTAAGCAGGACCAGACGAGGGCGAGAGTCTTGGGCGTGTTTGCCCCCCACGCGGTGTACCCTCTCAATCTCGATGTTCCCGCCGGCACCTGTCTCCCCTAGCAGTGCGTCAAAGAGTCTTTCCAGATATTTTCTCAGGTCCTTGTCGAGCACCGCTTCAGGGATTCCCATGACTCTCAGATTATTTCTTCGTGACCGGTTCTCGAGGTCATCCAATTTGGCCTCGTGGGAGAGCAGCCGGGTCTTAAGGCCAGCCACCGTCTGGCTCAGCTCGAGCAAAGTGTCCTCGGCACGGCCCACACGCTCTTCTGCCTCCTGGAGCCGTTTCCCAAAGGTATCCACCGAGCTCTGCACCGTGTCCAGCTTCTCTCGGAGGGTAGTGAATTGCGCCGCTAAAGCCTCTGCTACGGCCGCCGAGATTTCTTCCACTCTCGCCGGAGAGGTCGGCGAAGTAAGCGCCCCCCCTCCGTCCGCCATTTTGCTCGGGGCAGGCCCCCTGTCCCGCTCCTTTTTTCCGGTTCGAAGTGCCGCAGCCATCCCCGCTGAGCTCTTTCTGCTCAAGTTATAGTAGCCTGGAGTACTAGGCACCCGGAGAGGAGCTTGCCTGTTTTCCCGGGTTGAAATCATCTCAAGTATGCCGGTTTAGGCTGGGGGTAGTGGGAGCGCGATCACTCACGCGTCCGCTCGCGCTCACCGCATCACCGGAAGTATATGCCTGCCTTTATCTAATCACACAGTGGTTGTAAACTGTGCAGAAAAAGCTTTTCATACTTATTCTCATGAATATTACTATGAATGATTACATGTCTTAGATATCAACCCCTCAAAGGTTTCATTGCATACAGGTTCACTCATTCTAAGTTGCCCCTTCCTCGTTTAATCCAATCTATAACCAATGTGGTTTAGTTCTTCCTAATAATGGACTTAGCTTAGTTTAGTTATCAGCATGATATACTGCTGTTTGTTAAATAATACTCCAAAGCAGTTTGGAAATAAAAATAAGAGTTATAGAATGAAGGAGAGAAAAGCTGGCATCTTAAGTTCTCCTCTTGCTCCTGTAAGTTCTCGGGATCATGTGATGAAGAAAGAGTGCCCCAGGATTCTGAAAAAGCTTGGTTGGACAACTAGGTTTTCAGACTAGCCTTGAAGTGAGGTCTAGAGGCCTTTGTTTGAAAAGTAGGGGCAGGACACTGTAGAAAAGGAGAGGAGGTGCACAGGGCCAGTGTTAGACATACAGGGGTGCAGGACAGAAACTGGTGAGGGGACCCCAAAGCCCACCTGCAGGTAAGACTGGGGGTGCAAAATAACTAAAAGTTAGTTATCGAGTGGATTTGAAATGGACAGTCATAGGGGGGTGGTAGAGATAGTTGAGGTACATACTGGGAGTGACATGGTTGGTTAGGGCAGGAAGACACTAAAATATAGGCTGAAGAGTGGGAAGCCCTGTGTAAATTGCTCTACAAACCACAAATAAGATTTTGAACTGAACTCTTAAAAGTAAGGGCAAGTAGTGAAGTGAAGTAAGCCTAGGTGTTACATGGTCATATTGACCTGCCTTGAAAAGGAGCTTAGCTGCAGTATTTTGAAGTAACTACTAACAATGGAGAGAAGGGGACATGAGAGGACATGGGATGAGGGTGAAGGGAGATAGATTCAGGAGTGATATGCGGAAATATTTCTTTATAGAAAGAGTAGTGGATCCATGGAATAGTCTCCCAGTGGAGGTGGTAGAGATGAGGACAGTAACTGAATTCAAAAAAGCATGGGACCAACACAGACGATCTCTAAAGGTAAAAAGTGGACTGTTGTAGTTGTTGTTATGGAAGGACAGACTAGATAGGCCATGTGGTCTTTTTCTGTCATCATGTTTCTATGTTTCTAAGTCAGTCTGATACCCCAGTAAAGAGAATGACCATAATAGAGATTAAGAAGGAGTGCAAAGGTTAAAGTTTGGAGATCCTAAAAGTCAAAAAGAATTCCCACTGAATGAATTTTCCTCAGTCCACAAAATGATGAACAAACCACTGCTGATATTTGGGGATAAAAAGTCAAACGGACGTCAAGGCGGACTCCTAAAATTGTAATTGTAATATATTCTCAGTGGATAATTGGTGTTCCTTTGATGTTCAGTGCATATGCAGATAATTGAGGATTTCTAGCTACCCATATGTCTTCTGATTTGATTATATTAAGTTTCAGTCTGTGCTCAAACAACTAGTAGGCCACAGCATCCAAGCTGGTTTCTAGCTAAGGCCAGGTGAAGAGGAATCAGTGTATGTCACTATTTGAAAGTCATCTGCATAAAAAAAAACCTTAATAAGGCTCTGGACTAAAGTGGCAAGGGGCATATAAACAGATAAAATAGCACAGGAGCCAGGACTGATCCCTGTGGAAAACTATGGCCGACATTCTGAATAACGAATAGCGGGTTTGGAGGTCCGGGATGGACATTCAACCTGCCCTCAGCTCCGGTATGCGATTCCAGTCCAAGCACTCCTCACACATACACAGCGTTTGTGTAGGGAGCGCTGGACGGGGACGGGAGGGGTGGAACGTAGGCGGTACTGAGATATAGTGGGGTAGTGGCTAGCTGGCGGGATGTACAGGCCTATTCAGGTCAGGCCCTGTACGTCCACCGACATCTACTTAGATGGCTGGCTTATTCCACCTTGAAGGTGGAATAAGCCTCGGGTGCCCCTCACATCGCATATCTCACACCCTGAAATGCAGTCTGCTGGACACGCTGTGCCGCTGCAGCCACATTCTGGCCCACAGCCATATCATAGCATTCTGGCCTTGGGACTGGCAGCTCCCTGTATTGCATTCTCATTGGCATATGGGGAGCACCCAGACATCTATGTACCTGATTCTGCATCACAGGTATGTCCGGGCCCCGCGGCAGCAGAATCAGGTTCATCTCCAGCATGTCCAAGTTTTGGCTGGGCAATGCAGCCGGACGTGCCGGAGTCAGAATCGGCCTCCACAGGCAAGAAGAAAGCTGTTGAACAGCTTTGAATTATAAGATACAAAAAAGGTGCAGTCAGATAGATAGAAAAGAGCTAATTATATATTGTGTCCCTAATACCCAGGCCTTTCTGTTTTAACTCCAATTTGTTTCTTTTATTGTTCATCTGCTGTCTTAAATGTAACTTCTCAGGAGCAAGAGCTCTCTTACGCATCATTGTAAAGTACAGAATACACCTCTCAGCACTACCAAATGGTGAAAAGCATAAAATATTTTAGTCCTTGGCTTCCCTCCTTAGACATGAGTACCAGTCAGGAAAAAGCCCAGGACAATATTTTTCCATGTATCCAGACCTGCATCTCTACCAGCTTTTCTTTTGTTGCTGCTTCGATGTCCTGCTGCTGTTTGAAACTGAACATGAGCTCATTATCTTTCCCCTAAACCCACGTCCCCCTTTCCTCCTTTCTCAGTTTCTATGGATAATAATATCATCCTCCCCATTTCCTCAGCTTGCAACCTTGGAGTCATCTTTGACTCTTCTCTCTCTTTCTCTGCACATATCCAGCATATAGCTAAAACCTGTCATTGTTTTCCTTGGGCTTCTCTCATTGTCTCAAAATTCCTTCCTTCCTTTCTGAACACACTACTAAGACCCTTATCCGTTCTCTAATCTGCTCTCGTTTAATTGTAATCTGCTCCTCGCTGGTTTCCCCTGAATCATTTCTGTTCTCTTCAGTCCATTCAGAACTCAGCTACATGGCTAATCTTCTGCCAGTGTCGCATTGCTCACGTAACCCCTCTTCTCAAGTCACTACATTGGCTTCCTATCCATTTTCACATCCAGTTCAACCTTCTCCTATTGACCTACAAGTGCATTCACTCTGCAGTGCTTCAATACCTCTTCTCTCTTTTCTCTCCCTACACTTCTTCTCAGAAACTCCTCTCATCAGGCAAATCTCTTGTATCTGTGCCCTTCTCTTCCGCTACCAATTCCAGCCTTTGTTCATTCCATCTTGTTACACTGTACGTTGGGAACAAACTATCCGAGTCAGTGCATCAGGCTCCATCTCGGTCCTGATCAAATCCAGGTTAAAAACTCACCTCTTTCAGACTGCTTTCGGATCCTGACCCTTGTTTCCTGCTTATCATCCATGAGTGTGAAAAAACATCCCCTGTTTGTTGTGTTTTGCATAGATTATAAACTCTATTGAGAAGGAACTGTCTCTCATGTGTGCGTGTGTATGTACAGTGCTGCATATGCCCATAGCGCTATAAAAATGATATGTAGTAGTAGTAGATATTACTGTTTTTAAGAGACTTAAATATTACTTTTCAGATTTATGCTGATGATATTATGTTATTTTTATCTGGATGATGGTTTGCATACTAGACTTCAACAAGTGTCAGAGATTATCGAAGTGGTAGGAGACTCTGTTATGTAATTACAGGTTTTCACACAGTATCATAGCATCTGATATTGCCTCCAATTGACTATTGTAATTCTGCATTGTTTGGTATACCATCCATAGTCATCCAGCCTCTAAAGATGCTACAAAACTCAGCTGCCTGCATATTACCTGGAGTATAAAGCATGTGTCCCTGCTTGGTTGCCTCTGCTTTAACTGAAACCGGAGATTCGGTGCCAGAGCTTATCTGTCATCTGGTGCTGATTATCTGGTTTCACTGGATAGCATGGTTGCTATTCAATTAGTGGCAATATTTAGTTGCTAACCAGATAGCAAAAATCACATAAAGTTAGGACCTGTCCTAACGTTATGTGGTTTACCTGTCCGGTTAGTGGCTGGATATTGCCACTAACCTGATATCTGCCGGGACTGCCCCCACTCTGCCTATAGACCACCCTGTTTTTAACCAGAAGTGCCACTGAATACTGGGATCACTGTGGTTTAGCCAGTTAGCAAGTCCTCCTAACTGGCTAAATCCTTTTTGAATATGCCCACCTTTGTTTCTATAATATTAATTCTGTAATATTTGTTATTTATTTGTTACAAATGTACTGTATGTTTATAGTTTGCCATTTGTGTTTTTTGTTTGATGTTTTTTTGTAATTATTTCCCGTGTTTGTTGTAATCTGCCAAGGATGATGATTGATGGGCAGAATATAAATGTGTTTAAATAAATATATATTCATGAATAATGGAAAATTGGAATCCCCATTGACCTCAAGTGAACCATTGGTCTAACACTGAATGGATGGTGTGGTTCAGTATTAGGACAAGGGCTTATACAGTCCATTCAAAAGTGAGGCTCCTAGATTTTAGGTAAACTAACTGTCAATATACTGTATCAATATGTATACTTTGGAGGTAGGAGAGGGGAGATATAATAAAGATATTTAAATACCTCCACGGCATAAATGCACAGAAGGAGAGCCTCTTTCAATTGAAAGAAAGCTCTACAATGAGGGGGTATAGGATGAAGGTGAAAAGGGATAAACTCGGGAGTAATTTACAGAAATATTTCTTTATGGAAAGGGTGGTAGATTCATGGAATAGTCTCCCTTTGAAGGTAGTAGAGGCAAGGACTATATCTGAATTCAAGAAAGCATGAGAGAAACACAGAGGATCTCCAAAGGAAAAATAGGACTATAAAGCTTGCTAGTTGATATGGAAGGGCAGACTGGATAGGCCAAATGGTCTTTATCTGCTGACATTTTTCAATGTTTCTATATAAAGATCACAAATGTTTCCTCTTTAAAGTGTACTGTATTGGATCAACACGTGGAAATTATACACAGAGGAGATTGAGGCAAAGTTTGATTCAGTGGTATGTGTTCTTTTCAGTTCTAGTAATTGCTTTTTTTTGTGATCACTATGGATTTTTATGAATATCATACAGCATATATATGAGTTGAGGGTAGTCTAGCTGAGTGGGGCAGGAGCAGTCCCCCTCTGTTCCTTCCCCAGTAGCTTCTGGGGCTCAAGATGGTAGCTTTGACCCATAGCAGTAGTCTTGCGGTATTACTGCTAGGGGTTAGCCTACCATATAAGGAGTGATTGCCCTTACATAGCTGTTTAACCCCACTTGCAACAATCAGGGTGGGAGAAGAGGAAACTGTTCCCATTCTACTCTATTAGACAACCAGAGAGACCACAGGTGGGTCCTGGAGGATAGGGGATGGTCAGGGGTTGGTGTATGGGGGGACCTCTCTTTGGGGGATTCCTGTTAGAAGGCATTGCTGGAGGGGGGACTTATCATGGATGGAGGTATAACCTGGAGGTTCTGAGGGCCCGATTCCGTTTTGGAACCAGATGCATAGAGTGAGCCAGGATTCTGATCCCATGGGGCACATCTAGCCCCGTGGGATCAGAATCGTGTCCAGGCCTGTATCTGCAGGCCGGGACCCTGATTCTGGTCGGCCTGCACATACAGGCCTTCCCTGGCTAACTTAGTCAGGGCTTTTGAATAAAGCCATGGTGCCATGGCATCTGGTTGCTATGGCACCGTGGCTCCATTCAAGAGCCGCGATCCCTGGCCGTTGGACCAAAATGTTCATTTCCTGCATCTCTATCCCTGATCTGGCCTCCCAAGGCCAGGGTCGGGCTGCGGGGAATTTCCTCTGCCCCCTCTTGTTTTTTTGAGCCCCAGGGTTGCCAGATCCACCCAACTAAGGGAACTTATTCCACCTCAGAGTTGGAATAAGTTCCCCATTCAGGCTGTCAGCTCTGGACATACAGGGCTGACAATGGAATCGGGGCCACTGCCCGCCCACTGCCCACCCTAACTTCTCCCCCACAATACCCCTTTCCTGCCCCGTCTAACCTCCCCGTACAACGTATGGGAAGTTAGTCGGGTCAGCAGAGGGGACGAATAGCGGGGATCGACGTCCCAACGGTCAATCACCCTTTTTGTCCTTGATATATGAATTCAAGCACAATTTAATACAGGATGGTAAAATCCTTGAGAAAGGGTTGCAGTTTTAAAACAGAACATTGATTCAATGGAATTCTCAGTAGCAGTTTTAAACATCTTCATCAGGAGGCTAAACTCACTCTTGGTCACCGGGCGAAACTGAAGCCAAAGCAAATCTGCCCTATTTCCCATGTCTTCCTTCCTCGTCACACCCTCCATCTCTTGCTCCAAATTTGATTTGTTCTCCAACGTTTATCTCACTACAGTGTCATGTGGCCTTCATTCTCACAAAATACTTAGGGGCCGATATTCAGAAGGGCTTATTCCATTAGCAGGATCTGCTTAATGATAAGTCCCGGTGAGCCGAAGATTTAGTGGCACTATCCAGAGAGCGCCGTTGAAGATTTCCTCTGACTGCCTCGGCAAGATCAGTATAGTGCCAGAGTGATCCATGGGTAGAACTGAGGGGGGGATAAGATTTAAATGGATGGCTGTGATTTTCAGCATCATTGCATATAACTTAGGACAAGGAAAACGCTGTCTTAAGCGTATGCAGATTGGCTAACTAGATAACAGCAGAATGACAGCACCATCTCGATAGCTGCAGCGTTGATCGCAAGATCTGGATATTCCATGGCAGTCACTGTCCGGATACTGCCTCTGAAAAAAAAAACCTCTGGCTGCCGCAGGCTCCATATTACCCCCTTATTTTTTTCTGAAAAAAGTGAGCCAATGCTTCATTAAGCGGCTGCAATACATTTATTATCTCTTGGACTCTGGATGCATTTAACAGTTCATTCAGCACCTTCAATAAGTCCCTCGATGAGTTCTGACTCATACTCCTATTGGCATATAACCTTTTTTTTGCCCTTCTAATCTTATTTCTCTATTGTTTATTATGTTGTTTCCAGTTTAATTTTCATGTAGCAATTATGCATGCACGTCCCCTTTGAAAACTGGTGCAACTGAGAGTTGTTACAAAACTGCCCTCTAATTGGTTATGGTTAGCCTGGGAAACCCAGTTGCATTAAACCTACCTGGTCAAATTTTGACTGACTAAAGGGCCCCTTTACTATAGTACAGTAAAAATTAGCATTTGCCATGTAGTAATCACCAAAATTACTGCACAATAAAGAGGTTATTTTTTAAAGGGCTGTCTGTGATTTGGAAGTCTGTAAACGGGTATAGAGACATCCAAATCACAGAGACATCCCTGGACCCATTTTAGAAGCTGGGTCTGTGGACATCCCCAGTACCAGGTCATCTAAGTCTGAACAGGGGAATTGTGGAGGCGCAGCTAGGATATTCCTAAGAATCTGCGTCCTGGATGTCCCGAATCATGCCTTAAGTTAAACCTGCTCCACGCATGCACAGGCATCTGAAAAGTGCTCATCTTGTCAGTCTAACATCTGGAAGGTGTGGAGAAGGAACAACACTAATACCCCCTGTAGTTTACAGTATGTCAACGGACACCGATGGGGAGCGGGAGCTCAAGTTTCCACTTTGCTAAGCTGCTGGATGTCCCCTTATGCTAGCTTGCTTGAGATGGACGTTCCCAACCTAAGCATCCGTACTGAGGACATCTATGTGGTTGCCGCATGCATGTCCATGTCGGGGATGCTTTTCCCTGGTTTGGACCTATCTGACTTTCCCCAACTCAGGGTTTGTAAAATTCCTGGTTGGACCCTGCCATCCTGGCTAGGTTTCTTTGGCTTTGTTAAGGTGACCCAGAGAGGGAATATGTTTAAGGAGGACTGGCGTTTTCTTATACACTTCCTCTTGGGCAGTGTATACATTTTTATAAGTAAGTAAATAAATAATTATCTTTGCATATAGTTGACTGGCAATTTTATGAAGCTTTAGCACAATATTTTCTCTCAGTTGGCTTATAAAGCATTGACCTTGGAATGCACAGCAGTTATAAATGATATCAAACACTATAGGCCCCTTGTACTAAAGTGCGCTGGGGTTTTGCAACATGTTTAGTGCAAAATCAAACATGTGGTAGTTGCAACTGCTGTGCGCTAACTACCAGGGATGTGTCCAGCATGTTCCTGGCAATTACTGCAACGAACGGCACCATATCCCGCTGCGGGATGCAAAATTACAGTGAGTGCACTTAACTCCAGCTATTGAGGTGGCATTGGGTGAACCCACATTAATTGCATGTGTCACAGTTAGCACATATTGTTTACCCATACTAACTGCTGCTAACTCCATGTCCAATATCTCGCCCCCCCCCCCAACACACAGTTGCAAACTTAACGTACCATGGACAGTTAGCAATGAAATCCAACCGTGCTGTTATGGCCTCATGCAAAGTGGTAACAAGTGACCCAGCACACCATTGGTGCCCACCAGAACATGCGCTGATAGCTAGCAACCTTTAGTAAAAGACCCCTTCAGATCAGAGGCTAGAGGAGTGTTTGACATGCCATATGGTCAGATGACATAAACAAGGATTAAGGTGATGCAGATAAAAATTTAACATGCTTTCTGATTTGCATCTGATGCAGTTTTTTGGGCAGACTTATTTTCAGTAAGACTGTACGGTAGAAGATCTGCTTGGCATAAAAAAGAAAAAACGATGATTTATAAAAGATTTTATTCACTTGTTATTGTGATTCTATTTTCCCAAAGATTTGCTGTTCTCCTCTGCAGGCTTACTACAATACAGTTTGACAAGTCCTTTTTAAACTTTTCAGATGCTCTGATTATAATTCTCTGTGTGTAGATGAATATCTGCTGCTATTCCAATTTCCCTAAACCTCCCCTGTACTGCCTTTCCCCCAGATCTGCGTGCTTCAAGCTATTTGTTTGATCTCACTCTGGAACTGTCACCTCTCCTGGGCTGCAGTAAGAGTCAGCAATTATTATCTTTTTGTGGAGGTGGCTGGTGGCAGCTGACAGTGAGCAAACTCTTCTGGCAGAGACCATCCTACTGAGCTGTTGTCGGGGAAGCTGATATACTCAAGGAGGTGATAACTGCCAGTGACAGATTTCGTTGTCCGTGTCCCTAATGCAGGATTTATGCTGTCTCCTCAAGGCATTTGGTCCTGCCCTACTTTCTCCCCTACCACTTACTGTACAGTATCTCCAAGCTCCAGTACTCCTTCTGAGACCCAGTACTCCACCCTACACCCTCCTGGGTCACCAGGAAGCTAGAGGAAGCATGGGAGGTGACTTCTCTTCATCCTCATCACCTCACGGTGGACACAGTGGAAGCCAATGTAATTTCAGCCTTGTGGAAGTCCGGGGAGTCAGGAGCCAGCATGCTACCCCCATGAATTTGCCACCCTCCATCCGCTGTGTGGAAATCTTATTTAATTTAATTCAGTCACTTATATTCCATGGTAGTTGGGATGCATCTGTTTTTACCATGTGGAAGTCATACCTCTATAGTTTTATTCTTTAAATAGAACTTTCATCTCTCTTTCTTTACTTTCCTATAGACCGTGTGGGCATGTCAGAGGAGTTGTATTTATATAAAATGAAGAGATTTTAGTAGGGAAAGCATTCACTGTCAGATGTGGGGCATACTTTCGGTCAGCAGATAAAGGGCTCAGCTTTCTGTTATTTTTTATTTCTGCTATGATTTTATTTCGGTTATTATTTTATTCTGATAATGGTTCTGTATTGGACTGAAATGGCCTTTGATGCAAAATGCAATGTGTGCCTTTGAGTCAGTCCTGACTCCTGGTGACCCAGAAGCTCCTGGGTTTTCTTGGCAGTGTCACTGGAAGTAGATTGCCAGGCCTTTCTTCCGAGGCAATGGAGGGTTAATGACTTGCCCAAGGCCACAAGGAGTGCTAGTGGAAATCAAACCCTGGTTGTTTGGTTACCAAGCCAGTGTTCTAACCACCAGGTTACTCCTCCACTCCATGCCTTTGATATGCGGTTACAATAACTATGATTTGATATGGGAAATATTGCAGGGGTGCAGACCTCTTTTTCTGAATCCTCTCTAGCAATAAGTGGAATTTATTTTTCTTGGCTATATCTGGCTATGGTGGATGTCAACTTTATGGAGGTTATTTTATAAAGCATTTTCTGCATGCCAAGCATGTTTTCTATGTGTAAAATTCAGTGCCAGCTTAAGAGGTGAGCCAGTGAGGTTCTGGCTAAGGGCACACCACAATAGGGGTGCAAGAAGCCTACCTCACTGGCTCGCTCTCTGCCTTCTGAGTCGCAGCTGTTTTAAACATTAATACAGCCGCAGGAGGATTTGCTTTTGCTCCTATGGCTTATTCAATTGAATATATATATCGCTGCATGTCTATAAGCAAAGCCGTTTTTGAGGTTGGCTTTTGCATACCACTGAGGTTTTTTTATTCCCTTTGTATTTTAGACTACTCTCTATTATATTTGTTGTTTGTGAAAAGGAGCTGGTTTTATATTACAATACACTTTAGCAAGACAAGCTCATTGTGAGATTATATATTTTGAGTATAGCACCACCATGGGAGCAAAAGAAAATGCTCCTTTGACTGTATTAATGGTCAATACAGCTGGAGGAGCATTTGCTTTTGTTCCTGTGGCTGTCTTTAATGCTCAGTACAGCCATGGGATCAAAAGGAAATGCTCCTGTGGCTGTTTTGCTGCAGGAAGGGCGAGGAGTGGCTGATATTGTGATTATGGGGGGGGGGGGAGCGGGGGTTGGTACTTAGCTGGGGCCTGGAGGAGAGGGGCTGGGACTGGTAATGATCTGATATTGGGGCTGGGGGATGGAAATAGACTGATACAGGGGCCGGGGGGGTAATTAATATTGGAAATATAGGGGTGATATGATTGAGATGTTCAAATACCTCCGTGGCATAAATGTTCAGGGAGAGAGCCTCTTTCAATTGAAAGGAAGTTCTGCTACGAGAGGACATGGGATGAGGGTGAAAGGAGATAGATTCAGGAGTGATATGCGGAAATATTTCTTTACAGAAAGAGTAGTGGATCCGTGGAATAGTCTCCCAGTGGAGGTGGTAGAGATGAGGACAGTAACTGAATTCAAAAAAGCATGGGACAAACACAGAGGATCTCTAAAGGTAAAAAGGGGACTGTTGTAGTTGTTGATATGGAAGGACAGACTAGATAGGCCATGTGGTCTTTTTCTGTCGTCATATTTCTATGTTTCTATGTTTCTGGGTTAGCATTGGCTAGGAGGCACAGGTTTCAAAGAACATATTAGAAGTGGGCATCATTTAAGAATTTTGATGGAAATCTGTCTTGCCATTAACAATTTTAGTCATGTAATTAATCACATTTGATTGCATGGAGGGGCATCCTGTGCTGGTCATCTCCCTCCTGTACGTACAGCCGATCAGAATCGGGCCATACAGAGGAAGACATAAGAACATAATATATGCCATACTGAGTCAGACCAAGGTCCATCAAGCCCAGTATCCTGTTTCCAACAGTGGCCAATGAGGGTCGTAAGTACCTAGCAGTTTCCCCAAAAGACACAGGTTCCTCAATGCTTGTATTGGATTCCGCAGAGGCTAGACATTCCTACGGGATCAGAATTGGGTCTACAGCCTGGACGTGCAGGCTATGCCGCAATTCTGATCGGCCGCACGTCCAGCCCACATACCTGGCCACAGACAAGACCCTTCTTTCCCTGCAGCTCGACCCTCAATCTGACTTCCCATCGCCAGGGTTGGGCTGTGAGGAACCCCTGCACCCCACCCTCTCACCCTCTTCACAGGGCCTGGCCACGTCATTTGGCTCTGTCCATCTCTGTGGCTGACCCTGGATGTACAGGACTGACCTTGGAATCGGCCCTGTACATCCAGGGTCAGTCTTCGCCCACCGCCTGCCCTTGCTCTGCCTCTGTCCCACCCCCTTCCTCCCAAGAACAGAGCTCCCCATACAAATCGCCTGTTCGTATGGGTAGCTCTGTCCTCGACAGGCTGCCTGGATGTTTAGCGGGTCTGGATGTCCAAACCCGCTAAACGATGTTCAGGATTACCCCAATGGTGTGTTTCTTTCACAGAAAAAAACATTTTTTAAGAAATGCACAGCACCACCAGCAGAAGGGCATGTCAGCATGGTGGCACAGGGGTACTGGAGGTGGAGGGGGGCAGTGGCAGCTGCCCAGAGCAGACCATGGCCTAGCCCTGTGTAGGTGGGTGAAATGCACTGCAACAGACAGGCCCTGCCGGACAAACAGTCATGGTATCATCAGGGAATGCACTGTCTCTGTGGCAATATGGTGGTGCAGTGCACCCAACCAGTGTGTTTGGAGACAGAAGGTCACAGGTTCAAGCCCCAGCTGGGGCTCCTGCCAACCCAATCCCCATATTTTACCCACAACTATATCGTGATAGTAAAGACGAACCTTTATTGCAGAGAACATAAGCATGGCTCAAACACCTCTATTTTACCCTACAGAGCACAGACACCAGAAACATGCACATTACCTAGAGCAGATTCCCCAAAATGCAGTCCTGGAGGGCCACAAATCCTTCAGGGTTTATGCTGTCTCCAATCTAAGGATGGAGCGGTACTGGTGGTGGAGGTGGCAGCAGCTGGTGGCAACAGCAGACCATGGCCTAGCCCTGTCCAGGTGGGTGCCGTGCACTGCAACAAACAGGCTCTGTCGGAAGTACAGTCATGGACTCCCCAGGGAATGCAGCACATCTGTGTCAACACGGTGGTGCAGTGCACACAGACAGTGTGTGTGCAAGAACAGAAGGTCACAGGTTCAAAGCCCAGCCAATCCAGTCCACATATTTTTCCCACAACTAAACCGTGATAGTAAGGACAAACCTTTATTGCAGAGAACATACGCATGGTTAATACGCCTATATTTTACTCCACCGAGCACAGACACCATAAACAGGTGCATTACCTAGAGCAGAGTCTCCCAAATGCAGTCCTGGAGGGCCAAACACCATTCAGGTTCCATGCTGCCTCTAATAAAGATGCCTGTGCTGCATATCTATGCACCACCCCCATGGTATGCAGATGTATCTCATGCATATTCATGAGGGACAGCATGAAAACCCGAACAGTGTTTGGCACACCAGGACTGGAGTTGGGAACCTCTGCCGTAAAACAGCAGCCAGCAGGGGCAGACACACCCACACCCACACCCACAGGCCCCATTGGCCAATGCCTCCTGGAGAGGCAGGACATTGGGCCCTGCATGCATCTCCCAATAATAGCACTTGCATACCTTAGCAATGCCACCCTACACCTGGGTATATGGTACACAGCTATCAAACGTTTGCTATGATTACTGGCAGATAGCAATTCCTACGTTAAGCACAGTTTGCTGATTGAGCTCCATCATAACAATCGTTCTGATGTCTGCGGTGTGTGCTTCAGGTCTGGTCTCTGACAGTGTTTACCACCCTGGGGAGTGACCCCCAACAATATTGCGTACCATATCCATGCCTGTACTGTGCCCAGGACTGGTGTGGTGGCCAGGGCTGCTAAACTCCTCTATAGTAGCACAATGCTGGCATAGGTGTGGGAGTGTGTGTCTGTCTATCCAGTGTGTGGTGGCTGCAAACACCCTCCACAGCCCACACTGCCAGCACTGTTGCCAGTATTGGCCTGCCAATGTGCATAATGAGGAGCAAGGTACCATGGGTATAGCCCGGACAGGGTGGCCTGGCCAGGATGCATCTGCACAGGGCATAGGGCAATGGCTGGGACATTGTAGTGCCCGGCCACCACCTACACAGACAGGGTGGCCACAGCATGTCCTGCTGGGAGATCACACATACCCTGACTGTGCAGTGACCACGGCATGGCCAGGCACCCCCATAGTGTTATATAGTATTTCTCTCATGTGATATTTATGGGTTTCCTTTTGGGGCCCAGTCACTGACTTATTTGCTTGTTGTGCATGCTGACATCCCAGTTCTGGGTGCATGCATTTCCACCAGGGACATGCACTCTGGACTAGCTAGCAGACTGTTTGCAGCTGGTATGTGTCTTGATGGAATGCCTTGCAGGGTGCAGTGGCTGAAGGCTTGCTGCAGGAGCATATCAGATAGTGGTAGGGTGCAGCTTAGCATATCCAGGCCTAATGTCTGCCTGCTATTATGTTATGGATGTGTACAGAGATGCATTGACTGCCCTGTAGGTGTCTGTTCCTCAGCATGACCAGGGTTTATGGTCCCCTCTCCTGCCACCATTGCAGGGAGGTAGAGTGTGGATCTGTTGATGGGAGACCCTGCTTGCCACTCTCAGCCCTGGAGGAGGAGGGTGGTGCATGATCCTCCGGGGGGGGGAGGAGGGGGGGGGTGGGTCGGGTCCATGGAGGCTACACCTGACTGAGACATACAGATATATCCAAGGTGTGTCTGCAGAAACTACCTATCTCCCATGTTAGCACTGCTGGGGACCTGCAGCATGGCCTATTTCTACCATGGAAGGTGCTGTGGACCTGGTGCTGGGCGCCTCACTGCACCCTCAGGGTGAGCACAGTACCCGCACAATGTAACGGTGTGTAGCTACTCTGTGCCAGTAAAACACACGGTCAGTACCCCCTACCTGGCTGAGGTGCTGTGGGGGTGCACATGGTCAGTTCCCCCTACCAGGCCAAGGTGCTGTGGCGGTGCATACCCCATCTTGTGTTCATCTGTGGAAAGCTGATTTGCATGTGCAGTGCATCATGGGTACGGGTGGGCTAACCCTATCCTGATGACCACAGCAGACTGTCTGTGTGGTGACGTGCAGTCCCTCTGCAGCCAGCCAGGGGCTTACTAGCAGCTATAAAGCTGTAGCCCACTGGTTACTTCACTGCCTGTGGAGCTAGAGATCATGGGTTCAAACCCACAGTGGGGTTATTTGATAGGGCTGCCCAAAGCATTAACTCTTTTTTTTTTTTTATTAAAAGACTTCCAAAGATTACAAAGATACAAAAACCACAAAGATCTTCAAAAAAGATACAACAGTATCAACACAACAGCAGGTCTCAATAATAATCTACAATGTGTCTTCATTTTTACTCGTTTATAATAGAGATACCAGGACCCCCCCAGGCTCCCTTCCCCCCCCTAAAGTCACCCCAATCCCGATACCCCCCACCTCCACCTTCCCCTCCCCTCCCCACCCCACCTCCCCACCCCCCCAACTATGGCTTGCTAGGGCTAGGGCTCGGGACAGAGGTTAGCTAAGAGACACACTTAGGGGACAAACCTCCAAAGAGGCCAGCATATCACCCCCAATTATCCAGAACAATCACGCGCCATAGCGAGAAACAAAAGGGCGCCCATACCAATTCAAAGCGAGCCAGACGCATCCTGCTAACCGCTACCCCCCGTTCCATAGAGTATGTATCCCACATGCGTTCCAGCCAGACATGGAAAGAGGGGGCCAAAGCCCACTTCCATGCCGCCGCCAGGGATAGTCGGGCCGCGTTTAGGCCATGCCGAAGTAAGGCAAGTTGCAAAGCCCGGGCCCTCGGCACGGAGGTACCGAAAAGAAAAATACCCGGATCCCAAGGGATGCTCAGTCCCAGAAGCATCTGCATCCGGAATTGTACACCTCTCCAAAAAGCACGAATGCGGGGACACGCCCACCAAATGTGTCCCAGGGTACCTCGCTGCCCACAGTTACGCCAACATAGGTCCCCAGCCCCGGGAAACATGCGGTACAGCAATTTATAGTTCATTTCTCGGGCATTAGTCGCTATTGAGCTCTTCCACAGGCGGGCTTCCACCGTCTCCCACTGCTGATCAGTATAAGAAAGATTCAAGTCAGAGTTCCAAAGGACCCTATGACGTGTGGGGCACGCCTGGGCCCCCTGCAGGTGGGCATATAATGTCGCCACAAGACCCTTTGTAGTAGTACACCCCTCACAGTAGCGCTCCAGGTCCGTCAGGTCCCGAGCAACCTGGGGCCGAACGGACCTAGAATTGACCCAATGCGTCACTTGCATATAACGATAGAGATGCCCAGCCGGGAGGTCAAACCCATCCCGCAATGCACGAAAAGACTGTAGCCGACCGTCAACAAAAAATTGGCCGACCTGGCTGAGGCCAAGGTGCCCCCATTGCCGAAAAGCCACGTCACTCAAGCCCGGTGGGAAAGAAGCGTTATCAACTATAGGGGCTAAAGGGGATAAGTCCACGTCATGGGATCGGAAGTGCCGATCCCAGCAACGGAGGGTATGAGAAATGTAGGGATTACTGGTGCATTTGCCGCGGCGAAGCCTTGGACCAAGCCACAGCCAATCCGCCAACCCCGCTCCCCCTGCCAAGCTCATTTCCATCTGCACCCATCGCTTAGTGCTATCAGCAATCATCCATTCCACCCCCGCCCGACACTACGCCGCCGCATAATACCATTGTAAATTGGGCATGCCCATACCGCCGGAACGCGTGCGGGCAAAAAGAACTTGCCGCGCTAAGCGCGGGCGACGATAGTGCCACACAAACTTCATAAGCAACTGTTGCCAGGTCGCCAGAGTAGCTCGCGAGATGGGGAGCGGGAGAACCTGAAAAAAATAAAGGAAGCGGGGGACAATCACCATCTTGACTACGGCTATACGCCCAAACCAGGAGAGGAGCAGGCCATTCCAAACTTCTAAGTCCCGCCGAACCTGACGAAGCAAGGGATCATAGTTAGCTTTGAAAAGATCCGCCCGCTCCACGGTTAAGTTCACCCCTAAGTATCGTAGGGCTCCTGACACCCAGTGAAGAGGATAAGCCTCTTGAAGTTCCGCACAGACCGCCCTAGAGACCCCAACATTCAAGATCTCCGATTTAGTATAATTGATTTTGAAGCCGGAGACCCGAGAGAAGTTGGCGAACAGCTGCATCGCGATTGGGAGAGAAGCGGACGGATTCACCAGGGATAGAATGATATCATCCGCAAAGAGCGCGATCCGATATTCCGCAGGACCGATGCGGACCCCTCGCAAACCTGGATGATCTCGAAAGCTCTGAGCCAGAGGTTCCATCGCTAGGGCAAAGAGCAGGGGCGAGAGGGGGCAACCCTGTCGTGTGCCTCTTTCCAAAAAGAAGTGTCTCGAGTGACCCCCATTAATCCGAACGCACGCCTGGGGCTGCTGGTAAAGGCTGCGAACCCAACCAATATAATTAGGGCCAAAGCCCATTGCCTCGAGGAGACACCATAGATAACCCCAATCCACCCGGTCGAATGCTTTTTCCGCGTCAATTCCCACCAGCAACGCTGGTTGTGGGTCCCGTTGAGCCACATGAATAATCTGCAACATACGCCGAATGTTGTCGGCAGCCTGTCGACCCGGCACAAATCCAACCTGGTCTGGTTGGACCAAGCCCGGAAGAACCCGGTTCAAACGCGCGGCCAGCACTGAAGCAAAGATTTTAACATCAACGTTTTTTAGGGAGATGGGGCGGTACGAGGCCGCATCATGCAAGGGTTTACCGGGCTTGGGTATCATCACAATCAATGCCTCACGTTGGGACGGGGGAAGGGAGGCTGCCCCCAGGACCTCATTAAACAAACAGGTCAGGGATGGCGCCAATTGTGCTCGGAACTTCTTATAGTATTCTGCCGGAAAACCATCACTACCCGGCGTGCTGCCAGTTTTCAAATGCCGAATTGCATTTTCCACTTCATCTATCGTAAATTCCGAGTCCAACTGAGCCCGGTCAGAGTCAGAAAGACGCAGTAGAGTGGTCCTCTGAAGATAATCCTGCACTTGATCCCTATCAGTGGGCTCTGCTTTGTAAAGTCGCTCCAAGTAATCAGCAAAAAGATCACGGATCTCCCGGGAGATGACCCTCATCTGTCCCCCAGTGTCGCGTAATTCGCGGACCACTCTCGAGGACTGCTGTTGACGCAGGCGCAAAGCCAAGAGGCGGCCAGTTTTATTCCCATGTTCATAAAATGTTTGCCTTAATTTCCGCCGCTTATTGTCTAATTCTCTCTGCATACATGCATCTAAATTCGCTCGAACCGTCCGCCACTGGCGTAGGACCTGCCTCGACCCGGTTCGGGCGTGCTCCAAGCCTAAGCGAGCAGATTCCCTCACCAAGTGATCATAATCACGTGTCCACATTTTACGCTTGCGGGTTGCCTCAGCCATAAGTTGACCGCGGGCTGTGGCCTTATAAGCATCCCAGACCGTGGGAAGGGGAACATTCCCAGTATCATTAAACTCAAAAAATTCCTTAATAAAGTGGGCGTGATCCTGCACTGCACCCTGCCGTCGTAGAAACCTTGCGTCTAAGCGCCAAAAACGGCGGCACTCGCTATGTGTGCCATTCGGGAGGATGAGCCAGCACGGGGCATGGTCTGACCAGGTCAGTGCTCCAAGTCCAGCCTGCACTCTCCCGTCCATCAGGCGCTGATCCAACAAAAAATAATCAATGCGAGTGTGGACCTGATGGACCGGTGAGTAGTAAGTGTAACCCCTCTCTCCCGCATGGGTGTCCCTCCATATATCCCGTAGGCCCAAGTCGAACATCAAGCGCTGAAGGGCTCTTGCCGGTCCCCCCTGTCCCCTCCCAGTGCGACCCGTAGAATCCAAATGGGGCACTAGACGCGTGTTACAATCCCCACCCATAACAATGGGGCCTTTTGCAAAATCCACCAGTAGGGCTTTCAGTCGTGTAAAAAAGGGCCCCTGACCCGTATTTGGAGCATAGATATTAGCTAAAGTTAGCAAGTGTCCGTCTAGGCGAACATTCAGGAAAAGCCACCTCCCCAGGGCATCTCGTTTTATCTCTTCAATCTGCAAGGAGAGGCTCTGGTGAAATAGTAGAGCCACTCCCCGCTTCTTCCGGCCCTGCGTGTCGGAGGCCACCCGCACCTCAGTGTATGGGGGTCGCTTTAGCCAGCCCTGCTTGGAGTCTTGAAGATGGGTCTCCTGCAGATAAACAATATCCCCTTGCAAAGTGCGCAACTCCGAGAACAGCAGGGACCGTTTCCGCGGGGAGTTAAGACCCTTAACATTCAAAGAGATAAAGCGCACCATTAGAAAATACAACCTAACCCCACACATCCGCTGGCCACCCAAAAAGTCCCAGTGAGGGCTCCCCCCAACAAACCCAGGAAATTAGTTAAGCGGGTCCACCTAGACCACCCTCCAAGAACAAAAACCATAGATCCACCTCCCCAGCCCAAACATACCTCCCAGCTCCATGTTGGGAGACCCCCCCTCCCACCCGTCACCCCCCCTTCCCGTCAACACCACCTGCCTGTCTAAGTTAATACAGGACACGGTGAATTGACCACAAACCCCGTACCCCCCAAAACCCCATAAAGTGAAAACTCAACCTAAACATAGAAAAACATTCCCCCCACTACTCCCCCACCCATCCCGGATCATCAATCCCATCTTGTCCCCCTACCAGAACAGTAACATCAGTAAAACATTTGCAGATCAACCGCCGCCCCCCATGGAGAAAGGAGTGGGGACCCCAGGTTAATCTTTGCCACCAGTTATCCAAAAATCAGGGGACTCACTGATCGAGACTCCCTAAAAAAAAAAAGAGAAAATGAGAGGAGCTCTTCAAATCCACAAGAGTATCAGGTGGGCTTGCCCACCCGGGTCCACTTGGAATGTTGGGGCTTAGGGGGCGGCGGATGAGGCTGGGCGTTATCATCAACTAGACCTGCTTGGCGGAGAGCTCGCCAGGCTTCAGAGTAGTCCTTTGCAGAAATCTTTTTGTTGCCCAAAAGGAAATTCATCCTAAATGGGAAGGACCAAGAATAGCGAATCCCCTTGCTGTTCAGGACCGCCGAGACTGGTTTCATCTCTCTCCGGCGCGCCAAAGTGAACATCGAGAGGTCCTGATAGATGGACACTGTCGCGTCCTGGAAGTGGACCGTCTTCTTCTCCCGGCCTCGACGTATAAGAAGCTCAGCATCAGAATAGCGTAGGAATCTCGCAATGACATCTCGCAGCTGGTTGTTAGGGGGTTTTCCCAAAGCGCGATAAACCCGTTCGATTTCCATTCCAGAGGCGTGTGTAGCCAGCTCCTCCGCCGGGAGCAATTCCGCTATCAGCAGCTTAAGCACAGTTGGCAGGTCTTCCCCGCCCCCGACCGCCTCTGGGATTCCACGAAAATGCACGTTGTTGCGGCGGGAGCGATTTTCAATGTCATCAATTTTATAAGTCAGCTCCATGGCCTGCGCACGCTGCCTGTCGAGAGCACATTGTATATCCATCAGGGTCCCATCATGGTCAACCACTTTGGTCTCCACGTCCTCTACTCGGGCTCCCAGTTCCTTAACGTCGGTCCGAAGTTCTGCGACATCTTTCATCAAATCTTCCCGTAGTGCGCGGAACTCGTTGGCTAACTCTGCAAAGCCCTTACGGAGCTCTTGTTTAATTTGAGCCGAAGAAATCTGCTTATGGGGATCCAATTCTTCTTCACTTACAGTCTCATCGTCGGAGCCCTTTGGAGGAGAATGGTCGCACGGGCTGCTGGAGGCTCCGGGCTTACTCTGCAGCCGCTGGGAGGAGCGCATCCCCTCCCGAGTTTCAGAGTTTTTGGTTTTAGCAGCCATCATACAGAGCAACCAAGCGCACACAGTGTTAGGAGAGGTAGAGGCAATGCCAGCAAGAGGAAAGGCACCAGAGAGAGAACGGTGCACAAGATCACACCAGCCCGAAGAATAGCCACCACAACACAGTGTCAGGAAATGCGGATGAGCAATGTCAGCAAAGCAACAGGCACTGGTGGGACAGTGGAACAGAAAGTTGTAAACTGCCTCCGGTCCCCCTGGACAAACAGCCTGGCACAACTCAGGGAAATTGTAGGCTTCGGCGGGGCACCTAGCTGCTGGAATATAGTCCCGGTCACCAGTTGCGAATTCAAGCCACAGTGCAGAGGGGAAGAAAGTTAACGTTCAAACTTACCCCCCTCGGGGTGTTTTGCAATAGCAGGAGAAGATATCAAGCACCGGCCGGTGCCACGCGGTCTCCACTCCGTATCTCTGTAGGCCTCACAGATAAAGGCTCAGCAGCGCTTGCAGCGGCCTCAGTGCGTGGCCCCGCGTGGGGCCTAGTGGAGGATCGTGGGAGTAGTCAGGCTCAAAGCCCTCGACGGATGGAGGTGTTCAGCTGGTCAGGCCTCAGGAGCGATCCCCGCGGTTTACCAGGCTTCAGTGTGCCCGCCAAGCCGATGGTTCAGGCACCGCGGGGAGTCGCTTGCTCGTGCCGATCCAGGGTAGGTAGAGGGGAGCGGGTTGCTGCGGTTTTTTATTGGTGCTGAATACCGCAGCTGGTGGCAGAGTCAGTCAGGTGAGAGCGGCAGGAAGCAGCATCTACCAGGCCACGCTGCACGGTGAACTTCTCGGCTCCTCAGCCTCCGGAGGCCCCGCAGATCCACTGGGTCAAGCTCCGAGGGGGAGCGCTGGCTCACACTGATCCAGGGCAGGTACGAGGAGAGGGGCAAAGTGCGGCTGTTTTCATGTGTTTGCTAAAAGTAGGGGTCGAGGGGACGGAGCTCTAATAAGTTGCGGCCATCTTGCAGTGGGCTCACGAGCGCCCCCAGCATTATATCTTTTTAATGTACATTATTGCTGCCAGCAAAAACACTCTCAGCGTACTGTACCCATAAGGTGCCTCAGAGGGCGCTTTATAGGGCGCCCTATAGGGCACCTTATGGTTACCGTCCATATAAGGTGCACTATATGTTATTCTGTGGAGTGACTTATAGGGTGCCCTATAGGGGACATTTTAGGGTGCCGTGGCGGATAGTGCACTTTATAATGTGCCCTATGGAGTGCCTTATAGGGTGCCTTATGCGGCACCTTCAGTTACGGCACGTGAGGGCGTGTTTGCTGGCAGCAATTAATAAAATACAAATAAAGTGCTGCAGGAAACAATACATACATTGCAAAGCTGATGCCTCAGCCAGCCTTACGTATTAGGCACACTGGGGAGCAAACTCATGACCCCTGTATCAGCAGTCAGTGCCTTAACCAGTGTGCTACACTGCTGTTTCTCTTTGCATGTCAGCGCACCTACTTCAGATTTATATGCGTTTAAATGCACAGTGCTGCCATCAAACACAGTGCTATGACCTTGCTGTGCCTCATAGGGCACCTTATATGGCGCCCTATAGGCCACCCTTTCAGCAACATTGTAGGGTGCCGTGGCGGACAGTGCACTTTAAAATGTGCCCTCTGGGGTACCCTATGAGGCGCCTTATGCAGCACCTTATGTTACAATACTTTGAGGGTGTGTTTGCTGGGTGCACTAATTAAAATAAAAATAAAATGCCCCCTACAGCAATATTACCTATAACAGGTAAAGCCTCAGCCAGCCTTTTTCATTAGGCACAGTGGGGGATTGAGCCCATGACTCCTGCATCATTGGTCAGTGTCTTAACCATTGTGCTACACTGCTGCTCCTCCTTGCATGTCAGCACACCTACTTATGATTTTCATTCCTTAAACTGCACAGTGCTGCCATCAAAAACAGTGCTGTGACCTTGCGGTACCTCATACGGCACCCTATAAAGCGCCCTATAAGCAACATTCTAGGGTGCCTTGGCGGACAGTGCACTTTAAAATGTGCCCTCTGGGGTACCTTATGGGGCGCCTTATGTTACAGTGCTTTCAGAGTGCATTTGCTAGTAGCAGTAATTAAAATAAAATTAATATGCCTCAGACTGCAATATTTCCTTTAATAGGTAATGCCTCAGCCAGCCTTCTTTATTGGGCACAGTGGGGGATTGAACCCATGATCCCTGCACCATCAGTCAGTGTTTTCACCATTGTACTGTGGCTCTGCTCCTGTGTGTGTACATCAGCGCGCCACTTATGCTTCCCGCGCAAGTTTCTCATGCGCTAATGTGCGCAGCGCACATGAGCGCACAGCGCACATTAGCGCATGATTAATCCCGGTTTGCTTTTTCAGACTGAAACGCCCACTCCTTATATGGCATCCCGCACACTAGCGCGGCGCGCACCTAACAGGGTTTTAGTAAACATACCCCTAAGGGTATGTTTACTAAATCACGGTAAAGGAGCAAGTGTGCAGTTAGTGTGTGCTATCGGCACACCTGTGCCCTTATTGCATCTTAAACGCCGCTTTAACGTGCGCTAACGGTACCGGCATTGTAAAGCGCCCTGTGGGTGGAGAGTAGGCATCCATGGGGTGGAGAGTGGGGGTTAATGGGCGGGGAGTGGGAGTGAATAAAGTGTGCTCCCTTAACGAAAGGCACCTTAATGGCAGGAACCCTAACGCATATCAAAACCTCACGGAAAGGGTGTATTTTGAGCAGAGGGCGCCTATTTTAACATCTGCAATGTGATGCACGGACAGGGGAGGCCACACTAGTGATAGTAGTGCTCCATTAGCAGCAACAGCATAGTGCTCAAGTATGAAAGGGCACTATGTTGATGGTGCTAATGGGGCAAAGGAGGTTGCATGTGGGTCATGTAGTGGAGGCTGCTGGTGCACAGGGTGTACCAGGCAGTTGCCTAGGTGGCACATGAGAACATATGACTTGCAAATATGCCAGAATGTCTCAGACCAAGGTCCATGATGCCCAGTATCCTGTGGCCAACAGTGACCAATTTAGGTCGAAAGTACCTAGCAGTTTCCATAAAAGACACACAGAATCCACAGTGCCTGTATTGGGAAAGCAGGGGATATTCTGAGCTCCTCTTTAGTAATGGTTTATGGACCATTCCCCAGGAACCTGTCCAAACATTTCTGAAACCCAGATATACTAACAGCCTTTACGATATTCTCTGGAAATGAAGCCCAGAGATTGAATACGTGTTGACTGAGAAATCATTCTCTCCCATTAATCCTCAATGGGTTACACTATAGCCATATTGCATGTCCCCTAGTCCTACTACATTTTGATGGCGTAAACAATTGATCTACATCGACCCAATCCACTCCAGTCAATATTTTATAGACCTCTGGAATGGAGGACCTGGTGCTGGGTGCCCATTCTCACCCTCAGGGTGACTGCAGAAATTGCTCAATAGCATGGTTTGTAGCTGCTTTGTGCTTGTATCACACGCTCTCAGTGCATCTTATTGAGCTGAGGTGATGGATAAGTGCATACTCCAGTTGGTGATCAGCTGTAGACTGCTATTCTTCATATGCACTGCATCATGGGTACTGGTGGGGCTACCTTATGCCGGCACATACAGCAGACAGTTTAGGCAGTGACCTGCAGTCTCTACATCCAGCCATGTGGGGGTGTAGCCCACTGGTTAGTGCAATGTCTCCATAAGCAGGGGATGGGGGTTTGATTCCTACTTATTCTTTTTGTGACTGTGCTACAATCAGAGCTCTGCACATTGGTTCTGGAAGCCCATATCACTCTCTCCTCTGCCGCCATCCTTCCTTCAGCCCATCCATCCGCCTCTGTCAGCTGTGTGTAGTCCTGTCTTCTTGTGCAAGCTGCTATACCATGGTCTACACTGGTACTCTTTTCCTCATTTCTGCTCTTCACACTTGCCTCTCCTGTGCCTGATCTGCACTTCACCACTACTGCTCTGCCTCCCGTCACTGCAAACATCCTAGGGGACACATTTTCCCCATCCTATGCCACACACTGACATTGCAGCACTTTACATTGGCATCACCCTGTGCATCAGTAGAGCTGCCTCCCTTATGCTCGTCCACTATACTGGTTGCCCCATAGGGTCCCCACCGGTATGGCAGCTTCATCAACTCCCACCTGTCCTTCCTTCCATCACCTTTACATTGACATTCCTTGGTGCTCTATCCAGCATTTGAGTTTCAGCCATTTTCGTGCCTTAAGGTGCATGCTTTCCACTTTAGGGAACCTTGTCTCATCTTAGGGCACCTTGTCTCCCCTTAAGGCACCTTGTCACACCTTAAGGCACCTACTCTATACTACCTTCTCCATTGACAGCCCTGACTTTTCAGTCATTTTGGAATGTTTCATTGCTGTCTCTGATTGGCTCTCTACACAAAACCTGACGGTCAATTGCAAGAAGACTGAGGTCTTATTTATTTCCAGAGACCCCACCATCCTCCCTACGAGTGAGAGATGTTGATCTTATCACTAAGTCTGAAGTGCACTACCTGGGGGTAAACCTTGACCAACAATTATCCATGTCTACCCACATACATAATGTTACCAAGACTGTCTACCAGAAGATAAGGACCCTTCATCACTTATGCCCGCTACTCGTCCCCTCAGATTTTCGTTCAGTCTTCCAAGCCCTCATCCTCCCACATTTTGACTATGCAAACATTATTCTTCATGGCACCCCTAAATACATCCTCCAACCACTCCAACTGGCCATTAATACTGCTGCCCTATCACTCCAGGGCGTATCTAGCTATGAGCACATCTCACCCATCCTGATGCAACTACACTGGCTCCCCATTTCCAGCTGTCTGACTTATAAAGCTCTTCTCCTCACATTCAAGATTATCTACAATTTATCTTCCTTGTCCTCCTTGTCATCTATTGTTCAACTAACCCCAGACAATCAACACGAAGATCTAACATGAAAAATACCCTGGTCTCACCTCCTATCATAAGGACCTGCTCTAAAGCTTCCACGAACCGAGCATTTTCCTTATACGCCCCAACACTTTGGAATGCGCTCCCTGCCTCAGTCTGAACCATCAGCAACCTCTCTACTTTCAAGAAGGCTTTAAAGGCCCATCTTTTCCAGCTGGCTTATGACCACACAATGTAATGAAGCTCTCCCATAATGCTATCACCATAGAAGGATGCTCTAAGTGACAACCAAAGAATTTGATGCTGCTCTTTGTTCTCCTTCCTCTTCCCTGCTCCCCTCCCTTTCCCCACCCCACCCCTCCTCTCCCTCCAACCTTTTCCCTTAGTTTACCCTTTTACTTGTTATTTAGTGCCCTGTCTTGATACCAAGAAATATTGTTCTTGCCTGTTAAAGTTAAGTTACTGGTTCTGATGTTTTATGCCTGTTTTTTATTCGTTCCCTGTAAAGTTGCTTGTTTGGAAATGTTCCTTGTAAACCTCTCTGATACAAATAGTGCGGTATATAAAAGCTAATAATAAATAAATAAATTACCACACATTTTCTTGTTAGCACACGTTAAATGGCCCAAGACACCCTAACGCTGGGACGCCCCCTACCCGCCCATCGCCTTTTATGGCTGCAGTCATCTTAACGCTGTAATTACCACCTGTGACTTTACCATGGTTTAGTAAACATATCCCTAAGTGTGCTTGCAAGGGGGATGGGAGGAACATACGACTGGAATGGATGAGCCAAAGTGAGGGTTGAGGGGTGTGAATGTGGACAAGGTTGGAAAGGTATTGTGGGGTTCCTTTACTAAAATACACTTAAGGAAATGCAGGTGTGCAATTTTATTTGCTGATCTATAGCGTCAGAGGAACCATTTTACTATTTTCACGTGGGAAAAATCAATGGAGGCAACTCAACAACTTACACATATAAGTGCCAGAGCTTACATGTATAAATTGTTTTTTGTAACTACAAGTATATGTGGATCATATTGTAAACCTAAGTGCCACTAGTTAACTACAGAGGCCACTATCTTTAATTTCAATTTGGAGGGGGAAATAAACATGGAGGATCAAAGAGGACAACCCCCTTAATCCCTCCTGTAAAGGGCTGGCTGAAACAAGTACTTTTTGACAGGGAGAAGATGTAAATCCCGATGTGGATAATTTTGGTCATAGATGTGAACATGTAGTTTTTGGACCGATCCAGGCCTCACTCTAACCATGCTTATGAGGGTTATGTACCATGGCCCCCTACTGTTCAGAGTAGTATACACTATGTGCCCCCAAGGGCCCCATAACACCCATCTTGTCGGTGGGGGGCATGGAGGGACAGATGCCTGAGGCCACGGGACTGGCTGCGGGACCAGCAACCCTGTTCCTGATGGCAAAGGATATCCCTTTAGGACTAGTGTGAATGAGACATACCACACTGGAGCATTGGCAGACCAGCATTAATGTGGAGTTGCCATGTGAATCCTCACTTGCCACATACCACAGTCTGCCATACATCATCAGACAACACTGTTGGACTACACCTGCAGCGGCTTTCATGGTGTTCTCACCATGCACAGACTAACTGCAGACATGCCACCGGTCAGTCCGTGGTACATAGTCAGTGAGAACACACGTGCGTGCACGCCAAGCAGGTATGTCAGTGACTGGGCCCCAGAACTGGGACCACACAGGTATCACTGGAGACAGATAGTATAGAACACTATGGGGGAACCTGGACATGCCATGGTCACTGCTGAGTCAGGGTGAGGCTGCCCTCCCAGCCCGACATGCTGTGGCCACCCTGTCTATGCAGGTGATGTTCGGACACTACAGTGTACCAGCCATTGCAATACTCCCTGTGCAGATGCAGGCTGCCCAATTCACCCTATCTGGCCCATACCTACACTACCTTGCTCCTCATTATGCTCATTCGCAGGCTACTGTTGTTAACAATTGGACAATGTGGGCCGAGAGCGGGGTGGGCAGCCACAAAACTATGGATAGACATATACACATACACTCCTACTGCAGCACTGTGCAATGATAGGGGTGTTTGGTAACCCTGCCTGCCACACTGCCGACATTTCTGAACTGAGCAGGAGGTAGAAGTGGTGCTGTGATGTTACCTGCAACTCCATGCCGGGGCCAGCAGCCTGCCTGTACAGCATGATTTGGATGGTGGAGCCTGTGTGAGTGGGTGTTTCTACCCTTGTTGGCTGCTGCTGTGGTGATTGCACGGTTTGATGTTGTATCTACTTAGTAGGGTAAAATTTTGGGATGTGTTCTGCAGGTTCCAGCAGCTGGGACCTGTACCTGTGACCCTCTGATCCTGGACACATTGGCTGTGTGTACTGCACCACGGTGTTGCTACAGAGGCCCAGCAGTCCCTGGAGCTACCTTTATCTCTCCTCAGCCAGACATTTCCAGTTTTTCTGTTGTATCTACATAGTAGGGCAAAGGTTTGTGATGTGCTCTGTAGGGTCTGCAGCTGGGACCTGAACCTGTGACCTGCTGCTCTGAGTCACACTGGCTTTGTGTACTACACCACAGTGAGACCTCAGAGGCACAGCAGTCCCTGGAGCTACTTTTACTTCTCCTCAGCCAAACATTTCCTGTTTTTCTGTTGCATCTACATAGTAGGGCAAAAGTTTGTGATGTGTTCTGCAGGGTCCGCAGCTGGGACCTGAACCTGTGACCTTCTGCTCTGAATCACACTGGCTGTGTGTACTACAGTACAGTGAGGCCACAGAGGCACAGCCGTCCCTGGGCCATGCCTTTACGTCTCTTCAGCCAGACTTTTTCTGTTGCACTGCATACTATGTACTGCTACAGGGCATGGCCTGGGTCCACTGCAGACAGGTGCCACTGCCCCCTCCAGCATGGACACCCCCTCATGCTATGTTGACATAACCATATGCTGTTGGTGCTTGTTGTGCGCCGTCCCAGGCCATCCACTGTTTCGGTAGGCAGGTGCCTATGGTGCAGCATCTGGGATGGGAAGGCATACATGGACATCCCCACCCCCACCCCCATCACCGCCTAACAAAAGTCTGTCCCTTCAACATGGTGGTGGGATGGATGCGGGGATGTCCTGTTTCTGCCCTGGCAACTATTGGCTAGTGTGGACAATGTATTTGTATATTGTGTTTGGCCTTTGTCAGATGCTGTCTTTCAGACTTCCAGTTTCTATGTTCCTATGTACCACCTGGGCCACACCCATGTCCGTCCTATGCCCCGGCTGCCCACAGTACATGTGCCGCCTGCAGCCCCCTATGCCCCATTTACACCATTGCTATAGTGGTCTCTCATATTTGGGCACTATGGTGTTGCTGCAAATGGAGCACTACTATCACGTTTCTTGTGCGCCTTGCCTATGCTGTACATTGCTGACACCAAAATGGTTTCTCTCTCCTGCAAATGTGCATCTAACGGCAGGTTTTCATTCGCGGTAGGATTCAGCCCTTCAGTTCAGCACGTTAGTGTGCAGGGAGCCTCTGCCCGCCCACTCCCCACCCATTGATCCCTGCTCTCCGCCCTCTCTCCTCCCTCTGCGGTGTGTACCGTGCCGCGGAATGCTTCCGCGTGGTTTGTAATGTTACTGCACGTTAACGTTACATATCGCGCGTTAACGTTACCTAACGCGCAGTCTGGAATGTTACCGCAGTTTAGTAAACATACCCCTTAGTTTCTGGGTCATAACCATCAACCCATGATTCATCACCAGTAATAATCTTTTTGATGAAATCGAAGTTATTTTTAACACATTCCAACAACTCTCTGGCTGCAATCGTTTCTTTTTGGTCAGGGGACAGGAGTTTCGGTACAAACTTTGCAAACACACATCTCATCCCTAAACTAACATTAAGAATTGACTGTACTGACCCGAAACTGATGTCCAAGTGCTCAGCAAGCTTCTTGATAGTCAATTGATGATTTGTGAGTATTGTGGCAAGCACTGCTTCAAATTTTTGATCACACCTCATAGTTTCATCAAGTTAAAATGCTAAAGAACTAATCCTGATAATAATGAGTTAAATGTCCACCTCCAAATATAATAGTAAAAAAGAGAATTCAGACACTGAAAAAATCCCAGAAAAATAGCTGTCTTTACCCACATAGGGGCTTGTTTACAAAGCCGCGGTAGCGGCTTCCGCCTGATATCGGAGCCGCGGCCCTATTGAATTCAATGGGGCCGCGGCTCCGATATCGGGCGGAAGCCTCTACCGCGGCTTTGTAAACAAGCTCCATAAACTGAAAAGCCAAGAAGTTGACACTTAGCCAGTCTGAAACTCAGTTTTCTTCTGAAAACCAAATGCAAATGACTATTCAACCTGCGTAATACAGAGAGCAACAGTATGCTGTATTTTTGAGGATTTATTTTCCATTAAGCAGTGCTCTAATTTGCACAAACTATTATGCACTGTGTAGTTATGGGAACCATAGTAATCCATAGTCCCAAAAGTGCCATCATGCACTTAATTCCCATCAGGATAAAAGGTTTTCCTCTCCTACCTCTTACAAAATGGGAGAGTAAAAGCAGGTAATGCAAGAATCAAGAGCTCTCTTATCCTAGGGCTGCCCTCTTTGAACTTCAGATATCTGTGCTGTGAATGTTACAAATTGCTGTCTATAAAAGAACTTCTCTTGAAAAATAATTGTATTACATTAGGTTTGATGGAACTGAAATAGATTCAGCCAGACCTAGAAAAGGTCACATGAAAGCCACTAATTTCTTTACCAAAGCAAGAATGCGTCAGAAGCAGGGATGAGTGATCCAACTTTTCTGATCCAGAATTTTAAAACTACTGCAAAACCCATTTTGGTTAGTTACTCAATCATTTTCTAGATCAAAACCAGCATAAATCATATTTATATTGGCATGCTCTCAACAAACTTGACTGAATTGAATTCTTTGGCAAAGTACTGTAGCAAAGTGTCTGGAGCAAATAGGACAATAAATGTGGCCTACGTGGTGGTCAATGAAGCTTTTGACATTGTTCCACATAGAAACAGGAAGATAAAAGCAAATAATATCCAGTTAGCTCATGTATGCCCTCTTAGAGGGTAATTGTGGAAGCAGCCTCATCCCCAGCATATACATGTACAAAAATAGATGCTAGGTAAATAAGGCATCTATTAGGCAGATCAGGGGCAAGATTGGAACTTATGCAAGTATGTTACAAAATACAAACTGCCCATTTTCAAGAACAGTTATCCAGAGCATCTATCCAGATAAGTGCCACTGGTCAGATCTGCTGCTGATTTGCAGTGGTATTATTCCTGACCGCTCTGGCACTCTCCATATAGTGCTGAGGTGCTGTGAGAGCAGAGCATGGATAGTCCCAGAGAGGGTAGGGCCATTCTGTCTGCTATCGGCACAACTCTACAAATAACTTTAGACAGGTAAAAGACTGTCCTTTGTTATCTTCATAGTTATCAAGAGAAGAGAGTGAATATTGCATTATACATATATTCGGGACTATTTGGATCATGTTGCTGAACATTCAACATTTTATTTAAACATCATGGTGGCATTTAAAAAAAAAACACCGACTGCAGGGTTTAAATATTGATCCAAAAATGTACAACTATGAAAAAAACCATGAACCACCGTCAATGCTCACAAAGAAATTCACAAGTGACAGATATCAATATAATAAACACTCTTCCCATAAAAGGACTAAGAACCTTCATAAACGTGCTGTCAAGGATTAGTCAGAACTACCTAGTTAGCATACAGTATCATAATCATAGTTCTATAGCCCTTAGCTTTTTAGTCCATCAACAGTAGTTCATTTACTAAACTAAAGTGCTTATCACAAAATTTGTGGAGAGTAATTTTGTAACAGGTCACTTACGTTACAACACAATAAAAAATGAGTGATTTTAATTACCCTGGTATTGACTAGGTCAGTGTCATAGGGTGATAAAGTTTCTAGATCAAATAAATGACTGCTTCTTGGAGCAGCTGGTTCATGAACCAACAAGAGAGGAAGCTATTTTGGACCCGATCCTTAGTGGAACAGAGGATCTGGTGTAAGAGATAAGGGTGTTGCGGCTACTTGACAATAGTGATCATAGCATTATCACTTTTGATTTAATAAATGGAGGAAGGATGGCAAGGAAATCTTCAGTGCTACCTTTTAACTTTCAAAAGGGAGATTATGATAAAATGAGAAAAATAGTTAAGAAAAAACAAAATGGAACAGCTGAAAAGAGTAAAGGTTTACATCAAGTATGGGCATTGTTTAAAATACTATCTTGGAAGCCCAGACCAGATGTATTCCAGGCTTTAAGAAAGATTGAAGGAAGGCCAAAAACTGCAAGCATGGTTTAAAGGTGAGGTCATAGAGGCTGTTCTAGCCAAAAAAAAAAAAATCTTCCAGGAAATGGAAAAAGGAGTTAATTGATGAAAACAGGAAACAACATAAGCACCTGCAGGTTAGGTGTAAGGTATTGATAAGGCAGGCAAAGAGAGAATTTGAAAAAAGGCTTGCTGTACTGTAGAGGCAAACATTCACAATAAAAACATTCCAATGACCCTAGTACGCCCCATTACCCCTGAAGAAGGTACATGAAACACAGCCTGTGTCGGGCAGGTTGGTGGAATTTCTCAGGTTTATTATTTATTTATTTGTTTATTACAGGCTCTTATATACCACTCTATTTAGCATCAGCGCGGTTTACAATATAACAAAAGACCAGAACAACAAGCTGTTTGGTTTTACAGAGAACAGGTACGAGAACTTGGATAAACATGGGGGAAAAAGTTAACTGAAACTAATTACATATGTATTTACATGTATATACAATAGGATTTATTCTTAGTTTGAGTTGGGTTATTGAACTACAAATAAAGAAAAGTGTTGTCTTTCCTAACCACATTTCTAGACTGAGTGCTTTAACTGACGTGGTATTTTGCTTTTGTTAGTGTACCATCCAGTCCAGGCAATTTGCTACTCTTTATCAAATTTTATTATTATTTATTATTTATTATTTTTTAATTTTAATTTTTATATTTATGACCCTAGTACGCCCCATTACCCCTGAAGAAGGTACATGAAATACGGCCTGTGTCGGGTCAGGTTGGCGGAATTTCTCAGGTTATTGTACTACAAATAAAGAAAAGTGTTATCTTTCCTAACCACGTTTCTAGACTGGGTGCTGGACTGTATGGTATACATCTGAGGGCGCTGAAAGAATTGAAATATGAGATTGCAGACCTACTGTTAGCAATCTATGCACTATCATTAAAATCATCTGTAGTACCTGAAGATTGGAGAATGGCCAATGTAATGCCAGTTTTTAAAAAGGATACCAAGGGTAATCCAGGAAACTACAGATTGATGAGCCTGACATCAGTACCGAGCAAAATGGTAGAAACCATTATAAAGAATAAAATTACTGAACACATGAGGGTATGTTTACTAAACTGCAGTAATGTCACTTATGTTAGGTTCTGCGGTAAAGATACAGATGCCCATATAAAGGCGTGGGCAGGGCAACATTATGGCAAGCCGTGTCAGGTAACGCGCGTTATAAGGCACGTTATAAGGCACCTTATTAGGCACAGTACAATACACGTGCCTTAACTGTACTGTGCCTAATAAGATGCCCTGTAACGTGCCTTATAATGTGCCTTGTACTGTGCCTAATAAGGTGCCTTGTAACATGCCTTGTACTGTGCCTAATTAGGAGCCTTATAGGGATTGCTGGCAACTGTGGTGAGGGTACTATGGGCTGTCAGCATGGATCTGCAAAGATATGACTGTCACAGGCAAGCAAAACATCTGCCTTGGACAGGAGGGAACAATGAGGAATTGAACCCATGATCTCCACCTAGAACATCAGTGTACTAACCAGTAGGCTATACCTCTATGGCCTGTTGCATAGCAATGGCTGGGTACAGAAGGACTACAGGTCACTGCACAAACCGTCTGCTCTGTGTGCCAGGATAGAGTAACCCCACCAGCACCCATGATGCATTGCACATGCAGAACAGCGGCCTACAGCTGACCACCAAATGGGGTCTGCAGCTCCCCAGTACTGCAGCGTGGTAAGACAGACTTACAATGCGTGATACAGGCACAGAGTAGCTACAGAGCATGCCATTGTGCAGGTTCCGTGTTCACCTTGAGGGATAGGATGGGCACCCAGCACTAGGCCAACAGTACATGTGGTGCTAGAGATAGGTCCTGCTGCACATCCCCAGCACTACCAGTGTGTGGCAGGTGCTCCCAGCAGTGCAATCAAAGGTACATCTGTTCCAGCTGTGTTCTACAGTCACATGTGGCCCTGTGGGCCTGGACACCATCTAGATTAGTGCATACCCGGTGTTAAGGTCTGGCTGCCATGGGTACCTGTTATCAGGGCTGTGGGGTGTCTAGACTTGCATGAGGGCTATATAGCACTGCCACTATGGGTCTAAGTGGTATGTGCTATATACCCAAGGGGCCTCAATCACCACTTTTGTAGATGAGGGTGTGGTGGGACAGGTGCCTGCACCCTACAAAATGGCTGCAGTACCAGCGACCACAGTCCTGCTGGTGGATGACAGCCCTTCAGGGCTGCTGGGCCAGTAGCATACCTGTGACCATTGCAGACCAGCAATGATGCTTGGGGATAGGCAGGGGAAGGCTCAACTGCCCCACGCCATGGTCTGCCATTCATCAATAGACAGCACAGTCAGACTGCACCTGCAGCATCCTACAAGGTGTTCCCACCATGCATAGGCAAACTGAAGACAGCCCACTAACCAATCCATAGTGCATACTAACAGGGGAACCCTATACACCCAGAGGTGGGATGCACAGCACAAACACCAAGCAGGTATCTCTGTGATTGGGCCCCAAAACTGGAAACACACAATTATCACAGAATACAAATAATGTGTGGCACTATGTGGGAACATAGACATGCCATGGTCACTGCTCGGTCAGAGTGAGAGTGACACTCCCCTCCCCCCCACCCAGTGTGACATGCTGTGGCCACCCTGTCCATGCAGGTGGTGGTCGAGAACTGCAGTGTCCCAGCCATTGCCCTCCACCCTGTGCAGATGAATCCTGGCCAATCCGCCCTGTCTGGGCCATACCCACAATAACTTGCTCCTCATTATGCACATTTGTAGGCTAACACTGGAAGCAGTGTGAGCAATGTGGGCTCAGTGAGGTGTTGGCAGCACAAAACAATGGAGAGACATACACACACTCCCACACCTATCTCAGCATTGTGCAGAGATGGAGGTGGTTGACAACCCTACCTGCTGCAATGGTCCTGATCACAGTGCTGACATTGCTAATCTGTGCAGGGGGTAGTAGTAGTGCTCTGGTGATAACTGCAGCTCTGTGCTGGAGGCAACAGCCTGACACTCCATGAAGCTGTGGATAGTGGAGCCCTTGTGAGTGGGTGTCCGTACCCCTGTGTACCACTGCATTGGGTTTGCCCATGTTGTTGTTGTGGCTGCATTGTGGGCTAAAACTACGGGGAGATGCTCTGCAGGATCCACAGATGGGTCTTGAACCTGTGACCCTCTGCTCTTGAACATGCTGGCTGAGTGTACTGCACCACACTGTTGCCACAGCAGCATAGTGGTCCCTGGGGCTACCCTTATGTTCCTCAGCCAGACCTCTTCTGTTGCACTGCACACCATGTACTGGTACAAGGCATGGCCTAGGTCCACTGCAGGTGAGTGCCACTGCTCCCTCCAGCACAATCACCCACTCTCTCTTCCATGTCGCCATGACCATATGGTGTCAGTGCCGGTGGTGCGCCATCCAGGGGGCAGGTAGGCGGCTGCCTAAGGTGTGGGTTCTGGGGTAGGGGTGCCTACATAGATGACCACGCTTCCCCCAGCACTGCCTGTTAATGTTATGCATCCCTTGGGGTGCCTGCTGGGTAATGTCTCCTGGATGGGACACTGTGGGACACAGACTCATGGGCATGTCTGACCCTGGTCAGTTGCTGGTTTCCATTTTCTGCATTCCTATGTGCCATCTCGGCAACTGCATAGTCCACCTTGTTCCCCTCTAGCCCCCACTACATGTCCCGCCTGCAGCCCCCATGCCCCATTTGCACCATCACCATAGTGGCCTTTCATACCAGGGCACTATGCTGTTGCTGCAAATGGAACACTACTATCACCTTTCTTGGGCTCCTTGCCTATGCTGTACATTGCTGACACTGATATGGTTTCTCTTTCTTGCAAATGTGTGCTAACGCCAGGTTTTCAGTTGTGTTAGGATTCAGCCCTTAATTTCTCCACGTTAGTGTGGAAGGGGCCTCTCCCCGCTCACTCCCCGCCCATTGACCCCTTCTCTCCACCCTCTCTCCACCCTCTGCGGGACTTATTGCGGCTGGGAACGTTAAGGCGCGTTATATAATGTTAAGGCGTGTGAACGTTACGTTACGTAATGTTAACGCACCTTAACGTTACATAATGCGCCTTAATGTAGCCGCTGCTACGTTACCGCAGTTTAGTAAACATGCCCCATAGATAGTCATGATTTAATTGGAAAAAGCCAACATGGATTTAGCCAAGGAAGATCTTGTCTTACTAATCTGCTATATTCTTTTAAGGTGTGAATAAACAGGTAGATAAAGGTGAGCCAATTGATACTGTATTTCTGGATTTTCAAAAAGCCTTTGACAAGGTCCCTCACAAGAGACTCTTGGCAAAATTAAAGTCATATGGTAGGAGATAATGTGGATTAGGAACTGGTTAAAGATAGAAAACAGAGAGTAGGGTTGAATGGCCAATTTTATCAATGGAGAAATATGACTAGTAGAGTACTCCAATATTCACCAGTGCTGGGTTCACTGCTTTTTAACATATTTATAAATTACCTGGAAATGGGAATAACAAGTGAGGTGATCAAATTTTGCAGATGACACAAAATGATTCAATCTTGTTAAAACACAAGAGGATTGTGAAAAATTACAATAGGACCTTGATAAATTAGCAGACTGGGCATCCAAATGGCAGATGAAATTTAATGTGGACAAGTCCTAAGTTATGCACCTAGGAAACAACTACCCAAACTATGGTTACACAATGCAAAGTTCCACATTAGGAGCCACCATCCAGAAAAAAAGATTTAGGCATCATCATGGATAATATGTTGACTCTCCTCACAGTATGCAGTAGCAACCAAGAAAGCAAACAGAATGCTAGGAATCATAAGAAAAGGAATGGAGAATAAAACAAAGGATGTTATAATGCCTCTGTATCGTTCCATGGTGCGACCATACCTTGAATATTGTGTGCGATTCTGGTCACCATATCTTAAAAAGGATATAGTAGAATTAGAAAAAGTACAGAGAAGAGCCACCAGAATAATAAAGGGGATGGGAGGATACCCCTACGAGGAAAGGCTTAAAAGGTTAAGACTCTTCATCTTAGAAAAGAGACGACTGAGGGGAGATAAGATAGAGGTCTATAAATTAATAAATGGAGTAGAACGGGTAAATGTAGAACATTGTTTACTCCATCAGAAGGTAGAAAGACCAGGGGATACACAATGAAGCTACAATTTAACCCATTTAAGACTAAAAAGAAAAAACATTTTGTCATTCAACGTGTACTCAAACTCTGGAATTTGTCACCGGAGGATGTAGTAGAACCTGTTAGTGTGGAACCTGTATACCTTTTTGGGAACCTGACAGGTATTTGTTACTTGGATTAGACACTGTTGGAAAACAAGATAGTGGGCTTGATGGACTGTGGTCTGACCCGGTATGGCATTTCTTATGTTCTTATGATGATTTTGTCTAGATTTTCGACATTCTTAAGGATGCAATGCTATCTCCTTCCTCCCATAATCCCATTGTTTTTTTGGCTGAGTCTCCAGTTCAGCATACTCATCTAAATGGTGATAAGATGTAGTCTTTGGAGTTATGTTTTGTTGCTCAGTTGGACAATATTGGAATGGCAGAATGGAGTCCCCTGCTCATGTGAATGCCGCATTTGTGTCCTGATACCCACAGACAATGGCATAGCACAGTCTCTATCTATGGGATGTTTTCATTTATTCACATGTTATGCACTCTTGCTCTTTGGCCCATATCTCTGAGCTCTGTAGCAAGGTGTACACATTCCCCAGTCAGCCGTCTCTATCTTTAGCTGGCCACTTGCACTATGATCTGTTGATGGAGCTGGGGACCATTGGATGGTGTTGATTCCATTTGCATTGGCACATTCATGTACTGCAGCTATACTCTAGGTTAAATATACAGTCTATCTGCGGTCAGGCTCCTCTGGTTCCATGACATATGTCCTCTCTTATCATGCAGGTATCTGCAGGGTGCTCTCAACCCTGCATACCACACAGTGAACCCAGTGACATACACCTGACTAGGGTGGGTCAAATTGGTGTTAGCACACAAGTGCAGAGGGACAGGTAGCGTGCGCCTTCACAGCACGTATGCATACATGATGCATGGTAGTTATTACCACATGACTGATGCACTCAGCGTAGCATTACTTCCCTACTTCAGCCTGCCCCCTGCATTTACCATGGCCATTCCCTCTTTGCTGAGGTATAAAAGTGTGATAACCACACATTAGAACCATGTATTAGAGCTTATGTATTAGAAACAGGTGCTACCTTTAATTTATATTATCCTTGTAAGTGTTGAGTTACATTTGATTCAAACATATATGTATTTTCTCAATCTTATCAGCTTAAATCTTTTCTTCAAACTAGAGTGTTGCAGCAATGAATGGATCTTAATTGATTACTTAATTGATTACTGTCCCCTCCCCCCCTTTTTTGTTAAACAGCTATGACCCGGTAAAAAGCGGGATATAAATGCAGCTACATAAATAAATAAATAAATAAATAAATACATCTTAATGATTGATACAATATGTTTCACAGTCTGAGTTATCTTAGAATCTTGTCTTGAATACTCTACTTGGTTCCTCTCAAATTTGAATGAAATGCAAATTTTGAATGAAATGCAAGAGCGAATAGTGAACTTTCTCAAAACCAACAGGTTGCAAGACGGTCTTGCTAAACAAATCTGATTGAGTTCTTTGACTGGGTGACCAAGGAACTAGATCTGGGGCATGCAATGGATGTCATCTATCTGGATTTCAGCAAAGCCTTTGATACTGTTCCTCATAGGAGGCTTGTCAATAAACTCAGTAGCTTGGGGATGGGTCCCAAGATAGTAAACTGGATTAGAAATTGGTTGACTGACAGACAACAGAAGGTGATGGTACATGGCTCACTTGGATGAAAGGAAGGTGATTAGCAGGGTGCCCCAGGGTTCGGTCCTGGGCCCGGCACTGTTCAATATATTTGTGAGTGATATTGCTAAAGGACTGAATGGAAAAGTCTGTCTTTTTGCAGATGACACAAAAATTTGCAATAGAGTGGACTCCCCCGAGGGAGTGGTTAACATGAGGAAAGATCTACAAAAGCTGGAAGACTGGTCTAATGCTTGGCAACTACAATTTAATGTGAAAAAGTGCAGTGTCATGCACTTGGGTAGCAGAAATCCAAGGGAAATGTACACGATAGGGGGTGAGAGGTTGGTATGCACGGTTCAGGAGAAAGACCTTGGTGTGATTATCTCTGATGATCTCAAGGTGGCAAAACAGTGCAACAAGGCGGTGGCAAAAGCCAGGAGGATTTTGGGCTGCATACAAAGAGGGATTACCAGCAGAAAGGAAGAGGTACTTATGCCACTGTACAAGTCACTGGTGAGGCCTCACTTGGAATACTGTGTTCAGTTTTGGAGACCATATCTTGCAAAAGATGTAAAAAGACTGGAAACTGTTCAGAGAAAGGCGACCAAAATGATTTGGAGCCTGCGTCAGAGGCCTTATGAGAAGAGACTTGAAGACCAAAATATGTACACTTTGGAGGAGAGGAGGGACAGGGGAGATATGATTCAGACTTTAAAATACTTAAAGAGAAATGATGAACAAACAAACCTCTTCCAAAGACGAGGAAGCTGTAAAACTAGACGGCATAACATGCAAGGTGGTAAATTGAAAGGCAATGTCAGGAAATATTTCTTCACTGAAAGGGTGGTGGATGCTTGGAATGCCCTCCCGATGGAAGTGGTGGGGGCAAACACGGTGATGGAATTCAAAACGGCATGGGACAAACAGAGTGGATCCCTTTACAGCAACAGGATAAAAACAAAATAAACGGTACCATCTAACTTCTGAACCATCTAACGTCTCAACAAATAGGGGTGTCCTACATGGAGTGGTGGATTCACCCCTAAACAAAGACATGGGGAGGGGTGGCCTGCACAGAGCGACAGGTGCACCTACTCTTGTCATCTTACTGGGCAGACTAGATGGACCATGCTGGTCTTTATCTGCCGTCACTTACTATGTTACTATGTATGTTACTATGTTAATACTTGAATAAAGACACATAAGGGCTATGGGGGTCATTCAGTGGCATGAATAGCAGGGATGGATGTCCAGATTGGACGTCCATCCCCACTAGTTGCTCCCCTGCCATCCCTGGCTAATGCCTCCCCTTACAAACAACTCGTTGATATGCGGAGGCTTAGACGGGGTCAGGAGTGGGCATGTTCAAGGTGGAGCAGGGGTGGGCTGCGACCCTGGATGTACAGGACTGATTCTGAAGCCGGTCCTGTATGTCCGGGGCCGTGAACATGGATGGGGGACGTATTCCACTGCAGAGATGGAATAAGACCCCCTGGACATTGGGGGATCATGCCGCTGGGCCGTGAAATAAGGTAGGGGGTGCAGGAAGATCCCCGCAGCCAGACCCTGGCCATGGGAGGCCAGATCGAGGGTCCAGCTGTGGTGAAAGAAGAGGGCCAGTGGTAACTGACATTTGTGGCTCCTGAATGGAGCCACGATGCCATGGCGATGGGACATCATGACACCACGTCTCTATTCAGGAGCCTCACTGAGGTAGCCAGGGATCTGCTATGCATGCAGGCCAACCAGAAATGGGGTCTTGGCCTGCATGTTCGGGCCTTAGACCCATTTGTAATCCCATAGGCACATCTAGCCCTCGCGGGATCAGAATCAGGTCTAACTCCAGGCGTTCGGCTTCTGGTTGGCCGCACAGGGGTATGGATGGCCTATTCAGAATGTGCCTCCACGTGTCTTTATAAATTTCAGAATTCATGCCTATATTGAACGTACAGGCATTTAGGTCTGCTCAAGAGCAGGAGTATGTGTTATTGCATAAAGCGCATGCATATACCCGTATTTTATAAAATATGAAGGTAATCTTATAAGGGTTTCCTTTTCTCTTGCTATACCCAGTCCCTTGGTGCACTCATCTCCTTGCATGGTTTCCAGTACCATCTTTACACTGATGATTCTCAGATCTACCTCTCTACACCTGAAATCTCTCCAGGAATCCAGGCCCATATCTCTGCTTGCTTATCTGATATTGCTGCCTAGATGTCTCACTGCCATTTGAAACTGAACATGGTCAAAACTGAGCTTCTTATCTTTGTCCTCCCTTCCTCCCTTCTTGATTTCTGTGGATAATGCTCTACTCCTCCCTGTTTCCTTGTGGTCATCTTTGATGGTATGCTACAGGATGAAGAGAGTTGAACACTAGTCACCAGAGCCTGCAAAATCAACAATCCAACTCCTCCAGCCCTCAAATTGAAGAACGAGTATGCCTGGAAGTGGAGGAGGTGAAAACATTCCAGGAATGGCAAGAACCAGAACTCAAGCACCCCAAAGTTGCAGAATCAGTGATCACAAGAAAGTGAAGGATAGTGGGGGTTGGTGACTCTCTTCTGAGGGGTACTGAGTCATCCATCTGCCAGCCAGACTTGATGTCCAGGGAAGTGTGCTGTCTGCCAGGTGCCAAAATCCGAGATGTTATGGAAAGTCTGCCGAGACTCATCAGGATTACTGACTATTATATGATGATGCTTATCCATGTCAGCACAAATGATATTTATTTATTTACATTTTCTTATATACCACGCTATTCTGCATCAGTGCGGTTTACATTGAACAAACTGAAATTACATTGAACAGGGTATTATAACTTGGAGATAACTATTTTACAGGGAACATGGGCTATGGAGGGTTAAGTGGCTTGCCCAAGACCACAAGGAGCACCTGTGGGACTAGAAACCCCAGTCCTTCCAGCCCAAGGTTGCTGTCCTCTAGTGGGATTTGAGCCCCAGACCTTCCAGACTGATGTACCTTGCCCCAACCACTAGGCCACTCCTCCACTCTTTGCTAGGTATGCTTGATATGCTCAGAGGGATATTGCTAGGTATCCCTCTGAGCATATCAAGCATGATGTCATGGCTCTGGGAGAGAAGGGAAAGCAGATGGGTGCACTGATGGTGTTCTCTTCAATCATTTCTGTTGAGTGTAAAGACTAAGGGGCTTGTTTACAAAGCCACGGTAGCGGTTCGCGATCATTATCGGAGCCGCGGCCCCATTGATTTCAATGGGGCCGTGGCTCTGATAACGATCGCGAATCGCTACGGCGGCTTTGTAAACAAGCCCCTAAGGCAGAGAAGCTTATATCCTGAAGATGAATGCATGGCTGCGTGGATGGTGTCTTTGAGAACATTTTGATTTCCTGGACCATGGGATGATGTTCCAGGGCTGCTGAGCAGAGATGGTCTACACCTATCCAAGAAGTGTCAAAGTATTTTCTGCAGCAGACTGGCTAACTTACTGAAAAGGGCTTTAAACTAGATTCATTGGGGATGGGTGAATTAAGCCCCCCAGGTAAGTAGAAGCCCTCAGGTAAGCAAAACATTAAATACCTTGGTAGAAATAGGTAAAAGGAGCAATGTCTGGAAAGCAGTGTGCATTAATGCATTTACTATGGAAAATAAGATCCCAGATGTTGAGGTTTCACTGGAAGAGTCTGACTTGGATTTAGTGGTGGTTATAGAGACATGGTTCATGGACAACCATGACTGGGATATAATTATACTGGGCTATACTTTATTCAGAAAGGACAGGGAAGGAAGAAGGGGAGTTTCACTATATGTAAAAAATCATATTAAAACTACAGAATTACAGGGCTTATGAGGGAATGAGAAGGTGCTGGTTTAAACTAGAAAGGGAGAATAGGGAACCCATTTACATTGGTTTGATATACAGATCTCCTTCACAGACAGAAGAAGTAGACAGAGAACATAAGGACAAAAGAACATAAGAAACAAAAGAACATATGAAATGCTATACTGGGTCAGACCAGGGTCCATCAAGCCCAGTATCCTGTTTCCAACAGTGGCCAATCCAGGTCACAAATGCCTAACAGTTTCCCAAAAAGACACACAGGTTCTATAATGCTTGTATTGGGGCAAGCTGTGGATTGTGCTACTGATATGTGATTTCAATATGCCGGATGTTGATTGGCATCTAGAAGTAAGGAGATCCTGGATTCTCTACAGGGAGATCTATTCAGGCAATAAGTATCAGAACCCACACATGAAGGGGACATATTGGACTTGGTGCTTAGCAATGGTGAAGGTGTTTCTGATGTTATAGTGGGAGATCATCTCACATCCGGTGATCACCAGATGGTGTGGTTCAGTATTAGGACTAGGACTCATAAAGTCTATTCAAAAGCGAAGGTCCTAGACTTTTGGAAAACTAACTTTGCCAAGATGGGACAATTCCTCAAGGAGGCATTAGCAGGATGGGAATAGCTGGGGAATGTAGAAAAGCAAAGGGCAAAACTGAAAGGAGATATTTTAAGAACAACAAACCTTTTTGTTAGGAAAGTAAAGAAATGTAAAAGGACAAGGAGGCTGCTATGGTTCTCAAAAGAAATATCTGAAAAGGTGAAGAAAAAGAGGGTGGCCTTCATAAAATGCAAGAGTTCACAGAGAGAGGAAGACAGGCACCTATATTTGGTAATATTTAGAGAGACTAGGAAAGTAGTCTGGAAAGCAAAGATACAACTGGAAGAAAAAATAGCCAATGCAGTAAAATAGGGGGGACAAGACATTTTTCAGATATGTTAGTGAGAGGATGAAGTGCAAAAGTGGGATTGTCAGACTCAAAGGTGAAGGGGAGGAATATGCATAAGCTCATGAGAATAAAAAAAAATTGCTTAACAAATATGTTTGTTCTGTGTTCACAGATGAAGGAGCAGGAGCAGGAACTCAGAAAACATCCATAGATAGAAACAGTAGTGAAGGGGATCTTGAATGATTTTCAGAAGACTGTGAGGAACTAGCTAAATTAAAAGAAGACAAAGTGACAGGGCTGGATGGGATATATCTAAGAATATTGAAGGAACTTGGGGAAGTTTTAGCAGCTCCACTGTCTGACCTTTTCAATGCTTCTTCAGAGTCAGGTGTGGTCCCAGAGGACTGGAGAAAGGCGCATGTGGTCCCTTTACACAAAAGCAGAAGTAACGATGAAGTTGAGAACTACAGGCCAGTTAGTCTGATCTCTGTGGTGAGTAAATTAATGGAAATGCTGCTAAAACAGAGGATAGTGAGGTTTCTGGAGTCCAATGGATTGCGGGATCTGAGGCAGCATGGTTTTACTAGGGGCATGTCTTGTCAGACAAATTTAATTTCTTTGACTGGGAGGATAGTTGGACTGAAGGACAGCCCTAGATGTGGTGTATTTAGATTTCAGTAAAGTCTTTGACACCATTCCACACAGTGGAGGAGTAGCCTAATAGTTAAGAGCGCTGGCTTGGAAACACAGAGACTTGGGGTTCGATTTCCACTAGCACTCCTTGTGGCCTTGGGCAAGTCACTTATCCCTCGGTTGCCTCAGAAAAATCCAAGTTGTCAATGTCCCTGTTTAATGTACATTACTAAGTTTAAGTTACAATGTAAACCAATTTGATTGAAATGATAAAGTGGTATATAAAACCTGCTAAATAAAAAATACTGTAAATAAATTGAGCATCCTAGGAACAGCCCATAAAGTGACTGACTGGGTTAGAAAGTGGTTGAGTGGGAAATGACATAGGGTACAGGTAAATGGAGCTTACTCTGAGGAGAATGATATAACTAGAGGTGTGCCACAGTGATCTGTCCTTGGTCCAATTCTTTTTTAACATTTTTGCTAGTGATATTGCAGAAGGGCTGATGGGTAAGGTTTGCTTCTTTGCAGATGATACCAAAATCTGCAAGTGTAGATATCCAGGAAGGAATAGATAACATGAGGAGGGAGGTCACTAAGCTTGAAGAATGGTCAAGAATATGGCAGCAGAGATTTAATACTAAAAAATGCAGGGTCATTCATTTGGGCCGCAAAAGTCCAAGGGAGCAGTACAGTATAGGGAGTGAAGTACTTCTGTCCATGAAAGAAGAACAGGACCTGGGCATGATCATTGCTGAGGATATTAAGGTGGCTAAACAGATAGAAAAGGTGAAGGCGAATGCCAGAAGGATGCTTGGGTGCATAGGGAGAGTAATGGCCATTAGGAAGAAGGAGGTGATAGTGCCTCTGTATAAGTCTTTGGTGAGATCTTATTTGGAGTATTGTGTGCAATTCTGGAGACCACACCTTCAACAGGATATAAAAAGGACGGAGTCTGTGCAGAGGGTGGCATAAGCCATATGGTGATAGACTTAAAGATCTTAATATGTATATTTTGGAGGAAAGGAGGGAGAGAGGAGATATGGTAGAGATGTTTAAATACCCTTGAAGGGTATCTAGAGATGTCTTAAAGGACTTCCAAAAGGGACTGATACAAGGAAATAGATAGTATTAATCTTATGAAATAAACTCTAAATCTTGGGGGGGGGGAGGGAAGGGAATTCTTTGGGTTAAAACTGATCTGTATATTTTAGAATTCAGTGTTTTTGCTGAATTAGTCAGGTAGTACCACCAGAGAGCTTTGTATTTAAGTCAAAGCAGAGTATAGCTTAGCATAGAAAGTAAATTAAGATAAAATAGACTGAAATTTGTTTCTAGAGAGCTTTTCATTTTAATTAAATCAGAGTATAGCTTAGCGTAACAGTAGAATAGTCCTGAGTAGGATGAAATAAACTTGTTTATAGTGACCTTTACAAAAAGGCCTTTCAGTTAGGAGGCAAAAGATCTGTGAAGTTGTCCTGAATAAGTGTTAAAGGCAAGGGGCAGATCAAAGGGGCAATTTAAAAGGCCCCTTCTATCAAACCAAGGGCTGTGTGAATCACCCAGGAAATTGGTAAGCCTTTACCTTAGAAGCAAGCCAACTTTCAATGGGTCTTCTTTCCCTCTCTCCCTCCCTCCCCAACTCCTACCCACCCCTGGGATAATCATAGCTTTATAGGCTCTTAAAACTCTTAAAGGGAAAGAGGTGTCCATATTCACTCTCAAGTTCAGCTGTTTATCCTCATCAGACATACATTAAGGACCTGAGATTAATTAATCTTAAGGTTATCAAAATACATGAAACATATTAGATATAGTTTTATTTGTAAAAGTATTCCCAGCAAAATCTATGTAAGTAAACAACTTAAATACATAAACACAATCTTAAACCTACAGTCCAGCAGCGAGATGGGGGCTCTTCAGTCTTTTGCATTGAGTGTCACATGTATGATTTTCTCCTAGTTGGTGAGGGGTCTTATGTGTGCACTAGGTGCAAGGAGCGTTTTGCTCTCAGGGAATGGATCAGATCTCTTGAGGCTGGAGTAGCAGACTTAGAGGACATAAAGATGACAGAGAGGAACATAGACAAGACCTATAGGGAAGTAATACTGAAGTCCCACCTCCAGTCTGGCAGCAACTCTGTTGCCATGGAGGAGAGAGGTCACGTGACAGGAGAACATCACCCTGGTGTAGCAGGAAGTGATCCTGTAGCTAGGACCTCTCCTCCAGGTGATGTAAAAGCCTCTCACACTGAGGAGGTTCTCCAAGGCCATGTGCCCATTGAGGGAAGGGTTAGGACAGCTGTAATAATTGGTGATTTGATCATTAGGCATGTAGATAGCTGGATGACTGGTGGACATGAGGATCACCTGGTAACATGCCTGTCTGGTGCGAAGGTAGCAGACCTCACGTGCCATCTAGACAAGGTCTTATATAGTGCTGGGGAGGAGTCTGCTGTCCTGGTACACGTTAGTACCAATGACATAGGAAAGTGTAGTAGGGAGGTTCTGGAGGCCAAATTTAGGCTTTTAGGTAGGAAGTTGAAATCCCGAACTTCCAGGGTAGCATTCCACGAAATGCTTCCCGTTCCATGCGCAGGACCCCAAAGGCAGGCAGATCTCTGGAGTCTCAATGCGTGGATGAGACAATGATGCAAGGATGAGGGTTTTGGATAGTTGGGAACTGGGCAACATTAGAACATAAGAACATAAGATATGCCATACTGGGTCAGACCAAGGTCCATCAAGCCCAGTATTCTGTTTCCAACAGTGGCCAATCTAGGTCATATGTACCTAGCAGTTTCCCCAAGAGAAAAGAGGGGCTTTTACAAAGGGATGGGCTCCACCTTAACCAGGATGGAACCAGGTTGCAGGCACTAAACTATAAAAAGGAGATAGAGCAGCTTTTAAACTAGATCATAGGGAAAGCCCAGGAGCGCATGGTTCAGAAGGACATCCTAACAGTGAGGTTCCAATAAAGGCAAAAGTAACCCAAATGCTCCTAAATACAGAGCAGACAGAACTTGAAGATTCCAAATTATCCCTGCCTACAAGTAACCAGATTAATATGAATAAAATACAGCCTTTAAAATACTTGTATGCAAATGCTAGAAGTCTAAAAAATAAGATGGGAGAGTTATAATATATAGCACTAAATGAGAAGTTCGATATGATAGATATCTCAGAGACATGGTAGAAGGAGGACAATTAGTGAGACCCTGTCATACCTGGATACAATTTATATCATAATAATAGAGTAGATCAAATTGGTGGAGAGGTTGCAATCTATGTTAGAGAGGGCTTGAGTCACACAGGATTAAAGTAGTGCAGGAAACAAAATATACTGTAGAATCTTTAAGGATTGAAATTCCATGTAAAAAGGAGAAGGCGATGGCAGTGGGGGTGTACTATAGACCGCCTGGCCAGAATGAAGAAATGGATGATGAAATGCTCAAAGAAATCAGGGAAGCTATCAATATTTACAGTAATAATAATGGGTAATTTCAATTATCCCAGTATCGACTGGGTTAGTGTCACGGCAGGACATACCAGGGAGATAAAGTATCTAGATGAAATAAATGACTGCTTCTTGGAGCAACTGGTTCATGAACCGACAAGAGGGGAAACCATCTTGGACCTAGTCCTTTGTGGAACACCAAATCTGGTGCAAAAGATAAGGATGTTGGGGCCACTTGGCAATAGTGATCATAGCATGATTGCATTTGATTTAATAAATGGAGGAAGGACGGACAGCAAGAAAATCCACAGTACTACTTTTTAAATTTCTAAAGGGAGATTATGAGGAAAACAGTTAAGAAAAAACTAAAAGGAGAAGATGCAAAGATTAAAGATTTACATCAAACATTTGAGTTGTTTAAAAATACTATACCCCTTAATACCTGGCAGATCTTATTATTTCACACCCCCAGACATACCCCCCCGCTCATTCCATCTGAACTGCCTTAATCTCCCTTCTCCTTCTCTCGCCCACCTCCAGTCCACCCGCTCATCTGCGTTCTTCTTCATTGGCCCTGCACTCTGGAACTCACTGCCCACCTCCCTCAGGTTAGAACCCCATCACATCACCTTCAAACAGAACCTAAAAACCCACCTTTTTTCCTTAGCCTTTGACCTTCCCTCCCCTTTTGTTTGACCCCCCCCCAACTACAATTGTTACTCTGCTCTCTGTCTTGTGTGCCTATTTACTACCACTGTCCTATTTTTGATTGTAATTTCCTTTCACTTTCTGGCCTTGTGCCCACTTTCTGAATTATTATAATACTGTGAACCGCTCTGATTGTTAAAGTAGGGTGATATATCAAATAAATAAACATAAACATAAACATAAACATAAACTATCTTGGAATCCCAGACCAGCTGTATTCCATGCTTTAAAAAAGGTGGAAAGAAGTCTGAAAAACTGCCAACATTGTTTAAAGATGAGGTCAGAGAGGCTATTGTAACTAAAAAAGCATCTTTCAGGAAATGGAAAAAGGACCCAAATAATGAAAACTCAATTCAACATAAGCACTGGCAAGTTAGATACAAGGTATTGACAAGGCAAGCAAAGAGAGAATTTGAGAAAAAGCTTGCTGTGGAAGCAAAAATGTGTAATAAAGACTTTTTAAAGTACATTCGTAGCAAAAAGTCTGTGAGAGAGTCAATTGGACTGTTGGATGATAGAAGGGTAAAAGGGGCACTAAGAGGGAACAAGGCCACAGTGGAGAGACTGATTGAATTATTTGCTTTGGTCTTTACTTAAAGTTACCCATGACTGAAATGGTATTTCTGAAATGGCTACCCATGACTGAAATGGTACCCATGACTGAAATGGAGTGGAGGAGTGGCCTAGTGGTTGGGGCAAGGTGCTTCAGGCCAGAAGGTTGGGGGTTGAAATCCCACTAGAAGACAGCAACCTTGGGCTGGAAGGACTGGGGTTTCTAGTCCCACAGGTGCTCCTTGTGGTCTTGGGCAAGCCACTTAACCCTCCATAGCCCATGTTCCTGTAAAATAGTTATCTCCAAGTTATAATGCCCTGTTCAATGTAAACTGCACTGATGCAGAATAGCGTGGTATATAAGAGAACGTAAATAAAATAAATAAATAAATTTAAAGCTAATGCAGCAGAAGAATTGAAAGAAATATCAATAAACCGGGAAGATATATTAAATCTATTTGATAAATTGAAGAATAGCAACTGGATGGTATGCATCCAAGGGTGTTGAAAGAACTGAAATATGAAATTGCAGACCTACTGTTACTAATCTGTGAACTATCATTAAAATCATCAGTAATACCTGAAGACAAGTAGACAAAGGTGGTTCGGTTGATGCAGTGTATCTGGATTTTCAGAAAGCCTTTGACAAGGTCCCTCATGAGATACTCTTGGGGGCATGTTTACTAAACTGTGGTAATGTCATTCGCGTTAGGTTCCGCGTTGATGAAACATATGCCCATATAAAGAAGTGGGCGGGGCAGCACTAAAGCTGTGTCAGATAAGGCGCGTTATAAGGCACGTAAGAAGGCACGTTAGAAGGCATCCTATGAGGCACAGTACAAGGCACGTTATAAGGCACCTTATTAGGCGCAGTACAAGGCACGTGCACGTGCCTCTGTATCATTCCATGGTGTGACAGCAACTTGAATATTGTGTGCAATTCTGATCGCCGTATCTTAAAAAGGATATAGCAGAATTAGAAAAGGTACCGAGAAGAGCCACCAAAATGGTAAGGGGGATGGGAGGATACCCCTATGAGAAGAGGCTAAAAAGGTTAGGGCTCTTCAACCTTTAAAAGAGACGGCTGAGGGGAGGTATGATAGAAGTCTATAAATTAATTAATGAAATGGAACGGGTAAACTTAGATCGAATGTTTATGCCATCAATCTGTAGAAAGACTAGGGGATATGAAATGAAGCTACAGTGTAACCCATATAAGACTAATAAGAGAAAATATTTTTTCACTCAATGCATAATCAAACTCTGGAATTCATTACTGGATGTAGCAAAAGCTGTTAGTGTAGCTGAGTTTTAAAAAAGTTTGGACAAGTTCCTGAAGGAAAGGCCCATAAACGATTAAAGGGGACCCAGGAAATCTACTGCTTTTCCCAATAGAAGCACTATGGAACCTTTATGTTCTGGGTAAACTGCTAGGTACTTGTGACCTAGATTGGCCACTGTTGGAAACAGGATACTGGGCTTGATGGACCTTAGTCTGACCCAGTATGGCATATCTTATGCTCTTATTTACCTCTGAAAAAACAAAAACAAAATTCACTGTAATAGCACCTCTCAAATACTGAATATTTTTTGTCGGAGCTAAGCCGTGGGAGGGATAGGACATGTGTACTTATCCCCCAACCAGACTGCTAGCTACTTTTTTTCTTCTTTATGTGGTCCTGTATTATCAAAACCGTTATATTTAATCTTAAAAATCTTTTTACTTAACTGAAGTATCCCAGTATCCTCATATCCGTTCCGTTGCTCAAAAGATCATCCCGTAGCATGACGCGCGCGTTTCGAGCCTTCAGGCCCTGTGTCAAATGCTGTTAAAGTACTCTGTGCTCGGCAACGAAATAACAAAAAAACGCCGTCAAAGCGGCCAAGGTACACTTCCTCCTTCATGAGTGCAGTAAAATGCTTCACGTATTTAAATAGGAGCCACCCAATGAGGACAGGGAATTACCCCACTAAACAGGGGAATCCCTGTACTGATTGGTCAAATCTACTAAAACGTCAGAGAATGCCTTGCCACTCAATCTCGCGGTTGAGCCCGCCCGGTTCTACAGCTTCCAATTGGAAGATCCATCGCTGTTCCAATCTATGCAGTTTTTGAAGGCGATCTCCCCCTCTGGGATCTAATGGAACATGATCAATAATCGTCCACTTTAAATCTTCAAAACAGTGTTGGTAAGCGATGCAATGAGACACTATTGGCGCTGTTAATACCTCTTGACGTAAACGAGAGGCATGTTCATTTAAATGAACCTTTATTGGACGAGTGGTCCGGCCAATATATAGCAAAGCGCATGGACAAATGATCATATATATCACAAAACAAGATTGACAAGTAGTGTCCCAGTGTCTCAAAAACATACGCTGTGTCTTTGGATGAGTCCATTGAACTCCCGTTAAGGAGAAAGCGCAATGTTTACAAATGCCACATACAGTATGACCTGTTGTAACCGGTTGTTGATTTAATTGATCCGATGCCAAAGATGTCTGCATTAACATGTCCCCCAAATTTCGTCCCCGAGAGAAGGCTAATTTTAAAGGTTTTTTAAAACATTCCAATAATTGTAACACAGACCAGTGCTGTTGTAAAATCCGTAGAACCACTGAACTTCCTTCAAAAAACGGAAGGACCCCCACAATTGCATCCGCAGAATTTTGCTTAGAGGCTGTATATTGTGGGTCTAACAGCCACTCTCGGTGTATGAATCGGGCTCTTTTCATTGCTAATCTTACCACCGTGGTAGGATATCCCCGTTCTATAAGCCGACTACTGAGATCACGAGCATGTATAATGTAATCTTCCATAGTAGCACAATTACGGCGAAGCCTTAAAAACTGCCCAAAAGGCAAACCTCTTCTTAGTGGGCCAGGGTGGTAACTCCGAAAATGTAATAAGCTGTTACGCTGAACAGCTTTACGATAGAGGGTGGTATGAAGTTGCCCATTTAATATTGTAATTTGAAGATCTAAAAATTCAATGGTGGTAGGATGGATATGTGCTACAAATTGAATGTTAGTTCTTAAGGTATTAAGCCAAGTCAGAAATTCAGTAAGGGATGACGAACTTGATGTCCAGATGAAAAACACATCGTCTAAAAATCTCTTCCAAATTAAGATTTTAGAATATTCTGGTGATATTTGAATCTGTGTCCACTCCATTTGATCCATGTATAAAGTGGCTATCGAAGGGGCACTTGTAGCCCCCATAGCAATACCGGATATTTGATGGTAATATTTACCCCCAGAGAGAAAATAATTCCTTGTTAGGACTAATTCTATTAACTGAAGTAGAAGAGATTTTGGTATTCGAGCTGGCACTAATTGAAAACAATCCCTCAACAATATTAATACCACGGTGGTAAGATTAGCAATGAAAAGATCCCGATTCATACACCGAGAGTGGCTGTTAGACCCACAGTATACAGCCTCTAAGCAAAATTCTGAGGATGCAATTGTGGGGGTCCTTCCGTTTTTTGAAGGAAGTTCAGTGGTTCTACGGATTTTACAACAGCACTGGTCTGTGTTACAATTATTGGAATGTTTTAAAAAAACTTTAAAATTAGCCTTCTCTCGGGGACGAAATTTGGGGGACATGTTAATGCAGACATCTTTGGCATCGGATCGATTAAATCAACAACCGGTTACAACAGGTCATACTGTATGTGGCATTTGTAAACATTGCGCTTTCTCCTTAACGGGAGTTCAATGGACTCATCCAAAGACACAGCGTATGTTTTTGAGACACTGGGACACTACTTGTCAATCTTGTTTTGTGATATATATGATCATTTGATCATGCGCTTTGCTATATATTGGCCGGACCACTCGTCCAATAAAGGTTCGTTTAAATGAACATGCCTCTCGTTTACGTCAAGAGGTATTAACAGCGCCAATAGTGTCTCATTGCATCGCTTACCAACACTGTTTTGAAGATTTAAAGTGGACGATTATTGATCATGTTCCATTAGATCCCAGAGGGGGAGATCGCCTTCAAAAACTGCATAGATTGGAACAGCGATGGATCTTCCAATTGGAAGCTGTAGAACCGGGTGGGCTCAACCGCGAGATTGAGTGGCAAGGCATTCTCTGACGTTTTAGTAGATTTGACCAATCAGTACAGGGATTCCCCTGTTTAGTGGGGTAATTCCCTGTCCTCATTGGGTGGCTCCTATTTAAATACGTGAAGTATTTTACTGCACTCATGAAGGAGGAAGTGTACCTTGGCCGCTTTGACGGCGTTTTTTTGTTATTTCGTTGCCGAGCACAGAGTACTTTAACAGCATTTGACACAGGGCCTGAAGGCTCGAAACGCGCGCGTCATGCTACGGGATGATCTTTTGAGCAATGGAACGGATATGAGGATACTGGGATACTTCAGTTAAGTAAAAAGATTTTTAAGATTAAATATAACGGTTTTGATAATACAGGACCACATAAAGAAGAAAAAAAGTAGCTAGCAGTCTGGTTGGGGGATAAGTACACATGTCCTATCCCTCCCACGGCTTAGCTCCGACAAAAAATATTCAGTATTTGAGAGGTGCTATTACAGTGAATTTTGGTTTTGTTTTTTCTAATTGTTTTCACTGGGGGGTTGGTGAGTTTTGAACTTATTTACCTCTGAGGCATAAATGCACAGGAGAGAGCCTCTTTGGATTGAAAGAAAGCTCTGTAATGAGGGGGGCCTAGGATGAATGTGAAAGGGGATAGACTGAGAAGTAATATGTGAAAATATTTCTTTATGGAAAGAATGGTAGAAGCATGGAATAGTCTCCCAGTCAAGGTTGTAGAGACATGTCGGTAAATGAATTCAAGAAATCATGGGACCAACACAGAAGATCTCTCAAGGATAAAAGTGTCTATAGTAGCTGGTATGGAAGGGCAGACCAGATTGGCTGTATGATGTTTTTCTGCCATCGTGTTTCCATGTTTCTGTTTGTTGATTCCTTCTTCTCCTTCTCCACTCACATCCAACTGATACCTGTCATTTCTTTCTCTATCACTTGAGCAAAATTATCCCCCTCCTTTCTGAACACCTTTATCCACTCTTTAGTCATCTCCTATCTAGACTAGTGAAACCTTCTCCTTTCTGGTCTCCCTCTGAATCTTTTCTCTCCCCTTCAATCTGTTCAAAATTCAGCTGCATGGCTAACCTTCCATCAGTTTTGCTATGTTCATGTAACCCCTCTTCTCAAGTCACGTCATTGGCTACCTATCCATTTCTGCATCCAGTTCAAACTTTTGCTACTGACTTATAAGTGCATTCACTCTGCAGCACCTCACTAGCTTTCCTCTCTTATCTCTCCTCACTGCCCCTTGGGAACTCCACTCTGGTAGTTTGCTTCTATCTGTGCCCTTCTCTTCCACTGCCAAATCCAGATTTTGATATTTCCACCTCGCTGCTCCTTATGCCTGGAACAAACTACCTGAGTTGATACTTCAGGATTTGTCTCTGGTCCTTTTCAAATCCAGGCTATAAACTCACCTCTTCGAGGCTGCTTTTGGATCCTGATCCGCTTTGTGTCCTGCTCTCCAACTCTGGGTTTCCTTGCCATTCGCCTAGACATATCCTAGTACCCAGCTGTTGTATTGTCTGTCTTGACTAGACTGTAAGCTCTAATGGGCAGGGATCATCTCTTACTTGTCTCTGCACAGCACTGTGTACACCTTGTAGCGGTATACAAATGATTATTATTATTAGTAGTAGTAGAAACAAATCTGAATGCATTAAGGTCCCTCTTCTGTATTAATCTTATTGGGAGGGCATACGACAACCTTGGTATCTGAAATGAAAAAGTCCTATCCTGATGACAGCTCTTGCTAACTTCTTGTTAATCAGGAATTGCTAGTAAGACTCCCTCCTGGGATTGCAGAGATCTGTTTGCTCTATAAGGCATCAAGTTCTTTGAGAAGTAGTCTTGGGTCATCCTCTGTAGGGTTTGGAGAGCCAAAATAAAACTTTATACAGGATTTGGAAATGAATCAGGACCCAGTGTTAAAAATGAGGTAATATGATCCGAATTCCACATCTCCTTAATAAGTTTTGCCACAATGTTGTGAACAAATTAAAGATGAAAATTTTCTCTCTTTGAAAGGCCCACCAGCTTATTTGAATTCAGACCTAGTTCTTGTCTCCACCACCTCCACTGGGAGGATGCATCCACTATCCTTTCAGTAAAGAAATATTTCTTTAGATTACTCCTATGCCCTTTCACTCTTATGCTCTCTTAAAATGATCAAAAGTAATTTTGGAAGGCTTACACCTATGGACGTATGATACATATATAAGCTGATTTTTGTGATGCCTCCATTTGCATATATAGAAGCTGCGGGATGCACAGATTTAAAGGGGGCATGCTATGGGCGGTGTCTGGACAGTCCAACAAAATGTATTCCTATTTTACAATGGGAATACATGTACTGTATCTCTTTAAATATTTAGCCTTCCTTTGTCCACGGCTGGAGTACGTGTCAGCTACCTACTTGTTGGGCCTGGGGGAGATCTACTAGTTTAATTCAAAAATAAAAAGAGTTATTCCACTTGGCGCCCTAATTGACTCCTTTTCTATGTGCAGCTTTTTGAAATTCAGCACTTAAACATGTACGTGCCCGTGAATAGATGCAGGCTGCAAGATCAGCATTGACATGTATGAAGCTCAATGCGATGCTGCTCATTCTTTCAATGTATTTTCTTTCTATAATGGTTGTTGCCACGGGACACACTGGCAAAAGCACCTCTATTTCCCAGCATCCTTATATGTGTTTTACTAAGGGCTCCATGTTCAGCAGAGCCTTTGGAAAATACTCAGGGAATTACATATGAGCATCCCAACATGGGTTCCCAATTCCTATCAGAAAAATTAGTCTTATAGCTTGGGTGGTTATGAAGAAAGATGCATAAAATTAACCAAGGCCAAGTAGGAAGTGGTTAGACCTATACCACAAAGCTAATAAAATAATAATAACCAGCAGATGGGTAACCTAGTAATATGAAATCATTTTTGCGTACATAAAATCATAGTAAGATAAAAGGACTGAGTCCTAGTGCAAAGCAGATGGCAGGCTAAGGCTACGTTCCTCGCTCTAGGGCTATAACATTTCGTGTCAGACCATGGAAAGTACATGCAGGTGTAAGCAGTATTTATTCAGGAAGAAATTAAAAACATACCTCTTCAAGGAAGAATATAACATATCCTCAGACCTAGAAGGTTAACCACCATAAATTCTTACTGTTAAAAATCCTATAATCCAATACACCAGTTACTTGATCAACAGCGTGCCTTATGGTCCTGTTAAATTGTTGGTTAACTGTAAGCTGCTTTGAATAGTAGAAAGGTGGTATAAAAATAAGTTAAAATAAAATAAATAAATGTTACTGCCTTCTTTACCAGGGTGTTAATCAGATAAAGCAATGGTATTGAAATGGTTGAAAATGGATTAGTTCTGAGTCAAGGAACACTAGGGGGTAGTTACTAACCTGCATTAACAGAATAGCACACAATATTTGCCACTTCATGCTATTTTACAGTAAGAACTTAAGAAATACCATACTGGGTCAGACCAAGGTCCATCAAGCCCGGTATCCTGTTTCTAGCAGTGGCCAATCCAAGATACAAATTCTGTCAGGGTCCCAAAATGTAGCCCAGTACAAACCGTGGATAGCAAAGGAACAATTTATTTTATTGATTCTTCCTTTGCTATCCACGGTTTGTACTGGGCTGGTTTGTTGCACGTGGATCAGTGTTTTTGTGTTGGGGGTGATAGGAAAAAAACAAGTTCAAGACTTCACTCCCAGCAGGAACATAACATTGGTAATAGTCATCATATTAATCCGCACATCAATGACAAGAAGAGGCGTCTGGAACAAAATCCATCGAAAATACAAACAAGCCAACCAACAATTGCTGGAAGGCAATGAGCAAAAATGCTCAAAGTGTAGCCAACAAAGTTCCTGACCTGGAAGCCCTGATGGTGGCAATGGACTTAAACATTGTGGCCATTACAGAAACATGGTTTAACAAGTCACATGAATGGGATATAGCCATAGCAGGCTATAATTTATTTAGAAGACATAGAGGGGTATGTTTACTAAACTGCGTTAGTGCAATTCGCGTTAGGAGCCGCGGAAGTAACAGAAACCCCAAATAAGGACATGGGCGGTACATCGCCACCACTAACACGCGTTAAAAAAATTAACGAGCGTTACCGGGCGCCGTGGCGCATCACTGCGCATTAAACATAAGAAGACGTACAGACACAAAGAGCTGAAACAGAACTGTAGCACAATGGTTACGGTACTGATCGCTGTTACAGGCAGCATGGGTTTGAGTCCCCAGTGTGCCTAATGCAGAAGGCTGTCCCAGGCATCACCCTGTACATTACAGAGGGAAAGAGGAGGCATGTTTTTCGTTACGCTGAGTATTGGTGTCAGAAAAACACCCTGGGAGTGTGCCTAGCCATGTACGTTGGTGCGTGCGAGGTTGCGTGCATTGGTACGTGCGTAGCTGCGCGCGTACAATCATGCGTGGGTACGTGTGACTTTACGTGCGTGGGTACGTGTGTTTTTACCAGTGTGGGCATCTTATATTACAGACTCTGTAGGGTGTCTTGCACCTATGCATTATGATAGCAGATGTACGTGTGATGGCCTATGGTTTATCAGAGCCTGTGAGCAGGTGCTGGGGTTTCACAGGGTTGGATTGTGCCAGTCACACCCATGATGCACTGCACATGCAAATCAGCTGTCCACAGATACACACCATGGGGAATGCACCCCCACAGCACCTCGGCCTGGTAGGGGGAAGTGACCATGTGCACCCCCACAGCACCTCGGCCTGGTAGGGGGTACTGACCGTGTGTTGTACTGGCACAGAGTAGCTACACACTGTCACATTGTGCGGGTACTGTGCTCACCCTGAGGGTGCAGTGAGGCGCCCAGCACCAGGTCCACAGCACCGTCCATGGCTGAAAGAGACCATGGTGCAGGTCCAAAGCAGTGTTACTGTGTGAGATAGGTAGGTTCTGCAGGACCATCCTTGGACATCTCTGTCTGTTTCAGTCAGGTGTAGATCCCATCCACCACCACCCCCCCTCCCCCAGGGTGGCAAACAGGGTCTCCTATCAAAAGATCCACAGTCTACCTTCCTGCAAAGGTGGCAGTAGAGGGGAACATTAACCCTAGCCCTGCTGAGGAACAGACACCCCACAAGGCAGTCAATGCAGCTCTGTACACAGCCATAACACAATAGCAAACAGACATTAGGCCTGGATATGGTAGGCTGCACCCCACCACTATCTGATATTCCCCTGGACATGGTATGCTGCACCCCACCACTATCTGATATTCCCATGGTACAAGCCATCAGCCACTGCACCCTGCAAGCCACTCCATCACAACACCTACCAGCTGCAAACAGTCTGCTAGTGCACAGTGGAGATGCCTGCACCCAGAACTGGGATGTCAGCATACACAGCAAACAGATACATCAGTGACTGGGCCCCAAAAGGAAACTCATATTTATCACATGAGAGAAATACTAGATAGCACCATGGGAGTGCCTAGCCATGCTGTGGTCACTGCACAGTCAGGGTGAAAGTGATCTCTCAGCAGGATATACTGAGGTCACCCTGTCTGTGTAGGTGGTGGCCGGGCACTACAATGTGCCTGTCACTGCCCTATGCCCTGTGCAGATGCACCCTGGCCAGGCCACCCTGTCCGGCCTATACCCATAGTACCTTGCTCCTCATTATGCACATTGGCAGCCCAATACTGGCAACATTGCTGGCAGTGTGGACTGTGGAAGGTGTTTGCAGCCACCACACACTGGATAGACAGACAGCCACCCCCACACCTATGCCAGCATTGTGCTACTATAGAGGTGGTCAGAAGCCATACCCACCACACCAGTCCTGGGCATAGTACAGGCATGGATATGGTACACAAGACTGTTGGGGGGTCACTCCCCAGGGTGGTGAACACTGTCAGAGACCAGACCTGCAGCACACACCGCAGACATCAGAATGATTGTTATGGTGGAGCTCAATGAGCAAAATGTGCTTAACGTAGGAATTGATATCTGCCAGTTATCATAGGGAATGTTTGATAGCTCTGTACCATATACCCAGGTGTAGGGTGGCATTGCTAAGGTATGCAACTGCTAGTATTGGGAGATACAGGCATGGCCCAATGTCTTGCCTCTCCAGGAGGCATTGGCCAATGGGGCCTGTGGGTGGGTGTGCGGCCCTGATGGCTGCTGCTTTACGGCAGAGTTCCCCAACTCCAGTCCTGGTGTTCCAAACACTGTTCGGGTTTTCATGCTGTCCCTCATAAATATGCATGAGTTACATCTGCATACCATGGGGGTGGTGCATAGCTATGCAGCACAGGCATTTTTATTAGAGGCAGCATGAAGCCGGAATGGTGTGGGGCCCTCCAGGACTGCATTTGCGGGACTCTGCTTTAGGTAATGTGCCTGTTTCTGGTGTCTGTGTTTGGTGTAGTAAAATATAGGCCATGCGTATGTTATCTGCAATAAAGTGTCTTTACTATCACTGTTTAGTGGTGGGTAAAACTATGGGGACTGGGTTGGCAGGGGCCCCAGCTAGGATTTGAACCTGTGACCCTCTGGTTTTACAGGCACTGGCTGTGTCTGTTGCACCACACTGTGGCCACAGAGACAGTGCAGTCCCTGGAGTTAGTTAAACCGGCCTGACGAGTCAGAAACCCTGCTCTGCAACAGGTTTACTGTGGCCTCATTTACCTTGTATGCAGACAAAGGTGCACATAAACCTCAGAACAGACCTCAGAAAAGGGGCACACACCCATAACCAAGCTGGGCAACAATGATATCATTGGGCAACATTACACAACACTCCCAGGACAGCTGCATTACAATGAAATGTTCTTTGAAAGGGTCTGCGGAGCGTAGACCCTTCCACACATCATTTCTTTTTTATTTGGTGCTCTCCAGGGAGTGTTGTTCCTTGTTGCCCATTGCTATCACTGTTGCCCAGCTGAATTATGCTTTTTAAAATGTTTCTTGTGGTCATTTTTAACGTTTTATGTGAAATTTTGTTCTGTGCACATGTATCACACTGCTCACGTTTTGTGGGTTTCCCCGGTTTTTCTATACATTGCTGACGGAAATGGTTTCCCTTCCCTTTAAATGCCTTTAATGACAGGTTTTCATTCGCGTTGGAATTGAGCTCGGAAATTCAGCGCGTTAGTATGAGGGGAGCCTCTCCCCGCCCACTCTCCGCCCATTGACCCTTTCTCTCCGCCCACTCTCCACCTTCTGCGCTGTTTTAACGCGCCGCGGAGGTTTACGATCGTTAACTATGCTTAACGCGCGTAGTATTACGTTAACGGTCGTTAGCGCGTCGGTACGCGTGTTATACGGCACTTACGGTCGTTAACGTCGTATAACGCGCGTTAGTCACGTTTACCGCACTTTAGTAAACATCCCCCAGAGAAGACAGAAAAGGAGGAGGAGTAGCCCTCTATGTCAAAAGCAATATTAAAGCCGCTGAAATGCAGGGGATGTGAGGAAAACAAGAAACACTATGGATTGTGTTGGAAAGAGGAAATGGCACTGTCATCCATACAGGTGTAGTCTACAGGCCTCCAACTCAAAATGAGGAAACGGATAAAGGCTTGATCATTGATAAGAACATAAGATATGCCAGACCAAGCCCAGTATCCTGTTTCCAGCAGTGGCCAATCTAGGTCATACATACCTAGCAGTTCCCCAAAAGATACAGGTTCCACAATGCTTGTATTGGGTCAAGCATTGATATCCTGGGTTCCTTTTTAATAATGGTTTATGGACCTTTCCTCCAGGAACTTGTCCAAACCTTTTTTTAAACCCAGCTACACTAACAGCCTTTACTACATCCTCCAGTAACAAATTCCAGAGTTTGATTACACGTTGAGTGCAAAAATATTTTCTCTTATTTGTCTTAAATAGTTTACCCTGTAGCTTCATTGCATGTCCCTTAGTCTTTCTATATTCTGATAACATAAACAATTGATCTACGTTTACCCATTCCACTCTTTTCATTAATTTATAGACTTCTATCATATCTGCCCTCAGCCGTCTCTTTTCCAGGTTAAAGAGCCCTAACCTTTTTAGCCTTTCTTCATAGGTGTATCCTTCCATCCCCTTTACCATTTTGGTGGCTCTACTCTGAAACTTTTCTAATAATGCTATATCCTTTTTAAGATACGGCGACCAGAATTGCACACAATATTCAAGGTGCGGCCTCACCATGGAACGATCTAGAGGCATTATAATATCCTTTGCTTTATTTTCCATTCCTTTACTTATGATACCTAGCATTCTATTTGCTCTCTTGGCTGCCGCTGCACACTGGGCCGAGGGCTTTAACATGTTATCCACAATGACGCCTAAATCTTTTTCCTGGGTGTTGGTTCCTAATGTGGAACCTTGCATCGTGTAACCATAGTTTGGGTTGTTCTTCCCTAGGTGCATAACTTTGCACTTCTCCACATTAAATTTCATCTGCCATTTTGATGCCCAGTCTTCCAATTTATCAAGATCCTCTTGCAATTTTCCACAATCCTCTTGGGTTTTAACAACTTTAAATAGTTTTGTGTCATCTGCAAATATGATAACCTCACTCATTCCCTTTTCCAGGTCATTTATGAATATGTCAAAAAGCAGCGGACCCAGCACAGATCCCTGGGGTACACCACTATTCACCTTTCTCCATTGGGAAAATTGGCCATTTAGCCCTACCCTCTGCTTTCTATCTTTTAACCAGTTCCTGGTCCACAATAGTACACTACCTCCTATGCCATGACTCTTTAGTTTTGCCAAAAGTCTCTGATGAGGGACCTTGTCAAAAGCTTTCTAAAAGTCCAAATACACTATATCAACCGACTCACCTTTGTCTACCTGTTTATTCACACCTTCAAAAAACATAAAAGACTAGTAAGACAAGATCTTCCTTGTCTAAAGCCATGTTAGCTGTCTCCTATTAAGTCATGACTATCTACATGTTCAGCAATTTTGTTCTTTATGATGATTTCTACCATTTTTCCCAGTACTGATGTCAGGCTCACAAGTCTGTAGTTTCCCGGATCACCCCTGGAACCCTTTTTAAAAATTGGTGTTACGTTCGCCATCTTCCAATCTTCAGGTATTACAGATGATTTTAATGATAGTTCACAGATTACTAATAGCAGGTCTGCAATCTCATATTTCAGTTCTTTCAACACCCTTGGATGTATATCATCCAGTCCAGGTGATTTGCTACTCTTCAGTTCATCAAATAGTTGTAATACATCTTCCCGATGTATCGATATTTCTTTCAATTATTCCGCACCTTTAAATAGCACTTCAGTCATGGGTAACATCCCTACATCTTTCTCAGTAAAGACCGAAGCAAAGAATTAATTCAGTCTCTCCGCTATCACCTTGTCGCCTCTTAGTGCCCCTTTAACCCATCTATCATCTAATGGACCAATTGACTCTCTCACAGGTTTTTTGCTACAAATGTACTTGAAAAAGTCTTTATTATGCGTTTTTGCTTCCGCAGCAAGCTTATTCTCAAATTCTCACTTTGCCTGCCTTATCAATGCCTTGCATTTAAATTGCCAGTGCTTGTGCTGTTTCCAGATTTCGTCGTTTGGCTCTTTTTTCCATTTCCTGAAAGATGTTTTTTTGGCAACAGCAGCCTCTCTGATACTGCAAAGGTAGCGATAAAGGGAGAAGTGATCATATCTGGTGACTTTAATCTACCAGATGTGGATTGGAGCATTCCTTCTGTAAATCTGAAAAGAAGTAAAAAAAAATGTGGATGCTTTCCAAGAAGCATTGCTCAGACAAATGATGATGGAACCAACCTGGGAAAATTTGATGCTGGACTTAGTATTCACCAATGGAGATAGCATGTTGAATGTTTGGGTGGGAACCCATTTTAGTAGCAATGATCATCACACAGTACAGTCTGAGGTAAAAGCCAAGGCAGAGTTCAATCTCAGCAAACTCAGAGTCCTAGACTTCAAAATGTTGACTTCTGTAACATGAGACAGTACCTGAAGGAGAAGTGGACAGGGTGGGAGGAGATTAAGGGAAATAAAATTGCAGTGGGCTAAAGTAAAAGAGACAATAAAAGGGGTAATGGATATATATGTAAGGAAATAAAAACAAGAGGAAAAAGAAACCTATATGGTTCACAAAATAAATGGCTGTACAAATATAGGCAAAAAACACAGCTGTCACAAAATTCAGAAGATCATAAAAAGAGGAATACAGGATAAACCTAAAGAGACAAAGAGAAAAATAAGAATTGCTAAAGCAAAGGTGGAAGAAAAGATGTGATGTGTTGAAGAAAAACCTTCTTCCGGTATATTCAGGAGAAGAGGAAGATCAAAGGTGGAATTGCAAGACTCAAAAGTGCTGAGGATGGATTTGTGAAAAGTGACATTGAAAAAGCGAAAATTCTGAACAAATACTTCTGTTCTGTATTCACGAAAGAAAATTCTGGAGAAGGACCACTAAGGATGGACAAATATACAAATGGGAATGGAGTAGATATCACACCATTCACAGAAGATGATGTTTTTGAGCAGCTTGCAAAATTTAAAGTGCACAAGGCCATGGGACTGGATGGGATACATCCCAGGATACTGCAGAAGCTCGGAGAGGTTCTGGCAGGGCCTCTAAGGAGGTGTTTTTAATAGATCCTTGGAGAAAGGAGAGGTTCCACAGGACTGGAGAAGGGCTGATGTGGTACCTTTTTACAAAAGTGTTAATAGGGAAGAAGTGACAAACTATAGGCTGATAAGGCTTACCTCTGTGGTAGGAAAAGTAATGGAGGCACTCTTGAAAGAAAGAATAGTAGACTTTCTAGAAACCAAAGGATTTCATGATTCAAGGCAGCATGATTTTACCAGGGGAAGATCATGCCAAACAACTTTGATTGAGTTCCAAGGGTTGCAGAGCAGAAATGACATCCATCTATCCAAGAAAGATCAATGTGTCTTCAGTAGCAGACTGGCTAATCTACTGAAGAGAGCCTTAAACTAGATTCGTTGGGGATGGGTGAAGAAAGCCCCCAGGTAAGTGAAAGCTGCCAGGTAAGTGAAACATTAAATACCTTTATGGAAATGGATAAAAAGGGCAACATATGGCAAGCGGTGTGTATAAATGCCCATAACATGGGAAATAAGATCCAAGATGTTGAAGCTTTAATGGGAGAGGCTGACTTGGATTTGATGACAGTTACAGAAACATGGTGAAGAAAAAGAAGGAAGCCTTCATGAAATACAAGAGATCACAGATAGAGGAAGACAGGCATCTATATTTGGAAGAACTTAGAGAAGCTAGCAAAGTAGTCAGGAAAGCAAAGATTCAAAAGGAGGAGGAAATAGCCAATGCCATAAAATAGGGGGCTAAGACATTTTTCAGATATATTAGTGAGAAGAGGAAGGGCAAAGTGGTATTGTCAGACTCAAGGGTGAAGAGGAGGAATATGTAGAAGCTGATGAGGATAAAGCGGAATTGCTTAACAAATATTTCTGTTCTGTGTTCACAGATGAAGAACCAGCAGCAGGACCTCAAAAAACAGCCACAGACAGGAATAGAAGCGAGTGGCATTTTGAACAATTTTCAAAAGACTAGCTCAACTTAAAGTAGACAAAGCAATGGGACTGGATGGGATACACCCTAGAATACTGAAGGGGACATTCTAGCAGCTCCCCCTTAGATTTCAGTTGTGTTATCTTCAATCCTCCCTGTTGAGGGTAAAGGCCAAGGCAGAGAAGCTTGCATCCTGGAGATGAATGCATGGCTGCGCGTTTTTTGCTCACTGTTTTTCTACATCCTCCAGCCATTCCCATCTCGCTATCAACTCCCTTAGGTATTGGCCCATCTTAGCAAACTTAGTTTTCCTAAAGTCTAAGGCCCTTGCTTTTGAATGGATTCTATCAGCCCTAGTCCTAATACTGAACCACACCATCTGGTGATCACTTGATGAAAAATGATCTCCCACTACAACATCAGAAACACTTTCACCATTGGTAAGCACCAAGTCCAGTATGGCCCCTTCACGTGTAGGGTATGTTACCAATTGCCTGAATAATTCTCCCTGTAGAGAATCCAGGATCTCCTTACTTCTAGATGATACTGCAGCAGGAATGTGCCAATCAACATCTGCCATATTGAAATCCCCTATCAGTAGCACTTCCCCATTCCAAGCAATGCCGCGTATGTCTTCAATTAACTCTCCATTCACCACTTCTTCTTGTGGGGGAGGTCTGTAGAATCTGATGAGGATTGTGATAAGGAAGCTTATCAGGGCACAGGAAACAAGGATAAAGAGGGGGAATTTACCCTTATCAGAGGACCTGTATTGCCAGGTCAGAGATACAAAACCTCAGTTGTACGTAGAAACCAGATTGTACCAGGCTGCAATAGGTTGCAGAGTGTCCCTAGTGGTGAGAAGGAGGGGGAAAGCAAGCTCAGAGTAAGGAACCCTTACGTCACTGACTTTTCAAATTACTCAGCTGCCAAGAGGCAGACTGATTTACAACACCTGAGAGGAGAAAGGGGCAGGGTTATAGCCTGGGAGGTTTAAAGCTAGGACAGAATATTCAGGAGGAGAGAGGAGAAGGAGTAGGAATGCCTACTGGAGGAGAAATGGAGCTGAAGCCCTGAGAACCAAGAGCCCATGCTGGAGGACAAGACAGGGAAGCTCAGATACATGCTGGCCAGAATATGAGGGAGGAACCACTGAACCAAGCCTTGACCCAGGTATGAGTTTTGGAAGCCTGTCTGATGGGGAGCATTACAGATTTGCTGGAGACAGCGCTTGTCCTGATGGGAGGCAGTCAGCTAAGCCCTCTGAGCCAGAGGTAGAACCCATGCAGCTAGGAGAACAGGAATTAGTTCTGGAAGAGGATGATTCTTACATGGACTGTTCTTTATACCAAACTGCCAAGCACAAAGAAGTCCTGAGAGGGAATACATCATAAGGGAACCTTCCAGAGTCCAGTACCCTAAAGAGCCTGTATGTGAAGTGAAAACGTTCTTTGAAAAGGAAAATACTTGTGCTGAGAATGTCTGCAGCTGCTTAATTGTTTGCTCATTGACCAGCTGAAGTCAGTGCAGTGCAGAGCTTATGCCGTACTCACGGTGGATTTAAGAAGTTTCTTTTGGAACAGAAAAGAGAGCTGTTTATGTGAAGCTGATATTTTTGGTTTTGTTTTAAACAGCACTGCTAGGCATGTTTGCTAGCAGTGGCTGTGGAAAGGACTTTCTGCTGTGCATTGAAAGACATTACAAGCTGTTTGTGCTTAAGTTCAGTTATATCCTGTTGTACTAAAATATAATCCTGGAGAAGAAATCCAATAGGTGACAATTTGTGAACCTTATTTGCGTTTACCTCATAAATAAATTCTGTCAATGCCTTAACTCTCGACTAACTACAAAAGAGTGTTTTTCTGCCTAAAAGTCAAGTGCAACCTGACTGGACTACCTTTCCCATGGTGCACTTCAAAGTCAGTCAGTCAGGCACATTGCTGAAGTGGTGGAATCTGCTATAACAAGCACATCCCTCCACACTGCTATAAGGGGCGATGGGCGTGACAGGATAAAGCGGAATTGCTTAATAAATATTTCTGCTCTATTTTCACAGATGAAGAACCAGGAACAGGACCTCAGAAAACACCCACAACAAGACCAGAAGTGAGGGGCATCTTGAAGAATTTTCAGAAGACTGTGTTTGTGAGAAGCTAGCTAAACTTAAAGTAGACAAAGCAATGGGACCCGATGGGATACACCCTAGAATACTGACACTACCCGTGTAGGTATCCTTCAAAAATCTTGGATAAGTCCTCTTCCTCCACTGCATCTCCCTCCTTTCTCTGTCATGGTTCAGGAGGACCCACAGATGGGACAAATTCAATGTAGGGATGAACAAAGCAGCAAAACAACATCACTAATCCACCACTAAACCAATCGCCAGGTCATCATGGACAAACTGTCCTTGGTCTTATCCATTTAAAAGATGACACAAAAATATCCATGCTCTGCTGATGACTTAGCACACACATCAGCATACTGGAGATACACCATAATGCCCCTGTTCTGTCACTGGACACCCTGATGCTATCCAGCCAGCATTGGGGCTGCAGTGGCAGCATATGGGGATATTCAGCAGCAGTAACCATCAATTCTAGAATTGCAAATGGAACCTCCAATCCCCCCCCTCTACTGTAGACCTTCGAAGTGCACAGGGGCTAGCACATACCTAGACAAGTGTCTATAAGCATTGTCCATGGTCCATAGTACAGTCTATTACGTCACTCATGTATATGAAACTGTTTATCATGCAGTATGCCTCGACTGTTCCTGCTACCTTCAAACACACTGTGGTTCCACCACTCCTCAAAAAGACATCACTAGACCCTACCTGCCCTTCCAATTATAGGCGCATCTCCCTTCTCCCTTCTGCAAACAAACTACTTGCAGAGCAGAGATGGCATCCATCTGTCCAAGAAAGGTCAACACATCTTCGGTAGTAGACTGGCAAATCTATTGAAGAGGGCTTTAAACTAGATTCATTGGGGATGGGTGAAAAAAGTCCCCAGGTAGGTGATACATTAAATACCTTAATGGAAATGGGTAACAGGGGTAACATATGGAAAGCAGTGTGTATAAATGCCCATAGCATGGGAAATAAGATCCCTGATGTTTAAGCTTTGGTGGGAGTGGCTGACTTGGATTTAGTGGCAGTTACAGAAACATGGTTCACAGAAAACCATGATTGGGATGTAACTATACCTGGCTATACTTTATTCAGAAAGGACAGGGTAGGAAGAAGGGGAGGAGGAGTGGCACTATATGCAAAAACCACTATTAAAGCTTTGGAATTACAGAGCTTAAAAGACAGAGAGGAGGCATTGTGGGTTAAACTAGAAAGAGGGAAAGAGAAATCTATTTGCATTGGTGTGATATACAGACCTCCCTCACAAGAGGAAGAGGTGGACAGAGAGTTAATTGAAGACATACGCAGCATTGCTAGGAAAGGGGAAGTGCTACTGATAGGAGATTTCAATATGCCAGATGTTGATTGGCACATTCCTGCTGCAGTATCATCTAGAAATAAGGAGATCCTGGATTCTCTACAGGGAGAACTATTCAGGCAATTGGTAACAGACCCCACACATGAAGGGGCCATACTGGACTTGGTGCTTACCAATGGTGAAAGTGTTTCTGATGTAGTGGGAGATCATTTTGCATCCAGTGATCACCAGATGATGTGGTTCACTATTAGGACTAGGGATGTTAGAATCCATTCAAAGGTGAGGATCTTAGACTTTAGGAAGACTAACTTTGCCAAGATGGGCCAATACCTAAGGGAGTCGTTAGTGGGATGGAAACAGCTGGGGGATGTAGAAAAACAGTGGGCAAAACTGAAAGGGGATATTTTAAGGGCAACCAACCTTTTTGTTAAAATGGTAAATAAAGGTAAAAGGAAAAGGAGACCACTATGGTTTTTGAAAGAAGTAGCTGAAAAAGTGAAGAAATAGAGGGAGGCTTTCATGAAATACAAGAGATCACAGAGAGAGGAAGACAGGCATCTGTATTTGGAAAAACTTAGAGAAGCTAGCAAAGTAGTCAGGAAGGCAAAGATTCAAAAGGAGGAGGAAATAGCCAATGCAATAAAATGGGGGGATAAGACATTTTTCCGATATATTAATGAGAAGAGGAAGGGCAAAAGTGGTATTGTCAAACTCAAGGGTGCAGGGGAGGAATATGTAGAAGCTGATAAGGATAAAGCGGAATTGCTTAACAAATATTTCTATTCTGTGTTCACAGATGAAGAACCAGGAGCAGGACCTCAGAAAACACCCACAAACAGGAACAGAAGCGAGGGACATCTTGAACAATTTTCAGAAGACTGTGTTCATGAGAAACTATCTCAACTTAAAGTAGACAAAGCGATGCGACCGAATGGGATACACCCTAGAATACTGAGGGAACTTGAGGACGTTCTAGCAGCTCCACTGACTGACCTTTTCAATGCCTCGTTGGAGTTGGGAGTGGTGCCAAAGGACTGGAGAGAGGCTCATGTGGTGCCTTTACACAAAAGCGGAAGTAAGGATGTGGTTGAAAACTACAGGCCGGTTAGTTTAACTTTGGTGGTGAGTAAATTATTGGAAACGCTTCTGAAAGGGAAAATAGTGAGGTTTCTGGATTCCAGTGGATTACAGGATCCAAGGCAGCATGGATTCAGCAGAGGCAGGTCTTTTCAGACATATCTGATTTCTTTGACTGGGTGACCAGGGAGTTGGACCGAGGGAGAGCCCTAGATTGGTGTATTTAGGGGTATGTTTACTAAATTGCGGTAACGTAGCAGCGGCTATATTAATGCGCGTTAAGTAACGTTAACGCACGGTAACATAACCTTAACGCGCGTTAACGTTACTTAACGCGCATTAACGTCACCAGCCACGGTAAGTCCCGCAGAGGGTGGAGAGAGGGCGGAGAGAAGGGGGTCAATGGGCGGGGAATCGGCGGGGAAAGGCTCCTTTTTCCCTAACGTGGGGAAATGAAAGGCCAAATATTACCGGGACTGAAAACCTGTCGTTAGATGCACATTTGCAGGAGGGTGAAACCATTTCAGCACCAGCAATGTACAACATAGGCATGGAGCCCAAGAATTGTGATAGTAGTGATCCATTTACAGCAACAGCATACTGCCCAAGTATGAAAGGCCACTATGGCGATGGTGCAAATGGGGCATGGGGGGGGTGCAGGTGGGACATGTAGTGGGGGCAGCTGGGGCACAGGGTGAACTAGGCAGTCGCCTAGGTGGCACATAGGAACAAAGAAACCGGAAAGACAGCAGCTGACAAAGGCCAAACACAATCCACCTACATCTACCTGGTCCACGCTAGCTAACAGTTGCCAGGGCACTGACCTGACATCCCCCCAGCCAACCCTCCCCCAAGCGGTAGGGACATAATATTGGTAGGCGGTGATGGGGGGGATGTGAGGATGCCCATGTATGCCTCCCCACCCCAGACCCCGCTCCCTAGGTGACCGCCTACCCACACAGTGGATAGCCTGGGACTGCACACTACCAGCACCTACAGCATATGGCCATGTCAGCATGGCAGGGGGGTGTGTGCCCGTGCTGGAGGGGGCAGTGGCACCTGCCTGCAGTGGGCCTAGGCCATGCCCTGTACCAGTACGTGGTGTGCAGTGCAACATAAAAGGTCTGGCTGAGGAAAAGTACAGGTAGCTCCAAGGTCTACTGTGCATCTGTGGCAACAGTATGGTCCAGAAGCAGAGGGTCACAGTTTCAAGTCCCAGCTGTGGATCCTGCAGAGCATGTCCTTATATTTTATCCTACAATGCAGATACAACAGCAATATGTGCAAAGCCCAAAGCTGTGGCGAACAGAGGCACAAACACCCACTCACACAGGCTCCACAATCCAAAGCTACATGGAGAGTCAGGCTGTTGGCCCCAGCACGGAGCTGCAGTTCCCACCAGAGCACTACTACTACCTCCTGCACAGTTTATCAATGTCAGCACTGTGATCAGGGCCAGTGTGGCGGGCAGGGTTGCGAACGACCCCTATCTTTGCATAATGCTGCAATAGGAGTGTGTGTGTGTGTATGTCTATCCATGTTTTGTGGCTGCCCACACCTCACTGGGCCCACAATGTCCCACTGTTACCAGCGTTAGCCTGAATATGTGCATAATGAGGAGCAAGGTATTGTGGGTATGGCCCAGACAGGGCGGGTTGGCCAGGATGCATCTTCACAGGGTGTGGGGCAATGGCTGGGACACTGTAGTGCCCGACCACTGCCTGCATGGACAGGGTGGCCACAGCATGTCATGCTGGGAGGACACTCTCACTCTGACCGAGCGGTGACCATGGCATGTTTATATTCCCACATAGTGCTCTACAATATATGTCTCCAGTGATATCTGTGTGCTCCTAGTGCTGGGGCCCAATCACTGAGATACCTGCTTTGTGCACATAGTTTTTCTGTGAGCATGCACTATGGACTGGCTAGTGAACTGTTTATGGCTGGCACACTTTGTAGGGTGCTGCAAGTGCACTCTGAGTGTGTTATCTGCTGGGTGAATGGCAGACTGTGGTGTAAGACAGTTGATGTTTTACAAACCTAACCTCAGCATTACTGCTAGCTGCAGTCAGACGCGCCGGCTTTCAGAGCGCGAGGGGAGAGTTTCTCCCTCGCTGCTCTGTTAAGCCCACGGGGGCTGATGGGAAGTTCCCATCAGCCCCCGCGGGCTTAACAGAGCCGCGAAAGGGAAACTAGTCCCTTCGCGCTCTGAAAGCCGGCGCGTGTGACTGCAGCTATGAAGAGAGGTGATACGGGGGAGGGCAGGCTCTGCTGGGCAGGGGGGGCCCCGCGGCACACTCGATTCTGCCACGGCGGCCCCGGCAGCGGGAGAAGACAGCTTTTTTAAAAAAACTTTTCTCTGGGCTGGGCGGGGGGGGGATTAGGAGTGGTGATGGACTGGGGGGGTTAGGAGTGGTGATGGGCTATGGGGGGGTGTAGGAGTGGTGATGGGCTATGGGGGGGCTATGGGGGGGTTAGGAGTGGTGATGGGCTATGGGGGGTGTAGGAGTGGTGATGGGCTATGGGGGGGCTATGGGGGGGTTAGGAGTGGTGATGGGCTATGGGGGGGGGTGTATGAGTGGTGATGGGCTATGGGGGGGCTATGGGGGGGTTAGGACTGGTAATGGGCTATGGGGGGGGCTTAAACTAAAAATTGGGTGATGGGGGATTAGGACTGGAAATGGGCTGGTGGGATTAGGACTGGGAGTGGGCTGATGGGGAGGTTAGGACTGGTATTGGGGTCTGGGGGGCTTAAACTTAAAATTGGGTGATGGGGATTAGTACTGGGAGTGGGCTATGGGGGGCTAGGACTGGTAATGGCTTGGGGGGGTTGCTAGGACTGGAAATGGGCTGGGGGGATTAAGACTGGAGGTGGGCTGATGGGGTTAGGACTGGTAATGGGCTGTGGGCTGTTGGGGGGGGGTAGGACTGGTAATGGGCTATGGGGGGGGCTAGGACTGGAAATGGGCTGATGGGGGGGTTAACACTGGAGGTGGGCTGATGGGGTTAGGACTGATAATGGGCTATGGGGGGGCTAGGACAGGAAATGGGCTGATGGGGAGGGGTTAGGACTTGAGGTGGGCTGATGGGGTTAGGACTGGTAATGGGCTGTGGGCTGATGGGGGGGTTAGGACTGGCAATGGGCTATGGGGGGCTGACTGGAAGTGGGCTGATGGGGGGTTAGGACTGGAAGTGGGCTGATGGGGGGTTAGGACTGGAAGTGGGTTGATGGGGGGGCTAGGACTGGTATTGGGTTGAGGGGTTGCTAGGACTGGAAATGGGCAGATGGGGGGGCTAGGACTGGAAATGGGCTGATGCAGGGACTAGAAGGGAATGGATACTGGGTGAGGCTGGAACTAGAAGGGAGCTGATGTTGGGGGAGGATTAGAATGGGATGGGGCTGGGAGAGTAAAATGGAGAGGGGAAAAATATTTTGTGTGGGAGGGATAAAAAATCTACAATTGGCCGGGTATTGGGAGAGTAAGTGGGGATTGAGGATGGAGGGGTGAAATTTGAGTGGATGAAATAGGAATGAGGAAAGAGCATAAGGAGAAAGATTAGTATGTTAAAGCAGATGTAGAGAGAGAGAATGGAAAAAAAACTAGAAGAGAGAAGAAAGGACAAATGGACAGCAGATGATCGAGAGTTAGCAGAAAACATGAAGAAACCAGAAGAAAGTGGCTGGAGCAATTGCAACTGAAAAAAAAATGCACAAAAGGTAGAAAGATATCTCTTTATTTTGAATTTATTACCTGGAATATGAAAGCTCTGGGAAATGTGCATCATTAACGTCTACGCTTTGGTTTGGTACAAGAGGAAATTAATTTATAGTTTTATTTCTACAGTGTTGTTGTACATTCCAAGTTTGGCTTTTGGGGTTCCCAGTTTAATTATTGCCTTCCTGTTTCTAAATTGTGATTCCTTGTTTGGTGATGGTCTATGTTCTGCATGTGTAACTGAGCTGAGGTATTCTGTTTATGTAATTCCTATTAGACATTGCCACTTGTTCTCTTTCCCCAGTAGGTCATGTATTGTTCTCTGAAATGTATTGGTTTAATATTTGCAGTGTTGCCTTTTGATAGGTAGGGTATGGTGCTTTGTGAGTCCTGGTAGTGCTGTTAGGATACGGCAGGTTTGTTATGGGTACTAAATGGGCAGTGTTTGTAGTAGTTCCTAATGTGCCTGGTGGTTGGCACTGGATTATAGTAATGTAGAAATCTTTTAGTCTGTCTTTATCCATACACTCATTAAGAGACATGTTTACTAAAAGTTAGTGTATGTTAGCAGTATGCAAATATTTATGCAATTAAGGCCCCTTATGCAAATGAGGCCCCGCACCGAGTCTCCGCACATGGCCCGCACCCCCCTTGGGCCGCCCCTGGTCAATCCTAAGCAACTCAATTAGCTAACAATTTTTTTTTACAGATCAGAAAATTTACAGACAAGATTCCCACACTTCCTCAATTTTTGCAAATTTAGGATTGTAGCAATCTTGTGAAAATTTGTGTAGATATCTTTCCTCCTTTTGCCCTCATGTGTCTGGCCAGGGCACACAGAGGCAAAATGTAGATAAGCATTTGGAAACACCACATGGCCAGTGCAGGTGTTTCCAAAGCCCATCAGGATGAAAGTAAACCTAGCCTGTCTCCAAGTGTCAGTTCCAATTATTAAGCTTATGTCTGGGCTAGAATTGCAGAGTCAAGTGCTCATCATTCTATCAAACCCCTTGTTTTTATGACATACTAAAGTATCTTTATTTGATAAGGCTGTTCTAACATACCAAACGCTCATTTAAGCCTAACATTGTTTCTTTAAACTAAAACAACCCTCTAAAAAACTTTATTAAGCACAACATGAAAATTATTAAATGACTATAGCTTTCTCTCTCTACCTGTGTTCTTTCCCAAACTTCTCCTGGATCATTGATGACAAGCAAGATTTTGTTTTTGTCCAGTCACTTAAGGTACTGTCTTTAACCAAATTCTAACAGATTCAAGGGAATGCAAGTTCAAAAGAAACAATAAGGGGCATGTTTACTAAAGTCCGCAAAATAGCACCCCGCAAAATAGCGCACGGCAACGCAGCACTGAAACGCGCAGAAACGCGTTTAAACGCCCCGCACATGTGCGTGTCACCCCCGCACAGGTACGCGGCTCACTAACGGGCCCCGTACAAGTGCGGCCCGCAAATTTCTGATAGAGGCGTGGAACGGCGAAAGGAGGGCGGAGGAAGGCTCCGGAGGGGCGGAGGGACGGGGTCAATGGGTGGAGAGTGGGAGGGGAGAGGCTCCCCGCACAGTATCGGGCCCGAATTTGCATGTAAAAACTACCGCGAGTGAAACACTCGCGGGAGAAAGCATTTAAAGGGAAGAGAAACCATTTCCGTCAGCAATGTACAGGAAAACCGGGGAAACCAGCAAAACGTGAGCAGTGTGATACATGTGCACAGCACAAAAGTGCAAATACAAATAGAAAATGACCACAACAGAACTATTAAAAACAGTAATTCAGCTGGGGAACAGTTATAGTGATGGGCAAATACAGAAAACACACCCAGCAAAGCTCCAGAAAAAAGAAATGAACTTTTGAAGGGTTTACGGAGCCGAGTCTCTTCCAAAAAACATTTCCTTTGTTTGGAGCTTTCCTGGGAGTGTTTGGTATGGTTGCCCATTAATATCACTGTTGCCCAGCGCGGTGATATCTTGTCCCCCATTTCCCGTAGCCATTTCCGGGGTTTATGTGCACGTCTGTCACCAGACAGGGTGCATATGCCCACAGTAAAATTGCATAGAGCAGGGTTTGTGACTCCATTCTGCTAAGCTTACTACCTCCAGGGGCTGCACTGTTTCTGTGGCCATAGTGTGGTGCAGCGGACAGAGTCAGTACCTCTAGAACCAGAGGGTCAGAGGTTCAAAGCCCAGCTGGGGTACGTGCCAGCCCAATCCCTATATTTTACCCACCACTGAACACAGATAGCGCAGACACCCCTGTATTGCAGGGAACATAAGCATGGGGAGAGCACCCATATTTTACCCAACAACGCGCACACACACCACAACAATGGGCATTACCTACAGCCAAGTCACCCAAATGCAGTCCCGTACTGCCACATTGCAATCAGGTCATCAGCTTTTTCTGAGAGAAGCTCATGCCAGCATGTTGGCGGACGAGGACATGTGGTGCAGGGGGCAGTGGCTGCTAGCCACAGAAGACAGAGGCCCAGTCATGTGCAGGCTGGCACAGTCCACTGCAACACAGGCCCTACCGGATCCACAGTCATGGACATTCCAGGGAAATCACCCAATCTGTGGATACACGGTGGTGCAGTGCACACAGACACTGTATACAAGAGCAGAGGGTCACAGGTTCAAAGCCCAACTGGGGCAACCACTAATCTTTTTCCCCCAATTAAACAGTGATAGTAAGGGCACACCTTTCCTGGGGAGGACATATGCAATGGCAATACGTCTATCTTTACCCCACTGAGCACACACACCATGAACAGGGCCAGTACCCAGAGCAGAATCACACAATGCAGTCCTGGTGGGGCACACACCAGTCAGGTCCCATGATGGCACTCATACAAATGCCTGTGCTGTATATCTATGCACCACACCCATGGTATGTAGATGTAGCTCATGCATATCCATGAGGGACAGCAGGAAAACCAGAACAGTGTGATGCAAACCTGGACTGGAGTTGGGAATCTGTGCCGTAAAGCAGCAGCCATCAGGGGCAGACACACCCACACCCACACCCACAGGCCTCATTGACCAATGTCTCCTGGAGAGGCAAACCATTGAACCCTGCATGTCCTACCAATGTCACCCTACACCTGAGGTATATGATACACAGCTCTGAGATGTTTGCTAGTTCCACACATACTGCTAGTTGACCCCATCCGAACAATCTGTTAGGTGTTTGCGGTGCGTGCTCCAGGCCTGGCCTCTGACGCTGTTTACCACCCTGGGGAGTGGCCACCAGCTGTACTGCCTACCATATCCATGCCTTGCCGTGCTCAGGAGCGGTCTTGGTGGGCAAGGCTGATTACCTTCTCAATAGTAGCACCATGATGGCATAGGTGTGGAAGTGTGTGCTTGTCTATACCGTGGGTGTTGGCAGCAAGCCCCTTCCACAGCCCACACTGCCAATGTGCATAATGAGGTGCACGGTACCATGGGTATAGCCAGGACAGGGTGGCCTGGGCAGGATGCATCTGCACCGGGCATAGGGCACTGGCAGGGACACTGTAGTGTCCGGCCACCACCTACACAGACAGGGTGGCCAAAGCATGTCCTTCTGGGAGATCACGCTCACCCTGACTGTGCAGTGACCACAACATGGCTAGGCACCCCCATAGTGCTGTACAGTCTTTCTCTCATGTGATACATATGGGTATCTATTTGGGGCCCAGTCACTGAGTTATCTGCTTGCTGTGTATGCTGGCAGCCCAGTTCTGTGTGCATGTGTCTCCACTGGGAACATGCACTATGGACTAACCAGCAGACTGTTTGTAGATGGTATGTGGTTTGCTGGAATGGCTTGCAGGGTGCAGTTGGCTTGCTGCAGGGGAATACCTGGTGGTGGGGTGCAACCTACCATACCTGGTCATATGTTTGTCTGTTATTGTGTTATGGCTGTGTGTGGGGGGTGTTCCTCAGCAGGACTGGGGTTGATGTTGCCCTCTACTGCCACCTTTGCAGGGAGGTAGAGTGTGGATCTCTTGATGGGGGACCATGTTTGTCTCTGGGGGCAGCCCGGGGGGGGGGGGGCGCGCGCGCGCTATGGCTGTGCCTGACTGGGATATCCATGGTGTTTGTGCAGAAACTAGCTATCTTACACATTAACACTGCTTTGGAACTCCCGCTTGGCCTCCATCAGCCATGGAAAGTGTTGTAGACCTGGTCCTGGGCGCCTCATTGTACACTCAGGGTGAGGCCAGAACCCGCACGATGTAACGTTGTGTAGCTACTTTGTGCCAGTAAAACACCCGGTCAGTGCCCCCTACCAGGCCGAGTTGCTGTGTGGGTGCACCCGGTAACGTCCCCCAACAGGGCCGAGGTGCTGTGGGGGTGCATTTCCCATCTTGTGTCCATCTGTGGACAGCTAATTTGCATGTGCAGTGCATCATGGGTACGTGTGGCCTAACCCTATCCTGTTTACCCTTGCATACTATCTGTGAGATGACGTGCAGGCTATCTGCAGCCAGCCAGGGGCTTCCATACAGCTATGGTTAGGTCACTGCCTGTGCAGCCAGAGGTGATGAGTTCAAACCCACATTGGGGTTCTGTGAGACAGGTGTTCAAAGCATATTTGTTTAGTTTACTGTACATATGTTGATGGCAGCAATAGCACCCTCAGTGTACTGTACCCATAAGGTGCCTCTGAGGGTGCTTTATGGGGCGCCCTATAGGGCACTGTATGGTTGCCATCCATATAGGGTGCACCATACATTATCCTGTGTCGCAACATACATGCTGCCCTATAGGGGACATTCTAGGGTGCCTTGGCAGACGGTGCACTGTAACATGTGCCTTATGGGCGGCCCTATATTAATATGCTGTGAGAGTGCGTTTGCTAGTAGTTATCATAAAACTAAAATTATAGAGCCTCCTACAGCTCTCCCCAACATAAAACATACTGCCTCAGCTAGCCTTTTTCCTCTGGGCTTTGTGAGGGATTGAACACATGGCCCCTGCACCATTGCTCAGTGTCTTCACCATTGTGCTGTGGCTCTGTTCCTGTGTTTGAGCAGCAGCGCGCAGCCTTGTAGCCATTGGCGCGCCGTCTTGTGGCGCACAAAATTAGAATTAACAGCGCGCCGCCTTCTGGCGCGTAACATTAACAGCGCCCAACATGGGCATGCCCCTTAAAATACTGCCTCAGCCAGCTGTCTTCAATGGGCACTGGGGGGAATTGAACCCATTGTGCCTGCATGGGTGGTCAGTGTCTTAACCATTGTCCTATGGCTCCATTCCTGCTATTTGCACATCAGCGCGCCACTTATCCCTCCCACTATTGGGCTGCCCCCTCACACATCAGCGCGCCGCCTTCTGCCCACCGGCTCGCCGCCTTCTGTTGACCTATTTTATCAGTGCGCCGCCCTCTGCCGCCCAACCTTAACAGCGCGCCGCCCTCTGCCGCCCACAATAAACAGTGCGCCGTCTCATGCCGTTTAAAAAAATAGGTGCGCCGCCTTCTGCCGCCCATAATCAATATGCCTCCTACACCACTTTTGCCCATAAAATTTGATGCCTCAGCTGGTCTTTTTTGTTGGGTGCAATGGGGGTTTGAACCCCTGAACCCTGCACCATAGGTCAATGTCTTCACCGTTGTACTACGGCTTTGTTGTTTGGTTGTGCAGCAGCGCCCCACTTAGCCTTCTCACGCGCTAATGTGGGACCCGCACATTAGCGCGACTCACAAACCTACGGTCCGTTTTTTTCCTTTTTCTGCCTGGCCCGCCCACTCCTTATATGGCACCAGCACACTAACGGGGACCCGCACAGCAACGGACTTTAGTAAACATGCCTGTAAGATTTTACTCGTCCTGTGATTGCTCATCTAAAACTGGACATCTGCATAAATATAGTTCTGTAAGGATCACATTTGATAACATACATACATGAGGATAAACTAGATAAATTCATGGTGCTTAAACATATATCTGTTTTTCTTAGTTGTTCCTCCAAAACTGAGCTCAAGAATGTTTCTCAAAACAAAGTGCATTTTCCTAAAAAACGTATAATTCACACACAGCAAACAAGGAGCTGCTGTTCTGCTTATCAATCCACAATCATGAGAGGAAACAGGATGGCACATACTTCTCTTTTTATAGCACTGAGCTTTTACAATGCAGCCACAGCAATTGCAAAGAGCACTTCCTCTTTTTGTTTTTAAATTATTTGAACTGAGCAAATTTGCATTTCAGTGGAGAATAAATTATTGGAAACACTGCTGAAAGAGAAAATAGTGAGGTTTCTGGAGTCCAGCGGATTACAGGATCCGAGGCAGCATGGATTCCCCAGAGGCAGGTCTTGTCAGACAAATCTGATTGATTTCTTTGACTGGGTAACCAGGGAGTTGGACCGAGGGAGAGCCCTAGATGTAGTGTATTTAGATTTCAGTAAAGCCTTTGACATCGTTCCTCACAGGTGACATAAACAAACTGAGCACCCTAAGGATGGACCCTAAAGTTACTGCTTGGGTTAGAAATTGGTTGAGTGGGAGGTGACAAAGAGTACAGGTAAATGGAGCTTACTCTGAGGAGAAGGAAGTTACCAGTGGTGTGCCCCAGGGATCTGTCTTTGGTCCGATTCTTTTTAACATCTTTGTTAGTGATATAGTGGAAGGGCTGTCGGGTAAGGTTTGCCTCTTTGCGGATGATACCAAAATCTGCAATAGAGTAGACACGCAGGAAGGAGTAGATAACATGAGGAGGGATCTAGCTAAGCTTGAAGAATGGTCTAGAATTTGGCAGCTGGGATTTAATGTTAAAAAATGTAAGGTCATGCATTTGGGCTGCATCAATCCAAGGGAGCAATATAGTATAAGGGGTGAAGTAAAGAAGAGCAAGACCTCGGTGTGGTTGTGTCTGATGATCTTAAAGTAGCTAAACAGGTAGAAAAGGTGACTGCAAAAGCTAGAAGGATACTTGGGTGCATAGGGAGAGGAATGGCTAGCAGAAAAAAGGAGGTGATAATGCCTCTGTATAAGTCTTTGGTGCGACCTCATTTGGAGTATGTTGTGCAATTCTGGAGACCGCACCTTCAAAAGGATGTGAACAGGATGGAGTCGGTGCAGAGGGTTGCTACTAAAATGATTAATGGGCTTCATTATAAAGCATATGAGGACAGACTTAAGGATCTTAATATGTACACCTTAGAGGAAAGGCGGGATAGAGGTGATATGACTGAGACGTTTAATACCTCCGTGGCATAAATGCACAGGGGGTGAGTCTCTTTCAATTGAAAACAAGTTTTGCTATAAGGGGACATGGGATGATGGTGAAAGGGGATAGATTCAGGAGTGATATATGGAAATATTTCTTCACGGAACAAGTGGTGGATCCGTGGAATAGTCTCCCAGTGGAAGTGGTAGAGATGAAGACAGTATCTGAATTCAAAAAAGCATGGGACAAACACAGAGGATCTCTAAAGGAAAAAAGGGGACTATTGTAGTTGTTGATATGGAAGGACAGACTAGGTAGGCAATGTGGTCTTTTTCTGTCATCATTTTTCTATGTTTCTACTATGTATGTTACCCCTTGAAGCCTTTTTAAAAATTGGCGTTACATTGGCCATCCTCCATTCTTCAGGTATTACAGATGATTTTAATGATAGTTCACAGATTACTAATAGTAGGTCTGCAATCTCATATTTCAGTTTTTTCAACACACTTGGATATATACCATCTGGACCAGGTGATTTGCTACTCTTCAGTTTATCAAATAGTTGCAATACATCTTCCCGGTTTATCGATATTTCTTTCGATTCTTCTGCTGCATCAACTTTAAATACCATTTCAGTCATGGGTAACTTCCCTACATCTTCTTCAGTAAAGACCAAATAATTCATTGTCTCTTCGCTATGGCCTTGTCATCCCTTAGAACCCCTTTTACACCTCTATCATCCAATGGTCCAACTGTCTCTCACAGGTTTTGTGCTACAAATGTGCTTGAAAAAGTTTTTATTGTGCATGTTTGCTTCCACAGCAAGCTTTTTTCAAATTCTCTCTTTGCCTGCCTTACCAATGCCTTGAATGTAACTTGTCAGTGCTTATTTTGCTTCCAGTTTTCATCATTTGGCTCCTTTTTTCCATATCCTGAAAGATGGTTTTTTGGCTATAGCAGCCTTTCTGACATCACCTTTAAACCACGCTGGCAGTTTTTTAGACTTCCTTCTATTTTTCTTAAAGAGTAGAATACAGCTGGTCTGGGCTTCCAAGATAGTATTTTTAAACAACACCCTTGCTTAATATAAATCTTTAAGCTTTGCAGATGCTCCTTTTAGTTTTTTCTTAATTCTATTTCTCATTTTACCATAGGGCACATCCTACCCCTCCAATAGCCACCTGCAGGTATCACCTCATGTCTGTACATGCCCCATTTGCCCAGTTTGGATGACACTTGTCCAGTTGTTATCTGTACTTTTGTCTGGGGTGTTGTATGGTGGCTGTGTGGCTGGGACAGGTGTGATACCCACATGTCTGGTATCAGGCCTTCCACATGGCACTGACAGTCATTTTCCCACACAAAACAAATATGTTAGGGATGGCAACTACGGCATATTGGTGCTGCCAGCCCATACCACCCTCTCCTCTGCTGCCATCCTTCCTTCAGTCCATCCATCTGCCTTTGTCAGCTGTGTGCTGCCATGTCTGTTCATGCAAGCTGCTACACCACAGCCTACACAGGTGCCCTTTCCCGCATTTTGGCTCTTCACGCATGCCTCTCCAGTGCCTGATTTGCACTTCACCACTCTTGCTCCATCCTCCTTTTGCTGCACACATGCTGCCACTTCTGACTCCACTGGAGGACACGTCTTCTCCATCCTATGCCACACATTGACATTGCGCCGTTTTACATTGGCATCCCCCAGTGCATTGGTACAGCTGCCTCCCACATACTTGTCCAAGTTACTGGCTGCTATGTAGGGTACCCATGGATCTGGCAGGTCCATCGGCTCCCACCTGTCCTTCCATCCATCACCTTTACATTGACTTTCCTTGGGAGGGGGGAGGGGGAAGGGGAGGTACACACAGGGCATTTATATTTGCATGGGGTTGTTACTAGGGTCCTGTTAGACCTACCCGTATCACTGGGAGTAGGCCTGGAGCACCTCCCCTCCCAACTACCTAAGTCTAAAATTCACCTACAGCAAGCACAGTCAGACTGCACCTGTGGCCCACCGCTGGGTTTTCCAGCCATGCACATACCAACTGCATACAGTCCGCTGCTCAGTACACATCACATGAGCACAGAGAGACCATGTGCACCCAGGCTTGGGATATTCAGCATGGACACCCACTAGTTGATTTAGTGATCAGGACCCCAGAATAGGAAGTACACTCACATCATTAAATCATATACTATATAGCACTATGTGGATACATAGCCGTGCTATGGTCACTGCTCGGTCAGAGTGAGAGTGCCCTCCCAGTATTACATGCTGTGGCCATCCGGTCCATGCAGGTGGCAGTTGGGTGCTACGACATCCCAGCCATTGACCCTACCCCCAATGAAGACACATCCTAGCCAAGCCACCCTGTTTCAGGCCATACCCACTATTTTGCTCTTCATCATGCACATTTGCAGACTAACGCTGGAAACAGCTTCGGCATTGCGAGGCTCAGTGAGGTGCAGAAAGCCACAAAACAATGGACACACACACACACACACACACACCCCGACCCACTGTGCAGAAATAGGGATGGTTGGCATTCCTGCCTGCACTCTGACCCCAATCTCCACTCAAGCATTGTTAAGGTGTGCTCATTGTGCAGGAGCTAATAGTGTGCTCTGATGTTACATGCTCAGTGTGCCGGTGTTGTCAGCCTGAATCTCCATCCAGCTGAGGATAGTGGAGCCTTTCTGTGTGGGTATTTGTACCCTTGTTGGACAAATCATTGGGGATTGCACATGTTAGTGTTGTACCTGCACTGTGGGCCAAATGTTAGCCACAGGGACATGCACTGCATGATCTATAACTGGAAACCTGAACTTGTGACCTTCCGCTCAATATATATACCAACTGTGTGAAGGGCACCACTGTGCTACCACATGGCTGTGATGATCCCTGGGGATGACATGCTTCTCATCAGACAGACCTTGGCACATGTTGCATTGTGCATGGTGCACTGGATCAGGTTCTTATGTGCCACCTAGGCAACTGCCTGGTGTGCCTTGTGCACCAGCAGCCTCCACTGCATGACCCACATGCACCCTCCTTTGCCCCATTTGCACCATCAACATAGTGCCCTTTCATACTTGGGCACTATGCTGTTGCTACTAATGGAGCTCTACTATCACTTTCTTGGGCTCCCCTGTCTGTGCATCACATTGCAGACATTAAAATAGACTCTCTCTCCTCAAGATACACCCTTTCCACGAGGTTTTGATATCGGTTAGGGTTTCTGCCATTAAGGTGCCTTTCATTAAGGGACCAAGCCTTGTTCATGCCCAATCCCCACCCATTGACCCCCCACTCTCCGCCCTGTGGACACCTACTCTCACCCACAGGGCACTTTACGATGCCGGTACTGTTAATGCACGCTAAAGCGGTCTTTTAGTAAAGCAAAATCACCAAATTATACCCCCAGAAAAAAACCTCATTCAATATAATTTTTGTTGGAATGTACCAAGGGAAGACAGAATATGGACTCTGTCCCCAACCAGTCAGTAAACTCCTTTTTGATCACTTATGGTTCAAGTTTAAAACAATTTTCTATCAAAAAGAAATCAGTTGTGGCACTTAACTTATTAGATCCTAAAGACCGCCAAAGTCGAATTTCTCATGTGGCCAAGCCCAGCTTCAAAGCACGATGTGCACGTTTCGGGGTCTTCTTCCCTGTGTCAAGTGCTAGTCATTCTTGCCGTGGCCAAATGTCATCAGACGCTGAATGTAAAAACGTCATGTTTTTTTAAAGGAATGCACTTTCCAAATTGGCTGTTAATCACATCACTCAAACTAGAACCTCCAATAGAGAAGGGAAAACCCCATCAAACCGGTGAACCCCATCTCTAATTGGGATGACTTCAGAGTAAGCTGGTCCAATCGATTTCCTTATTCAACCCAAAAGGGTGGACCATATTAAGCTGGTAGATCCAGCATTGTTCTTGCCATTGCCAAAGCGGTCTTTTAGGCACGTTACGGATGCAAGTGCGCTGTTACACATGCTAACAGCACACTTGCTCCTTTACCGTGGTTTAGTAAACATACCCCAAAGTTTTGCATGTTGGAGGTTAGTAGAAAGCGTTGGATCTATGGTGCTACCATGAGTGAAGTAAAAGTCTAAACATTTAGAACTTCTGGGTCTATATTTTATTTCTCAATGCTCAAGATTAGGGGAGTTATTTTAGAAGCCCTATTCATGAGATGGACATCTGAAAATGGACATTCATATGTGCAAATCATAAAGACATCCCCCAGATCCATTTTAGAAACCAGGTATATAGACGCCCCCTGAATGAGAATGTCCATGTAACATGAAGGCATGGTGAAGGCGTGGCCTGGGCAGAACAAGGGTGATGCTTGTCATGGTGCGATTTCAGAACAGTATAAGCATGTCTGACCCTGGTGGTGAGATGTCCATGCTTATACTTGCTCCTGACCACGAATAAGGTGAAAAAAGTACTCGTTTCATGGATGCAATTCTTCCAGAGGAAAGCGCATAATGCATTTTCATCACCACAAGTATTGTTTAGTGCTCTAAAAGATCTATGCATAAACTTACAGTCCTGTCATATTAATGGCCTGCCGCCACACATTTGTGCATCTGAAATGGCAAGGAAGGACATGCAAGCTTCATAGCATAATTGCTCCCCTTCTGTGATACCCCTTTCTGCACGTCAAAGTACCCAGTTCAGAGGCCATGCAATTCAGGGACGTTCACATCTGTAAAATGGCCAACACCTGTGTGTGTACCTGGACTTGCTTGAAGTCCATTTTCAGAACCAGTTATTGGGATATTCATTTTTGGGGTGGAGACGTAATGATTTCAGGCAGCACTTATATGTGCCTCCCTTCACTCCTGCCACTCCCCTGGATTTTTGCACATTCTGCTCTAGATGACTCAGAATCTTTCTAGACATCACTTCTCAAATGTGCATTCATTAGGGTTCAGTCAGTCCATTAGTGCTCCTTAAAAAAACGTAGTGTCACTAAATCTATTTAATGTGCATTACCCTAGGAATTAATGCAGATTAATGCAAATTAAAACGTTTTAATGCATGATAATTTTTTTTTATTAAACATGAATACATGAAATGAACCAAATGAAATCCCAAAATCATACGAGCTAAAAATGAAGCAACAATATTTGCACTGTGCAAAGACTTATCATTTTCTGTATCAAAGTTCCAGCATCTAACGGCCCTTCTAGAGCAAGGATTGCTAAAACTGCTGGAACTTTGCTGAGGTAGCAGCTTTCTTGTAGGAACAGTTGGAAGAAAATTACAATTTGCGGCTCATTAATGAAGAATCCAGAACTGAATTACCCAAATTGGATTTGAATGGCTGTTGCAGTAATTGTGTACACAGAGTTGGTGCTGAGATCAAATATATTGTTCTGGTATTTAACTAAATTTGTCTTGTTTAGAAGAGTTCCTCTTTAGAAGCTCCTAGACCAGATGCTTCAGACTACAACAATTCTACTTTCGAACGTTTTCAGTGTGGGACTACTCGAGGAAATCGGTCATGACAAACAATAGAGGTGAATTGATCTGCATATTAGCCTAGACCTCAAAATGGTCTTTAAGATAATTATTACTACTGCTACGACTACTCATTTGTACAGTGCTACAAGGCGTAAGCAGAGCTGTACAGAGACATGTAAGAGACAGTCCCTGCTCATTGGTGCTTACAATCTAGTCAAGACAGACAACCCAACAACTGAGGACAAAGATACCTCTAGGGGAATGGTGTTACTCAGCTGAATCATAACCTGGTCTGAAGCGGTATTTATTTATTGTGTCTCATAAATATTGTGATGTCCTGGCTGATAGCTAGGCATGTGAAGCAGTCAAATGGAAGTCTTCTTTTCTTTTAAGTCTAGCGACTTTTTAAATTATGTACAGAAGAAATTAGGATTTTTTTCTGTTTTAGTAAATCTGTTTAGATGTCGATGGGGGTCTTCTATTTAAAGGTGCTAAGGTGTTGCACCTAATGCATCAATAGCTCCAAAAACACTGCATTAACTGTCATGGACATGGAAAGCTTGTTCCCGGCAGTTGACGTAGAGCCCTGTGCCCTAACACAGCATACAAATAGTGCAAGATGTTGAATCATAGAAGCGGTGTATGGTGAGCTCAGGTATTTGAGGTGCTGCGCTTCCTACCATCGGGATGTCAAAATGGAAAGGCAAGAAGTCAGCTCACCCATTGGAGCCGGGCTCGGGAGAAAAGAGCCAGCTTACCTTGAGTCAAGTTGGGGTTCACCCGATTAAGGATTGTTCTACCACTTTGGACTGCTTCAGCAATGTTGGGCTGGAGCGAAGCACAGATGGGGCTTCTCTTAGCCCCAAAGAAAGAACACTTCCCCCCACAACCCAGGAGTGTTCCCCTGAGAGGATGAAGTCTTCTGCCTGAGAACCTGGAGGATCTGTCACTGCTGGAAGATGGGAGTACTCCCCCGATGATTCTGGCCTGAAGTTGCAGTGAGGAGGTAAGCAGTTTAGTCATCTTCCTGGGGGAAGTCTTGGAACACTCGACAGTGGGATTAACAGCTCTCTGGTAACCTTAAAGGTGCTAGGGGACTCCTTTAAGATTCTGAATGTGGCCCTGAATTCCAAACTAGAGAAAAATTGGTGAAGGTAGACTCCCTGATGGAGTTCGCTGCCACTCAGAAGGATAAATTGGCCAACATACTAGTAGACTGGAGTGTCAGAAGCAGCATGTGGAAGAGTTAGGGGCTGTTAAAGATGCTGCTATCAAGGAGAGTTAAGGAGGAAACTGGAATATCTTGAGAACCAGATCTGGAGAAACAACTTAAGGTTTCTGGGCTTCCCACTGTCTCCTATGTTTTGTCCAGTTGAAAAGGTGAAGACGTATTTGATGAACATCCTGTGCTGGGCACTGGACAATTTGCCACCCACAACCAGAGCATTTTATCTGTCTCTTGCTAGAGGAGCTTCTGGGAGCCTCACTCAGCCACAGAATCAGATGGATCTGACTGGCTTTTTGGAAAGCTCTTTGAAGCCCATAGTACTATGCTGGTAACTTTCACCATCAAACAGGACAAGAATCTATATTACGTCTTTACGTCAGATATATTAAGGAGCTTTTTTTTTGTGCTACTGTCCGTATATTTCCTGATATCTCGAAGACTACCCAGGCTAGGTGCAAAGAATTCTTGATCTTATGGCCGCAAGTAATTGCCCTTGGGTGTACTTGGTCTTTAAAATGTTCTTGTTTGTGTTATGGGTGCCTTGATGCAAAAAATTGTTTCTTTGTTGAGCCAAAGCAACTCCTAGATTTGTTGGATTTGTGTGAAGGGAACTCTAGGGCTTTGGGTGGGGACTCATAGTGTGCATTCCGGTTGTGACGGAAGAACCTTACCGTCTTTACATTGATTTTTTCTTATTTTCTTTTTCTGTGTTTCTTTTCTTGCCCCATTATTATTGTGGCCTAAATAGCAATGATGTTTGAATTGCTTGTATATTTTGTTTCCAATTATCGATTATGATTACTTATGGATATTATCTGTATTTTTTTTGTTTATATCTATAAATAAAAGCTAAAAAAAAATATACAGGGTGGCCCAAAAAAAGTGAGAACATCTCGTAGCATATAAGTTATTTAAAAATTCAAAAAGACAAATGTAAACGATTGACAAATTAAAAAAACAAAGATGGCGACCGGAAATTGTCGAAATAAAGACGTTATATAGCTAAAAAAGGTAAATAAGTAAACTATTTAAGCTTTTAATTTACGAGATGTTCTCACTTTTTTGGGCCACCCTGTATAGTGTGGGTGCAGTTAACTCCACTTATTAAGGTGGCTTTAGGTGAATCCACGCTAATTGCAGTTGTCACAGTCAGTGCGTGGTGTTTACCCTCCACTAACTGTGCAGTGCTCACCTTGCCCACTCTCTGCCCCTAATCTGCCCCATTACCCCTCAATATGCCATGCACAGTTAGCGTGAAAATGGGCCTGCACTAGCTGCCCACTTATGTCCTCATGGGCCTTCAGTGTGTATCAGAACATGCGCTGACAGCTAGGACCCTTTATGATTTTTGCTCCACGCCTGGACTTTTCATCATCAAGTACAAGTTATTTCACAAGAATTAATGGTATTCATATCATTTAATATAACACCCCGACTGTGAGAAATATTTGCCAAAAGTTATACTGTGACATTGGTATAAGTTAAAAGAAAAGGCTAGACAGACGCAGAATTTTAAAATAATTAATAGCATTTACATTGGATCCGTTATTTGCAAGAACCTGTACTTATGATCATTTATTTTTGCAGCATGATTGCATGCATCTGCAGAATTATTTTACTTGAAAATCATAGAACCCCTCGTGCCAGTTCATTCCATGAGCTGAGTAATGATGTTGAGTACATCAAAATAGAATGGTTACTTTTTTCTTTTTAATAAGGGGGGGGGGGGGGTTGTGGAGGAAAGGGATGAGATGAGATGCTTCAAAGTTTCTCTCTACTCCTTTGGGGTTTCAACTCAGTCAGAGCAAGTGCTGGGATCGGATACAAAGATTCTCCATTCTCAATTACAATGTTTACATGAAGCTCCGCAAGAGTCCGTTGCCTGAGTTGCTGCCAGCAGGGAGAGGCACTGCGATATTGTGACTAAAACCATGACATCACAGCACCTCCCCGTCCCCCCATCAGCAGCAGCAGGGACGGCTCTATAATGAGACCGAGTGAGGCGGTAGCCTCAGGTGGCATCTTTTTGGGGGCAACAAAAATTGGCCCCAAAAAGACCACCTCACAAAAAAACAAAACAAAACAAAAAACAGCTGCAAACAGTGCTGCTGCTGCTGCAGCGGCGGCGGCAGCGGCAGCATGAGGTGCCCTGCAGCGGCCACCTACCCGGAAGAGCCCTCACAACCCCCCTTCCCGTGCCAGCTCAGCTCTGCAGAGCCGCATGAAGGGAGAGTGTTTCCATTTTGCGTGGCTTTGTTAAAGCTGAGCCCATCAGCGCTGAGGGCTCATCTTTAACAGAGCCGTGCAAAAGGGAAACACTCTCCCTTCGTGTGGCTCTGCAGAGCTGAACCGGCGCGGGGGGGGGGGGGGAGAGGTCTGTGAGGGCTCTTCCAGGGAGGCGGTTGCCGCGGGTCACTTCATGCTGCCGCAGCAGCAGTGGCAGCAGCGTTTGCAGCCATTTGTTTTTCACAGTTCCCTAAAGGTCTGGATTTGGGCTGGTGGGGGGGGGGGGGAGGTTAACACATTGGCTGATGGGGGGGTTAGAACTGGAAATGGGCTGATCGGGAGGGGGGCTAGGACTGCTAATGGACTATGGGGGGCTAGGACTGGAAATGGGTTGATGGGGGGGTTAGAACTGGAAATGGGCTGATCGGGAGGGGGGCTAGGACTGCTAATGGGCTATGGGTGGCTAGGACTGGAAAAGGGTAGATGGGGGCGTTAGAACTGGAAATGGGCTGATTGGGAGGGGGGCTAGGACTTCTAATGGGCTATGGGGGGCCTAGGACTGCTAATGTGCTATGGGGGATTAGGACTGGAAATGGGCTGATGGGGGGGGAGTAGAACTGGAAATGAGCTGATCAGAAGGGGGGGGGCCAAGGACTGCTAATGGGCTATCTGGGTGGGGGGGGGCTAGGACTGCTAATGGGCTATGGGGGGGCTAGGACTGGAAATGGGCTGATCGGGAGGGGGGCTTGGACTGCTTATGGGCTGATTGGTGGGGTTAGGCCTGGAAATAGGATGATTGGGGTGCTAGGACTGGAAATAGACTTATTGGGGAGGGGTTAGGACTGGTAATGGGCTGATGGGAGTTAGCACTAGAAATGAGCTAGGACTGGTAATGAGCTGATTGGGGGACTAGGACTAGAGTGGGCTGATAAGGGGGATAGGACTGGAAATGGGCTAATGGGGGAGGGGAGGAGGGTGCTGCTGGCCCTGGAAGAAAACTCGGGGCTAGGACAACAAATCAGGGGATGGTATAATAGGACTGGAAGGGAGCAGATACTGAGAGGGTCTGTCAGGGGAAGGAGGGGGCAGGAAGGGAGCTGACACGGGGGAAGGAGGGGGCTGGAAAGGAGCTGATACCTGGGATGTACTGAAGGGGGAATGGAAGGGAGCTGACACTTGGGGATGGGAGTAGTAGGTGACTGGGTAATGGGGAGGAGGCTGGAAGGGAGCTGACATGCGTATAGCACTGGGAGGGGGATGGACAGAAGGTAGGGCGACTGGAAGGAAGCTGTCTGGGAGGGTGGCACTGAGAGTGGATGTGAGCTGATACCTGGGATGGTATTTGGACTAGAAGGGGCTGGACAGTGGGGAAGGAGAGGGACTGGAAGGGAATGGACACCAGTGGCAGTCGTGGGAATGCAAGGCGGTTGACATTGGAAGGTACTGGGATGGGAGGACTGGAAAGGGGGCTGATAGTGGGGAGGGTTATTGGAACTGGAAATGGGCTGATGGAAGGAAGCGAAGAAAACAAAAGAAGAGATAAGAAATGGCAGATGGACCGTAGACCACAGAACGAGATCTAAGAGAAGACAGGAAAGCAGAAGCCTTAGATCGGGACCAGCATGATCACTACTACTACTACTACTACTACTACTGAGCATTTATAAAGCGCTACCAGACGTACGCAGCGCTGTACAGAAAAAAGACAAAAAATAGACAGTCCCTGCCCAAAAGAGCTTACAATCTAAAAAGACAAAACAAAGAAGGCAAAGGACGAGGAAAGAACAAAGGCAAAGGAGGGATAACAGGAGAAACAAGACAAGGGAACAAGGTGAGAACAAGGGAAAAGAAAAGGAACAGGTGAAAACAAGACAAGGGAAGAGGAGGAGAACAGGTAAGTCATGATCAGAGAATAAAATGGTCAGACAGCAAAGGCACAAAAAAATAATTTTATTTAATTTTAGTGATTGGACTTTGTGCTATCTTTATATTTTACACTGTACTGGGGAACTGCATCTCTTATTTATCTGGTGTTGCACTGCATGTGGACTCTGGCTTCTTGGGGTTTCATTTTAAAATTTGTCTACATATTTTTATTTTTACTTTAGATTGTGGTTACTTATTCTGTACTTGGTGAGGGTCGATGTTGTGAGTGTGTGACTGAAGCCATGTGTTCTGTTAGCATGGAGTTTGTACATAAAGAGGTAAACGTACTGTATTGTTCAGCTTTTCAAATAGGTGTATGGATGTTCCAGGGCCCACTGTAGTATTTACAGTAACGCTTTTTTTGGATGGGCTCCTTATGTGAGTTTTGGAAGTTTGTGCTGATATGGTATGGTATGGTAGGTTGCTCTTTGTTGTAGGGTTTTTTATTAGTTCACAATATGCCTGGTACTGGAGAATAGTGGTTATTGTTGTTGTTAGTGAATCTGATTTTCTTTAAAACTATTGAGTTCTGTGGGTGAATGTCCTGGTTCTGCTCTGCACCTACTGTGGATGCAAAATATGTTGAAAAAGAAAAAGCAAGAACCATAACGCAGTTCATAGCAGCAAAATAAAAATGAGTTATAATTATGTTTTATAAACTGTGATGTTGGTTCTTGCTGTCTTTTAGTTCCTTGGTGTGCAAACAGGACCGTACCTAGCCCTGTGCAAGCGGTGCAGCTGAAATGCCCCCCCCCCCCAAGCCTTTTCACAGCACTTTAAGCAGGTCTGGTCCCTCCCTCCTCAGGCACAATGGCAGAGCAGGGAGGGACAGATCTGCTTAAAGTGCCGGCGCCTTTCAGATTGGGCGCATGCTCCCCCTCCTCCTCCTCCCCAGACCTCTGTTCAGCACTGCCTGCTCTTTCCCTGCTGCCAGCGCCACTTTGAAAAAAACAGAGGGCGGCAGCAGCAGGGAAAGAGCAGGCAGCGCTGGACGGAGGTATGGGGGGAGAGGGGGGCGTGCGCCCAAGCTGCAAGTCGCACAGGACACGATTGCAGCTCGTTACAGCCCTGTGTGCAAACATCTTGCATTTCCTCCATATAATCAAATCGGCTTTTTGGTTTGGTTCAGTCTCTGATTGGATTTCTGAAAAAGCTCCGCCCCCTCTAAGTTGGGGGGGGGGGCGCCATCTCATTCTTCGCCTCGGGCAGCAGATGGCCTTGAGCCGCCCCTGAGCAGCAGAATGGGTGAAGGACTTTGTGTAGCTTCATGGGAATGTTGCTCAACTACCAGGAGATATTTCCCACTTCCCCTAGCCTGGCCAGTTGCATGTTTATGTTGTACTCCTCAAAGAGTTAGCTTTTGATCTGCCCAACCTTTGTCACAGAAGCTAATCATGCAGTGGCCGAATATCACCACTTCCCAGTTAGCTTCTGTACTACCCAGCTGACCCGGATATTCAATGCCGGTGTCTGGATATGGCCCTGGCATTGAATAGCTGGGTTTTAAAATTCAGCAGCAATGGCTAGACACTTTATTAGTGCTAGCCGCCACTGCTGAATATTGGGCTTAGCATGTTTATCGAGTGCGAACCACGAGCATGGGGTACAGTGCCTGGTAAGTGCGCCATGCTAAAAGTTCATGTAGGACCCTGTGCTAAAACTCCTGCACTAGGAGGTTGGCATATGAATGGGCAGAGACAGGATAGGTTGGGGGAGGGAACATGAGCATGGATGGTACATCACAGTTAACCTGTTGTGATGGGTGCTCACTAACTGTGGTTGTTGCCATATTAGCATAGGTGCAGTTAACACCACCTCAATAGGTGGCATTAGGTGCACCCATGTGCTGAGTTACTGCGGTGGCATGCATTAATAATGCGCCAATAGAAGGGAGATGGATGCACTTACCCCCTTAAATTGTTGTGGGCCTGCATGGTGGTTTTACAGCTTGACCACATGCTACTGGTGCACCTTTTAGCAAACATGCCCCTAACACCCTATTTCAAAATTTTATTTCAGATTTGTGTCACATGTAGCAGAACACCAAGGGGTAAAGGGCGTTAGCTTCTACTGAGGGGCTAACACAGCTTTAACACCCTGCAGTAGCAGCTAACCTGCAAAAAAAAATCAGATATTTCAGGAAATTTCCCGCGATATCTGATTTTTGCGCAGTAGTGTCCTTGGGGGCGTGATCGGGGCAGATCGGTGTGGGGAGTAGGGGTGGCCATGGTTGAGAGCAACCAGCTTCCAAAATTGGGCCTGATCAGGCTCTTCTCATAGGCCCTAACAAAGATGGGTGTGATCTCACAGCGCTGCCCTTAGCAGGAGGCTAGAGGGCAGCATCTCGTGACAGTAGCCATTTTGTTCAGGCCATTAGATGGGGCAGGAGCATATAGGGTCACTCCTACACCATTCTTCCGCTACACCACCAGGGATTTTCAGATTTCTTCAGGGGAGCCCCGGGGGGTGGGGGGGGGGTGGGGGGGGCAGAGGGCTGCATGGCCCCCTCCTTGCCAGCTGGCTGACAGCTCTATGCACCTGATTACTACCAACCCTCACCATGCAAGGATCCATGGTACCTGCCTCGGAAGGCACTGTGGGACTTCTCCCTCAGTGTCTGCTACGACAGGTAATTCAGGGTCTCTGCGGGAAATTCAAACTGCGCAGTATCTGCAGGACCTCCCCTGGGAACACCCCTTGAAGATACCGCAGAGGTTTGCTGCTTACTGCATGATTTTGGCTGCTAACGCATCGCGTTAACAGCCAAAACTAACATGGTTCAGTAGACATATCCCCAAGTGATGCCTGGCTAACGCTTTTCATGGGCACCCAATGCCAATGGCACTTAAAATTTCTTTTTATTTCTTGTAGGGAGACAGGCAAGTTCAGATCAAAGCATATTGATACTGAAGCCCCATTGGATCCTTCCCAGTATGGGTTCAGAGAAGCACATGGGGTTGAAACCCTCCTCACCAACCTATTTGACCATCTAGTCTCTGGAACCGACAAAATTCATCAAGGATTCGCCCTCATATTCCTCGACATCGCTGCGGCTTTCGACTCGGTGAGTCACAAGATACTCATACAACGCCTCAGCGAGAAAGGAATTCAGGGAACAGCCCTAAAGTGGTGCAAGTCATACCTGACTAATAGATGGCAACATGTAAGGCAGGGGTCTCAAACACGCGGCCCGCGAGACAACTTTGTGCGGCCCGCGACAGAGAAAAAAAAAAAAACCCAAAACCCTGGCTTCTGCCGTTGCCGCCGTGGCAGCGGCAGAATCAATTGTCAAATTAAAAAAAAAAAGACTTCTGCTGCTCAAGCAGCAATATCACCTGTCCTGCGGCCCCTTCCCCTGTGCCCGGAGATCCGAATCTGCTCTATCAGCGGCGTGCTTTTCAAGCCGCGAAGAGTATTCCCCTCTCGCGCGGCTTGAAACCGCGCGAGAGGGGAATACTCTTCGCGGCTTGAAAAGCACGCCGCTGATAGAGCAGATTCGGATCTCCGGGCACAGGGGAAGGGGCCGCAGGACAGGTGATATTGCTGCTTGAGCAGCAGAAGTCTTTTTTTTTTTTAATTTGACAATTGATTCTGCCGCTGCCACGGCGGCAACGGCAGAAGCCAGGGTTTTGGGGTTTTTTTGTTTTCCTCTGTCGCGGGGGGGGGGGGGGGGGGTTTTGAATGGTAATGGGGTATGGTGGGGGCGAAGACAGTAAATGGGCAAATGGGGGTTAGGACTGGAAGTGGGCTATTGGCAGGGGGGGGTTATGACTGGTAATGGGCTGGGGGGGGGTTATAACTGGTAATGGGCTATGGTGGGGGCTAGGACTGGAAATGGGCAGATGGGGGTTAGGACTGGAAGTGGGCTATTGGCAGGGGGGGGTTATGACTGGTAATGGGCTATGGTGGGGGCTAGGACTGGAAATGGGCAGATGGGGGTTAGGACTGGAAGTGGGCTATTGGCAGGGGGGGGTTATGACTGGTAATGGGCTGGGGGGGTTATAACTGGTAATGGGCTATGGTGGGGGCTAGGACTGGAAATGGGCAGATGGGGGTTAGGACTGGAAGTGGGCTATTGGCAGGGGGGGGTTATGACTGGTAATGGGCTATGGTGGGGGCTAGGACTGGAAATGGGCAGATGGGGGTTAGGACTGGAAGTGGGCTATTGGCAGGGGGGGTTATGACTGGTACTGGGCTGGGGGGTCATAACTGGTAATGGGCGATGGTGGGGGCTAGGACTGGAAATGGGCAGATGGGGGTTAGGACTGGAAGTGGGCTATTGGCAGGGGGGGGTTATGACTGGTAATGGGCTATGGTGGGGGCTAGGACTGGAAATGGGCAGATGGGGGTTAGGACTGGAAGTGGGCTATTGGCGGGGGGGGTTATGACTGGTAATGGGCTGGGGGGGTTATAACTGGTAATGGGCTATGGTGGGGGCTAGGACTGGAAATGGGCAGATGGGGGTTAGGACTGGAAGTGGGCTATTGGCAGGGGGGGGTTATGACTGGTAATGGGCTATGGTGGGGGCTAGGACTGGAAATGGGCAGATGGGGGTTAGGACTGGAAGTGGGCTATTGGCAGGGGGGGTTATGACTGGTAATGGACTGGGGGGGTTATAACTGGTAATGGGCTATGGTGGGGGCTAGGACTGGAAATGGGCAGATGGGGGTTAGGACTGGAAGTGGGCTATTGGCAGGGGGGGGGTTATGACTGGTAATGGGCTATGGTGGGGGCTAGGACTGGAAATGGGCAGATGGGGGTTAGGACTGGAAGTGGGCTATAGGCAGGGGGGCTGGAAATGGGCTGGGGGGGTTATAACTGGTAATGGGCTATGGTGGGGGCTAGGACTGGAAATGGGGTGATGGGGGTTAGGACTGGAGGTGGGCTGATTGGGGGGTTAGGACTGGTAATGGCCTATGAGGGGAGGTAAGACTGAAAATGGGGTGATGGGGGATACGACTGCAAGTGGGCTATGGGGGGGACTAGGACTGGTAATGGGCTATGGGGGGGTAAGACTGAAAATGGGGTGATGGGGGGGTAAGACTGGAAGTGCGCTATGGGGAGGTTAGGACTGGTAATGGGCTATGGGGGGTCTAGGACTGGTAATGGGCTGGGGGGGGTTGCTAGGACTGGAAATGGGCTGAGTGGAAGGGGGGCTTGAACTGCAAATGGCTGATGGGGAGGGGGGCTTGGAATGGAAATGGGCTGTGAGGGGAGGGAGCTAGGATTGGAAATGGGCTGATGGGGGGGCTAGGATTGGAAATGGGCTGATAGTGAGGCTAGGATAGGACTGGAAATGGACTGATGCAGGGACTAGAAAGGAGCAGATGCTGGGTGGGGCTGGAACTAGAAGGGAGCTGATGTTGGGGGAGGATTAGAATGGGATGGAGCTGGGAAAGTGAAATGGAGAGGGGAAAATATATTTTGTCTGGAAGAGAAGACAAATCTACAATTGGCCAGGTATTGGGAGAGTAAGTGGGGATTGAGGATGGAGGGGTAAAATTTGAGTGGATGAAATAGGAATGAGGAAAGAGCAAAAGGAGAAAGATTAGTATGTTAAAGCAGATGTAGGGAGAGAGAGAATGGAAAAAAACTAGAAGAGAGAAGAAAGGACAAATGGACAGCAGACGATGGAGATAGCAGAAGACACGAAGAAACCAGAAGTGGCTGGAGCAATTGCAACTGAAAAAAAATGCACAAAAGGTAGAAAAATATCTCTTTATTTTGAATTTATTAACTGGAATATGTCAGCTCTGGGAAATGTGCATCATTAATGTTTGCGCTTTGTTTAGTACAAGAGGAAATTAATTTATAGTTTTATTTCTACAGTGTTGTTGTACATTCCAAGTTTGGCTTTTGGGGTTCCCAGTTTAATTATTGTCTTCCTATTTCTGAATCTTTTAGGGGGATGTTTACTAAAAACCGCAAAGGTGCGCGCCGCACAATACCGCACGGAAACGCAGCACCTAAACGCTCTTAAACGCTCTTAAATGCCCCGGACATGTGCGATGAAGCCCCGTGCATGTGCGCGACACACTAACAGGCCCCGCACAAGTACGGGCCCGCAAATGTCCGATAGAGGCGTGGAAAGGCTAACTGAGGGCGGAGGAAGGCCCCCGAGGGCGGAGAGACGGGGTTAATGGGCGGGGAAGGGGAGGGGAGAGGCCCCTCGCACAGTTGCGGGGCCGAATTTACAAGTAAAAAATAGCGCGAGTGAAACACTCGCGGTAGAGGGCATTTAAAGGGAAGAGAAACCATTTCCGTCAGCAATGTAGAGCAAAACCGGGGAAACCTGTAAAACGTGAGCAGTGTGATACATGTGCACAGCACAAAAGTGCTATTAAAACTAGAAAATGACCAGCACAAAAATATTAAAAACAGTAAGTCAGCTGGGGAACAGTGATAGCCATGGGCAAATATAACAAATACACCCAGGAAGGTCCCAGAAACAGGAAATGAATGTCGGAAGGGTCAACGGAGCGGAGACCTTTCCAAAAAACATGTCCGTTGTTTGGAGTTGTCCTGGGAGTGTTTTATATGGTTGGCCATCAATATCACTGTTGCCCAGCATGGTTATATGTCATCCCCCTCTCTTGTGGTCAATTGCAGGGTTTATTTGCACGTGTGTCACCAGACAGGGTGAATGAGCCCACAGTCAAAATGTGCAGAGCAGGGGTTGAGACTCCATCCTGCAAGGTTAACTATCTCCAGGGACTGCACAGTCTCCGTGGCCACAGTGTGGTGCAGCAGACAGAGCCAGTACCTCTAGGACCAGAGGGCAGAGGTTCAAATCCCAGCTGGGGCACCTGCCAGCCCAGTCCCTATATTTTACCCACCACCAAGCAGAGATAGCACAGACACTCCTGTATTGCAGGGAACATAAGCATAGTGCAAACACCCACATTTTGCCCTACACTGCACCCCCCCCATAACAATGAGCCATACCTACAGCCCAGTCCCACAAATGCAGTCCCGGAGTGCCACAACGCAAGCAGGTCATATGCTGTCCCTGAGAGAAGGACATGCCAGCATGTTGGCGGACGAGGACAGGTGGTGGAGGGGGTAGTGGGTGCTAGCCACAGAAGACAGTGGCCTAGCCATGTGCAGGCTGACACTGTCCACTGTAACAAACAGGCCCTGTGGGATGTACAGTCATGGTCTGCCCAGGGAATACAGCCTATCCATGGCAACACGGTGGTGCAGTGCACACAGACAGTGTATGCAAGAACAGAACGTCACCGGTTCAATGCCCAGCTGGAGTAACCAACAATCCTCTCCACATATTTATCACACACCCACACCGTGGTAGTGAGGACATATGCTACGCATTGGTAATACCCCTCTATTTTACCCCCCTGAGCACAGACACCATGAACTGGTGCATTACCCAGAGCAGAGTCTCCCAAATGCAGTCCTGGAGGGCCACACACCATTCTGGTTCCATGCTGCCCCTAATACAAATGCCAGTGCTGCATATCTATGAAACACCCCCATGGCATGTAGATATAGCTCATACATATTCATGAGGGACAGCACTAAAATACGAATAGTGTGTGGCATACCAGGACTGGGGTTGGGAACCCCTGCTGTAAAGCAGCAGCCAAGAGGGGCAGACACACCCACACCCACACCCACATGCCCCACTGGCCAATGCCCACTGGAGAGGCAGGACATTGGGCCCTGCATGCACCTCCCATTACCAGCACCTGCATACCTTAGCAATGCCACCCTATACCTGGGTACACGGTACACAGCCCTCAAATGTTTGCTAGGAGTAATGGTAGATAGACATTCCTACATGAAGCACTGTTTGCTCTCTGAGCAACATCAGAACAAAATACTAATACAGCTGGGGAACACTGATACTATTGATGGGCAAAAACTAAAAACACACCCAGGAAAGCCCCAGTAGAAGGACAGGAGCTGTGGAAGGGGCTATGGAGCGGAGACCTGACCAAAATTCACTTCCGTGTGTCTCAGCTGTCCTGGGAGTGTCTGTTATGGTTGTCCATAAACATCACTGTTGCTCTGCTTGGTTACATTCATTCCCCCTTTGTCGAGGTCAGTTGGGGGAGTTATTTGCACCCTTGTCACCAGACAAGGTGAAAGACCCCACATCACAAATGTGCATAGCAGGCATGTTGACTCTGTTGGTCAGGTCTGCCATCCACAGGGACTGCATTGTCTCTGTGGCCACAGTGTGGTGCAGTGGACAAAGCCAGTACCTCTAGTTTCTGAGGGTCACAGTTTCAAATCCCATCTGGGGCTCCTGCCAACCCAGTCCCCATATTTTACCCACCGCTAAACAGAGAGAGTAAAGACATACATTTATTGCAGAGAATATAAGAATGGTGCACACACACATTTTGTACCCAACACTGCACACACACCATAACAATGGCCATTACCTAGAGCAGAGTCTCCAAAATGCATTCCTGGAGTGCTACAACGCACACATGTCATCAGCTTTTCCAAGATAAGCACATGGCAGCATGTTGCCGGAAGGGTACAGGTGGTGAAGGGGGCAGTGTCTGATAGCCACAGAAGACAGTGGCCTAGCCATGTGCAGGCTGGCACCGTCCACTGCAACAGATAGGCCCTGTCGGATGTACAGTCATGGACATCCCAGAAAATACAGCCAATCTGTGGCAGCACAGGGGTGCACTGCACACAGACAGTGTGTGCAAGAACAGAAGGTCACAGGTTCAAAGCCCTGCCAATCCTGCCCACATATTGTTTCCACAACGAAAATGTGATAGTAAGGATAATCCTTTATTGCTGGGGACATATGCATTGGTCATACACCTATCGTTCACCCCACTGATCACGGACACCATGACCAGGGGCACGACCTACAGCAGAGTCTCACAAATGCAGTCCTGGCGGACCACACACCATTCCTGTTCCATGCTGCCACGCATAGAAATGTTTGTGTGTCATATCCCTGCACCACCGCCATGGCATTTAGATGTAGCACATGCATATTCATGAGGGACAGCAGGAAAACCAGAACAGTGTGTGTTGTAATCCTGGCCTACATCTGGGAACCTCTGCTGTAAAGCAGCAACCAACAGGGGCAGACACACCCACACCCACACCCACAGGCCACATTTTCCAATGCCTCCTGGAGAGGCACGACATTGGGCCCTGCGTGCATCTCACAATACTAGCATGTGCATTCCTTAGCAATGTCACCCTACACCAGGGTATACGGTACACAGCTGTCAAATGCTTGCTATGAGTACTGGCAGATAGATAACCCTACGTTACGCAAATTATGCTCTGTGAGCTCCATCATGACAATCATTCTGTTGTCTGCAGTGGGTGCATCAGGTCTGGTCTCAGACAGTGTTTACCACCCTGGGGAGTGACACCCAACGGTATTGCGTACCATATCCATGCCTGTACTGTGCCCAGGACTGGTGTGGTGGCCAATGTTGACAAACGCCTCTATAGTAGCACAATGCTGGCATACGTGTATGAGTGTGTGTCTGTCTATACAGTGTGTGTTGGCTGCAAACACCTTCCACAGCCCACACTGCCAGCACTGTTGCCAGTATTGGCCTGCCAATGTGCATAATGAGCAGCAAGGTACCATGGGTATAGATCAGACAGGGTGGGATGGCCAGGATGCATCTGCACAGGGCAGAGGGCACTGGCTGGGACACTGTAGTGGCTGGCCACCACCCACACAGACAGGGTGGCCTCTGTATGTGCTGCTGGGGTTGTACAACACCCTGACTGTGCAGTGATGACAGCATGGCTAGGCACCCCCATAGTGATAGATAGTATCTCTGTCATGTGATATATATGGGTTGTGGTTTGGGCCCCAGTCACTGACCTATCTGCTGGTGTGCACGGCCATCCTAGTTCTGGGTGCATGCATTTCCAACAGGACCAACTAGCAGACTGTCCTCAGTTGGTTTGTGTCCTGATGGAGTGCTGTGCAGTGGGTGATGGCTTGCTGCGGGAGAATATCAGATAGTGGTGGGGCCCAACGTAGCATATCACGGCATACTGTCTGTCAGATATTATGTCAGGGATGTGCATGTCTAACAGGACTAACTAGCAGATTGTCCGCAGCTGGTCTGTGTCCTGATGGAGCGCCTTGCAGGGTGCAGTGGCTGATGGCTTGCTGCAGGACAATATCAGATAGTGGTGGGGTGCAACCGAGCACATACAGGCCTAATGTCTGTCAGATATTGTGTTATGGATGTGTATACAGCTGCCATGACTGGCCTGTAGGGTGTCTCTTTCACAGTAGGACTGGGGTTGATGGTCTACTCTGCTGCCACCATTGCAGGGAGGTAGCATTTAGAGAGGAGACCCTGCGTTGCAAACGGGGGGGAGGAGGGGGACAAATGGTGGTACGTAACCCACCTAGGTATCCATAAGGGGTTCCCCAGACTCAGACCGACAGAGATATCCAAGTTGTTTCTGCAGAAAGAACCTATCTCACAGAGTAATAGTGCATTGGAGCTCTGCCATGGCCTAAATTTGCCGTGGAGGGTGTTGTGGACCTGGTCCTGGGTGCCTCATCACACCCTTAGGGTGAGCACAGTACCCGCACAATGTGACGGTGTGTAGCTACTCTGTGCCAGTACGACACCCACTCAGTACACCCTACCAGGCCGAGTTGATGTGTGGGTGCACACGGGCACATCCCCATACCAGGCCTGGAGCTGTCAGGTTGCAGTCCCCATCCTGTGTGCATCTGTGGACTGGTGATTTGCATGTGCAGTGCATCATGGGCACGGGTGGCCAAACCCTATACACCTCACAACAGCAGACTGTCTGTGAGGTGACGTGCAGGCTTTCTGCAGCCAGCCATGGCTTTTGCTAACAGCTATAGTGCTGTAGTCCAAAGGTTATGTCACTGCCTGTGTAGCCAGAGGATATGGGTTCAAAACCACAGTGTGGTAATGTGATAGGCTTGTCCACAGCATTATCCATCTCAAATCCACCTATTTTTATGCATGATAAAACACCCGCGGCATACTGTACCCATAAGGTGTGTCTGAGGGTGCTTTATAGGGCGCCCTATAGGCCACCTCATGGTTGCCATCCATACAGTGTGCACTATACATTATCCTGTGTGGCAACATATATGGTGCCCTATAGGGGACATTCTAGGGTGCGTTGGCGGACAGTGCACTGTAACATGTGCCCTATGGGCCGCCTTATGTTAACATGCTGTGAGAGTGCGTTTGCTAGTAGTGATACAAAAAGAAAAAAAGCCACCTACACCACAACACAACATAATACATACTGTTTTAGCCAGCCGTGTTCACTGGGTACTGTGAGGTATTGAACCGCTGATCCCTGCACCAGTGGTCACTGTTTCAAACATTGTGCTGTGGCTCTGTTCCTGTGCGTGGATACCAGCGAGACCCCTTATGCCGCACAAAACGCACATAATTAACAGTACGCCGCCCAATGACACCCATAATAACAGTGCGCCGTCCAAAACGCACAAAATGTACAGTGCGCTGCCCTATGTCGTCCAAATGCTAATATGTCTCGTAAAACATATACCCATCAAAGGTGTTGCTACAGCTGGGCATTTCCGTTGCACACAATGGGGGATCGAACCCATGGCCCCTGGACCATTGCTCAGTGTCATCACCGTTGTACCACGGCTCTGTTGTTTTGCACGGCCAGCAGCGTGCCACCTAGCCTTTCCACGCGATAATGTAGGCAGCGCACATCGCCGCGCACAAGTCCGGCCGCTTATTCTCGGTGTTTTGTGTGTTACCTACCTGAACTGACCACACCTCATATGCCACATGCCCAGTAATGGGGACCCGCACATATTAGGTGTTTATCAACACACCCCTAAAAGTGTTCATTTCAACATGAGAAATACATCGGTGCTATCTGTGGCTGCAGAGGTCAATAGACATACAGTTGTTCACACACTACCCACTGTGTATGAAAGCAGCGTGCATGTTCAATGTGCATATTCCCCGCACGCAGCCATGCGGAACGTTGCTATGCGCCTATCTCGGTCGCGTAGCCATGCGCCACGCATGTTCGGCAAACGATGTGCGCAAATGCGGAAGATGAGTTGTGTGCGGCACGGCTGCTACACGTGCAAAAATGAAAATGGCGCCCCGCACAAGGAAGCCTGCCTTCTCTAGAAGAGAGGTCCGTGAGCTGGCAATACTAATAGGGCCAAAACAGGATAAGCTCTTCCCAGGAGCGTCCAGGGGAAGCGACACTGCAAAGGTGCTGAGGGCCTGGGAACGCATCACACGGCGTTTCAACCGTGTGGCTGAAAACAAACGTGAGGTAAGGGTATGGCAGCATATCACAATAGCCATATACAAACACTGGGGTGATTGTAGGTGACCATGCAGCTGTGTGTAGGTGGTTTACAACAGAAATGTACAGCAGCTACAACCGCATGTAGATATCTCTATGTATCACATCTGAGTAGTATTCCATGTATGCAGGTGTTGCTGGATATGGTCACATAGGGCATGATGCAATCCTGCAGTCATGCAATCTGCCTCTGTTGAACAGATAAAACATATTGTAACACAGCTAGGCCAGAGATCTTGCTAAATAGTCTCCTGAAACATCATGTGCTGATGCTGGGGCTGCATCTGCAGGCTAACACATATGGCCAATCCTTAGTGCTAGCGAAATCTGCATCACATGGTCTGTCTTACACCATGCAGCCCAGGGGTTCTGCGCCAATGTTGTCAAACGCAACTAGCCTATTCACAGGAGCCATGAGAGGCCATCAGAGTTGGCCCTCAATCACCCTGGAGCTATGGGGATCCCCACTAATGTTGCCTAAGCCATCGCCCCTATCCCCTGGAGTACAGAGAACCCTTCAAAGTACACTCACACTCACCCTGCAGATATGGGGATGTTTGCTAATGTTTTTAAACCACCATCCCCATCCCCAGGAGTACAGAGAAGCCTTCAAACTGGGCCCTGTGTCATCCTGTAGATATGGGAATGTCAAATACTGTTGTCTAACCCATCCCCCTTATCCCCAGGAGTACAGAGAAGCCTTCAAACTGGGCCCTGTGTCATCCTGTAGATATGGGAATGTCAAATACTGTTGTTTAACCCATCACCCTTATCCCCAGGAGTACAGAGAAGCCCTCAAAGGGTCCACCAGTCATCCTGTAGATATGGGTATGTTTTCTAATGCTGTTTAACCCCACATCCCCATCCCCAGGAGTACAGAGAGGCCCTCAAACTGAGCCCTGTGTCATCCTGTAGATATGGGAATGTCAAATACTGTTGTCTAACCCATCCCCCTTATCCCCAGGAGTACAGAGAGGCCTTCAAACTGGGCCCTGTGTCATCCTGTAGATATGGGAATGTCAAATACTGTTGTTTAACCCATCCTCCCAATCCCCAGGAGTACAGAGAAGCATTCAAACTGGGCCCTGTGTCATCCTGTAGATATGGGAATGTCAAATACTGTTGTTTAACCCATCCTCCCAATCCCCAGGAGTACAGAGAGGCCTTCAAACTGGGCCCTGTGTCATCCTGTAGATATGGGAATGTCAAATACTGTTGTTTAACCCATCCCCTTATCCCCAGGAGTACAGAAGAGCCTGTGTCATCCTGTAGATATGGGAATGTCAAATACTGTTGTTTAACCCATCCTCCTTATCCCCAGGAGTACAGAGAAGCCTTCAAACTGGGCCCTGTGTCATCCTGTAGATATGGGAATGTCAAATACTGTTGTCTAACCCATCCCCCTTATCCCCAGGAGTACAGAGAAGCCTGCAAACTGGGCCCTGTGTCATCCTGTAGATATGGGAATGTCAAATACTGTTGTCTAACCCATCCCCCTTATCCCCAGGAGTACAGAGAGGCCTTCAAACTGGGCCCTGTGTCATCCTGTAGATATAGGAATGTCAAATACTGTAGTTTAGACCATCCCCCTTATCCGCTGGAGTACAGTGAAGCCTTCAAAGGGGGCCCCTGTCATCCTGTAGATATGGGAATGTTTACTAATGCTGTTTAACCCCACATCCCCATCCCCAGGAGTACAGAGAGGCCCTCAAACTGAGCCCTGTGTCATCCTGTAGATATGGGAATGTCAAATACTGTTGTCTAACCCATCCCCCTTATCCCCAGGAGTACAGAGAGGCCTTCAAACTGGGCCCTGTGTCATCCTGTAGATATGGGAATGTCAAATACTGTTGTTTAACCCATCCTCCCAATCCCCAGGAGTACAGAGAAGCCTTCAAACTGGGCCCTGTGTCATCCTGTAGATATGGGAATGTCAAATACTGTTGTTTAACCCATCCGCCCAATCCCCAGGAGTACAGAGAGGCCTTCAAACTGGGCCCTTTGTCATCCTGTAGATATGGGAATGTCAAATACTGTTGTCTAACCCATCCCCCTTATCCCCAGGAGTACAGAGAGGCCTTCAAACTGGGCCCTGTGTCATCCTGTAGATATGGGAATGTCAAATACTGTTGTTTAACCCATCCTCCCAATCCCCAGGAGTACAGAGAAGCCTTCAAACTGGGCCCTGTGTCATCCTGTAGATATGGGAATGTTTACTACTGTTGTTTAACCCCACATCCCCATCCCCAGGAGTACAGAGAGGCCCTCAAACTGAGCCCTGTGTCATCCTGTAGATATGGGAATGTCAAATACTGTTGTCTAACCCATCCCCCTTATCCCCAGGAGTACAGAGAGGCCTTCAAACTGGGCCCTGTGTCATCCTGTAGATATGGGAATGTCAAATACTGTTGTTTAACCCATCCTCCCAATCCCCAGGAGTACAGAGAAGCCTTCAAACTGGGCCCTGTGTCATCCTGTAGATATGGGAATGTCAAATACTGTTGTTTAACCCATCCTCCCAATCCCCAGGAGTACAGAGAAGCATTCAAACTGGGCCCTGTGTCATCCTGTAGATATGGGAATGTCAAATACTGTTGTTTTAACCCATCCTCCCAATCCCCAGGAGTACAGAGAGGCCTTCAAACTGGGCCCTGTGTCATCCTGTAGATATGGGAATGTCAAATACTGTTGTTTAACCCATCCCCCTTATCCCCAGGAGTACAGAGAAGCCCTCAAAGGGGGCCCCCTGTTCATCGTGTAGATATGGGAATGTTTACTAATGCTGTTTAACCCCACATCCCCATCCCCAGGAGTACAGAGAGGCCCTCAAACTGAGCCCTGTGTCATCCTGTAGATATGGGAATGTCAAATACTGTTGTTTAACCCATCCTCCCAATCCCCAGGAGTACAGAGAGGCCTTCAAACTGGGCCCTGTGTCATCCTGTAGATATGGGAATGTCAAATACTGTTGTCTAACCCATCCCCCTTATCCCCAGGAGTACAGAGAGGCCTTCAAACTGGGCCCTGTGTCATCCTGTAGATATGGGAATGACAAATACTGTTGTTTAACCCATCCTCCCAATCCCCAGGAGTACAGAGAGGCCTTCAAACTGGGCCCTGTGTCATCCTGTAGATATGGGAATGTCAAATACTGTTGTTTAACCCATCCCCCTTATCCCCAGGAGTACAGAGAAGCCCTCAAAGGGGGCCCCCTGTCATCCTTTAGATATGGGAATGTTTACTAATGCTGTTTAACCCCACATCCCCATCCCCAGGAGTACAGAGAGGCCCTCACACTGAGCCCTGTGTCATCCTGTAGATATGGGAATGTCAAATACTGTTGTCTAACCCATCCCCCTTATCCCCAGGAGTACAGAGAAGCCCTCAAAGGGGGCCATCTGTCACCCTGGAGATATGGGAATGTGTGCTAATGTTGTTTAACCCATCCTCCCTATCCCCAGGAGTACAGAGAAGCCTTCAAAGGGGGCCCTCACCCACCCTGGTGATATGGTGGAGTGTGCCTATGCTGTTTAATCCATTCTCCCCATCTACAGGAGTCCTGACACCTGTGTATGGTTGTCATTTAAACGACCTACGTAGATGATGCATTTCCCTGCTAAGGTGCTGTAGACACACAACACCCATGGGCTGGAAAGCGGACTGTAACGGAGGGTATGTCTGTCACACATATATATCAGCTATGTTGGATAGTCTACACATCTCATACAGTCTATGGGTCTGTGAGCTTCACAACACACAGCAGGGGATAGGCAGCAGACAGATGGTGGTCACAATATTCTATGTCCATGTCGTGCAATCACCTTTTAGGCCGGAATGTTGTTTCCCCAACCTATGTTTGCATATCCACAGGTGGAGGACCTGAGGAAGAAGGCCCGTGAACTGAGGCTGTACCACCCGGAGTATCTTGAGCGTTTCAGCAGGGGGCCGGGACAACACCAAGATGGTGAGTTATCCCAGGAATAACTTTCATCAACAAATGTCACATTGACCTACCAGCCGGTGTGTTACCTGCATATGTACAGGTGTTATGTGACACACATGGACGGCCTGTAATGTATGTAATCTTTCCCATATATAGACCACAGCAGTGATGGACCCGGAGACTCCCCACCCACCCTCAGACGGCCCACCAACCGCCGTGGACGGGAGAGAGGGGTGGCGGTGGTTCCGGAGGAGGAGGAAGAGGTGGAGGCGCAGGTGTCGGATCTGCAGACAGAGGATGTGGAGGGGTCAGAGGATGCAGATGAGGAGGAGGGCCCAATGAGGATGATGTGGTGCTGGTGCAGGACTCTGACGTGGAGGGGGAAGATGGGGAGGAGGGGAATGTGGGCCACCATTCACCAGCGGATGGGCATGTTGTGCAAGGTGTGGGGGATGCGGGGGAGGGGGGTGGGGGGGGCATGGTGGGGATGTCCCTGCGGGGGTGTTAGCATGGGTGGAGGGGGTATTGGGGGGGAGTTTGGGGGGGGAACAGGCAGGCGGGGGGTTTTGGGGCAACACAGCACAGCACAGGTCTCTGTGGACCCCCGCCAGACACCACAGGCAGGAACATGGGACAGACATCGTAGTGTCACCGCGCCATCCACTGCCACCAACATATCACATGCACATGCCAGCACACAGACCACCGAGACTGTTTGTCTGTGTGCTGGCAGGTGTATGCACGATGTGTTGGTGGCAGTGGATGACGTGAGACGCGACATCCGTTTGGTGTTTCATGCACTGCAGTGTCTGACGGGGGCTGTCCAGCAGGTGAACGCTGATGTTGCACAGCTGCAACATCAACGTTCATCTGCTGGAGACCGTCACAGGCAGCATTGATGGCACCTGTGACAGCCACATGTGGCCTGTGCTGTGCTGTGTTACACAAACATACAGGCTGTGGGTGTTTGTTGTATGGCATGTTGCCATTTTGTTTTTACGTTAGTCCAATTAAAGTTGGACGTTGTTTTCTGGACACAATGGTCATGTGTTTCCCTTACACACTCACCATGGATGTAAGCATGGGATATGTATGTGGAACAGGATATGCATTGACAGTTGACATGGATGTCATATGTGGACTTGCTCTAAATGCATTCATGGGGTCCTATCCATGTGTGCGGGTGTGTGACACCTTTGTAGGCGTATGCGTTGTTGCGTCGGAAGGGATTCCCGGGAACATCCATGTCACATGGGTGGGCGTGACATCCACAGATCTGTCAGTGGTCATATGGCAAACACATATGCATGCCACCCATGTCTGTCAATGCCACATGCATGCCATGGTGTTGTTTGCGCAGCCATGTTATCAGTGTTCCAGCCAGGGGCAATGGTCACACATATGCGATCAATGTATGGTGTATAAGGGTATGCAAATACTGATGGGTGTGAGTAGTCATCATGCAAACCCTGAGCAGTTCCCCAGCCACCACATCGGGGGGTGTGTAACGGGGCATGCTACAGCCAAGGGCCAATGAACACACTCTGTGCAGGTGACACACGACAAGTGGTGCCATCTGTGTAGATGTACCTGCCACTGCAAACAGGACAACAGGAAACTGCTTGGGTGCTGGTCAGATGTTCAGCAGCAAAACATGCATGCACACACTACATAGGGGAGCACAGGGACAATGATTGTATGCACACGTTGCAGCTATGTAATCATATACATTTATTCACACAGATTTACTTTTTCCGCCGTGGCCTCCCACGTCTGGGCCGTCCCAGTTCCCCCTCCCCTGTTGGGGCACGCCCCTGCTGTGCATGTGGTGGTGGTGGAGGTGGTTCCGAGCGTTGCAGCAAACCAACGATGCTCTCCAGGGCCACAGCAATTCGTTCTGACGGCATGGCTCTCACATCATCACGCAATCCCCTAAGTTCCTGCCGTAACAGGTCCACAGAATTGCAAATAGCTGCAGCTGCCTGACGATTGCCTGTGGGTGGAACAAAGGGTGGCCATGAGACACATCCCGAGTAAACAACCATCACATACAACAATGTTACGTATGTAGCACCACATTCTCCTTGTGAGTGGACATTCCATATTGAATACATGGACATATTAGCAGAAAAACCTTGTCAGAAATTATACTGTCCCAGCCACACACAGCACATTGCTCAGTTGCGTGATGTGGGGGTGAACACAGGTACACACTGGATGCGCAAAAACGCCCACATAATGCGTACATTACAATAGGCCCAGGAACAGATAGCAGACACATGTCCACTTTGTACGGGGGTGCAGCAAGTGCGCTGGACAACATCCACACCTGGGGAGTTGCATTGGTGATGCTGTTTGTTTGAGGACAACTAGGCCAGGTGGCGCCACACTTGTATTAATATGTGCAGCATGGACAGGTCACAAATCAAGCAGATGTGACTCTGCAAGATGCGCTGGCAGCACCAGCATTAGCAGCCTTACATGGCCAGGTCCACTGATGACACATGTGTCTCTGAACACAGAGGTTTACTTGCACCTAGGGCCAACAGAGAAAAAGGTCTCATAACAATGCACGTACACCTCCATACACATGTGGAGGTTGTGGACAGAGCATGGCAGCACCAGATGATGCAGCACAGGGGGACAGACGGCACGATTGAACACACATGGTTATGATGTGCAAACACCTGCACATGATAGCCACTAGGGATGTGTGCTGAGGGACAGAGCTGGGGGGGGGATGTGTGACCCAGGTTGGCAGCAGGGGTATCACCTGTGTGGTGTATATTCATTCCAAGAACAAAAGGGGCCAGGAGCTGAGCTGTGTGGTCAGGTGTGTGGGTCCCAACCCATGGTATTGTGAGAGACATTGCTAGATCTAGAGAGGAATGGCACATGCGGATAGCCCTGTCTGGATGTCTAGCAGCATACCTTTGTATTGTACATACAGTGAGTCTGCAAGGACCTGTAGGCCACCCAAACCATACCGACATGACCAGTCGCCCTGTCAGTTCTGTACACTGTGCAATATGTGTGTCAACACACATTTGAACTGCTAATGCCACATCGTATGATTGTTTTGCACCAGAAACACAGACTGTAGGGTGTGGGGTCGTTGTGACATAGCAGTACATCACACTGTTCAGGTTTTGCATATGGTAGGTCGGATTCGCAATGGACCAGGGGACATTGGGCATTGTTTCACCTGTCACACGCCTGTGCTGCTGTGATGAGCTGGCTGTTGCTGTTCCAATTGGCGTATTGAGGTTATGACCCATAACATGCTGCAACATAAACAACATCTCACTTATGTGTGCATCTGTAGGTTTGAATGTACCATAGGCTGTTATGTTGTGCGGCACAGTGCGATAAGCTAACATACACTGTGCCGTTCTGTTGTTCAATATGTCTACAGTCTACGGTAATTATAAAAATATTGCTCCAAAACTTGCAAAAATGCTGATATATATTATTCTTATGCACTTAAATAGGATCATAAAGAGTGACCCAATAAACTGCTCATATATATAAGATATACCCCCTACAAATATATATATAGTTTTACCTGTTAATCCATGTTATATATTCCCATGTTCTATGTAAACTCAATGTTACTTGCATACATTGTTGTATATTTTGTTCAATGTACACCGCACTGATCTTAATAGCGCGGTATATAAGAAATGTTAAATAAATAAATAAATAAAATAAAATATATAATATATATATAAATATATATATAAACCCCCTACAAATATGGATTTGTACAGTCTACGGTAGGCAGACATGTCACAGCTGTGTATGGTATTCTCTGACATCCACCACACCCCCCCCCCAAACAGGGTCTAATGGTTTGTGTGTGGTGGTTGTGCCAGACCTTGGTCACCACTGTTGCCTCTCATCTGTGCGCATGTGTGTGGGGACACATCTTTGCACGCCTTAATAACCACGTCATGACTGAGTGCACAGAATGTGTGTCTCTGATTAAGATCAACATCAACACATATTTGTTAAACTGTACATGTTATGCTGTATGTCAGCATTGCAGAGGTGCTAGGTTATGTCCCAGTGAAGTTACTGTGTTGCACATGCGGAATCCTGACATGTGGTATAGTGTTATGTCATGTAGGTAGGCCGGCCATTGTGTGGAGTGGATCACATATAAGATACTCCCATACGATGCACAGCTGATATTGTATGAACACTCAGCATACAAAACATTGGGGGTAACAAAGTTTTGCACCCACCTTCTGCATCTTGACGTGCAGATCTGCCATGTGCTCTCAGCTGTGCCAGCAGCACATCCTCCCCACACACCTCCTGGCTTGTTGGATGTCTTGCGGCTGGTGAATGAGAACCCATCGTCGTATCGCGCATCATGTCTGCCTCCACGGGCCCCTCGGCAGAGGTTATGCTGTCACCAGACACACCAACCTCTGGATCCTCCATGATGTGTTTCGCACGCATCGCAGCCCCCTCCGCCACCTCCTCCTGCTCCTCCTCCTCCTCCTCTCCCCCCTCCTCATGTGTCATCATTGTACTGTAGTCACCTGTATTGTGGGTACAAGATGACAACACACATATGACTGTGCAATACAGCTACGTATACGTGTATGTTGCAGAATACACATACCTGCTGGTGTGGGGACCCAACACGTGTGCTGCAGACAGGGCCCCCTGCACACTCACATACCTGTCTCTCTGCAACATGTACCTGTACCAGGGAAACAGGTGTGTGTGTACCCTCTGCACACCTTGTGTGTTTGCCATGCCTCTGAGTCTGCTCCAATTGTGCATTTAGCCCCCACCCCATTTCTCAAACCACCTGGCCAACATATGTGCACACACGGATGCACATAACTGACAGGTACACCTGTAATTGCATACACCGGTTGGGGTGTGCCTGCCATCTTGAAGGGCATATCACATTGGGACATACTGTCATCACAGTGCTCCATGTGTTTGTCTCCAACATACAATGGAGGTAGCTACCAATGTAAATCAACACTGGGCCATTGACAGGCACATGCAGCACTGTGCGTATAGTATGGCACATACACATTCACATCTCACAGGCGACTGCAATATGACAGCTGAGGAGAGGCAGTGTTGTGGGTGGAGGTAAGGGGTTGTTAGACGTAGACATGTCCTGGGACAGGTTGGGGGACTGATAGGATGAGGGACACATGCTGAATGTGTCCCTGGAACATGGCAACAGAACATGGTGACACAGGCCAATACACAGATGTCTGCAGCTCTGAAGATGTACAACATGTTTAACTCAGGACAGATGTCATCGTCCCAACACAGGCCATGTTTTCATGTCCCCACAGGGTCAGGTGTTGTATGACACATCTGCCCTTACCCCATGGGCATACGTGTATCACTGCACCTTGACAAGTCATTGTCAGACACATGTGATAGGGAAGGTTACCAGACACCATGCTGCACTCGGTACCTGCTGTGATGCCAGGCGTACATGCACTGCTCTTGAGATACGCTCCTTATGTCATACACTGTGGTCTCTCAGTCCTTTCCAACAGTCACATATGTCCACATTTGCTTGCCGTGTGCACATGTGACTGTGAGGTGACAGACGGCGATAGCACAGTCACAGATCTAACGCGTCGTGTGATGTGCATGACCTCTACGCCTGCCAGATCTGCAGTGTCCAACTGCTCCATATTGTGGAGTGACCTACCCTGTCACACACTGTGTAACGTTAGTGGGCAAGGTGTAGTCCCACTGGTATTTTGGAGGGGGAGGAGCACCTTATAGGGACACCTATTGCCCCCGTGGCTGACACCACAACCCAGCCTATGTTGGCTACGTGACATATGTCTTTGAGAACACTATTCAGCTGTCCCCCTGTGTATTGCACCTCCTGGTATTGGCTTGATGTAACCTTTGGGGTGTGAGTGTTCTGTGTCTGTTTCACAGAACAGGGTATGAAGGTGTAGAGCACACACCTCTGACAGCAGCATAGTTAAATGCTAGCACAGTTACATACCTGTAAAAGGTGATCTCTGGGAAAAGCAGGAATCAGTCTCCACATATGGGTACATCGGCAACCAATGGAGCCTGCACAGGCATACCTACCCGTTTCCAAACAGTAAGCCTTGGGCAGCATACCTGGGGCCTGTACACTGACGTCCCGCCCTCTCCAGAGCCTCTCTCCATTAGGGTTCCCAAGCTGAGACAAGGGTGAGTTGCGAATAGGAGGATAGCTGAAAGGATAAAACTCATGGGGAGCTGGGAGGGTTGTCCAGACTACTACGTGCTGTTCACAGACATCACCTGTTACACCTAGCTCCGGAAACAAGCAGGAATGTGTGTTCACATATGTGGACTCCCTAGCTATGGAGGCCAGGGGAAGCTCCCTGAGATTTGCAGTGCCGAGGCACAGGTGGGCATCAGTCCCTCACGTATCTCCACCATCCCATGTGGGATGGAGGGTGGGATTTGGGATGAATGGACCTTCAATGAAAGACAAACAACTCACCGAAGGACTACTGGGGGGGGGGGGGGAGTCCGCAGTATGCATGATAAGTGCATTACACATATCATATGAACTCACATATATAATGTTTACGGACTGGATTTTAGGGGTGGGGGCAGGATGGGGTCTGCTGGATACGTAGTGACGGGATTGTCACGGCGACATCACAGCAGTGGGGATGACGGGCCTACCTGGAGCGAGCAGGTGATCCAGGTGTCAACTGGTTTGGATTGTGATGGCACGTCCCCAATGGCAAGCATTATGGGACACATCTGGGACCTTCTGGAGACCCATCTTCCGAAATAATTAGGTATGACAGACGCAGACCGACCGACTGAGACACCTATCCCAGTCCTTGCGGGGAGAGCGGTTATGGGGGTAACCGCATTCCCTAGTAACATAGATGTGTCATCAAAAGGGAATACATGTACACTGTCTGTCCAAGCTGCTAAGAGATATGAAAGACATATACGCACGAAGCTTCAAGGGTAGGGAACCTAAGTAGACATGGATGCTGATAGCATCATACTGCATCATAGTGCATAACAGGCTCTTCAGACTGAAGAATAGTGTGCGGATGGGGATATACACTGTCTGATACGTCAGTCAGTTCACTCTCTTACATGGACAGTGAGGTGAACGTATGTAACATATATCAATCCCTACGAGGTATCCCCACAGACACATATCTAGGTACAGATATACGCACATATCTGTATTTCAGGATATGTTTGGAGACATGTGTGGACATATATACATAGGCAGCTATATTTATATGTTTGTATATAATGTTCATAATAAAACACATATCTATATGTATCCATCTATCTATCTATCTATCTATATCCTATCTATATCTCTCTCTATCTCTATCTCTATATCCATATATATCTATGTATAGCTAGATCTATATCTATATCTATATATACACACATTTATCTCTATATATATGTGGGCCATGAATATGCACCGGCAGCAAATTGACATATGTATGTAGAGTTATGAGGACCTATTCACATACATGACTATATTCTTGACGACACATGTCTGCCACTGAGCCCCACAGTTAGTTTGGGATGGGGTATGTGAGTGTGAGACATTCTATTCGTAACAGGAGGCCAAGCCCACCTGACAGATACAATGATCATCAATCTCCATGGCATACAGGGATGCAGTATTGCAAACAGCGAATCACCAGGATGGTTGGGTGACAACAGGGGATAAGCCCAGTCTGTGCGGACATGGCTAACATCTGTTAGATATCTAACATGGCAAAGGTACAGAAATCCAGCCGACGGATACCAAGGGGACACACTGGAGGGATATGGCGGTACTATGCGTTCCCAGTAGCCGTGGATAGTCATGCATGAACGTTCCACCCTCTATACAATACAAAACCAGAGGTTGCAGTAAACCCACACAGACCTCTGATGGGGTCATAAACCTTGTCTAGCCATATAGCGTCGCCCTATGAGGATGGTGTTCGCTCTATATCAGGGCCCTCATAGTGGATGAGCTCTCTGAGAGTGCAGAGAGCATATGGAGGTTGAATTTGAATGAACTGTCTGTAAGCAGATACAGTGCCATATCCCCTGGAAGGAGTTGTCCAGAGATAAGAGGTGTTCAGCCTACAATGAGTGAAAATAACCATGGACTAGCTTGGAACCACTACTACGGTTGAACAGGAACTGTGAGATAGAGAAACTGGAACATGTGGGATGTGTCTGCAAGGCAATCACTGTGCCTCCTGCAGGCACAGCAGCTGTAGAAATAGATGGGTGGCAGACATGGGCAATGGAACAAAGGACAGGGGATGGTCCTGTCCCTGTCTACTGAGTTATCCAGCACATATGTTCATGGCAGGACAAGCAATACCCTGAAAAGGAGGCTAAGGAGCATCTTAGTAAGGTAACCCTCAGCCTACGAAAGTCCTGGATGAGAGGGTGTGGAATGTAGGTAACGGAGGGGTGACGTACCCATAGGGGACGTCAGCTGATGGCACAGTGCTCATGTTGTGACAGACACTATTATGGGATAGTTGTACCCCCTCCTCTCAGTGATGAGAGGAAGACAGATCTATAACCCAGAAACAAGGATATCCCGACATCTTAACCTCATGAGAAAGGGTATGCAGTGTAGTCTCCTGGGGAACACCAGTGCGGCACCTATGAGAATACACTAACTGTATGTTACAGTTCCCCGACACCTATGATTTGTGTGAATGCTGCGGCTGCCTAGACTTTGTAAACATCAGACCATGCTGAGGTGTTCCTCGCTGTGCTACATCTGCATGATGGGCAGGTGACCTGACAACTCCTCATTTCCAAAAGAAAGAGGGTCAGGTGGGACATTTCCTACCCCCTGACACTGATGGTGGATTGGAATGGCCTGTAGCCCTAGGGACGTCAGATGAACAGTGGGCAAACTGACGTACAACCTCCTTGTTGATGAGGCTTTCTCCAGTACATGGTGATTGTGCCACAGTAGGTTGAGGCCATCTATTCAGACCTGCAACCTCGAGCCAACCCTTGCAACGTGCTACAATGGGAGTACCAGTGGATATGCCTACAGACCCACAAGGGTCAACATAAGCACGTGAGAGAATTATGATATACCATGCCTAGGACTTAGAAGTTATGAGTAGTCAGCTACCTTTGACTCTGCCACGAAGGGCCTCAAACGGGACAGGTGTTGTGTGACCTCCTGGAGGGCGTGACTCATATAACACATATGGGATATCATCCGGGATGGCAGCATAGACGTTTGGACATTGTGACGTCCAAAAGCATCATGTGCTTTAGAAGCACGACCTGGCAGACAGGATGACTGCTCCGTTTAACGTCTGACCTTCCGCATTGCTGATTCCACTACCAAGGAATGGTGGGGGGTCGGGTATTATGAGATCCTGGAGAGGGTGCCACCTCATACAGAGCATCAGTTGCTGAGGCAGGGGGAGGAGGAGCCCTCCAAGGTGATATCCACATTTCCAGGAGGCAGACCTGCGAAGAAGGATTTATAAGAGACGTTAGGTTGTCCGTTCCTGCAGTGGCGCCAGTGGTAAGCGGAAGGTCAGGGATGGGAATAGCCAGATAGGTTGCCATGTCAAGGTGGAATGTCTGAGACGAAGGTCATCCAAGGGAAAACATCCATGGCAAAGGTAGGTTTGCAGTAGCAGCCTCAGCACCAGAGGGTGCAGACTGATTATGAACACAACACCTAGTGGTGGTGTGGAGGCACTTGCGATCAGGAGACAATGCAGGAGGTACTGCATTGATCACTCCGGGTATCAACTCCACACTGGGTATCAATAGTACAAGCCCTTGATGTTGTCATCGGTGGCTGCTGAAGCGGCACCAGGACAACTGGCGTGGCATAGCAAGTCTCCGTAGACGTGCGTATCCTGAAACAACAATGTGCAGTTTCAAAACACATCGTGACCCAATCCTCAGGAGTACATATCGGTCATGGAGTAGGCATCTAAGAGGGTGACTCGATCGAAGTATGCGTTGATGGTACGGACATCGGTATCAGCAATGCCAACACACAGAACCCGGTCTGAGTGTTATACATTGTTTTGGACGGTAACAAGGACATGCAATGACATGCGTCGGGGGAGGGAGAGGCACTACATACCGTTGCTAGTGACACGATATCGGTACTGCTCGGAGCGGATATCTACGGCAAGCATGGCTGTGGTATGTTCTGTGAGGGGTGAGGCCCTGGAACAAACTGCAACCCCTTTGATGCTTTGGGGCCAGGTGGCTCCCGCAGCCTATGTGAGGGCAATGTTTGTTTGAGGGTACGGACGGAGCCATCCCCATGCTGGCCATGAGGCGTACCACGCAAGCATTAACTAGTCCTCAGAGATGTTGTGTGGGTTACCTGATCCTGTAGAGTGGGGACAGCTTGTACCCCATGTGGCATGGTACAAATGTTATCGAGGGAGACTTGAGGACGTCATGCTTGCAGCACCGTGTTTGGACAAGGCAATGCAGGCGGGAAATGGTCATGACCTATAATGGCTGGACAACAGTAAATGGGGTTGAAGCAGGAGACGTTGTTTCCACAGTCAAAGCATCCCCTCAGTGACATTGGCTCCATGATGCAGAGGCCCTGTGCCCCAAGAGGTTGGGACATGAGGATGCGGAAAATGTTTATCACAATTCAGGACATACCCCCCCAGGGGTACCTGTGTCGGTGGCACATACAGCCGCACACACACAATAACAAGGGAGATAGGTGTTGACATCATTTTCTCAGAAAGGTTTCTGCGGTGACAGGAGGACCTCCTTCGGGCTCCATGTAGGACTCAAACACTGAAGGGAGGCTCTGGGGAAGGCGGCAGTTCAGCGCGCAGGCGCAAGGGATGTTGCCAAATACGTTATGATCGTTAGCTGGGCAGCATTCCCGTGCAGGCTCTGTCGGTACTGACAGTCACATATGTGATGGCTCATTCCTGCTTGTACCTGTAGATGCGTCTCGGCAGATAGCAGACAATCCCAACTGCACTCACATAACTATCTACATAATGGTGATCCCATGGGGGTCATGAGTCGTAATGGATATGCGTAGCATACATACCTGCCTGTGTGTGTGCGGTGTCCAGGACCGTAGGCAGCCCATATGTGTAGACAGGACCGAGTCTCTGTGCAAGCTGCTGCTCCAGGGGGCTGAGCATGGTTGGTAGGGGGCCGCCGCCACCTGTGCCACGTGCATGCTGTTCTTCCTCACACATGTGCTGGCGCACACCTCTTTTGATGTCGGAGAACCTCTTTTTGAGGCTCTCTATGTCCCGCGGGTGTCCCCCTGCCTCAGCCACGCTTCTGCTTACCTCCTCCCACGCCGCATTCCGCCCTGCTGTTGATGTCCGTGTGCTCAGCCTGCCAAAGAGAACCTCGTATTGCTCTAGCACCAAGGATAGGAGGTTGTGGTTCTCCCCATCTGTGAACCGTGTGGCCCGCCTTCTCAGGCTTTCAGGCACAGGGACCGTCTTCCTTTTCCCAGTGTGTCTGCTGGGAGCAGGCTGGCCCCTTGCTGATGGCTCACCCTCCATAGGGCCTGCAGGTCCTGGCCCCAGTGGCACTGGTGGGCCCCCCTCCTCACCCGCACCCTCTCCCCCACTCGCCCGCCCCCTAGACCACGCCCTATCCCTCCCTCTCCCCCGCTCTCTCTCCCTCTCTCGAGCCCACCCTCACCCCCTCTCTCTCTCCCTCTCTCTATCCCTCTCTCTATCCCTCCCCCTCTCCCTCTCTCTGTCCCCCTCTCTATCCCTCTCTCTATCCCTTTCACTCTGCTCATCCATCACCCTCCTCTCACATGTCCGCTCCCCACTCCCCTCCTCACCGCACATCATCCCTTCTGCCTCTCCTACACCACGTACAACACAGACACAACAGCTATATACTCAATAGCAATAAACCAACACAGTAAACGGAACAATACACCCAACAGTACAGAGACAAATGACAACAACAAACTATTTGGCTACAGATACAACACACCTCCTACTATGAACCCTCACCAACCTATTCCTCCACAACCTATCTCTCACAACCCTATACGTCCTCCAACAACCCTCAACGTTTTCCAGGCGTGTAGTGTTTTTATATTTGTTTTTGCACGTTGGTTACATTGCGCATGCGACATTGTGCGACGGTGCTGCTTGTGCGCGGTGCGTAACTGCACTTACGCATAGGCGTTCGTTGGTGGGTTTGGTTGTGTGCGAGGCACGCATGTGCAACTCTTTGCGCATGTGCGTTTGTGTGTGCATCGTCACGCACAGGCAACGCATCCGGACAGGCATAACGAGATGCACATGGGCGCCGTGCACAAACCAACAAACATAAGCATCAAATTGCACATGCGCCTCGCACACATCCACACGCACATGCGCTATCATTTGAACGTGTGCGGCGCGCACAGGCAAACGCCCATGCGTAACGGATTGCACATGCGCAAACTGTTGTACAGGGGCGCCGCGCACAAGCGGCGAAGTCGCACAACGGCGCATGCGCACTCTACGGACATCCATTTACCTATATAAAATGATGCCGAACATTTGGCCACATTGAGGGTTGTTTTGTAGGCGCGGCGAGTGTTGTTTGGGAGATAGAGAGAGCTGAGAGCAGGTGTTGTTACTAGTGTTGTTTGTAGTGTATGTAGTGTTTTGCTGTTGTCTGTTGTGCTTGTAGTGCATGTACTGCTGATTGTAGTGGTTTCTGTAGCGTTTGTAGTGTTGTATTGTGGTATGTAGTGATTGTAGTGCTCATTGTAGTGTTCTTTGTTGTGTTGTCTGTAGTGTCTGGTCTTGTGTGGCTAGTGTCTGTATTGTTTTGTAAGGTGTCCAGTGTTTCGGGAGGTGTGTGTGTGTGTGTGTGTGTGTGTGTGACCACAGTGGAGGGATTGATGGCGGAGATATATGTTGTTGCATGTGCCCGAAGACGTGGGCGGATGCTGCGGTTGCTGGACAGGGGATATGGTGTCCATGTGGCTGTGGCACAGGGCATGGGTGTGGACCCGCAGCAAATCAGACCTGCTCCTGTGGAGGTGGCACAGAGATGTGCTGTGCATAGACGGCGCAGACGGCGTGCCGAGGTGCAGGCTCGGCAGACTCGCCTCTACAGGCCCAGGGCCCAGCTCCAGGGCATGCGTGAGGACCAGGTCATCTCCCTTTACCGACTAAGCACAAGGGCTATTAGGGGCTCTATGAGGATCTAAGACCTGACCTGGAGCCCCTGACTGACCGGTCCCATGCCATACCGGGTTTAGTCAAGCTCCTTGCTGCCTTACATGTTTTTGCCTCTGGCTGTTTCCAGTCATCTGTGGCCGCAGTGGGTGGCATGAGCCGCCCCACCTTCTCACGCTGTCTTCACCAGGTACTGCGTGCCATGGTCAGCCGGGTGGGGAATTACATAGGCCTTCCCCACAATAGGCAACAGTGGGGGACCCTGAACCAAGCCTTTGCGGCGTTAGCCGGGATACCACACGTGATGGGAGCTATTGATTGCACACATGTTGCCCTGGTCCCACCCAGAGACAGGGAGGTGGTGTTCCACAACCGCAAACACTACCATTCCCTGAATGTTCAGGTTGTATGTGATGCTAATCTGCATATTCTGAATGTGGTCCCAAGGTTTGCAGGGTCCACCCACGACTCCTATATCCTGCATCGCTCAGCACTATTTCAGCAATTTGAGGAGGGACAGTATGGGGACTGTATATTGCTGGGTGAGTATTTCCAAATATATCATGACATCATGCATATATGTGTGTGTTTGAGTAACATCTCTCATATAGTGCGCCGTTTCCTCTATGTGCAGTTGGATATTGAACTCACATTCAGCAGACAGAGGAATGTTATGAGTTTACATCCTTAGGGGGTTGTACACGTTGAGTAACAGGGGACATGATTGGACATGTAACATCAGTTGTGAAACAATATCTGTGATAAACGTGCTGATGGTGGTGTTGGAACTATGCACCTGTGCAGATGTGTATCCTGGTTGTAGTTTGCTACCTGTGTGTGTATTTCATGTGGCCACAGGGAGGGGGAGGGGGTTTAGTGTCCTTCTCACCCAGCTGTGCATACGTGGCTTTGGATTAGAACGGCGGTATGTCCTGTAACATTTATGTCCTTGACAATCAATGCACCTAACACTTGTCATGTGTGTGTGACAGCAACACACTCACTCAGTACTGTGGTTGTTAGCCATTTCATGTTAGCTAATGGGGGGGGGGGGGTTGAGACGTATGATGTATGTTCCTGACCTTTGCAAATGGGAGTACATGTTTGCATCGGAATGTTAATGGTTTAGGCCTGTGCCATGGCAGGGGGGGCAAATAGTCTAGGGTTTGCATTACCTTGGGCCACTGCAGATGTGTGGTACGTAGGCATCATTGTATGTGATTATCCTGCTGTTATTCAGCATTTGGTAAGGGTGACAGCAAGGGCAAGGGGCCAACTTGGGGCCATACAGAGAGGTATTGGTAACACATACACAGGAATGTAGTCAAACTCAGTAACTGTGATATTGGTAGGCTCATGTGGGCTACAGTGTGCAATTCTGTGGAGCGCTGATCAACACGGATGGGAACATGATGGGGACAATGCCCAGGGTGTCTACTAACATGGTTGGTGGTCAACAAGCAACAGCATATGGCGTCAGGCTGCTATATGTAGATATGTAGACCTTTCAGGACACGGGGTGTGGAGGTGAGCTTGTGTTGATCTTGTCAGACCTCCAGGTCAGACATGTTGTGTGTTGGCACCTACATTGCCTCACAACACATTATTGTGGTGTTTAGTTTGCTAACATATACATTTCACATGTTATCTGTGTATTGGTGGTTTAGTCTAACCTTGGTGGTGGTAGTGCTTATAACATTAACTGCATAACAAGACGCATGTGCTACACATAGCGTATCTGTGGAAGCACAAATGGGACTGTGGTGTTGTTTGGCATGTCTGCACAGAATCAAGAGGCCCTTTGTTCCATTTCTATCACCAGAGGTCTTATTTTGGCAAATGTACATTTCTGCTGTCAGAGCTTTCTGTCATGAGGTGTTATGCATTTGTTTCTCACGTCTATACCTGTGTCAATTTGTGCTGGCATGCGTCCATGTATTCACCTGTAACATTTCGTTTTGCAGGTGATGCAGGGTATGGGTGTCGCCCCTGGCTGCTGACCCCTGTGCGTCAGCCACGGACACGTGCAGAGCGGAGGTACAATGAGGCCCATGCCTCCAGCCGCTCTGTCATAGAGCGCACCTTTGGCGTGTTGAAAAGTCGCTTCAGGTGTCTGGATAGGACAGGTGGGGCCTTACAGTATGAGCCAATGACTGTTGCAGAGATAATCCTAGCCTGTTGCATCCTGCACAACATTGCTCTCAGGCATGATATTCCTGCAGAGATTAATGAGGATCTGGAGGAGGATCCACCGTGCCCCCCTGTACATGGCAGTGGTGACACACAGGCAGGCACAGCGGTCAGGCGGAGGTTGATTGCAGAGATATTCACTGGTATGTATTGCATATATTCCCACATATATGTGTTGTTGTGTGCGTGTGATGGTTATCACGGGTGATGTTTCTGACCATGTAGCTATCTGCTGCAACACTGCATTGTCATTACACTGAACATCCAATGGTAGCATATAGCCATGAGTGTGTGATGGACACTGTGCACAGGGCACAACAGCAGCTGTTGGTGTATTGTGTGGGTCGGTGTGGATACACCTTTCGGATCTTTTTGGGCTGACAGTACCAGTCAGTGGCTGTTTGTGTTAACAACTGCTGTGCTAACCCAGTTATGTCTTTTTCGTGTGTGTGTGGAGCACGGTGTCAGGCATATGGTACGGGGTTCACTGTGGGAGGGAGGCACATGTTTGTGGAGAGCTTTCCTGTGGGCTCTTTGTTCATCTCCTACAATCTGTAGGTGCTTGTGTGTGTTATGCTCCGGTGCGCTGGCTATGTGTGTATGTTTGTTAGGTATGGTGCAACGTGTCAGACATAGCCCAGTACACATGCGCATGACTACGTTCCCATGATGTGATTGCTTACTTGGGACGGGTGTTGGTGCAAACACACATTGTCCCGTACGGAATACCTCCTCACGTAGCACAGACATGGATATGGTGAGTCATGTGGACATGTGCAGTGTGGAGCCAGGGGTCCATATCATTGCTACTGTTTTTTTGGAGATGAGTCATTCATTGCAGTATTTTACATGTCGACACATACAGAGGTTCAGCGGGTCAGATCACCAAGGGGTGAATGACTGTAGCCAATGGTGACACTGCATGTGTGGGTGATGTTTGCGGTTTGCAGTTTTTTCATTTGCCGCATGGCATATGTAGGTGATACTATCTCAACATTTGCCTCCTGGCTCTGGGACATGTTGTGTGTAGGGCAGGATAGCACAGTCCACATCCACAGATACCTTGTGGACACTAGCAAGGGATGTTATGTCCGCATACACACACCGACCTAGATGGGAGTTATTTAGAGCAGATGCACATATAGCCTATCCATGGTTTAACATTCTCACTGTCACACAGTGGGATGAGATGTAGCCATCATGGTCAGGTGACAAACAGACATGGGGGTATTGTTTGACAGGCATGGTGCTTACATTGTCATGTTTGTCAACACATGCGCAGCACACAACTGTCAGTATTATTTGGTGTAGGAGATGTACACTGCAGAAGATGCATTTGCACAGTGGATACAGGAGGTGTTGATGCATATTTCCGGGTGTCACAGCTATTTAGACGGGGATGACACACAACATTTGGAGAACACTACACATGGAGATGGGGTATTGGTGTCAACATGGGTGACACAGTCAAATAGTGTCACCTTGGGATGCGCCCCAAACATGGTGGGTGCAGACACGTCTTTGGACCAGTGCGCGGAACAACAGAGGGGGAGGGGAGGCGAAAGTGGGATTCTGGGGACCGTCACTTAGCATCAGACATCTACATGCTGCCCTCCCATGTGAGATATCAGTACAGTGTGAGAGTGAACAGTCATTCGGCAGGCCATGTTGTGGTGTCTGACAGCTGGGGACAGTGATTTGCAGTGTGGGATTCACAGCTAGAACATGTCATATTGTTTCTGTCTGGTGTTTTGTCCACTCCACAGGACATCATTCCTGAGGATGCTGTTCCTGTGTGGCATTTGCACGTGACGGTACATCAGCCAAGATGCTGTGGTCCAGGGTATGTGGATCTTCAGCTACATTGTATGTGTGTGAGGTCAGGGGGAGAACATGTCATCTGGGATGTGTCATATTGTGCAGATGTTGTTGTTCATTTATTTCCCTTGAGCCTCCCTGACCCATATCTTGCTGTTGTCACACATCTCCCCATGTGTTTGTGTACAGTATATCCACTGGACAACTTGTTCAGCCATATTTACAGCAGAGCTACATGTGTGTGTGTTTAATCTTGTTTGCTGAATCCAACACTTGCTGCCTCCAGCAACATAGTTCGATCAGACATCAATAGGGTATCTATGCATGTGACTGGGCGGTTATGTGCACAATGTTGCACTTGTGCACATACAGGCCATGTATTACAGCTGTCCCGCTGACCTACGCATACTGTGTGGGTGTGTGTTTCTGGGTTAACTAAGTGGTGATGCAGTGTCCTGGCATGGTACATTATCATGTGGGTTGAGGGGTGTGGGTACCCGGGGGGCATTGTTGGGTATGCTACCTCTACCGTACTGCTGTTTACCTTGTCATCATGGTCAACATGTGTTGTGGGCTGTGAGCAGAACTCTGTTGTGTGTTTGGTGGGACGAGTGTTGAACAACTTTTCTTTCTCTCATATATAGGCATAATGTGGAGATGCATCACGAGTGACTTTACATGCTGATTCTACATGTTTGGCTGACATTGTCTCCCTTCACTGTGACCAGATGTGGCTATGGAGTAGCTGAAGGAATTGATGACATACACATGATGCACAAACGGGGTATGTTGTACCTTTCTTATTTGGGGATTAAATCTGGCTGTACCTGTTGTTGGGTTTCGTTTCATCTAATGGACATGTCATGTTGCATCTCTGTGGACACATACAGATGCATATAGTGTGTTGCTGTGAAATGGCTGTGTGACATGGAATTGTAACTAACCATAGCCATGTGAGACCCGTGTATGCATTGACATTTACTGATGGCTATAATCTGATTTAGATTTGATGTCCATATCCTGTAATGTTTGCCTTTGCATCCCTTTATTCCCTATTTTGTGCGTTTTGGATTTTGGCAATTTGTGGTGTTTTTGCACAGTGTCTAATAAGACCATACTTATCCTCTTGTGACACAGGACAGGAGACATAATGGACCCATTTCCTCCGGTGCACCTGGGCTCGCCATCCAACACCTGTTGTGGGACAGACCACCATGTACGTCTTTCTGGAGATATCTGCCATTGGATGTTTGACGTTTGAGAGTGGAACACAGGCCTGTGATGGACATTTTTCCTCTTGGACTGCTGGTTTGGCCATGACTGACCTGTACAACACACAGTTTGTGCCATGCTGTGGCTGAGAGTCATGCTGATTGCAGGGACACAGATGACCTTTCACGGAGTGTGTCATATTGGAATGTGCCACCTTATTATGCATTCCCATGTTTGCAAGGGATGTTTTGAACTGCTCAGTTGGATTGCAGAGACACCTTGCTTTTGGGACACTGTGCGCATCAGGGACTGACATTCACTATGTATTTTGGACATTTCTCCACAGTTGGTTGGTGTATTGGTTTTGGCCATGTGTGTGACAGGGCACACAGGATACGCTCATCTGTTTGTTTTAACTAAAGCATACAGGCATGTTTGTGGCATAGAGGCACAGATGGAGCAGTCCTTTTGTCTATGTCCAATTGCCCTCCACCTGGACATGATACAGGCTTTGACACAACCACATGTTCATGGCCACCACCATCCTTGATTGATGTTTGGGGTGGGCAAGGGTGATTACATGCATGTGTGGCATCACTGTATCATGTTTGTGTGCGAATGGTGATTGTGCTTGTGACTAACTATGTTTGTGAGACACAGAATGTGGATCTATGGCCTCTGTGTGGTTCATTGTAAGATGTTTGGCCATCATTTGCTTATGAACATGCTGGTTATTGTGTTTGTTTACTGTGCAGACGTGACACTCTGCATGTGTGTACACACCTTGCATTGCACGTCTGCACAGTCCTGTTTGTCCCCTGCAGTAACGTCAATCTCATTGCACCATTACATTTGGTGTGTGTCAGTGTGGGTGTCCATTGTCCTCCTGCACTTCTGCAGTCCATGTACCATGCTATATATGTCCAGACACTGTCTACCCACATAAACATGCAGGGTGTACCTCCTGCATGGTATTATGTCTGTAGCTTTCTGAAGGGTTTTTGATGTCTAGTCTCTCTGTGTTCATGTGCCTCTGCTACCTGTTAGCATATGGTCATTCTGCTTGTGATGATATTTGGGGTGTGCATTGTAGCATATCTGTCTTGAGGATCAGCCATTATGTGGTTCTGGAACATTACGTTCAGAGCTTTTTTGTCACATTACAACATTGCCCCAGCATCTGTTTTCTTCATTTGTGTGCCTCCTGTGTTGGGTGATGGCTATGTTTCGGGGGTCCGGTGATTTTTGTCGTTTCGTCATCATGCAACGCCTACAGTCTCCATGCACTGATATCTGCGACACACAATTGAGCCATGCTGCAACAAGTGGGGTGTGTGGGCCTGTTACCCAGGGCATAGCATGCACCTGATGCACATTATGTCTCATGTCTTTCATGTGTGCTCAGGGCAGTGACCTTTATGTAGCATGTGGGTTTTTAACCTGCTACATATGTTTCCATCTTTCACCATGGAGGGACTCACCTTGATATTATGATTGCAGTGTCTAACGTATGTGTGAGGAGCGACCATAATAAATATGTGTATTTGACAGACATTTGTCTCTTTTACTACTTGATCATGGTGACAATCATGCAACACAATGGGTGCCTTTGATTCAATCATGACTCCTTGTGCCCCAGGGACTCCATGGTTTCCTTGACGGTGTCCCTGCAGTGACTTGAACAAGGCACATGTAGTGCCAGTGTGAGATGAGGCCTGTTTGGTTTGTGTCCAAGACAGCTTTGTGCGCACTAGGCTACTCCTCCACTCTTTGTGCACATTTACACTTGTGTCTACTGATTTGCTGGTCATGTCCACAGCCCACCTGTGCTCACATCCTTGTACAATGGCAGCTGTGTATGTGTCTGCTGTTTGGCACATCACTGGGTATGATACGTTCCCATACAGACCCTCCCTTTGGACTATTACTTCTGCCTTGTGCTCATTGTGTTCTTTGTGGGTGTGTTTGGAGGCATGTGTTTGAACTCATTGGTTTGCAGGTTTTATCCCCACATTTGTATTTATAGTTTTTCGATTATGATAACCGAGCCATCATTAAGCAGCAGGTTCATCACCTATACACACACCCTTGTCTGTCGTCATTGTACAGCAAGGTGTGCACTCAGTGCTCCCTAGCCATCATATATTATCTGTTACATAGGTCTCTTTCGTGATGGTCTTTACAGTGCAGTGCACCTGGGGGTTTTGTTGTGTTGCGGTTCTGGTGGTGTGTGTTAGAGTTATCGTCATGTTGAGTTGTCTCCTGTCATGCCCGAGATTGCTACCCAGCTCCACCAGGCATCCTCTGCTACCCTTGGGGTTTGTTTTCTTTCCTCTTTTGCATGCTTTATCGACTGCATAACATCTCATTGTGTGTGTGTGCATGTGTCCATGGAGCCAAATACAGACTGGGATCTGATCTGTAAACACCAGATCTGCATGTGCATTTGTTCATGTTTCTTCTTGGGGGGATTCCTGTCCTTATAACCAGCATGCATCTTGTGTGATGGCTTGGACTATTTCTGTATGCAGCCTTTGCTACTGCGCTCACGTTGGTGGTGTGTCCTAGCGTTTTTTCCATTTGCATTTGTGGTAGTGGTCGTAGGTGTGATCCCTCTCTGTTCCCTTGGATGTGTGTGCTTGTCCTGCAGATGTGGTTTCGATTTGTTTTACGGTCATATGTCAGCAGATTGGTGTTGTGAGCACATTGTACCCTCATCTGAGTTGTGAGCCATGCTTCTGTCCATCTTCTGTCTGCCAGCTGTTGTGCCATCCTACCCTGATGTGCATGCTGCTACGACACGTCCTGCATTCCTACACCTTCCTGCATTTCATGTCCCCATGGTTGCCTCTCGTGTGTGTGCTGTGCATAGCACTGCTACTCCACTGTCATCCAGATATTTCACCTATCCTGCCATTTCAGTCTCCTGTGCTGGACACATCTTCCCATCCTATGTCACACACTATCATTACAGCATGGTACATTGCCATCACTCTGTACATAGCTACACCTATCTCCAATATGTTTGTCCATTTGTGTAGCTGCCACATGGACTGGGGCTGCTTTTTGTAGTTGAGCACCTGTGATCTCTGTTCTTGTTTTACTTCTGCATTGCCTTTCCTTTCAGCTCTGTGACGTGTTTAGGTTACATATGTGTTTGCCACATACCTCTGCTGCCCCTCACATTTGGGGAGCTTAGTGCTTCTGGGAAACGTTTTTGGGTTGACCTATACATGATTGGGGCATCTTATGGCACACCTTCCATTCAGTCAGTTTATGGGGGATCTACTATGCTGCCCTGGGAGTTGCCAACATGTGAACATGGACGATGGATAGCATTATAAATCACCTTTGCTGACGTGGTTGTTTATGATGTGCATTCTGGTGCACCCTGATAGGTGCAATACTCTCTGGTGGGCTTCTGTTTAGGTGGCAGCACAGATTGATGTACAGGTGCATGACGTAGACAGACTTACCTGAGCCAACGGTAATCACTGCTCATCTAACACCATGACGCCTGCACCATCAGTCACTGTCCTAACCATTGTGCTACACTGCTGTTCCTTCTTGCACGTCTGCTCACCTACTTACGATTTCGATGCGTTACAATGCACAGTGATGCCAGCACAGACAGTGCTTCGACCTTGCCCTGCCACATACGTCACCCTGTAAAGCGCCCTATACGCAACATTGTGGGGTGCCTTGGTGGACAGTGCACCTTCAAATGTGATCTTTAAGGTACATTGTAGGGCGCCTTATGCATCACCTTATATTACAGTGCTTTTTGATAGTGCATTTGCTAACAGTAGAAATTACAATAAAATGTGACATGCCTCCTAGATTGCTATTCCTCATAACAGGTAATGGCTCAATCAGCCTTATTCATTGTGCACAGCACGGGATTGAACCCATGATGCCAGCACTATTGGTCAGTGTTTTCAGCATTGTGCTATGGCTCTGTTCCTGTGTCTGGACATTTGCGCACCGCCTTATGCCCTTCACAACTGACAGCGCACCGCCTGATGCCGGCCAAAACGCACAAGATGGACAGCGCGCAAAATTAACAGCGCAACGCCTAATGCCGCACGAACTTAATTACTGCCGCCCACAATTAACAGCGCAACGCCTAATGACGCCCAAAATTATTATGCCTCCTAAAGCAGTTTTAACCATGAAAATTCATGCCTCTGCCAGCCTTTTTCCTGGCGCACGATGGGGGATTGAACCCCTGATCCTTGCACCACTGGTCAGTGTCTTCAGCATTGTGCTACGGCTCTGTTCCTGTGTCTGGACGTTTGCGCACCGCCTTATGCCCTTCACAACTGACAGCGCACCGCCTGATGCCAGCCAAAACGCACAAGATGGACAGCGCGCAAAATTAACAGCGCAACGCCTAATGCCGCACGAACTTAATTACTGCCGCCCACAATTAACAGCGCAACGCCTAATGATGCCCAAAATTATTATGCCTCCTAAAGCAGTTTTAACCATGAAAATTCATGCCTCAGCCAGCCTTTTTCCTGGTGCACGATGGGGGATAGAACCCCTGATCCTTGCACCACTGGTCAGTGTCTTCAGCATTGTGCTACGGCTCTGTTCCTGTGTCTGGATGTTTGCGCACTGCCTTATGCCCTTCACAACTGACAGCGCACCGCCTGATGCCGGCCAAAACGCACAAGATGGACAGCGCGCAAAATTAACAGCGCAACGCCTAATGCCGCACGAACTTAATTACTGCCGCCCACAATTAACAGCGCAACGCCTAATGACGCCCAAAATTATTATGCCTCCTAAAGCAGTTTTAACCATGAAAATTCATGCCTCAGCCAGCCTTTTTCCTGGTGCACGATGGGGGATTGAACCCCTGATCCTTGCACCACTGGTCAGTGTCTTCAGCATTGTGCTACGGCTCTGTTCCTATAGGTGCCCAGCAGCGCCCCACTTAGCCTTCCCACGCGCTAATGTCGGGCCCGCAAATGTGCGCGCCGCGCACACGTACGGTCGGCTTTTTTCCTTTTTCTGCCTGACCCGCCCACTCCTTTTATGGCACAGGCACACTACCGCGGACCCGCACGATACGAATGTTTAGTAAACATGCCCCTTAGGGTCATATGAACAAATTTACAGCACCCACTGTCTTGTGGCATTACACTCGCTGCCTATAAGTCAATATTCCAAATTTAAGTGACAGTCTAAGGCAATACATGGCAGGCCATCTGCTTCTCTTTACTTTGAACTTACCTCTTATCAGCCCTCTAATTTATTTCATTTGTCCCAGCAAACCCTACTTAATGTTCCATCTGTGAAGTTGATTCATAAGAGCTTGTTAGCGCAGGTGCCTTTACAGTTGCAGTGCTGTCCTTGAGGAACACTCTTCCTTGCATCAAGAAATGGATAGTGAGGCCTTAGAAGGCAGTTTAAGACAACTATATTGAAAAAAGCTTTTCATAATGCTTAATTATTTATATTTATATTGGGGGCTTTAAGTTTTATATTATGTATATTTTCTAATGGTGTTTGCCAATGAGAAATGTTAAATGTCGATCTGTAATCAACTCAGAATTTTATATGGATAGGCAATAAGTAAATGGATACATAAACAAAAAAATAAATGTAAAAGGGCATATTAGCACCTGGATCAGATGGTATACACCCTAGAGTACTGAAAAATATGGAAAATGAAATTTCAGGCCCACTGTTAATAACTTATCATTACAATCACCTATGGAACATGAAAACCCAAAGGATAGTCACAGCCATCCACATGGAGGCATATTTCAACATGTGCGTCCAGGCCCCTGTGCGCCCGATCGGAATCGGGATGCATAGAGGTAGACCAGATTCTGATCCTGTGGGTGCTAGTCATGCCCTGTGGGATCAGAATCGGGTCTAGAGTCTGTACTGCAGGCCGGGACACAATTATGATAGGCCTGCACATAAAGAGTAATGCCCAGCTAACTCAGTCAGGCTCCTGAATGGAGCCGCATTGCCATGGAGTCCCATTGCCATGGCATCGTGGCTCCATTCAGGAGTCACGATTCCCATCCACCAACCACTCTTTCCTTTCCCCGCAGCCCTACCCCCGATCTGGCCTTCCATGGCCACGGTCGGGCTGCGGGGAACCCCTTTCACCCCCTCACCTTATTTGCGCTGCCCGGGCCTGCTGTTCCCCGATGTCCAGGGGGATTTATTCCATCTCTGAGGTGGAATAAGCCCCCCTTCCAGTCTGCCGACTCCAGATGTACAGGGCCGACTTCAGAATCGGCCCTGTGTGCCCGGGGTCGCAGACCACCCACTGCCCGCCCTAATTCCGCCTCTGCAACACCCCCTCCCACCCTCCTTCTATGCCTCTCCATACAAACTCTTTGTTCAAATGGGGAGGCTTTTGACAGGGCCGTCAGGGAGGTAAATAGCTGGGATGGACCTCCCAACAGGACATCCATCCTCACTATTTGCGGGATAGAATAGACCCTGGGGTCTCCAGGAGTTGGCACCAATTAGATGGCACAAAACAACAACCTAAAGATTAGAGGGTCACAAATGTAGCACTAGTTTTCAAAAAGGGTTATAGGGGTATTCAGGAAAGTGCAAACCTGTGAACCTGACGTTAGTGGCAAACAAAATTGTAGAAACTATTATAAAGAACAACATTTTTCTACATATAGATAATCATAGTTTAATGGGATAGACTCAAAATGGATTTAGCCAAGGGAAGTCTTTCCTCACCAATCATATTTTCTGAAGGCATGAATAAACACATGGATAAAAGTGAGCCAGTTGATATAAAGGCACATTTTACAAAGACTGTTTATGCAGTGGCAGGGACTTGCATATCATGGGCAATTTTTAAAAAAATGCTGTGTGCATGCATGGGCCTTGTAAAATCAGCACATCCCCAGCATTGGATATACATGTTTAAAGAAAATATGCAGTGGAAATTTGCAAATGAGCCACCACACACACATGGAGGCCTATTCAGATCTGGGCACCTCTGGCCTGTATGGACATCCAGAATATGGATGGGCCAGAATTGCACCTGCTTCTGATCTCACGGGGGCTACACATCCCCACGGGATCAGAATCAGGTGCACCCAACCTGGACAGGCTGGCTGTGCCCCAATTCTGGGCCCTCAGATGTCCATTCACCTACCGGGCTAGCCCAGCCAGGCTCCAGCATGGAGCAGTGGTGCCGTGCTGCTGCCATGGCACCACGGCTCCATGCAGGAACCACGATCTGTGGCAGACCACGAAAAGTTCCTTTCCCTGCCGCTTGACCCAGAATTGGACCTGCTGTGGCCAGGGTCAGGCTCTGGGGAACCCCTTGCACCCCTCACCTCCTTTGCTGGGCCCGGAACTGACCTTCTCCACTGACTAGGGGGATTATTCTACCTCTGAGGTGGAATAAGTCCCCTGTCCAAATGGACAACCCCAGACATACAGGGCCAACCCCAGAATTAGCCCTTTATGTCCAGGGTGAGGTTTCTGCCAATCCCTACCCTCACTCCTCCTCAGGCCTTCCCTTCCCACCAGGAACAGAGCTCCCCGCACACCTTGGATCTACATGCAGGGAACTGTGGCTTCAGAATGAGCATCCCCAGCACTTAGCAGGGCTGGACATCTGGACCAGACATCCAGCCTCGCTAAATGTGAATCGGAATTGACCCCATAGTCCCCTCAAAGAGCAATGGCCATGGTGACATGCACCTGTGTACCAAAGGAAAGATGTACATGTGTATTATTTGTACCTGTTCAATGTATTATGTTGTTACCATGTAAACCGCGCTGATTGTAAAAGTGCGGTATATAAAACTAACTAATTAAATAAAAATAAATAAATGCATGGGGTTTATTTCCTGGGATCCGCATGTGTGCGATCACTGGTGGCAGCATTCACATGCCTGTGGGATTCATATCTACCCATGTGTACAACACATGCACTCCTCTGTGCAGAACATATCTGTGTGTTTCCCGGTCAATGCAGAACCGCACAGAAGAGCATGATGGCAGCCACATTCCAGCCTATCTTTTCCAAAGCAAAGACCTTCATATTGTGCAGCCTGGTCATTGCAAATGAGGAGGTCCTGTACCCACCAGGATGGTGCAGATCACCACAAGCTGAAGCAAAGAAGGCCTGGGAGACCGTTCGCATGTCCCTTGCCAGGTGAGTCACCCATTGAATGCCAATAGGCACATCTCACTGGAGGACACCCTTTGTTGTTGTTGCTAAGTAACGTCAAGTAAGTGTTAACTCATGGTGACCCTCTGGATAGTTGTCCTAAACCAATGGTTCTCAACCCACTCCTCTGGGACCCCAGGCCAATCAGGTTTCAGAATATCCAAGCACTGCTTCCATTGTGTGCAGATCTATCTCATGCATATTCATTTTGGAAATCCTGAAAACTAACTGGCCTGGGGGTCCCAGAGGCCTGGGTTGAGAACATTTAGTCTTCAGTCAGGCGTCTCATTGTTGATAGAATGGCATCCATAGCTGCTGTTATTGTATCGATCCATCTCATTGCTGACCTTCTTCTTTTATGTTAACCGTCAACCTTGCCAAGCATGATTTCTTTCTCTAATCTTTTTCTTTGCATGATGTGTCCAAAGTATTAAAGTCAAAGTCTTGTTATCTGAGCTTCTAAAGAAAGCTTAGGTTTGATCTCCTCTAGAATTAACTGGTTTGTTCTTCAGGCAGTCAATGGTAGTATGCTTCGCCAGCACCATAATTCAAAGACATCGATTTTCTTCCTGTCTGTCGTTTTAACTGTCCAACTTTCACATTCATATGACGTTATTGAAAATGCCATGGCTTAGCCAAGTCAAATCTTTGTATGGAGAAAGGCATCTTTGCTCTTGAGAATCTTGTCTAAGTACTTCGTAACCATTCTGCCAAGAGCAATGCATTGTCAGTTTTCTTGACTGCTTGTCATTTCTTTATTGATTATTGATTATTGATTATTGATCCAAGCAGGCTAAAATTGTCAACTATTTCAATTTCTTTTTCGTTAATGATGAACCTATAAATTTAGCCAGCTATCAGGATCTTTGTCTTATTTACATTAAAGTGCAGGCCTATTTTAAGACTATGTTCCTTGATCTTGAGAAGCAAATGTTTCTGATCATCTTCACGTTCAGCCAGTATTGCAATATCATCAGCATAGCGAAGGTTATTTATGAGTCTTCCACCACTCTTCACACCTCAGTTATCTTCATACAGCCCTGCTTCTCTGATGATTTCTTCTGCAGATAAATTAAACAAGTCGGGGGAAAGTATGCAGCCTTGTCATATTCTACTGGCAAACACCAAGTGTACAAGCAGGGAAGTACAGTAGGAAGGGCTGGTCCAAACATCAGACAAGCTGGGGAAGTCACCCAGGGCATCAGCCTATGAGGTTCTGTAAAGAGCAGCAACAGTCAAAGCAATGCAATAGATCTGTGCAGCCAAAAATCATACAAATATCCAGAAGAACAAACAGCGCACGACAGGGAGAGTAGGCACACACATACAAACCAAGCAAACATAGCAATGGCAAAATAGTCCCAGCCATGATGGGAGCTTCAGAGGTGGTTATTGGATGGCCACAACCATGACGTGTATCAAAATAGTCACAGAGGAAGGGGTACAAGGCAGAAGGTATGCGAGGGGCACCCAACCTCGCTGATTCAGGTATGAGGGCACTGTCATGAATACATATATAACCTGAAAAAGAGAAGCCCACCCCACACATATTCACACATACACTCTCCATTGGTGTGGCCCATGCCATATCAGGATCATCCAGTCAGTGAAGGGAACTAGTTGGACAGGGTTAACACATGACAAAGGTGCAAGGATGCACAAGTTGTGGCACATGGAGATGTGTGTAAATGCCATGAGCCATGGCCATAGACTGGCAAAGGCATGCCTTGCAAGGCCAAAACTCCATAGGACTTCCATGTTGGGAGGATGGCAGGGGATGAATTGATGAAATGACTGGTTCTTAAAGCATGTGATTCTTTCTTTCCCTCACAGGAGTTTATGCTTAATTTGAAACCTGGAGGCCCTGAAAACATAGTTCATGTCCATGCACTGCACTAGGGCTCATTCACTGGGGTGATTCTGCCTTGAGCTGCAGCAGCAAGAAGGTAAGGAATTGCATGAATGGCAGACATGCAACACATAGGGAGGGTACCATGGAGAGGCACAATGACGATCCATATGCATTAGCATAGCAGTCAGGACATAGACCTGAAGAGAGAGCCATGTATAGCTGTTGTAAATGTGGATGATAAAGCCAAAGGTATGCACAACAGGATATGGTATCACCAAACACATGGAATAGCAGTGTGGGGTCAGTATCAAAGAGCTGGGACCTACAGGAGGGGACAGAGAGAGCTAGTGTAGGGGACTTACCCAGGTCAGAGTGTCCAGATGTGGTGGATGATGGTAGTATGAGATAGTGGAACACAGGAGCACTGTGCAGGTGCCACTGTCAGTGTCCAGGTGCATATTGTGGTGAAGAGCGCCCTCCTGAGGCAATGGAGACCGAGGAAAATCCTGAAGGGCAACAGGATTTATGCCAGATGGACAATACTGGAAGGAAAGAAAAACTCCTTTCTGCTGAGCTAAGAATGGATACCAGCCCAGGGGAGGAGTTGAGTAGTCCTGATTGGGCACACCCAGTGGTTGGAAGGGGCGTGCCTGGAAGAGAACCTCGTTTTAAACCTGAGAATGACTCTGCTAAAGAGAGCAAAGGGAGCAAAGGGAGCAAAGGGAATGAGAGCAGCAAAGGACTGAGCCGAAGTAGGCAGAGCAGTGCACAGAGCTGCACAAGGAACTCTGAGCAGAGGACCTCAGAGCAAAGGACCTGTGAGAGGACGAGCTGTGGAAGGACGTTGGGTACGTCAGCTGAGAGTGAGTCAGAGAGTGAATGGAAGACCAGGAAGAAGTGTGACAGTACGTTTGACCCTGGTAATAAAAGAAGACCTGCAAGGATCTTTTCAAGGGCTGTGAATGAAAGTCCTGAGGAAAGTGGACGTAGCCCTGGATTAGACTCCTGGAAGAAGGCAGAGCCCTGGAAGAGGAAGCCTCCACGGCAGGCAAGTGAGAAAGAAAACTCATTCTTTGGAGTACAGTTGGGACCAGAGAGACACAGGAACCCTCACAGCTGGAAGACGTCTGAGCCACCTAGGACGAGAGGGGCTTGGCAAGAAGTAAGCAGTTTTCCTAGGAGTTACAAGAGTGAAGGTAAACTCAATTCTCCTATGTTTGAAGCCTTACTAAGAGAGCCTAAATGTTACCCTGACTTATTTAGCCTGAGAGAGGAGAAAGGAAACATTACTGACCATGAGAGAAGCCTGATAGCTGCTGGCAATTGCTTATCTAGCAACCAACAGGCTGAATTGCTTCTCCAAAGCTTTAAAGAGTTTTTAGAACAAAAAGCAGGCAGGCAACCAGTACTGAATGAAGATACTAATTCTATACAGTCTGAAGAATTAATGCAAACTGATTCTGACTTACCTGACTGTAATAGTATGGATTGTTCATTGTGTTATATGGAAACACCAGAGTAAAGAAGCTTGCTGTGCCGTGTATGAGTAAAATACGACGGAGCTGTTTCTACTGCCATGCTTTGAGAACCTTGATTACTTGCACCTGAATTAAGCTCCCACTGTGAACCTAACAGTGCATGTAAAGAGGCTGCATTAAATGGAATCACCTCTTGGGGCAGAGCTGAGTCAAACTTCCTAGAAGTAAAGCTGAAGTTAAAGCTGAATTCTACTTTAGTTGACTTTATTCCTAAGTTTATTCTGTTCATGTTAAAGCACCAGTTTTTGTTCATGTGTATGAATTTGTGATGCGCTGGAAGAATCTCCCTAACAGCAATAAAATACTTGCAAACAAGCCTTACCGTCTCTGGCGCACAACTACACTTATTTCGGAGTGAAAGGAGCACAAGAACTACATTACCCAGCATTACCAGGGAACAGTTTTTAACTCCATTCCTCACGAGGCAATAGGCCGCTCCTGTCTTCTAGCCCTAAGGTGGGGCAGGGGCGTCACAATATGTGACAACAACTTTCTATGGGACACTACTGGAAGGCAGTGCATAGTGCCATAGGCACTATATATACTGGATCCCCTGATACACAGGTACTGGTTATTGTGAGGGCTCCAGGTACAGTGGCTGCTCCCCCCAGGATACCCTGTTTAGCAGCCAAATAATGAACAGTGACACAGAAGGTGTTGCAATGATGCAGGATGTGCATTGGCCAAGCACCATAGGAAATCATAGTACCAATGAAGTAGTGATGTTGCTGCCATGGGGATAGCATACCTACCTATGGATGGTACACCCAAATGGTCCTAAAAACTATGAGGCACATCTGCCACCTCACCCCTCCACACATGTTGTCAAGTTGCAGAGGAACTGCACCCCTGTAGCATGCATATAGCTGGTCAGGATCAGGATGCATATACAGTATAGCAGGGAGGACACAACTGTAATATATACATCCTTGTGAGACACACCTGCTCACTGCATATCACTAACAAAGAACTATCTGTTTCAGAAATGCAGCAGCAGCTGTTAATGTGGTGCCACTGCCATCATCACCACCACCACTATCACCACCACCACCATCATCACAATTGCCATTACTCTTGTCACCACCAATGCCATCATCACAGCACCTAATCCACCACCAACACCTCTGCTTGCAGTGGCAGCCATGTAAGCTGTGCCAGAGGACCACACCACCACCAAAATTACCATTACTACTGAGGAAGATACCAGCAGCGGCATTATAAGTAGTAGTAGCTCTTTGGCAAGAGTGGTGGCCTCATCAGAGGGGGAAAAAGAAGAGGAGGAGGAAGAATCTGCTGAAGTGGTCATTACCCTTGTCAAGGAAGGGAGAGGGCAGGATAGCCAGCTGCTAGAACAGGATGTAGAGGCTGAAAGGACTATAGCTGGCTACCAGCAGAGCTTGCAGAGGTAGGAGACTAGCACACAAGAGTCACAATGTATGCAAGAGAGATGTGTGGGAGAGGGAAACAGAGATGGTAGTATGGGAAGGGGACTAGAGAGTTCCCTGTCCAGCCTATCTCCATACTGGACCAAGTGTGATACCATAAGGTCCCAAGACCTTGGTGGACCTCAATGTCCTGCTGCACCTCACTTTCTGATGGGAGGTGTAGCAGAGCTTTGCCATGATCATTGGGTCCAGGATCTCATGGCCACACACCTGTAAGGCCTGATAATGGAGATTCAAGCCATGGATCAGACCTTACATCAGCTGATGACATATATCTCTGCTCCGTACATTCAAGTCAGGAGAGGGGGAGTAGGGCAGCACCTTGTAAAGGTTTAATTTACATACATACATATATAAATGACCCAGGTGGGGACTATAATATTAATTTGGCAATATGTGTCCAGTGTTGTTTTTGAATGTGCACAACCCCACCAAATTAGCTATGTTACTCTCTTCCATCCCATGACTATAACATATGCAATGAGGCCCTCCCATGAGGCTCATGAGTATCTGTATGCCCTGCTTGGGAACCCAATTGGCCACAGAAGCTACAGTCACCTTATCAAACCCTGGAGACACCTGGCCAAGAGCATGATCACTGCAAGAGCTTGGGACCCCATCCTTATCAGACCTCTCTGAACCACCCTACAGGGCCACAATCTATGCCACACACACCTTGATTAAGCCCTCTGCTCCTGTAGCATATGGTACTGCCACTATCTGCAGGTCAACCCAGGGGAAGAAGTGACCTGTGGGAGATTATCTACACTCACATAAGCATGCACACTATGTCTACAGTAGCACACCATGTCCCCAGACCATATCTATGTATCAGCCTGAAGATACAATGCAGGACATGGTGCCTGTGCCAGGGATCATCCATGCCTAATCATAAGTGACAGCAGTATGGGTCGGGATCCCCAATGTCCACATAGGCTTCACCATGTCAGTTGGCTACCATTAGGTTCTCATCCATTCACTCTGCAGGGGCCCACAGAAACATGACTCTCATTGACAGCCTCTGTGCCCACAGCATGTCCTGAGGGATTCACCAGCACATCAGGTTGGAGAAATGATAATTTACCATCCATCATACATGCACACATGAAGGAGGAAGACGGGATACAGAATCTCTCTGTAGGTGGCATGTTTATTAAAGGTCTGCACACAGTGCAACCACACCACAGAAGCAAATAGGTCCACATGACAATGGATGACATGAATGCACGGCATATATGGGAGTGGTCAAGCAATGATGGAGGGATTGTGGGGGCCCTTAGAAGCATCTATTTAAAAGGAAAACACGACCAAAAGCTCTGGCCGCTGCCCCTATGTACATGATAAAATGGGCTGTAGGGCTCTCATGAGCATCTATTTACAAAGGTAAAACACATCTAAAAGCCCTTCCTCCCATCCCTCACTAGAGTCCCAATCAGCCCTGTTGCAGCTCACTACCTGCAGGAGAATTAGAGAAACCATTGTTAGCATCTAGCATCTGACATTGCAACACACAGAGTCGTCTCATCCACCACCTCTCCCTTCTCCTCAACACTCAGCCAATATTTATGAGGAGGCAACCTCCTGTAGATATATACATGTATTGCACATTTAGGTGACAAACCAGCCCATGACAAAAACAGAGTACATATCTTATACACATGCATGAGCCCTGCCCAAGCCTGTGCTCTGCATTCAAATCCCATTCCTAACAGGGTCTCTCCATTTCAAAACAAGGTACCAAAGCTCCACCAACTGAACAATGGCTGGGAAAAATCATATTGCCAAAGCTGCTGCCCTCGTTACAGCTTCTGCCTCTGTCCAGACAGAGATACCAATGCCAGTTGAAGGACCAGTTCCTTGTGCATGATGCCTACATGCTGAGGCTCTCAGGAAACAGGTGGTGGAGTTCAGAGAAGAGATGGCAAGGCTGAGGAGCATTCAAGAAAGTGAGAAGTACATTGATGATATGCTTCTTGAAACATCCAAGCTCTCCAGAAGAGGTGAAGATGGGAGCCTACAGAAGGATGAAGGTTGGACATGATTTGCCAGGGCCTGCAGAATCACCAATCCAACTCCTGAAGCCCTTGAACTGAAGAAACATTATGCAGCCCTGGAAGTGGATGAGATGGAGGCATCCCAGGAAAGGGAAGAACCAGAGCTCAAGCACCCCAAAGTTGCAGGATCAGTGACCACTAGGAAGCAAAGGGTAGTGGTGGTTGGTGACTCTCTTCTGAGGAGTACTGAGGCATCCATCTGTCTACCAGACTTGATGTCCAGAGAGGTATGCTGTCTGCCAGGTGCCAAAATCCAAGATGTTATGGAGAGTTTGCTGAGACTCATCAAGCCTACTGACTATTACCTGAAGTTGCTCATCCATGTCGGCACAAATGATACTGCCAGGTATCCCTCTGAGCATATCAAGAATGACTTCATGGCTCTGGGACAAACGGTAAAACAGATAGGAGTGCAGGTGGTATTCTCTTCAATCCTCCTTGTTGAGGGTAAAGGCCAAGGTATAGAAGCTTGCATCCTGGAGATAAATGCATGGCTATGTGAATGGCATCATCGAGAGTGTTTTGTTTTCCTGGACCATAGGGTGATGTTCCAAGGGCTGCAGAGTAGAGATGACGCCCATCTGCCCAAGAAGGGTTGGCATGTCTTCAGTAGCAAACTAGCTAACCTAATGAAGAGGGCTTTAAACTAGATTCATTGGGGATGGGTGAAGAAAGCCTCCATGTAAGTGAAAGCCCTCAGTTAAGTGAAACATTAAATACCTTTATAGAAATAGGTAAAAGGGGCAACATCTGGAAAGCAGTGTCTATAAATGTCTGTAGCGAGGGAAATAAGACCCCAGATGTTGAGGCTTTAATGAAAGAGGCTGACTTGGATTTAGTGGCAGTTACAGAGACATGGTTCACAGATGACCATGACTGGGATATAACTATACCAGGCTATATGTTATTCAGAAAGGACAGGGGAGGAAAAAGGGGAGGAGGAGTGGCATTATATGTAAAAAGTAATCTTAATGCTGTGGAAATACAGGGCTTAAAAGGGAGAGAGGAGACAGTGTGGGTTAAAATAGAAAGAGGGAAAGAGAAATCCATTTGTATTGGAGTGATATACAGACCTCCATCACAGGGAGAAGACATGGACGGAGATTTAATAGAAGACATACGCAGCATTGCCAGTAAAGGGGAAGTACTATTGATAGGGGATTTCAATATGCTGGATATTGATTGACACATCCCTGCTGTGGTGTCATCTAGAAGCAAGGAGATCCTGGATTCTTTACAGGAAGAACTATTCAGGCAACTGGTAACAGAACCTACACATGAAGAGGCTATACTGGACTTGGATTGGTAGCTCTGTTACTGGAATGGGGGAGCGGGTTGAACAAGGCTGGAGCTGGGGGTGGGAGGTAGTGTGTAGGAAGGAAGAGGGTTGCACAGGGCTGGTGCTAGAGGGTTGGGGAGGTGGTGGGGGCAGGGGTGGGCATGGAGATGGTAGGAGGGATAGTGCAGAATGAGACAGTACACTGGACATATTTTGTGTGTTAGCTAATAAACACCTACATTCACTTGAAATGCATCTGTATGAAATCATCTCTTGCAGCCATGCCTAGCATGGTTCGTCTTCAACTGTCATGATCTGGGTCTGCTTTCTCCTGTTTTCAGGGGGAGGTTAGTTGCACCTCAGTTCCAGATTGTGGAGCCTGCAGCAGGCTATACCCTGACAGAGCTGTACAGTAGTTCTCCTACAGACTGGTCAAGGCATCGAAAATGGCTCTTGAGCTGGCCAAATGTCCTCTCGGTATAGGCATGTGTGTGCCTGTGACACCTGTTTGACCACTCATCTGCCTCTATGTGGGTCTGCCACAATGGGAGTCAGGAGCCATCACCTCAGTGGGTATCCTCTATCACCTGCGTATGTAGAAAAAGGATGGATTAGGGTGGGCATCAGGATGTTTCAGGTGCTGGTGGGCAATGCAGCTCTGGACTCTTTTGGCTGAATGCTGCAGCTCCCCAGGAACAGTGCAACCTCCAAGCTTGTGCAAGTCTAGATGATGGTGAGCGCTTACTAGTGATATCTCCACTCTCAAACCTCTCGTAGATGTCAGAGCGGGTGAGGATGTATGAGTCGTGGTAGGAACCTGGAAACCTTTGAAAGGCATCAGCTATCTTTCCCTGTGCATTGCAGACTACCTGCATCTTTAGTGAGTGGAATGCCTTCCTGCAGCAGTAGGTGGTCTCCCTCCCTTATGGGGGTCTGAGAGCCACATGGGTGTAATTGATAACCCTGGACCAACAGAAAGTGGACCATCTCATGGAATTGGATCATGGTTTACTGCCTCTGCTGCATGGTGTGGGAGGAGGCTACATATTGTGCAGTATAGATTACAAATGTCCTCAGGAAATGTGAGATGCACTGTGGGACAGCTGACTGAGACTTGCATTTGCAGCCTACACAGATTGGAAACTTCCACTGTCTAGGAAGGTGCTGATCTTGAGATGGACAGGCATTGGCAGACCCCACTATGGGGTGGAGCAGAGGAGCAAATCTAACTCCTGCTAGAGATGGTGGATGGCTTCCTTGTTCAAATGGAACGTGGTGAGGCACTGCTTATGCATGAGGTCCAGGAATTGGGCCCTGTTCCTGTAGACTCTGTGATATAAATGCCTCCTAGTTGCTCCCCTATAGGGCTCAAGTAGCATTGACAGAACAAATCATGTGTTCATCTCATCCATAGCTCATGCCTCCCCAATACTATCTCACCACCAGCACCCTGCCACTCCTTCCACCAACACCCAGTATCTCTCTTCATTAACACCCAGTGACTCCTACCACTAATCCCCATAGCACTGAACATAGACCATCACCCATATGCACACACACATACACAAACACATACAAGTAATAGGAACTTGCAAACACAGAAACAAAATGAGAGTCAGAAGCTGTAAAGATGTCTTACACATTGGAACATGGAACGTACGAAGCATGAACCAAGGGAAGTTGGAGGTGGTCAAGAATGAAATGGAACGTGTACAACTTGATCTGTTGGGTGTCAGCGAACTGAAATGGACTGGCATCGGGCACTTTGAATCAGATGATCACATGGTCTACTATGCTGGAAATAAAAGACAAAGAAGAAATGGTGTTGCATTTATAATAAAGAAGAAACTTGCAAGAACTGTAATGAAATACAATGCAGTCAGCGAACGCTTAATCTCTATTTGTCTATGAGGAATGCCTATCAGCACAACTATAATTCAAGTATATGCCCCAACATCAGCTGCAGAAGAGAATGAAATTGAAGAGTTCTATGAACGAGTACAAGCTGCAATTGACAGAACATGCATACAAGATATCCTGATAGTCATGGGTGACTGGAACACAAAAGTTGGCAACAAAGAAGAAGGCAAAGTAGTTGGAAAATATGGACTTGGCAACAGAAATGAAGCTGGAGAAAGACTGATAGAATTCTGCAAGACCAATGATCTATTCATCTCAAACACCTTTTTCCAGCAATATAAGCGGCGACTGTACACATGGACTTCACCCAATGGATTGTATAAAAATAAAATTGACTACATCTGTGAAAGTCAGCGATGGAAAAGCTCTATAACATCAACAAAGACAAAACCTGGAGCTGACTGTGTTACAGATCATCAACTACTAGTATGCAAACTCAAGCTAAAGTTGAAAAAGAGCAAACCACTCATGAATGCAGTAAAATATGACCTTGAGAATATGCAAATGCAATGTGTGCCTTTGAGTCAGTCCTGACTCCTGGCAACCCAGAAGCTCCTGGGTTTTCTTGGCAGTGTCACTGGATGTAGATTGCCAGGCTTTTCTTCTGAGGCAATGGAGGGTTAAGTGACTTGCCCAAGGTGTGCTAGTGGGAATTGAACCCAGGTTGCTTGGTAACCAAGCCAATGTTCTAACCACTAGGCTACTCCTTCACTCCTTGAGAATATACCACTGGAATTTAAAGACTGCCTGCAAAATTGATTTGCTGCTTTAGATACAAATGACAGAGCTCCAGAAGAGTTATAGAATGACATCAAGAAGGTTGTGTTGAAAGAAAGCGAGAAGTCTCTACAAAAGGTGAAAAAGAAAAAATAGCCAAAATGGATGACGGAAGAATCTCTGAAAATTGCCCAGAAACACAGTGAAGCTAAAGCCAGAGGAGAAAGAAAGACAATCACAGAACTCAACAGAGATTTCCAACGTGCAGCAAGACAGGACAAGGAAAAGTACTACAATGATGCATGCAAGGAAATAGAATCAGAAACTATTAGAGGAAGAACAAAATTGGCTTTCCTAAAGCTACGAGAGTTAAAGAAAAAGTTCCAGCCTCGAATTGGAATGTTACAAGATGCTCAGGGTTCTATGTTGAATGATGCTGAGAAGATCAAGAAAAGGTGGAAGGAATATACAGAGTTTTTATATGATAAAGATCAAGTGGACCAACAGCCATTTCAACCTGTACCTTTTGATCGGGAACCATTGGTGATGAAAGAAGAAGTTGAAGCAGCATTGAAAGCCTTATCAAAGAACAATGATTCACTTCTAAATGTAATCAAATTGCAAAGGAGGTCTCAGACTAATCGGCACTAGTTTCCTGACTTCAGTTTCATCTAAACTTTAAGTGCCTGCTTGCATCAGTGAACAAGCCAATGCAAATAAATTAAAGTCCTTCTGAAAATTAAGTATTTCTATGTATATCAAAGAATGTGCTTATCTTAGCAGTTATTTTTCCCATGTGTATCTTATTCTCAATTCTTTTTCCCCAACGCCTCTTGTCGGTGCCTTTCCGCGTTTCACTCTTTCGAGTTTCTTCAGGGGGTTGATCCCACAAAATTTAGAAGAACATTCTTGATGCTGTACACGCCTTCCTCTTACTGAACTGGCAACTGGCCAAGTTGAGAAAATGCCGTGCTGCGCCGAGACACCCAGTAAATTTTTGTTTTATCAAAGAACAAAGCACCAGGCATTGATAGCATTCCCATAGAAGTATTACAGCAATCTGGTGCAGCTGTTACCGTACTTACAGGGCTCAGCCAAGAAATATGGAAGACAACATCAAAGCCAGCTGACTGGAAAAGATCTGTGTTTATACCAATACTAAAGAAAGGTGATCCAACTGACTGTGGAAATTATCGCACAATCGCTCTGATCCCACATGCCAGCAAGATTCTACTGAAGACTATTCAAAAGAGACTACAACCATACCTGGAACAAGAACTACCTGAACTGCAAGCAGGGTTCAGAAAAGGGTGAGGAACACGAGACATCATTGCGGATGTGAGATGGATCCTTGAAAAGACTAAAGAATACCAAAAGGATATCTATTTGTGCTTTATCTACTATAGCAAGGCTTTTGACTGTGTAATCCATGAGAAACTCTGGGACACATTAAGGAGCATGGGTATACCAGAACACCTGATCGTACTCTTGCACAATCTGTACATTGATCAAGAAGCAACACTTCGAATGGAACAAGGAGAAACAGAATAGTTTAAAATAAGCAAAGGTATAAGACAAGGCTGCATACTTTCCCCCTACCTGTTTAATTTATATGCAGAACAAATCATCAGAGAAGCAGGATTGTATGAAGACAACGGAGGTGTGAAGATTGGTGGAAGACTCATCAACAACCTTCGCTATGCTGATGATACCACATTACTGGCTGAAAGTGAAGATGATCTGAAACATTTGCTTCTCACAATCAAAGAACATAGTCTCAAAATGAGCTTGCACCTTAATGTAAAGAAGACAAAGATCATGACAACTGACATAATCAACAGGTTCTTCATTGAAGGAGAAGAAATTGAAATCGTGAACAACTTTAACCTACTTGGATCAACTATAAATAAAGAAGCAACAAGCAGTCAAGAAATCAGACGACGCATTGCTCTTGGCAGAATGGCTATGAAAGACCTAGATAAGATTCTCAAGAGCAGAGATGTCTCTCTCCATATAAAGATTTGACTTGTTCAAGCCATGGTATTTTCAATAACATCATATGGATGTGAAAGCTGGACAGTGAAAAAGATAGACAGGAAGAAAATTGATGCCTTTGAATTATGGTGCTGGTGGCGAATACTGTGTATACCATGGACTGCCCAAAGAACAAACCAGTCGGTACTAGATGAAATCAAACCTAAGCTTTCTTTAGAAGCTCAGATGACAAGACTTCGATTTTCATACTTTGGACACATCATGCGAAGAGAGAGATCATTAGAGAAAAACATCATGCTTGGCAAGATAGAAGGTCAACGCAAAAGAGGAAGGCCAGCAATGAGATGGATTGATACAATAACAGCAGCTACAGGTACCAATCTGTCAACAATGAGCCGCCTGACTGAAGACCAAACACAATTTAGGATAGCTATCCAGAGAGTCGCCATGAGTCGACTCTGATTTGACGGCACTTAACTACAACACAGGGATCACTGGGACCCATACAGACAGTGGGCAGCAGGGAAATGGGCAATAGGGAGAGAGATACACCAAGGGACAGGAAGTAGGTCATTGGGGGATTGGGATAGGTACAGCTGGGAGAAGGAGTGAGACTCAATAGGGTCTCGTAAAGAGGTTGGAGATAGATTTGAGAAGGGCATGGAATACACTGCAGAGAAACAAATGGTAGCTCACATGACATCAGCAAGGACACAGATGACAGTCAACCTACAAATTCGGAAACCAACCTCCTCCAGTCACAACACCACAAGTATTTCTGATAAATAAAAAGTCCCATCCATATTCATGATTTATAACAGGTATAGATTGACATGTTTAAAGAATTAGCCCTACATATCACCAGCCTATTTAAAATATGTCATGGACGTGCAGACACCTGGCACCATCAAAGCCATGCCAAGAAACCCCTCCAAAATGCCTCCAAAAGGAGACATATGGAGATCACTGTGTACGGCGTGGGAATGTGCATCGTGTAACTTTTCTAAAATTGTGTTTTAGACATGGGTGCAGCTTTCATGTTTTTCTGGTGCCCCATCCATGTTTAAAATGCCAATATGGTTTCTAAAATAACCCCCTTAGAGTATATGGGTTTCAGAAGACATTGCACTGAGTTTGCTCATGAGAGAGTCCTGGAGAAATTTAAAAAAAATGTGATAAGAAACAATATCCTATTGGGGATTTAGGAACCGGCCAACAAAGAGTAGAGATACATTTTTAATTTTGCTTATTGCAAAAAAGTGAATACTGGAGTGCCTCAGAGATCTGTACTGAGACTAGTGATTTTTAACATATTTATAAGTGATCTGTAAAAGAGAATATGTCGTGAGGTGATCAAATGTGCAGATGACTCAAAATTATTCAAAGCTGTTATATCACAAGCAGATTGTGAAAAATTGCAGGAGGATCTTGCAAGATTGAGAAAATGGGCAAATAAAATTAGCAAAAATTAAGGTGCAGTAAAGGCAAATTCTCTGCAGTCAATGCAGGGGATGTGCTCAGCATCTGCCCTTCATTTAACGCCTCAGAAGCAGGTATAAATGTTAACACGTAAAATACCCACAAACATGCTTATTTTCTAAAATACATGCATACATTTTGACTTCGACAACACTCTACCCAAACACATCCCCTAAAATTTCATACCCTTTTTCATAAAAGTATGCGTCTTTTTTTTTGCGTATACCTTTATGCCTGGAGTAATTTTATTAGAGACCCTTTACACATGTAGACTAGCATGCATGTGCCGAAATGCCTTTAAAAGTGACCATCTATCTGTATTTGTAGTGGCATTGAATAGATAGATAGATAAAGGGATAGAAAGCACCATCATATATAGAGTTATTTGGATGGTAGCTGAATATCAGCACTTTCTGGATAATTTTTTGGCCTGCTGTCACTCCATCCCAATCCTGACCCCCTTGTTATATTGAAAATATCAAGGCATTCAATCAGATTTATTGTCCAATACCATCTATTTATGATTTGAAAGTCTACAGAGAAGAAGTTACTGCATATGTTCATCATTTGCAAACGTATACCTTCTTTTGAATATTGGCTGGTAAAATAATAATAGGCATTTATAACTACTTTTACCCATCAAATTCCAGGCAGAGTACAATATCAAATCAAAGAAGACAGTTACAGGGGAATACACAATGTTGCAAATAATAAAATACAGAAACAATGAATATAAATATAGGTCACCATTCCTACATTATCCATTAGATCACTGATGTCTAAAATTATGAGTCAGTCATTAATCATACCAAAGTCAATAGATGTTCAAGGAACTACGTTTTTGGCTTCTAGTGCAATGACATTTAAGGGAGTATTTTTTAAAGTATGCACGTCAGGCTGATGGTGTGTACTTTCAGAGTGGGTGAGAACAGGAGCAGAGCTTGGACAGAGCATAAATTTATATATGCAAGTTATAAAACTGCCTAGGGTTTACATAAGTGCTGGCGCCTAGGTTTGGCATGCATATCTTATGACTTACACCCCCTATTTCATAAAGGAAAGTAGGTGCCAGCATTTCTTTATAAAATAGGCACAATTTGCATGCAGTGGTGACCCTTATAAAATTTCCCTCCTAAAGGCTCATTTTGCATAAAACATTGGAGTAGGAATTGGAACATAGTTCTGATGGTATTTTACAAAAGGCTCTGCCAAATATGGAATCTTTTGCAAAATACATATAGGGACAGGCAGGAGAGTGCATGAGGACATGTACTTGTGGCACAGCAGGAACAGCCATTTTGCAAATGTGCATATGCACAAAATAAGGTCATTAACTTAACAGTTTTCATGTATAAGTGTACCTATACATAGAAGCAGCAGTTTTACAACTTCCACATATAAATGCCAGCACTTATGTGTGCTGGGGGTAATTTTCCTACATGGAAAATCCAGTGTTATACTTGCAAAAGAGCTTTAAATAACTGCTTCATGGGGCACGGGTAGCGGCAAGAATGCACGCACTTCTACGCAGACTGCATGTAGGTGAGTTATGGGGTGGGGTTTGGATGGAGTGTGGGCAGAGCTGTGAAGTAGAAGTGTAAGGGGATATTCAAAGGCATCTGCACGATTCACAGACCTGCAGACCATTTAAATGCTGCACGACAGAATATTCATCAGCACTAACATGGTTAGTGTCGCTGAATATCCACAGGTGCTGCGGCTGCATGCCTCGATGCTAACTGGTTAACACTGAGGTGTGCTGGGACATTCTGGGGCAGCACCCATAGATAACTGGGCAGTTTCGATTTTCACTGACTTTCCAGTTACCGACATGTGGCAAACGTCAGGCGCAGTAAAGGCTAGACTAACTTACATCGCAGAAGGTAAGCGGCCAACCCAAATATTCAGTCAGTGCTGGGGCCTAGATATGGCGGTGGCTAGCCACTGTAGATCAGCTAACCACCACCGCTGAATATCCCTCCCCCATAGGTTATAAAATACAGACCTATGCACATACTTCACCCACATACATGTACCCCTGTGCACAGGTGCTTCTAAATGAGATTTCTGCAGGATTTTGCTAGTATCTTATAAAGACATATAGGCACCTAGGTGTCTTTATAAATGACCCATCTGGGGCCATTTTACAAACCTAAACATTTAAGTGCTGCCATTGAATTAGTAAGGCCACAACTTTTTTTATTTTAAAGAATTTGAAGGCAGAAATAATTTTAAAAAAGGGAGAATTGCTTCCTTAGTTCCTCATATATAATCCTGGCTGAAAAGAGCCGTTTAAAAAAACAAACAAACTGTGCTTTCCTCTGAGCAATTGCATAACTTGAAAGTGAAATTTGTTTGAGTATACATGTATTCCCTTTGTAAGATGGGGAATTGGAATGCACCTGCCAATTTTCAACCCACCCAAACCACACCTATACCAAGCATCCTTGCTATCTGTGCCATCTTAGAGGGAGGAGTGGCTGGGCCAGGTTACCTCTAGGCCAGAGGTTCAATTCCCACATAGGGACAAGTAACCTCAGGCTGGAGAGACTGGGGTCTCTAGTCCCATGGCCTTGGGCAAACCACTTAACCCTCCATTGCCTCAGGTACACTTAGGGGTATGTTTACTAAACCTTCTTAATGTGCGCCCAGCGTTAGTGTGCAGGATGCCATATAAGGAGTGGGTGTTTCAGTTTAAAGTAGCAAAACGGGATTAGCGCACGCGCTCTTGTGCACTGCACGCTCTTGTGTGCCGCGCACATTAGCGCACAAGTAACGTGCGCGGGAAGCATAAGCAGGCGCGCTGATGTGCAAATAGAGAAACAGGGCTGCAGTACAATGGTGAAGACACTGACAGATGATGCAGGGGTCATGAGTTCAATCCCCCACTGTGCCCAATGAATAAGGCTGGCTGAGGCACTGCCATTTATGTGTAATATTGCATTATGAGGCATTTTAATTTTATTTTAATTACTGCTGCTAGCAAACACACTCTCAAAGTGCTGTAACATAAGGTGCTGCATAAGGCACCCCATAAGGTACCCCAGAAGGCACATTTTAAAGTGCACTGTCCGCCAAGGCACACTACAATGTTGCTTAAAGGGTGGCCTATAGGGCGCCATATAGGGTGCCCTATGAGGCACGGCAAGGTCATAGCACTGTTTTTGATGGCAGCACTGTGCATTTAAACACATGAAAATCTTAAGTAGGTGTGCTGACACACAAGGAGGAACAGCAGTGTAGCACAATGGTTAAGGCATTGACTGATGATACAGGGGTCATGAGTTTGATCCCCAGTGTGCCTAATACTTAAGGCTGGCTGAAGTATCAGCTTTGACATGTAAGTATTGTTTCCTGCTGCACTTTATTTGTATTTTATTAATTGCTGCCAGCAAACACACCCTCATGTGCCGTAACCTAAGGTGCTGCATAACAAAAGTGGAACTATGAAGCCGACCTGTGTAAATGTAATTATTATAAATATGTAAATATGGAAACCTAACCTTGAAGTGTCTAACCCTGCGTGTGTGTGCCTAACCCTAAATCTATGTATATATGATCCAATTTTCCTGTCCTGATTTGACATCTCCCAAATTTGTAATCAAACCGCTGCTGATCGCTGGAAGTAGCGGTATATAAGTGTAAACTAAATAAAATAAAATAAATAAATAAGGCACCCTATAAGGCACTCCATAGGGCACATTATAAAGTTCACTGTCCGCCACGGCACCCTATAATGTCCCCTATAGGGCACCCTATAAGTCACTCCATAGGATACTGTATAGTGCACCTTATATGGACGGTAACCATAAGGTGCCCTATAGGGCGCCCTATAAAGCGCCCTCGGAGGCACCTTATGGGTACAGTACGCAGAGAGTGTTTTTGCTGGCAGCACTAATGTACATTAAAAATAGATAATGCTTTGGACAGCCCTATCAAATAATTCCACTGTGGGTTTGAACCCATGACCTCTGGCTCCACTGGCAGTGAAGTAACCACTTGCAGTGAAGTAACCACTTGCAGTGAAGTAACCAGTGGGCTACAGCTCTATAACTGCCAGCAAGCCCCTGGCTGGCTGCAGAAGGACTGCACGTCACCACACAAACAGTCTGCTGTGGTCACCAGGATAAGGTTAGCCCACCCGTACCCATGATGCACTGCACATGCAAATCAGCCATCTACAGATGAACACAAGATGGGGTATGCACCCCCCACAGCACCTCGGCCTGGTAGGGGGTACTGACCATGTGTGTTACTGGTACAGAGTAGCTACACACCGTCACATTGTGCGGGTACTGTGCTCACCCTGAGGGTGCGGTGGGGCGCCCAGCACAAGGTCCACAGCACCTTCCATGACAGCAATAGGCCATGCTGTAGGTCCCCAGCAGTCCTAGTATGCGAGATAGGTAGTTCCTGCAGACACACTTTGGATACATCTGTATTTCTCAGTCAGGTTTGACCCTTATGGACCCATAGGCAGATTATGTACCACCACCCAACCCACCCTCTGGGGCTGAGGGTGGGAAACAGGGTCTTCCCACCGACAAATCCACATTTTACATCCCTGCAATAGCAGCAGAAGAGGGGACCACCAACTGCAGTCCTGCTGGGGAACAGACATACTACAGGGCAGTCAATGCAGCTCTGTACACATCTATAAAGCAATAGCAGACAGACATTAGGCCCAGAAATACTCAGCTGCACCCCACCACAATCTGATACTCTCCTGCAGCCACTGCACCCTGCAAGGTGTTCCAGCAAGACACACACTAGCTGCAGACAGTCTGATAGCTAGTCCATAGGGCAGGGGTGTCCAAACCTGTCCTGGAGGGCCACAATCCTGGCAGGTTTTTGGGATAGCCCTAATGAATATGCATGAGATATATATGCATTAGAGATATCCTCCCAACCTGACTGTTGTGGCCCTCCAGTACTGGATTGGGAGACCCCTGCCTTACACCTCTGTCATTTAAGATTGTGAGTGCGCAAGGTACAGATGTCCTAGACATCAAAAGGGTAGACAGAATTTGTCACATTGCTCCTTGATTCTCACCACCACCAAAAAGTTGTCTAATAGACAACATTTTGGTGGTGGTGAGAAGTGAGGAGGAATGTGACAAAGTCTATCTACCCTTTTGATATCTAGGACATCTGTACCTTGCGCACTCACAATCTTAAATGACAGAGGTGTAAGGCAGGGGTCTCCCAATCCAGTACTGGAGGGCCACAAACCAGTCAGGTTGGGAGGATATCTCTAATGCATATATATCTCATGCATATTCATTAGGGCTATCCCAAAAACCTGCCAGGATTGTGGCCCTCCAGGACAGGTTTGGACACCCCTGCCATAGGGTATGTTCCTGGGAGGAGATGCATGCACCCAGAACTGGGATGTCAGCATACACACCAAGCAGATAAGTCACTGATTGGGCCCCAAAAGGGAACCCAGAAATATCACATGAAAAAATATTATAGGGCAGTATGGGGGAACCTAGCCATGCCATGGTCCCTGCTCAGTCAGGGTGAGAGTGAACTCCCAGCAGGACATACTGTGTCCACCCTGTCTGTGCAGGTGGTGGCCGGGCACTACAATGTCCCAGCCATTGCCCTATGCCCTGTGCAGATGCATCCTGGCCAGACCACCCTGTCCGGGCCATACCTATGGTACCTTGCTCCTCATTATGAACATTGGCAGGCCAATACTGGCAACAGTGCTGGCAGTGTGGGCTGTGGAGGGTGTTTGCAGCCACCACACACTGGATAGACAGACACACACGCCCACACCTATGCCAGCATTGTGCTACTTTAGAGGTGTTTAGCAGCCCTGGTCACCACACCAGTCCTGGGCACAGTGCAGGCATGGATATGGTATGCAAAACTGTTGGGGGTCACTCCCCAGGGTGGTAAACACTGTCAGAGACCAGACCTGAAGCACACCCCACAGACATCAGAAAGGTTGCTATAATGGAGCTCAATCAGCAAACTGTGCTTAACGTAGGAATTGCTATCTGCCAGTAATCATAGCAACCTTTTGATAGCTGTGTACTGTATTCCCAGGTGTAGGGTGGCATTGCTAAGGTATGCAAGTGCTGGTATTCGGAGATGCACACAGGGCCCAATGTCCTGACTCTCCAGGGGGCATTGGCTAATGGAGCCTGTGGGTGTGGGTGTGTCTGCCCCTGTTGGCTGCTGCTTTACGGCAGAGGTTCCCAACTCCAGTCCTGGTGTGCCAAACACTGTTCGGGTTTTCATGCCATCCCTCATAAATATGCATGAGATACATCTGCATACCATGGGGTTGGTGCATAGATATGCAGCACAGGCATCTTTATTAGAGGCAGCATGGAACCTGAATGGTGTTTGGCCCTCCAGGACTGCATTTGGGAGACTCTGCTCTAGGTAATGCGCCTGTTTATGGAGTCTGTGCTCTGTAGGGTAAAATGTAGGTGTTTTGGGCATGTTTATGCCATCTGCAATAAAGGTTCTGTCTGTATTAGCATGTTGTAGTAGTGGGTAAAATATGGGAACTGGGTTGGCAGGCACCATAGCTCGGGCTCGAACCTGTGACCTTCTGCCTCCAAACACACTGGTTGTGTGCACTGCACCACTGTGTTGCCACAGAGACAGTGCATTCCCTGGTGATACCATGACTGTTTGACCGGCAGGGCCTGTGTTGCAGTGCATGGCACCCACCTACACAGGGCTAGGCCATGGTCTGCTCTGGGCAGCTGCCACTGACCTCCTCCACCACCAGTACCCCTCTGCCACCACGCTGACATGCCCTTCTGCTGGTGGTGCTGGTGGTGTGCAGTCTCAAGCCATCCAGTGTGCAGGTAGGCGGCTGCCTATGGTGCGTGTTCTGGGGTAGGGGTGCCTGTATAGGCGTCCACGCTTCCCCCCAACACCGCCTGCCAATGTTCTGTGCCCTTGGAGGTATCTGCTGGGTACTATCCCCTGTGACACTGTAATAAACACTCTCGTGCCCATGTTGGGCCCTCATCAGTTGCTGTCTGGCTGCTGTTCAGTTTCAGCATTCCTAAGTGCCACCTAGGCATCTGCCTAGTCCGCACTGTGCCCCAGCTGCACCACAGCATGTGCCGCCTGCAGCCCTCTGTATCCACTTTCCCAGCATCTGTCCAGTTGACCATTCCGACATGCCCGCCCTGCTGTTGTGGAACATGTGCATGCCATAGGTAACCTGTCCAATGGAGAGGGAAACCCTGATCAGTGCTATTTCACTGTGGGATCATTCACCTTTTATGGGGACGGAGCGTAGACCCTTCCAAAATTCATATTTATTTTTTGGGGCTTTCTTGGGAGTGTTTTTGATGTTTCCCATTACTATCACTATTGCCCAGCTTGATTATGATTTTTTTTTATTTTGTTGGGGTCATTTTCAATGTTTATTTGCAATTTTGTTCCGTGCACATGTATCACACTTATCACTTTTTTGTAGGTTTCCCTGGTTTTGCTGTACATTGCTGACAGAAATGGGTTTTTTTCCCTTTAAATCAGCTCTAACGCGAGGTTTTCACTTGCATTAGTTTTGGCCTCGGATTTCACATCGTTAGTGTGCGGGGAGCTTCTCCCCTCCCACTCTCCACCCATTGACCCCTTCAGAAGTTAACTGAAATAATTATTATGTTAGAAATTTGGGGCCAATGTCCAGCTAACCTTTGAACAGACAACTTGAAATCCAATCAAAATTGAATCAATTAAAAAGATGAGATCAGAGGAGTAGTAAGGCCTTGGTAATCTCTTAACTGTTTTAAGTTAGACTATAGAAATAGCAGGTGTAAAGATAACCAGATAATGTATAGCATTATCTTTATCCAGGAATATCTAAAGTCTATGACCTAACCAGTTATGTCTTTAAATGGTATGGGCCTGATATTCAAAGGATTTATGGGCCCGATATTCACCTGTGCTGATTTTGGAAGGGCTATGTGCTTTGTTGGCACATAGCCCTCCCCACCAACCCCCTAAACCAGATATTCAATGCTGCGGCAACAGCATGAAATATCTGGTGATTGCTGCAAAAGCCGGAAGTTGCTGATCATAACCGGGCAGCAGCAATATTGGATGCTGCTCGGTTAGCGATCTGCGCTGTAAAGATAGATGAGGGTTTTCCTTGCCTATCTTTAAGGCGGAAATTACTAACCAGGCAGCATCCAATATTGCTGGTGGTGCACCATGGGAGGGTTTAAAATATGAAAAACAGGCATCTGTTCTCGCCTCTCAGATTTTCCAGTGGGTGCTGGAGTAGCAGCTATGCGCAAGGTAGTAGAAAAGGACTGGAGCTTGTACAAGGGGAGGATGAGGCTGGGGAATTTGAGAAAGGGCCTTATGCTGTTGCTGGGGCTCGGAGAAAGGAGGCTGGTACTGTTGCCGGGGCTGGGAAAAGGGGCTGGTACTGAAACATTTAGTTTTCCATTAAATGGAATCCAACTGGAATTCACCTAAAAAGCACAATGTTTTTTCAATGCAAAAATACCAGTAAACTCCTATTTTTCTGCCCTTGGGAAAGCACTTGTCTAAAAATATTTAAAATTCCAAATGATAAATGCCTAGGATCAGAAGCCCTAATTATAAGGGATGAGTCTCATATGGTATTTTCTGATATTCAAAGTTGCTCTTATTACGCTATCGTTAGATACAATTGGGTGGAAGAAATGTGCTGAGCATAAATTATTGAGTTTGGAATGTGATATATAGGGCGGCACCATCAGATAAGAGCAGGTCTGCCCACTCTGTCATATGCTTGTGACTTAAATCCAGTTCCCTTGCTGACTTCCTACATTTCAAATCCATGGTTTTCTCCTTGCAGACAGACATAGCACCTGCTAAGCAAGAGTATTATATCAATCTTAAAAACTTTCTTGCCTCTGACCCTCGCTGTCTCTTCATAACACTCAATTCTCTTCTCAAAGTATCTCTGCCCCATACCCCTCCTTTTCTCTATGCCCAAACTTTGATTGATTATTTCTATGATAAGGTTCACAAGATTAATCTGGAGTTTTTGACAGCATCACCTGCACCTCAATCACCTCTCCCCTTTCACTCACAAATCCTTCCTTCAACCTCTGTCATCCTTTCTTCCTTTTCTAAAATCACTGAAGAGGAAACTGCAAATCTTCTCTCTTCCTCTAAACTTACTACTTATTCTTTTGATCCCATTCCCACCCATATAATAAGATTTATCATTCCTGCTGTTATCCCCTCCCTTTGTCATTTATTTATTTACATTCTCTTATATACCGCACTATTCTGCATCAGTGCGGTTTACATTGAACAAACTGAAATTACATTGAACAGGGCATTATAACTTGGAGATAACTATTTTACAGGGAACATATCCTCAACCTACTGCTTTCCACAATATCTATTCATATCCTCAACCTACTGCTTTCCACAATATCTGTTCATATCCTCAACCTACTGCTTTCCACAATATCTGTTCCTCCAACCTCAAATATGCTGTGTTTACACCTCTCCTCAAAAAAACTTTACTGGACCCTACCTGCCTGTCCAGTTATTGGCTATCTCCCTTTGGTATCTATGCTACTCGAACATGCTCTTTACCGCTGCCTTCAAACCATTCTGGATGCAGTGCAATCTGGCTCTCATTTTCTACATTCTATCGAAACTGCCCTTGCCAAAGTCTTCAGTGATCACGTCTTGGCCATATCCAAAGTCCTTTATTCAATCCTCATCCTTCTTGATCTATCTGCTGCTTTTGACACTGTTGACCACTGCCTTCTCCTCGATACCCTGTTTCATTTGGCTTTAAGGACTCTATTCTGTATTGATTTTCCTCTTATTTCTCTCATCACACTTTTAGTATATGCTCTGGTGGATCTTCCTCCACTGCGATCCCCTTTTCAGTAAGTGTATCTCAGGGATCTGTATTGGGACAGATCACTCTATACTCATTCCCTTGGAAATCTAATCTCATCTCATGGTTTTCAGTACCATCTTTATGCTGATAACTCTCAGATTTACCTCTCTTCCCCTGAAATCTTTTCAGCAATCAGAACCATATGTCAGCGGTTTGTCAGATATTCCTGCCTGGATGTCCCACCGGTGTCTAAAACTGAACATGGCCAAGCGGAGCTCATTATTACTACTACTACTACTACTACTTATCATTTGTATAACACTACAAGGCTTATGCAGCACTGTACAGACCCATGTAAAAGACTGTCCCTGCTCATTAGAGCTTACAATCTATTCAAGACAGAGAACACAGCAGCTGAGGACAAAGATAATTCTTCTTCTTCTGACCCAAAAATGCATTCATTCTGTTGCTCCTCATTACCTTTTCTCCTTCCTCTCTTCCTAAACCCCTCCTCGTGAACTCTGCTCTCCCTCTGGCTTTCTTTTCTCTATACTCTTCTCTTGCACTGCCAACTCAAGATTTCAATCCTTTCACCTTAATGCTCCTTATGCCTGAAACAAACTACCTCTACTCAGTAGGTGTTGGGGCTACTTGGAAATAGTGATCATGTATGATAGAGTTTGATTTAATAAATGGAGAAAAGATTACAAGGAAATCCACAGTATTATCTTTTAACTTTCAAAAGGGAGATTATGATAAAATGAGCAAAATAGTTGAGAAAAAAATAAAAACAGCAGCTGCAAAGGCTAAGGATTTACATTGAGCATGGGTGTTGTTTAAAACACTATCTTGGAAGCCCAGAACAGATGAAATCCTCACTTTAAGTAAAGTGAAAAGAAGTCCAAAAAAACACCAGAATGGTTTAAAGGTGAGGTCAGAGAGGATATTCCAGCCAAAAAAGCATCTGTCAGGAAATGGAAAAATGAGCCAAATGACAAAAACTGGAAACAACATAAGCACTGGCAAGTTAGATGCAAGGTATTGATAAGGCAGTCAAAGACAGAATTTGAAAAAAAAGCTTTCTGTGGAAGCAAAAATGCATAATAAAAACTTTTCAAGTACATTTGTAGCAAAAAAAACCTGTTAGAGAGTCAGTTGGACCATTAGATGATAGAGGAGTAAAAGAGGCACTAAGGGGTATGTGTACTAAACCGTCCTAATGTTACTGGCGCTAGTTGCAGCGTTAATGTGAAGAATGCCATATAAGGTAGTGGGCGTTCTGGCGGCAAGGTAGCAAGAATATGTATCGCGCGATAGTTGGCGCTGTGGTACATTAACACGTGTTAACCCTAAGTGCATGCCAGCGCAGTGTTAGAAGCTATAAAGCTGTAGCCCACTGGTTACCACAAAGACTGTGGAGGCAGAGGTCATGGGTTCAATCCTGCAGTGGTGTTATGTAAGAAGGCTGTCTGAGGCATTTCCTTCTAATTTAAATCAGTGCTGCTAGCAAAAATACCCTCACGGTGCTGTAACCTAAGACACTCCATAGGGCACATTATAAAGTGCCCTATCCGCTAAGGACCTTATAATGTGCCCTATAGGGTGCATTATGAGGCACCTTAGTCTAGGGCAATGTGAGGGGTGAGGGTGTTTCTGCTGGAAGCACTGATTTAAATTAAAAGGAAAAGCCTCAGACAGCCTTATTAAATAACACATCTGTGGGGGATCAAACCCATGACCTCTCGCTGTTACAGTCATTGATGTAACCAGTGGGCTGCAGCTCTATAGCATCTAATGCAGTGTGGGCTGGGTATAGAAAGACTGCAGGTCACCGCACAACCTGTTTGCTGTGGTTACCAAGATAGGGTAAACCCACCCATACCCATGATGCACTGCACATGCAGATCAGCAGCCTACATCCAATCACAAGATGGGGTATGCGCTTCTATAGCACCCCGGCCTGGTAGGGGGAACTGACCATATGTGGTACTGGCACAGAGTAGCTACAGACCGTGACATTGTGCGGTTCCTGTGTTCACCCTGAGGTCGAGGTGGAGCGCCCAGCACCAGGTCCACAGCACCTGGCTTGATTGAGATAGGCTGTGCTGCAGGTTCCCATCAGTGTCAGTGTATGATAGGTAGGTCTTGCAGACACACCTTGGATATACCTGTGTCTGTCTGTATTTCCCAGTCACATCTAGCCCTTGTGGATTATGATGTACCCAGAATAGTGTATATCCTGTGCGGTTACATGTTATACGAGGAGGGTAATGTTTAGACCCAAAAGCAGATGATGTAGCACCACCCAGCTGGCCCGATGTGGATCTGGGTGGGGGACAGGATCTCCCACCAACAGATCCACATTCTACATCTCTGCAATGGTAGCAGTAGAGGGGACCAGCAATCCCAGTCCTGCTGGGGAGTAGGCACCCTACAGGGCAGTCAATGCAGATATGTATGCAACACATAGGGCACTGGCAGACAGGCAATAGGCCTGGAAAAGCTCAGCTGCTGCCCCATGCTCCTGCTCCTCCTGACATTCACCAGCAGAGAACACAGTCCATCTCCACCCGCTGCACCCTGCAAGGTGGCCCAGCCATACACATGCTAAAAGAATCCACCATCAAGAACATTCATAATCACCATGAACACATTACGATTCTATTACACAATATAGTTTAAATAATCTATAAGCGTCTTTGTTGATATGTATATAGTTACCCTGTTACTTCCAAGTTACAATCCCTGTTTAATGTAAGCAAAAGATTTTGTTCTATTGCAAATGTTGTTACAACGTAAACCGCACTGATTCTAAATAGCAGAGTATGTAAGAATTTGTAATAAATAATAAATAAATAAAATGCTAACTGCAGACAGTCTGCTAGCTAGCACATAGTGCATGCTCCTAGAGAAAGTGTGTGCACCCAAAAATGGGATGTGAGCACACACACCAAGCAGGTGTCAGTGATTGGGCACAAAAAAAGGGAACTCATAGACATCACTTAAGAAAAATACTGTATTGCACTATGGGGGAACCTAGCCATGCCATGGTCACTGCTCAGTCAGGGCGAGAGTGACACCCCCCCCCCGCATGACATGCTGTGGCCACCCTGTCCGTGCAGGTGGTGGTCGGACACTACAGTGTCCCAGCCATTGTCCTACATCCTGTGCAGATGCATCCTGCCCAGGCCGCCCTGTCCGGGCCATACCCACAGTACCATGCTCCTCATTATGCACGTTGGCAGGCTAACACTGGAAACATGCAAGCATTGTGGGCTCAGTAAGGTGTAGGAAGACACATAATACTGGATAGACATACAAGCACTCCCACACTTATTTCAGCATTGTGCAAACATAGAGGTGGTTGGCAGCCTTGGCCACCACACCAGCCCTGGGCACAGTGCAGGCATTGCTATGTTACTCAATACTGTTATGGTCACTCCCTGGGGTGGTAAACACTGTCAGAAACAAAAACTGAAACACACTCCACAGATATCAAAAGGGTGCTATGATGAATCTCTGTCAACAAATTGTGTTTAACTTAGGATTTGTTATCTGACATTATTCATAGCAATCTTTTGATTTATGTGGAACGTGCTTCCAGATTTAAGACGGCATTGCTAAGGTATGCATGTGCTAGTATTGGTATATGCTGCTCCACACAGGGCCCAACAGCCTGACTCTCCATGAGCAGTTGGATAGTGGAGCCTGTGGGTGTGGGTGTTTATGCCCCTGTTGGCTGCAGCTCTAGGGCAGAGGTTCCCAACTCCAGTCCTGGTGGGCCAGACATGATTCAGGTTTTCATGCTGTCCCTAATGAATATGCATGAGATACATTTGCATACAATGGGGGCAGTGCATACGAATGCATCTTATGCATATTTATTAGGGACAGAATGAACACCTTAATGGTGTTTGGCCCTCAAGGACTGCAGTTGGAACCTCTGCTCTAGGGATTGCACATGCTTATGGTGTATGTGCTCTGTAGGGTAATATATAGGTGTTTATGGCATGTTTACTTTATCTGCAATAAAGGTTCTGTCTTTATTACCATGGTTTAGTACTGGGTAAAATATAGGGACATGGTCTGCAGGAGCCACAGCTGGGACTTGAACCTGTGGCCTTCTGCCCCTGAATACACTGGCTGGGTGTACTGCACCAAACTGTTGTCACAGAGGCAGATCATTCCCTGGGGATAACATGACTGTCAGACAGACCTTGTCTGTTGCAGTGCACGGCACCCACCTAATCAGGGCTTGGCCTTGGTCTGCTGTGGGCAGATGCCACTGCCCCCTCCTCCACCAGCAGCCCTTCGCCACCATGCTGACATGCCCTTGTGCCGGTGGTGCTGGTGGTGCGCAGTCCCAGGCCATCCAGTGTGCCAGTAGGTGGCTGCCTATGGTGCGTGATATGGGATAGGGGTGCCTGCCTAGACATCCATGCTTCCCCCGGCACCGCTGCCAATGTTATGTGACCTTTGCGGTACTTGCTGGGTACTGTCCCCTGGGACACTGTGGGACACACACTCGTGGACATGTTTGCCCTTGGTCAGTTGCTGTCTTGCTGGTTTTCCATTTCTACATTCCTATGTGTCACCTAGGTATCTGTCTAGTCCACACTGTGCCCCAGCTGGCCCACTGCATGTGCCGGCTGCAGCCCCCTTTACCCCATTTACACCATCACCATAGTGCCCTTTCCTACGTGGCCACTCTGCTGTTGCTGCACATGTGAAAGCCACATAAGCAAGCTGTCCAATATACAATACAGCAAACCCTCATCAACACTATTAATGTTGAAACATTCACTTTGTTGGGGGAATCAGAATTGACCCTTCCAAAAGTGACATCTTCCTTTTTATTCTTTATGGGTAGTGTTGATCACCGTTTATCAATGTTTTTTCTATTGGCCAGCTCGGTGTTTTGTATTTCTATTTTGGTTCTGGTCATTATCTCTCTGGTTTTTGAATGTTTTGTTACTGCACATGTATCACTACTATCACTTATCTGGGTCTCCCTGCCTTTGCTGTACATTGCTGACTGAACTGGTTTCTCTCTCCTGCAAATGTGCCTCTAACGCAAGGTTTTCATTGGCGTTAATTTTCAGACCCTGATTTCACAGTGTTAGTGTGCCTGGGGCCTCTCCCTGCCCACTCTCCGCCCATTGACCCCTTATCCCCGCCCTCTCGGGAGCCTTACTCCACCCTCTGCGCACCTTAACGCCGCCGGAGACGTTATCGCGCGATACGTGACGTTATCGCACGGTAATGTCTCCCCCTGAATTATCTCTCTCCTCTCCAATCCATTCAAAACTCAATCATGAGGGTAATCCTCCACAAGAGTCACTATGCTCACATAACCCCTCTTCTCAAGTCACTTCATTGGCACCCTATCCATTTCCTCATCCAGTTCAAACTTCTCTTTCTGAACTGCAAGTGCATTCACTCTGCTGTTCCTCATTACCTCTCCATTCTTCTCTCCTTAAACTCTTCCTCGGGAACTTCACTCATCAGACAAATCTATTCTATCTGTGCCCTTCTCTTACACTGTCAACTCCAGGCTGCGTTCTTTCCACCTTGCTGCACAGTATGCCTGGAACAGACTGCCTGAATCAGTGCATCAGGCTAAAAACAAAGTTTGAAATGCCTGTATGCAAATTCTGGAAGTCTAAAAAATAAGATGGGAGAGTTAGAATGTATAGCAATGAATGAAAGGTTCGATATAATTGGCATTTCAGAGATCTGGTGAAAAGAGGTTAACTAATGGGACACTTTGATACCAAGCTACAAACTATATCACAATGATAGAGTAGATCACATTGGTGGAGAAGTGGTTCTGTATGTTAAAGAGGACATCAAGTCAAACAGGTAAAGATGTTGTAGGAAACAAAATACACTGTAGAATCTCTATGGATAGAAATTCCATGTAAAAATGGGAAGGGGATGGCAGTGGGGGTGTACTACCGTCTGCATGGACAGAATGAATAGACAGATGATGAAATGCTAACAAAAATTAGGGAAGCTAGCAAAGTTTATAACACTGGAATAATGGGAGATTTTGATTACCCTGGTATTGACTAGGGGCGGCATGCAGAGTCCCTAATAGTGGGGTTGGACATCCTGGATTGATATCCAACCCCTGCTATTTGTCGGGACCCGATTCCTGGTCCAGAGCTCCCTACATATTCATGGCCACTGTGTGGGGTGCTCTGGATGGGGGCGTGAAGGGGCAGGCGGGGTAGCAGACAAGGTGGGATGAGGAGGGACCCAGACCCCAGATGTACAGGGCCTATTCTGGTTGCAGCCCTGTACGTCTGGACTGGTTGAAATGGACAGGTGACTTATTCTACCTCGGGGTGGAATAAGTCACCACAACTATGACGATCTGCAGTGGCAAACCCCTCCCCCTGAAAGGTAGGGAAGATGCAGGAGGTTCCCCACAGCCCGACCCTGACCTCGTCAGGCCCAGTTGGGGGTCGGGCAGTGGGGATAGCAAGCTATTCTGGGTCCAGGGTGAGCGTGGCTACTGCATGGTGTCCCAGTGCCATGGTGACAGGATACCACAGTACCGGGCTTCATGCAGGAACTGTGGCAGGATTGGACGGGGAGGGAGCAGGGTGTCCAAGGACCCTGAATCAGGGGAACCCCCTGCCTGTCCAAGCCCTTTGCACCCAATTCTGATCCTGCAGGGCTGTCTAGCTCCCACAGGATCAGAACCAGGTACAAATCCGGCCCATCCAGATTTTGAATGCAAGGACGGGCCGGATGGGCCCCTTTCTACATGGGGCTCCATGTCAATGTCACATTAGGACATGCTAGGGAGATAAGTATCTAGGTAAAGTATATGACTGCTTCATGGAGCAGCTGGTTCAGGAACTGACACACTGGGACGCTATAAAAGACCTAGTCCTCAGTGGAATGCAGGATCTAGTGCGAGCGGTACTGCTTGGCAATAGCAATCATAACATGATCACAATTGATTTAATAAATGGAGGAAGGATAGCAAGGAAATTGACTATGCTAGTATTTAACTTTCAAAAAGGAGATGATTTGTTTTTAAACAACACCCATGCTTGATGTAAATCTTTAACCTTTGCAACTGCTCCTTTTAGTTTTTTCTTCATAGTATCCCTTTTAAAAGTTAAAAGGTACTACTGTGGATTTCCTTACTATCCTTCCTCCATTTATTAAATCAAACGTGATCATGCTATGATCACTATAAGTGGTCCCAACACCCTTATCTCTTGCACCATTTATTGTGATCCACTAAGGCAGTGTTTCCCAACCCAGTCCTACGGGGCACACCGGCCAGTCAGGTTTTCGGGATATCCCTAATGACTATGCATGAGATATATATGCATTAGAGATATCCTGCCAACCTGACTGGTTTGTGGCCCTCCAGGGCTGGATTTGGAGACCCCTGCCTTACACCTTTGTCATTTAAGATTGTGAGTGGGCAAGGTGCAGATGTCCTAGACATCGAAAGGGTATATAGAATGTGACACATTCCTCCTCGATTCTCACCACCACCAAAAAGTTGTCTAATAGACAATATTTTGGTGGTGGTGAGAATCGAGGAGGAATGTGTCACATTCTATATACCCTTTCGATGTCTAGGACATCTGCACCTTGCCCACTCACAATCTTAAATGACAGAGGTGTAAGGCAGGGGTCTCCAAATCCAGCCCTGGAGGGCCACAAACCAGTCAGGTTGGCAGGATATCTCTAATGCATATATATCTCATGCATAGTCATTAGGGATATCCCGAAAACCTGACTGGCCGGTGTGCCCCGTAGGACTGGGTTGGGAAACACTGCACTAAGGACTAGGTCCAAAATGGCTTCCCTTCTCTTAGATTCATGAACCAGCTGCTCCAAGAAGCAGTCATTCATTTCATCTAGAAACTTTATCTCCCTAGCATGTTCTGCCATGACACTGACCCAGTCGATACTGGGGTAATTGAAATCACCAATTATTACTGTACTGTAATTTTTGTTAGCTTCCCTGATTTCTTTAAGCATTTCATCATCCATTTGTTCACTCTGGCCTGGCGGTCAATAGTACACCCCCACTGCTAGTTGTTTACCTCTTCAAAAAGTAGAAAGACTAGGGGACATGTAATGAAGTTACAATGTAACACATTTAAGACTAATTGAAGAAAATATTGTTTCACTCAATGCATAATCAAGCTCTGGAATTCTTTACTAGAGGATGTAGTAAAAGAGGTTAGTGTAGCTAAATTTAAAAGAGGTTTGGACAGGTTTCTGAATGAAAAGTCTATAAACCACTATTAAATAGGACCAGGGAAATCCACTGCTTACCTATTGGACAAGCAACATGGAATCTGGATACCTTCAGGAAACCTGCCAGGTACTTGTGACCTGGATTGGCCACTGTTGGAAATAGGATACTGGGCTTGATGGACCCTTGGTCTGACCCAGTATGGCATATCTTATGTTCTTTGAGACTGCTTTTGTATCCTGATCCTTTATGCCCCTGTTTCATCCATATGTGAAGACCATCTCTAGTCCCCTCTGTTATGTTTCTGTCCTACTTAGATTATAAACACTAATAAGCAGGGTCTGTCTCCCAGAATGGATAGGTCATATGGTCTTTATCTGCCATCATGTTTCTATGTATATGTACAGTGTTGTTTTGCCTACTTGCACTATACAAACAATAAAGGGTTCATTCCAGAACATGATTAAAGGGTTTTTACGTGTCAGAGGGATTTTTATGTGCCGAAAAAATCCCAGATTGTATTCCAAAACATAGAAACATGATGGCAGAAAAAGACCACAAGGCCTATCTAGTCTGCCCTTCCTTATCGACTACTACAATAGTCCCCCCTTTTCCCTTAGAGATCCTCTGTGTTTGTCCCATGCATATCCATGGAGCTAGCATGGGGATCTCAGAACATGAGGGAGAGGGTGAAATGGGGTGTGATTAGCTGCGAAAACATAGAAAGAATATTCAGGAAAGGCATGTTTATGTCTTAAGTGTTTCCCGGAAAAGTCCACATTATTCCTGCTGAAACGTGGTATAAGAAAATATTCTGCTGTGCTCTGCAATGCATCCCATAGAGAAGAATGGTTGTGACAAGTGTGATTTAAACTGGTGTGACTGCAGTCAGAAAAAATACAAGATGCAGTCTTAAGGTGCAGGGGGCAGAAGTGAAGGAATGTTGTAGTAAAGAAACATTTCTAAACACCCATACAGAAATATTAAGAAGAGCAAGTGTTTATTCAGCACCTATGTGCTAAAGGAGCCAATGTATGGGATCCTAACAATTCCTATGTTCAGTTGATGTAGGGATAAAATAGACATGAGCAGGGAAAGGATGCTTTTGGGGTGAAAAACAGAGATCACTTCTGTAGTCCTAGTACCCCATGTGATTAAGTTATGTCCTAGCTGTAAAGAAATATTTCCGCATATCACTCTTGAATCTATCTCCCTTCACCCTCATCCCATGTCCCCTCGTAGCACAACTTGCTTTCAATTGAAAGAGGCTCTCTCCCTGAACATTTATGCCACGGAGGTATTTAAACATCTCATTCATATCACCTCTATCCCACCTTTCCTCTAAGGTGTACATATTAAGATCCTTAAGTCTGTCCTCATATGCTTTATAATGAAGCCCACTAATCATTTTAGTAGCCACCCTCTGCACCGACTCCATCCTGTTCACATCCTTTTGAAGGTGCGGTCTCCAGAATTGCACACCATACTCCAAATGAGGTCGCACCAAAGACTTATACAGAGGCATTATCACCTCCCATTTTCTGCTAGCCATTCCTCTCCGTATGCACCCAAGCATCCTTCTAGCTTTTGCCGTCACCTTTTCGACCTGTTTAGCTACTTTAAGCTCATCAGACACAACCACGCCTAGGTACCGCTCTTCTTTATTGGACAAAAGTACTTCACCTCCTATACTGTATTGCTCCCTTGGATTGCTGCAGCCCAAATGCATGACCTTACATTTTTTAACATTATATCCCAGCTGCCAAATTCTAGACCATTCTTCAAGCTTAGCTAGATCCCTCCTCATGTTATCTACACCTTCCTGGGTGTCTACTCTATTGCAGATTTTGGTATCATCTGCAAAGAGGCAAACCTTACCCGACAGCCCTTCCACTATATCACTAACAAAGATGTTAAAAAGAATCGGACCAAGGACAGATCCCTGGGGCACACCATTGGTAACATCCTTCTCCTCAGAGTGAGCTCCATTTACTTGTACTCTTTGTCGCCTCCCACCCAACCAATTTCTAACCCAAGCAGTAACTTTAGGGTCCATCCCTAGGGTGCTCAGTTTGTTTATAAGTCGCCTGTGAGGAACAGTGTCAAAGGCTTTACTGAAATCTAAATACACCACATCTAGAGCTCTCCCTCTGTCCAACTCCCTGGTCACCCAGTCCAAGAAATCAATCAGATTTGTCTGATAAGACCTGTCTCTGGTGAATCCATGCTGCCTCGGATCCTGTAATCCGCTGGACTCCAGAAACCTCATTATTTTCTCTTTCAGCAGCGTTTGCAATAATTTACTCACCACCGAAGTTAAACTAACCGGCCTGTAGTTTTCAACCACATCCTTACTTCTGCTTTTGTGTAAAGGCACCACATGAGCCTCTCTCCAGTCCTTTGGCACCACTCTCGACTCCAACGAGGCATTGAAAAGGTCAGTCAGTGGAGTTGCTAGAACGTCCCCAAGTTCCCTCAGTATTCTAGGGTGTATCCCATCCGGTCCCATTGATTTGTCTACTTTAAGTTGAGCTAGTTTCTCACGAACACAGTCTTCTGAAAATTGTTCAAGATGTCCCTCGCTTCTGTTCTTATTTGTGGGTGTTTTCTGAGGTCCTGCTCCTGGTCCTTCATCTGTGAACACAGAACAAAAATATTTGTTAAGCAATTCCGCTTTATCCTTATCAGCTTCTACATAATCCCCCCCCCCCTGCACCCTTGAGTCTGACAATACCACTTTTGCCCTTCCTCTTCTCACTAATATATCTGAAAAATGTCTTATCCCCCATTTTATTGCATTGGCTATTTCCTCCTCCTTTTGAAATTTTGCCTTCTTGACTTCTTTGCTAGCTTCTCTAAGTTTTTCCAAATACAGATGCCTGTCTTCCTCTCTCTGTGATCTCTTGTATTTCATGAAGGCCTCCCTCTTTTTCTTCACTTTTTCAGCTACTTCCTTTGAAATCCATTGCGGTCTCCAGTTCCTTTTGCCTTTATTTACCATTTTAACGAAAAGGTTGGTTGCCCTTAAAATACCCCCTTTCAGTTTTGCCCACTGTTTTTCTACATCCCCCAGCTGTTCCCATCCCACTAATGACTCCCTGAGGTATTGGCCCATCTTCGTAAAGTTAGTCTTCCTAAAGTCTAAGATCCTCACCTTTGAATGGATTCTAACAGCCCTAGTCCTAATACTGAACCACACCATCTGGTGATCACTGGATGCAAAATGATCTCCCACTACAACATCAGAAACACTTTCACCATTGGTAAGCACCAAGTCCAGTATGGCCCCTTCACGTGTGGGGTCTGTTACCAATTGTCTGAATAGTTCTCCCTGTAGAGAATCCAGGATCTCCTTACTTCTAGATGATACTGCAGCAGGAATGTGCCAATCAACATCTGGCATATTGAAATCTCCTATCAGTAGCACTTCCTCTTTCCTAGCAATGCTGCGTATGTCTTCAATTAACTCTCTGTCCACCTCTTCCTCTTGTGAGGGAGGTCTGTATATCACACCAATGCAAATAGATTTCTCTTTCCCTCTTTCTAGTTTAACCCACAATGCCTCCTCTCTCCCTTTTAAGCTCTGTAATTCCAAAGCTTTAATAGTAGTTTTTACAGATAGTGCCACTCCTCCTCCCCTTCTTCCTACCCTGTCCTTTCTGAATAAAGTATAGCCAGGTATAGTTACATCCCAGTCATGGTTTTCTGTGAACCATGTTTCTGTAACTGCCACTAAATCCAAGTCAGCCACTCCCACCAAAGCTTCAACTTCAGGGATCTTATTTCCCATGCTACTGGCATTAATACACACTGCTTTCCATATGTTACCCCTGTTACCCATTTCCATAAAGGTATTTAATGTATCACCTACCTGGGGGCTTTCACTTACCTGGCGGCTTTCTTCACCCATCCCCAACGAATCTAGTTTAAAGCCCTCTTCAGTAGATTAGCCAGTCTACTACCGAAGATGTGTTGACCTTTCTTGGACAGATGGATGCCATCTCTGCTCTGCAACCCTATGATCCTCACTTGCTGGCTTCTTTGTGAGATGTACGTATGAGTAATCCAATGGCTTTTTTTTAATACAAAATCTAACTCCCAAAGAAACTATTTCCTGAGAAGGGTTCATCATTCTCTTGGATTCATTTATTTACTACTCATCCATTTTCCTCTATGATCTATGCAATCTGCCTATGTTATGATGTAAGAACTAAAATATACCAAAGGTCCAGCAAGCTCAGCATCCATTTCCAACAGTCAATTCAGCTCCCTAGAAAATATCTAGCACATCTCAAACTGTACGTCCATCCTTGTTTCCCTTTTAAACTTGTCATATTATGTCTTTGGTGCCTACTAACATGCAAAAATTGACTTTTCAGGACATTCAACAAGCACAACAGGAAGATCCCTTGATTGGGAGTGTACTCAAGTCTGAGAAAAGAGGGTTGGATCCTTTATTAGGTATGCACAGGCATAGCCCATCACAGACCAGATCGTGGAGACTGTTGTCAAGCTATTTTGAGAGAAATTCCAAGCTTGCATACACTCTGATCAGGGGAGTGACTTTGAAAGCAGACTTATTAAGGGTTGTTCATTTGTTGCTTTTATTTTTATTTATTTATCCAGATTTGTATAGCTGTCCATTTGTCTGCAGCCATTTTAAGATGCAACTCTGTCTGTATCTCGTATGTCAATTTCAATATATGTATCCTGTGCATATAATTACACATTAAACAGTTTTCCCTTCTGAACCTCATTGGGAGAACATCTGCTGTATAAACCAACAAACTTGCAACATTAAGGAGATGTCAGATTTTATTTATTTATTTATTTATTTAACATTTCTTCTATACCGCGCTATTATAATCAGTGCGGTGTACATCGAACAAAACATACTACAATGCATACAAGCAACATTGAGTTTACATAGAACAGGAAAAGAAACATAGGACAACCAGGTTGGATGGATGTGGCTGGAATAAGAAAGTCACACATTCACTTCTCCCTACCATTCCCAAGGATATCCCTAGCCTGAGAGGTTTAACAGGACACTTTTAAATATGTTGGATACATTGAAGCCAGTTCAAAAGAGGAACTGAAGTCAGAATGTAAGTTATCTGGCACATGCCTACAACCACACTTACAATGATGCTATAGTATTTTCCCCCTACTATCAGATGTTTGGATGAGATTGATCTCTGTTTTGAAGTTGCGGCTGATGGGACATTTATCTCAGATCTTTTTAAGTTATATTAAAAAAAAGGTTAAAAGAACAATTGTGGGAAGCCAATAGGTTGGCTGCAAAATCTGTCTACATACTGAGTCAAAGAAACAAACAAACACGATATGACCAGAAGATAAGGCAGAGTGACTTGATAGAAGGAGATAGAGTTCTGTTAGAGAACTGAGGACTATCAAAGAAATCAAAGATCACTAACAAGTGGGGATCTATTCCTTATGCTGTTGAAGAAAAATTTAACAATTTACCTATTTATCAGATAAGACCAGAGTGGAAGGAGGGGTATAAAATACTGTAAACAAAAAACACCTCCTACCCATTGGGCAACTGGTGTTTACTCCAGAGGAAGCCCTAATAGCCTCTGAATCTCACCACCACTGGCCACGAATAAGATTAACAGTGAGATCTGAGACACTGACAACTCTGGAGACTGGAGGTACAGCCATTCAGGAACCAACCAAAACCCCTGGGTGCCCACTTGAAGACCAATGTGTGGGCATTATAGTGAAGATTTTGAGGAATTTAGTGGGGCTGAGCATGAGGTTCACTTGGGAACCACAGTATAGAGATTACATCACTGTAGCAACTGTACAATATAGGAATCTGCTGGAGCAGCCTTCCCAGACAGAAACCAAAAAATGGGAGGTCCAAGAGGCTTCCTGGGTTACTAGTGAAATTTGAGAGTCATCAGCATAAAAATGATAATGAAAAACATGGAAAGAAATAAGAGCACCTAGGAAGTAGGAATAGAGAAAGAAAAGGAAAGGGCCCAGAACAATCCCTTGGGGTACACCAACTAAGAGAGGGATGGCAGTAGGAGGAACCACCAGAACAGACACTGAAAGAGCAATTGGAGAGATATGAAGAGAACCAAGATAGCAAAGAATCCTTAAAACCAATAGAGGAGAGGGTGTTGAGGAGGATGAGGTGATCAACAGCATCAAAAGCAGCAGAAAGGTCCAGAAGAATTAAAACTGAGTAAAGGCCTTGTTGAGAAATAAGTCACTGGAGTCTTTGGTAAGAGCTGTTTCAGTAAACTCGAAGGGACAAAAACTAGATTGAAGTGGATCGAGAAGGGCATGAGAGGAGAGAAATTTGAGAAAGTGGTGAAGAACCACACATTCAAGAAGTTTGGTGATGAATGGGAGGAGACGGGTTGATAATTGAAAGGGCAAGAAGGGTCAAGTGAGGGTGTTTTTAGGAGAGGAGTGATTACAGCATGTTTGAAAGTTGTGGGGAAGGTTGCAGTGGAGAGCGAAAGGTTAAGACTATGTGAGGTGGAAGGGATGATGGAGGAGGAGATGGAGTTGAGGAGGTGAGTGGGAATGGGATCAGTAGAACAGGTAGTGGGTTTGGAGAAGGAAAGGAGAAGAGAGGTTTTGTCATCAGAGATTTTAGAAAATAGTGATAGGGTGAAAGAGATTGAGGGGAAAAGTTGGTATTGGAGAGGGAGAAGAGGAGGTGAAGAATAAGAATAGACGATTTGGTGGGGAATTAAAGAGTAATCTTATGTACTTTATCATGGAAATAGCTAGAGTTTGGGTAGAGACAGAAGGAGGAATAGGACGCGGAGGTGCCTTAAGTAGAGAATTGAGGGTAGCAGGGGTTGGAGGCAAGATGGATAGTCAAAAGGATAAAATAGCTTTGATTTTCAAGAGCAATTGCAGACTGGAAAAAAGTAAGCATGAATTTGTAGTAAAAAAGTTGAAGAGGGAGTGGGATTTGAACCAGGAACACTCAGCTGAGCAGGCACAGAAATGTAGGTAGCGGGTAGTTGAAGATAGCCAAGGCTGAGGTGTGTCACACAGGATGCATTATGAGAGGAACAAGAGAGTCTAAGGTAGAGGAGAGGCTGCTATTAAAGGAAGTAACAGCTACATCAACAGATTGAGAGGACAAAGTAGAAGAAAGAAGGATTGAGATAGTAGTAGACAGAGGCAATGGATCAATCGCATGAAGATTCCTAAAGTTGTAAGAAGAGATTGGCTAAGGTTGAAGGGAAAGAGTGCTGAAGAGTGAAGCTTAACAGGTGATGGTCAGATAAGGGAAGAACTAAGGCTCAGAAATTAAAGGGTAAACAATATGAATAGAAAACAAGATCAAGGCAGTGAACTAGTTGATGAGTGGGGGCAGAAGAGCAGAATTGGAAGTTGAAGGAGGAGGTGAGAGGAGTTTGAATGCATAGGGGTTGAAGGGGTTATCAATATGAAAATTAAAGTCACCAAGAATAAGGGAGGGGGAAGAGAAGTCCAGGAAGAAGGAAAGCCAAGAATCAAAATCAGTTAAGAAGGTAGAGGCAGACTTATCAGGGGGTCTATAGATGACAGCAAACTAGAGAGGAAGGAGAGTAAAAAGACAGATGGAATGAACTTGAAATGAGAGAAAGGAATGGGTTTGAGGTAGAGGGAGTGGTTGAAATTGACAAGAAGGAGACAGTAGAAAGTCAGCACCACCACCACAGCCATTGGGATGAGGAGATTGAGAGAACTGGTAGCTACCATGACAAAGGACAGCAACTGAAGCAGTGTCAACAGGAAGTAGCCAGGTTTCTGTAAGAGCGAGAAGACAGAAAGCATAAGAGATGAAGAGATCATGGGTAAAGAAAAGTTTATTAGAAATGGAGTGCATGAGGGTGCATGAGAAGGGGAGAGAGAGGAGGGTATGAATGAGATTAGGGAGGTGGAAAGAGGATCTAATAAGATGGTGATAGAGAATGAGGAAGAGAGGAGACAGTACATGGAAATGAGGATGAGGTTTTTTGAGAGAGGAAGGGGAGGGATCAATGAGAGGAAGAAGAAGATGAAGTTTGAGAGCTGAAGAAATAGTGGAGGATAAGATAGGGGAGGAAGTAGGGTAGTTGGATAGAGGAAGAGAAGGAGGGAAAAGATGGGTGGTAGGATGGCAGAGGGAGGAAAGGAGATTAGGGAGGATTAGAAAGAAGAATAAAGAATAAAGTGAGATCATAGGGGTTAGTAAAGGAGAGTTACAAAGAAGCAGTGAGAAGGAAAGAGGGAAGCAAATCTGGTAACAAGTAGTCACTAAGACAATAAGAGAAGGGGAATGACCAAGGGGTGTGTCAACATAGCGAATGAGATGCAATAAGGGTAAACACAGGTAAGAGTGGATATAAGGTAGACAATGCTAAAGAAATTATATACCTGGATAGCCTTGTGGCTGACGAAATAAAGGTAGTACATATTTACATAATTGCATCTTACAAGAGTAGTAGCCTCTGGGCAGTATGGTTAGCGATCTGGGTTCGTAGAGTTGCATGCATTCAAAGGCCACTCCTAAGGGCCATGCCCAAAGGCTCTTTGGAGTGGCCCTTGGATATGAACCTGCCAGGCACAGGCATGCCTGAGTGCTGTTTAAACGTAAGGTAAGGGAAAGGATAGGTTCTTGTCCAGAATTACTAAAACAATAGCTCATCTGGAATCAGTACTGGGTCCATGTTTCTCTCAAGAAACAATGTTGGGCTTGCTGCTGTTTTATATCTAGGTTAGGCCCAGTGGTGGGATTCAAAAATCTTAGGAACCGGTTCTGTATCACATCAGTACAAGCGGGCTGCAGCACCTCGATCCCCCCACCCGACATTTTGATGGCATCAGTGGCAATCACGGTATTAGGAAAAGCCCCTGATGCCATCAAAATACTGTCGGGGGCCTGTGCCCTGACAGATTATGAATCCCTAGTGGCCTAACAGTCCAGAACCTCCCTACCTTTAAAAGAAAATAGACCTGGTGGTCTAGTGGCCCCTGAAAGCCCCACCCCCTCCCAAATAACAAACAAAGTAGACCTAATATAGGAACATAGTATATGACCTGGTAGCAAAAGGCCTAGTGGCCCCTTGAACCCCCACCCCCTCCTGACTAACAAACAAAATAGACCTAATATAGGAACATAGTATATGTTAGGATATAGCGTTATTAGAAAAGGTTCAGAGAAGAGCCACCAAAATGGTAAAGGGGATGGAAGGATACTCCTATGAAGAAAGGCTAAAAAGGTTTGGGCTCTTTAACCTGGAAAAGAGACGGCTGAGGGGAGATATGATAGAAGTGTATAAATTGATGAACGGAGTGGAACGGGTAAACGTAGATCGATTGTTTACGTTATCAGAATATAGAAAGACTAGGGGACATGCAATGAAGCTACAGGGTAAACTATTTAAGACTAATAAAAGAAAATATTTTTTCACTCAACGTGTAATCAAACTCTGGAATTTGTTACTGGAGGATGTAGTATAGGCTGTTAGTGTAGCTGGGTTTAAAAAAGGTTTGGACAAGTTCTTGGAGGAAAAGTCCATAAACCATTATTAAGAAGGGACCCAGGATATCAATTCTTGACCCAGTACAAGCATTGTGGAACCTGTGTCTTTTGGGGAAACTGCTAGGTACGTATGACCTAGATTGGCCACTGTTGGAAACAGGATACTGGGCTTGATGGACCTTGGTCTGACCCAGTATGGCAGGGGTGGGGAACCCTGGTCCTGGAAACCCGCAGACCAGTCAGGTTTTCGGGATATCCCTAATGAATATGCATGAGATATATATGCATTAGAGATATCCTGCCAACCTGACTGGTTTGTGGCCCTCTAGGGCTGGATTTGGAGACCCCTGCCTTACACCTCTGTCATTTAAGATTGTGAGTGGGCAAGGTGCAGATGTCCAAGACATCAAAAAGGTTAGATAGAATGTGTCACATTCCTCCTCACTTCTCACCACCACCAAAATATTGTCTATTAGACAACTTTTTGGTGGTGGTGAGAATCGAGGAGGAATGTGACACATTCTATATACCCTTTCGATGTCTAGGACATCTGCACCTTGCCCACTCACAATCTTAAATGACAGAGGTGTAAGGCAGGGGTCTCCAAATCCAGCCCTGGAGGGCCACAAACCAGTCAGGTTGGCAGGATATCTCTAATGCATATATATATCATGCATATTCATTAGGGATATCCTGAAAACCTGACTGGTCTGTGGCTCTCCAGGACCAGGGTTCCCCACCCCTGCAGTATGGCATATCTTATGTTCTTATGTTCTTATGACCTGGTGGCCAAAGGCCCCCGAACCACCCTTCCAGGTACCTTTCAAAATGAGCAGGAGCGCCGCCTATACACCACCACTCGTGGTCTGCCATCTTCAAAAATGGTGGCGCCTTGTCCTGTGCGGTGCCAAATGCCACCATTTTTTAAGATGGAGGACCATGAGTGCAGACATGTAGGCAGTGCTCCCACTCATTTCGAAAGGTACCAGGGTGGTGGTGGTTCAGGGGCCACTAGGTCACCAGATCTATTTTTTGTTTAGTCGAGTTGGGGGTGGGGTGTTCAGGGGGCCTCTAGGCTACCAGGTCTATTTTCCTTTTAATGGAGGAGGGGGGCTCTGGACGTACTAGGCTACCAGAGATTTACTATCTGTCAGGGCACTGGCCCCGACAGTATTTTTATGGCATAGGGGGCTTTTCCCGATGCCCTGATTGTCCCCTATGCTATCAAAATACTATCGGGTGGGGGGATCGGGGCTGCTGGACCACCAGAGATTCATTGTCAGCACAACTCGGGAAAGTTTAGGAACAGGTTCAGGTGAACCGAGATGAACTGGCTGAATCCCCACCACTGGTTAGGCGCCTTGTTGAAATTTATTCCAGGATTTGGAATTGTCAGGCTTCATCCCTAGCCCTTTTCAAATCCATGCTAAAAGCTCACCTCTTTGAGGCTGCTTTTGGATCCTGAGCCGCTTAGTCTCCTGTGTCTCCTTAACTTTCCTAGTTGTTTCTTTGTCCTTAGTTGTTGTATTGTCTGTCTTTACTAGACTGTAAGCCCTGACGAGCAGGGACCATCTTTACATGTATCTGTGAAGCGCTGTGTATGCCTTGTAGCGCTATATAAATGATCAGTAGTAGTAATAGTAGGTTTGCTGATTATCAGTAACATTTTACTTAATAACTACAGAGATCCCTGGCAGTAGTACAGTGAGACTACCACTAAGGGTTACTGCCGTACCCATGGCATATAGGAAAGGAGTGGAGGGTGCCTGCCTCAACTACCACTTGGACCATCACGGAGGCTCCGGGTAGGTCTCTGGGTGGTCAGAAGGGTGAGTAGAGAGTCTAGATTGAATCTTGAGGGAATGTTTGGGGGCAGGAGATCCTGATAGGGATATGATCAAGGAGGATCTATGCAGGGGAGGGTTAAATGCTGGCGGGTTCAGTGCCAGGGGGATTACATGCTAGGGGCATCAGTGCAAGAGGGTTTAAATGCCAGGAGATTTAAGTGCTGGGGTTAAGTCTTGGGGGTTTCAGTGATGGGGAAGCTCAATACCAGGGGCATACATATTGTGCTATTCTCAGTTCTTCCTCAGCGGCCAGCTAGCATGACATATCTTTTATGCAGCAAAACCATGTGGCTGCCCTTCTGCTACTGTACTGGGTATGTCAGACTGAAATGGGTTAAAAGGATACGGATGGATCTGTATACAGTAACAGTAGGGTTAGGATAAAAGAAAGAGGGTGAGAAGGTAGAATTTAACATTTTGGAACTAAGCTTTAATAATTGCAAAACAGGCATCAGTGGTTTTGTTTGGACATACCCTACAGTGACCTATAGGAGGTGGTAGAGATGAAGACAGTATCTAAATTCAAAAATTCATGGGGCAAACATAGAGGCTCTCTAAAGGAAAAAAGGTACTCTTGTAGTGGCTGATATGGAAGGGCAGACTAGATAGGCCATGCGGTCTTTTTCTTCCATCATGTTTCTGTGTTTCTATATGCCAAAGCATGTGGAAAGGCTACAAATCTCATTAGTCTATGATAGCAGTACAGCTTTGATGTGCTGTCAAATACCGTACATTATGGGAAATGTATCATTACTCAGCTTTATTGGGCACTTGGGTGCAATATTCTGCAGAAGCACATCCCCGAATTTGACTAAATTAGAAACAAAAAATTATATTTGGTGTATTAGTCCGCTTGGATATGTGCAAATGAAGGTCAATAAACGAAGTGTAAGTGATACCTTTTTTTTGGACCAACAATATATTTTAACAAGTTTTTTAGAATTATACTTTTTTTATCAGGCTTCTGAAGGCAAGTGGAGGAGTAGCCTAGTGGTTAGAACACTGGCTTGGTAACCAAGCAACCAGGGTTCAATTCCCACTAGCACTCCTTGTGGCCTTGGGCAAGTCACTTAACCCTCCATTGCCTCAGAAGCAAGGCCTGGCAATCTACTTCCAGTGACACTGCTGAGAAAACCCAGGAGCTTCTGGATCAGTAGGAGTCAGGACTGACTCAAAGGCACATGTTGTTTTTTGTTATGAAGACAAAAGGCACTGGATTTAAATAGTATATACTAATATAGGCTTTGGGCTGTCTGCATATGTCATTACATATCAAAGGAAGCAGTGAGATACAGGGTCAATTTATATCACACAAGTCTTGCCTGATCTTAGGTAGCCTGCATCTGTCATTAATTTCCAATGAAAGACACTGGTGATGAGACAGTAACCCTTTGCATTTCAAGGTTTTATGTCTGATAATGGGTCAGGAAACCAATGTCTCTTGTCAATTCTTTTTTGTCAGTGTCATGGTTGATATGTGCCCTCGGTTTTTGGCCTGTTTCTCTAATGTAGCACTCTTCTTCACATTTTTTGCATTGGATCATCTTAATCTTAACCAAACAAAAGGGTTATCACTAAATGCTTTAGTGGCACTGAATATCCCGCTAACTGAGGTTTAACTGGTTAACAGGTCTGCTAACCAGCTAAATCGTTTTGAATATGAATTAGCAGACCTACTAACCAACTAAAATGCAGTCAGTGGTATATTCAATGGCACTAATGAGGCTGGTGCTTCTAATTATCCCTCCTAACCATGTTAAATGCCTTGACGCTAACTGATTAGCATTGGGGAGTTCTGGGGGTGGAGCGGGAAAGGCAATCTTTGTTAGCTGGTTAGTGGCGATATTGAGCCACTAACTGGCTAACTAAAATGTCTAAAGTTAGGCCAGAAAAAAGGCTGTCCTAACATTAGGAGTTTTAGCTGTCCGACCATTGACATTGAAGGATATGGCTCAGCACTGGTCGTAAATTAAAGTGGCAACTGAATATGCCAGTCATTACTTTTAGGCTCTTAAATTAAGATGTATTTTTAGCTAGAAACTTAGGAAATCAATATCCAAAAGCACTTTCCCATTAGCAGACCCTGCTATCCAGACATGCCAGACTGATATTCAGTGGCACTAGCTGAATATTTTCTCTGATCACCTTGACACTAAATTTGTCCCCAACATAGTGATTGTGAAAGACATGCACAAGATATGTTCTGCAGGTTTATTGACAGGGGATACCCAAAAACGTGTATCTAACAAGTGTATGATAGGGCTAGTATGTCTCACCATTCAATTCTTCAAACGAAAGCAGCAATCTATCTAAAGATATCTCTGATCAGAGAAGAATAGCACATTTTACAAACCATTCCCACTTTTTCTGCCTTATCTGTTACAATAGCTAAAAGGAAAAATGCTAACTTAGCTAATGTATTGGCACCATCGGCCCTTCCTACTAATTTCTTTACCAAGGATCATTGGGCATTATAAATGTGGATGCTGTTCTGTTCGTGACTATGCTTTGGTCACAAAAAACGTCTTGCTACATCTAAAGACACAGAAGAAATATTTATTGACCAGCTTTTTGAATTGTGAAATTGAACACATAATATACATAATTGTTCATCCTAGTAATCTGACCTATGTCGGGAAGACCAACCACAGTATTAGCACCAGGATCATTGAACACAGGAGTTGTTTAAAAAGAGGAATAAAACAAAAAACACTTGTGCAGCATTGACATGAAAGACACCACAAGATCTCAGATTTGAAATTTTTGGTTATAAGAATAGCCTGATGCAGCTGGAGAGGGAGAGATATAGACAAGGTCCACGGTTGGAACAAAGGCATATTTTTTGGATGGAGTCTCTACATCCTATGGTTTGAATCAAGACATAGATCTTTCCGTTCATTTATGATGGGTACCAATGCAGTCCATTATATTCCTCCTCTCCTTCTGACTTCCCACTCTAATATTTTTTAACATCCCACCTCCTTTTTGTATCATATATATTCATATATTTTTTAGCTTATAATTTTCAGTTTAGGTATTTTCGGTTTTGACATTTTTCTTTACATATTTTTACTTTTTTAAAATCCTTTTTACTTCTTTACTTTTTTTATCTCACTTCTTTCCTTCCTTCCACTTCCTCCCATCCCTTTTCCCTTCTACTCTCCCCCCTTTCCCCTTCCTCCCTGCACCCCCTTCTCTCCTTCATCCTTGTTCCCCCTTCCCCTTCCCTCTCCTCCCCTCTTTCCCATTCCTCCCCTCCCCTTTCTTTCACATTCCCTTTCTCCCCTTCTTTCCTTCCCCCTCCTCTTCCCCTCTTTCCCTTCTTCCTTCTTCCTTCCTCCTTCCTTTCTTCCTCTTTTCCCCTAATCCCTTTCCTTTCTTTTACCCCTTCCCCCTTCCCTTCCCTTCCCCCTCCTCATCCCCCTATTTTGTTTGCTTTTATGTTTTCATTTCATTTCTACCCCTATTTTTACACTTGTAATAGCTTGATATTGTGTGGTTTTATTCCTGGTTTCATGTTTTATATTTATTATTTTTTATTATTTTTATTTTTACTTTTACACCTACCCAAGGTGCCCTGTTATACAATTACCAAAGTTTAAATTATGAATCAATATTAATGTTTTATTTTCTGGTATTAATATTTCTGTTTTGGGACTCTAGCTCTTTATGATGTAGCCGTCCGGTCCTTTGAGACTCCTTCCTGAATGCTTATGGTGGGGATTCTTGGACCTCAGACTTTCTTCATTGCAGCAATATGCTGACCAACATTATCTTTTAAAATTTTGTTGACACTTCAGCATTGTGTCAGATGATCCACATTCAGGACAGCTTGTAACACCTTGGAGGCATAGTCATCATTTTTCATTGAATTCATCTAGCACTGTCCACATTTTCTGCATTTCTGTCCCTCATGTTTTGTTACTGAGAGATGAGGCTGGAGAGTCAGAGAGCATGTGTTGGTTTATATTATAGTATATCACCACCATGTTCCAGTAAGTACGTGGAACAGAAAAAGGACACTTCACAGGATCTACAAGAGCCAGAAAATGTTGATTATAATATTGATAACCTTCAAAGAAAAAACTTGCTTCAGAAAGCAATCTTGTAATATTTTTAACGCCTTTGCATCAAGTTTTCCATATACAGTATATTAAAGCATTAACTTTGATGCTGTAGAAGAAAATGTTAATATAAGATGGAATCAGATGCTCAGAAGAACAATGTTGCAGTGCCACCTTGTGGTAAACTATGAACCATTAAAATTTTAGAGTCAATAGTTATCTACAGACATATAATTTTGAAGGTAAATTTGCAATAACCTGAGAATAGATGTTCATATGAGAATCAAATTGAGTAAAATCTCGTGGCCCGATATTCATTTGTGATGGCTATGTGCCTCTAAAGTACATAGCCATCACTGTCAAACTTTAAACCTGGATATTCATTCCAGGACCATATCTGGCCATCGGCATTGAATATCCAGGGTTGCCACACAGCCGCACACGGTGCAGAAGCTAACCATCTAATGGTAATATTCATCCACTGCCCGGTTAGCTTCAGCAATGTAAATTAGGACAGTTTTTGCTGCACCTAACGTTCGCTGCTGCTGGATAACTGGTCAGCAGCTGAATATCGCTGCTGCACGGTTATCCCCGGCTCCTGTCCCTGGAATACGTCCTGATGCTAAGCGGTTAGCATCAAGACAGACAGCAGCATTACTTAGGGACCTTGGGATTGTCTTTGACTCCTCTCTCTCTCTCCTTCTCCACACACATTCTTTCTTTATAATATCAACAAAATTTGCCCATTCCTTTCTAAACATATTACTAAGATGCTTATCCACTCCATAGTCACCTCTCATACAGACTATTGTAACCCACTCCTCGCTTGTCTCCCTCGGAATCATCTGTCTCCTCTTCAATTTGTTCAACACTCTGCGGCACGCCTAATCTTCTGCCAGCCTCGTCATGTTCACATTACCCCTCTTCTCAAGTCACTTCATTGGCTCCCTATCAATGTCCGCATTCAGTTCAAACTTCTCCTGCTGACCTATAAGTGCATTCACCCTGTAGCTCCTCACTAACTTTCTTCTCTTTTCTCTCCCTACATCCTTCCTAGGGAACTTCGCTGTTCTGGCAAATCACTTCTATCTGCGCCCTTCTCTTCTATTGTTAACTCCAGACTTTGCTCCTTTCACCTTGCTGCTCCTTATGCCTGGGAACAAACTACCTGAGTCTGTACATCAGGCCCCATCTCTGACTCTTTTCAAATCTAGGCTGAAAACTCACCTCATTGCTGCTGTTTTCAGATCTTGACTCACCTGATCCCCTTGTGTTTCCTTACCATTCCCCCTAGATGTATCCCATGTCTACAGCTACTGTGTTGTCTGTCTATACTAGATTGTAAGCTCTGATGAGCAGGGACCATCTTTTACATGTGTCTGTGCAGTGCTGCGTACGTCTTGTAGCGCTATACCAATGTTCAGTAGTAGTAGTAATAATATTCAATGGCACTAACCATGTTAGTGCCACTGAATATCCTGCTTAGGGGAATTTACATTGTTTACAGCTCTGTAAACCATGTAAATGTCAAGAAGGCAAATAGAATGCTAGGAATCATAAGAAAAGGAATGGAGAATAAAATCAAGGATATTTTAAAGCCTCTGTATTGTTACATGGTGTGACTGTTCCTTGAATATTGTGTGCAATTCTGGTATCTTAAAAAGGATATAGCAGAATTAGAAAAGGTACAGAGAAGAGCCACCAAAATGGTAAAGGGGGTGGAAGGATGTCCCTATGAGGAGAGGCTCAAAAGGTTAGGGCTTTTCAACCTGAAATGAGACGGGAGATATGATAGAAGTTTATAAATTAATGAATGGAGTGGAGTGGGTAAATGTAGCTGATTCTTTACACCATCAAAAAGTAGAAAGACTAGGGGACATGCAATGAAGCTACAGTGTAACCCGTTTAAAACTAATAAGAGAAAATATTTTTTCACTCAACGGGTAATCAAACTCTGGAATTTGTTACCGGTGGATGTAGTAAAAGCTGTTAGTGTATAGCTGGGTTTAAAAAAGGTTTGGACAAGTTCCTGGAGGAACGGTCCATAAACCATTATTAAAGAGGACCCAGGTAATATACTGCTTACCACAATGGAAGCATTATGGAACCTGTGTGTCTTTTGGGGAACTGCTAGGTACTTGTGACCTGGATTGGCCACTGTTGGAAGCAGGATACTGGGCTTGATGGACCTTGGTCTGACCCAGTATGACATTTCTTATGTTCTTATGTTAATTCACCATTAACTTGTGTTATTAGTAACTAGGGGGCCCTTTTACTACAGTGCACTAAGTGGTTAATGCATGTTTTCGTACACTGCATGGTAACAACAGTAGCCATAAGGGTGGGGATGAGAGAGAGAGAGGGAGATTGGAGGACACAGATATTTTCTAGTCAGTTAGCCATGATGCTATCTGCCAAATTTCCTGGCAGAGCCTTGTAAGTATTGCAGCAGCTGCATTTGATTGCTGTAATACTTCAATGAGAATGCCTTTAATGCCTGGTGCTTTGTTCTTTAGTAATGCTATCATTGCTGCTTTGACATCTTCTTCTATCACCAATGGTTCCTGGTCATAAAGTTGAATCATGTAGTCTTTATGGTAGAATAAACCACTGTAGTCTTTCCAACTTTCCTTGAACTTCTTGGCATCATTCAACATGGATCCCTTGAGTGTCTTTCAATATTCCATTTCAAGACTTTAATTTTCTCTTCATATAGCTTTAGGAAGCTGAGCTTGTTCTTCCTCGTATAGTTTCTATTTTCTTGCATGCATCATTGTAATTCTTTTTATTTCACTATGCTGCACATTGGAAATCTTTGTTAAATTCCATGCTTACCTCTCTTTCTCCTCTGGCCGTAGCTTCTCTGTCGTTCTGAGCAATTTTCAGAGTTTCTTTGTTTATCCATTTTGACTTTTTTGCTTTTTCATCTTTTGTAGAGATTTTTCACTTTATTTATTTAACAATTATTTCTATACCGCTCTTTCCCAAGTATCAAGTGCGGTTTACAATGAACAGTATGTAATATGGTATGGGTAATATCATACCAAGTCATTTTACATAGAACAGGTGGAACTAGATACAGGTACAATATAAAGTTTGAACATTAAACTATTAGAACAATATAAAAGTTTGAACATTAAACTATTAGAACATATTTACATTGTAGATATTTACAAATTATATCATTTATCACTTGTGGTTGTATACATTATTCTAAACTTCAAAGCACGTAGTTATAGATATTTGTAGTATGGTTGTTAACCTGTGTCTCTTTGTGTAGTCTGGTTAGATTCTGCTCCTTTGTAGTGTAATGAGAATAAATGGGTTTTCAGTTTTTTTCTAAATTCCTTTATGTCTGACAGTAAACGAATGTTGTCAGGAAGGTTATTCCAGAGGATAGGTGCTGAATGTGAGAAGGCTCTCTTGTTGGTTTGTTTTCTAGCTTTTGTGTAATCTTTGGGTACTGCTATAGTGTTTGTGTTTCTACTCCTTTGTGAGCGTTTATCAATTTCTACATTTATGAGTGTATTGAGTACAGATGGTGCTAAGTTATTTATTAGCTTAAATGTGGTTAGAAGAATCTTGTATTTTATTCTGCTGTAAATAGGTAGCCAATGGAGTTCAGCCAGGATCGGTGTGATATGTTCTATTGCGCTTATATTCATTATTATTCTTGCTGCTATGTTCTGGGTTAGTTGTATCTTTTTAATATTTTGCTTTGTGATGCCATTAAGGATTAAATTTGCAAAATCAAAGTGTGGGGTTATGATAGCTTGAATTGTGGTTATGAAGTCTTGTAAGTGAATTAAAGGTCTTAGTTGTCTCAATGTCTTAAGTTTGTAGTGTATGTTTTTTTGTTAGATATTTTATGTGTGAATCCATGTTAAGCTTATTATCAAGTATCACACCTAGGTATTTTATTTCTTTTTTTATGTTGATCTCGTGGTTATCAAGGGTGATGGTGCTTGGGGGTGTGTATGTTTGGTTTTTAGTGATATATAGCACATCAATTTTTGAGAAATTAATGTGTAAGTTCTGATCTTTGAGCCATATTGTTAGTTCTTTAAAACATTCTGTTATTTGTTGTAGTGGGGGGTGTGGGATTTTAAATGGGAGGTAGAACATTATATCATCGGCGTAAATATGGTAATAGACGCCATGACATTTAAAGATGTTGCTGATTGGTTGTAGGTATATGTTAAATAATAGTGCTGATAGTGCGGATCCCTGTGGGAGGCCTTGTGTTTGGTTGAAAGTGTTAGATGTTTGGTTAAGAATTCTTACTGTTTGGGTTCTGTTTGATAGGTAGGATTTGAACCAGTTATAAACGGTGGATGTAATTCCTATTTGTTGTAGTCTGTTGAGCATTGTTATATGATTGACGCTGTCAAATGCGGCAGAAATGTCGAGGAATACTAGGATGAAGGCTTGTTTAGTGTCGTCACTTTTTCGAGCACAACGTTTTTGATGTTATCCCATAGCTCTTCTGGTCCTCTGTTATTTATATCCAAAGAAGTGAATTGATTTTGTGGGCAGTCATTAAATTCTGATGGTATATTTGCAAAATATTCATGAGTGGCTTGCTCTTTTTTCAGTTTTAGCTTGAATTTTCATTCTAATAGAGGTTGTAATGGTAAACTAACTAGAAACACTCCCTCATGATATTTTAGAGTGTTTTGTATTCATTTTATACATTAACAGGACAATTGGGAGGCGGGGGGCTAAATCCAGTACTCGTGCTGGCGCATGTTCTTTACTGTTCGCCTCGCCTCGTTCGCTCGCTCAAACACGGTGGTTGCGACATGAACGTTCCTGTCAAATTTCAGTTTCTTGCAAGTTCATTATTACCTTTTGTTTGCTCAGTCGTAATCCAGCTTTATTCCAAAGTGGTTCACTACAGTTGTAGTTTGCAGTGCTGTGTATTTGTGATGGCTCACAGAGCCAGAGGTTGCGTCAACTCTCCGGACAGTTTTTGTTTTATTTGTGGGAAAAAGCGGCAGAGGAACATTTCTGCATTTATTAAAAAAGTATATTTCGCCTATTTCGGTTTGAAGTTAGGCGATCAAGACAAACCGTGGGCTCCTCACAAAGTGTGCAAGACATGTGAGGAAGATCTATGCTTATGGATGAAAGGTAAAAAACAAGCATTTCGTTTCGGAATACCTATGATGTGGCGTGAACAAAGAGACCACAGCAGTGACTGCTATTTTTGCTCTTGCATTGTGAAGGGATACAACTTAAAAAATAAGAACGTAATAAGTTACCCCAACCTTCCCTCAGCAATTAGGCCTATGCCTCATAGCAACGAAGTACCTGTGCCTGAACCACCAAAATCTTTGGATCATATTTGTGTGGACGGTTCTGATCATGATGAGACTCATCAGATGGCTTTTCCCGATGAGTCCAGTACTTCCGAGTTTGAAACTGAACCAGATCCGAAACCTGAACTTTTCTCTCAAGCTGAATTGAATGATTTAGTCCGGGATTTAGGACTCCCAAAAGATGCTGCCCAACTGCTAGGCTCTCGGCTTAAACAGAAAAATCTATTGTCACCAGGAACAACTTTTTATTGGTACCGCAACCGCGAGACACAATTTTTGAAGTATTTCAGCAAAGAGGAAGATTTGGTATTTTGCAACGATATATACGAGTGATGGAAAAGTTTAAACTCAAGTATGATCCTGCTGAATGGCGGCTGTTCATTGATTCGTCAAAAGACAGCATAAAAGGTGTTCTTCTTCATAATGGCAACACATTCGCTTCAGTTCCTATTGCTCACTCTGTTATTCTCCAAGAAAAATACGAGAATTTGGCCCTGATTCTTCAGAAGATTCGTTATGATGAGCATAAGTGGATGATTTGTGGAGACTTTAAAATTCTATCCATGCTATTAGGGCAGCAATCCGGTTTCACCAAATATCCCTGCTTCCTTTGCTTGTGGGATAGCCGGGCCCGCGACCTACACTGGGGGAAAAAAGACTGGCCAATTCGGGAGTATTTGAGACCCGGTGAGAAAAATGTTCTTCATGAGAGCTTGGTACCTCGTGATAAAATTCTATTACCACCTCTCCACATTAAGTTGGGTCTCATTAAGCAATTCATCAAGTCCCTTCCAAAAGATGGTGAGTGCTTTCGGTACCTTTGCTCAAAGTTCCCCCGACTTTCTGAAGCAAAGCTAAAGGAAGGAGTGTTTGTTGGCCCTGATATAAGGAAACTCATTTCAGATGGAGCATTCGCTGAAACGATGTCTGAGAAGAAAAAAGAAGCCTGGGATTCCTTCAAGGATGTTGTTCTCAAATTCTTGGGGAACAGGCGGGATGAGAACTATAAGGATATTGTTGCCAGGATGCTCAATGCCTTCAAAGAACAAGGCTGTAACATGAGCCTGAAAGTCCATTTCTTGCACTCCCATGTGAACTACTTTCCCGAAAACTTGGGGGCGTACAGTGAAGAACAAGGTGAAAGGTTTCACCAGGACATCAAGGACGCAGAGAGAAGGTACCAAGGAAGATGGAACACCACTATGATGGCTGATTTCTGCTGGTTGCTGCTGCGGGAAACCCCAGATGAAAAATACGCCAAGCAGCGCACCAAGAGAAGCATTCGGGGGAAGAAGAAACGGGCCCACCCAAGAATGACTTTAAAATCTAAACTGTGTTGACAAATATCGTGTTTTTACTAAACTTTGAAATAAAAATTTGCTAGTTATTACCACAGTGTCGGATCTCATTTATTAGAATTTTATTTTCACACCATCGGGTGTTTGTCTTCATGTATTGCAATGGTGAGGTTTGCGTTTTCTATTCTTACGTACATACCTGTACAACATTTTTTGCACATTTCTTTGCTTTGCTTTGTGTCTAACCTCGCTCTTATATGCTCAATGTTTGTGCACATGTATGTGGCTGTTTTAAGTGCAGACAATTTTGCTACCATCACAGTGTGTTTTGTTGACATTACTCTATTCTTATGTGCTGCCTTGTTACAATTTTCTTTATTCTTATTTGAATAACTACTAAACAATTAGTATAAAGAATTCATCCAAGAAACTTTTATCTCGATCGCACTCAATCTGAAACGTTCACCTCAAACTGCTAACCCAATGTAGCAAAAAATCTGTACGTGATGGAGCAAATTGGTTACCAGATTTGGATTCAGCGCACCAAAAAACGTAAAAATCAATCGAAACATTAGAGGCAGTTTAAAAAAAAAATTTTTTAGTGTACCTGTGTAATGAACTAAACAGTTGGTCTTATGAAATAAACCGGCTTGTCAACTTGGACTACCGGTTAACTATTTACAGGAGTTTTAGCAGGCAGGATCAAGGCTGGTATATGTTAAATGGTCATTTACAGACAGGTTGTAGGGATCAAGGTGAATCTGTCATATTGTCATAATATAGTTGAAAAAGGTGTGTCTTTAATGCTTTTCTGAATGTTGATAAGTCGGAGATGGCACAGATCTGGGTGGGGAGGGAGTACCAAGTTTTCTGCTCATAGAACTGTCAAGAAACTCCCAGGATGTGGTAGGAAGAGGAACATTAATCCAACAGTATTCCCCTGGTGGGAATATTCTCTTGTAACACGCTCTTCTGTCCTTCTGTACTGTAAATAGTTCAGACTCAGCTTCCACGATACTTCTGTATAGGTGCCTAGCTGACATGTATATAGTTCATTGTATTATAGTTTTATTTATTTTAAACTTTTATTTTCATTTTGCAACAAACAAAAGTAACAACACACCAAAAGAAACAAATACACACATACGATAAAGAAAGCAACCCCAATTACCCCCCACCCCAATGCTTCTTCTCTAAGCTAATAGGAATCATCATATAAGCGCTTACATATAACAATTATTGTACATCAAACAAACAGAAGTAGAGTCTATGATACCGGATAAGCATGTGACAGAGATTAATACAGAATCAAACAGTCAACTGAGAGCATTGAATAGTTTGAACATAATCGTGGGGCGTCTTCTAGCAAGACCAATAATGAGTAGTTTGAACGGAAGAGGCTAACATATAAGGTATTTGCACATATTTGCAATGAAAACAGATATGATTACCGTTCATTAGAGCTCAAAAAAAAAAAAAAAAGAGCTGTTTTCCCAATATTTCGTGAGTAAGGAACCAGGAAATAGCAAGGCCCAGCATAAAGGCTAAAAGGAAGTAAGCCAATTTAGGAAGAGAGGGGATCCCCGCAGCTGAGCGGAGCCCCACAATCTCCCCAAAGAGGAGTTCCGGAAAATATAAAACAGAATGAAGACGACCCCAGACCAAACTCCAGTAGTACTGTGATGCGGGACAATCATACTTAACAGGAAATTAATAGACCAAAGGCAAATGGCATGTCCAGCATCAAGTGCTCTGGATGGCTTTCCAATTAGCTGACCTATCAGGAGTATATGTCCACTTGGAAAAGCAGTACTGAGGAAAAAAGAAAAAAAATCAGATCTAGTTTATGAGTGATGGGGGGGCTGAGAAAAGGTGAGCTCTAAGTCGGATGGGCAAAGCAGCTTCCATATATCTACTCGCACAAGATCTTTCATCAGAGCTGGCAGGGTGTAGAGACTCTTGGGTGGACCACGCGTTCTAGGCAACAATCTATCTATCAAAGGATCAAATACTTGGTAAAAGTCACCACCGGGTAACAGTAACAGGGTCATCCACATTCGGAACATAAATACAAATACACGGAATTCACAATCTCCAACCTAGAATATACACAGGCCCAACTACCCTCCCCATCAAAACTAATATCCAGTACAGTGGGTGGCAAAGATTTCTCAACCAAGATGGCTACCCCGCACCGCTTAGAAACAGCGGGAGAAAGGCAGCCATCATATAAGGTGTGGCAGTAAGTTTCAGTAATGCAACGAAGGTGAAATGGGGTTCCGGAAGAAACACTACATCAGTATGGTCATGATTAAAATAACAAGAACGGTCATTCTTTTGATTGAACCATTAATGCCTCTTCCGTTCAATGACAAGAGTATACAAAAGGCCATACAACAAAGTCAAACATTCTGAGAAAGAAACATGATGGCGCACCGAGTTGCGCAATGTCCCTCATATCAACTATGAATGACTATACACACGATCTGATAAAATAAACCAATAAAATCATGAAGCGCCCTATATAACAGGAGAAGCACCGAAGTGCCTTAGAGAAGAAGCAAAACCCCAGAAATTACTGGCGACCTGATGTCTGCGGGGTGAAACCCCAGAGAAGGCCTAATTGAGACAGATAAGCGATAGAGCTGTGCGTGCTCCGAGTCCAACCGAGGTGCACATCATGGAGGAAAAGGAGACCGAGAAAGGTAGATATTAAAGAAAGAAAGGTCCAGGCAGTCTCTATTCCAGACAATGATCACCACGTCGGGTCATTCAAAATGACGGGCAGTTCCAGCGGAGTCTATCCGAGTTGCTAACTTAGCGCATCTGGTCTGCCTCTTTAGAGTCTAAAAATGTTGCTAGCAGAGCAGGATCTTCGAAGGTGCTAGTTTGGTTATGGAGAGTCACTCTGAGCTTCGCCGGATATAAGAGGCCAAAGCGAGCCTGTAACTGTTGAAGTCTAGGTCGAAAAGCAAGGAGTCCCTTCCGCCGGTCAGCTGTGGCCTTTGCCAAGTCGGGGAAGAAGGAGACCTTATGTTCTTCAAACTGTAGATGTTGAATCACCCGGGCTGCTTCGAAAATTTGCTCAACTTGCTGATACCTCAGTAATCGAAAGATAATGGACCGGGGGGTCGTCCGATTAAGTGCGATGTTGGTGGGAGCACGATATGCGCGGTCAATTTCCAGAGCTCCGTAAAAGGTAATCTTCAGCAAGGAGGGGAGAGTTTTAACCAGAAAGTCTCTAAGATCTCCTGCTTCCGCACCCTCTGGTACTCCTATGAGCCTGACATTGTTGCGACGGGCTCGATTATTGCAATCCTCTAACTCTTTTTGAAGATTCTGTATCTGCCGCTCAGCCTTGTCCAAGTTCACCAAGCGCTCCGCGTGCGAATCGAGGACCCCCGCCATGTTGTCCAGCCGTAGTGAAAGACCTTCAAGCCGGTCCTGAAGCATACCGAAATCTTCTCGCATGGCTCGGAGCGCTTCTCCGTTGGACTGCACCAGTTCCTTCACACCGCGTATTTCCTCCAAGATCTCCTGCTGCATTTCGGGGCTTACCCGAAGTGGAACCATCTTTAGTGGGGAAGACAACTCTGTTTTGGAGCGTTTTCCATGTGAAGAAGAGGGAGACCCAAAGTCCAAGCGCACTGGCTTGTGGGCCGCCATTCCCCCCAAGGCACCCCGGTGAGTTCGGAGTAAAATATTAAGTTTATGTAGATATTAAGTCAGGATTCTGAGTAGGCCCCTCGGGAGCTTCAGCACGAAGCGTCTACCCCGCTGGACATCAGGCTCCGCCCCCCTGTATTATAGTTTTGATCTGTTCTCTGCAACCAAGTTCTGGAATTTTTGTTCAGTGTAAACCACCCCTGATTGATGGAAGGGGCGGTATATAAGAATCGTTTAAATAAAAATAAAATAAAATAAAATAAAATAAGAAGTCTTTGAAAGTTAGTGTGAACTGTTGTAAAAATGCCACATACAACATTGAAAGAGCTTAAGGCTGACCTGGAGCAATCTGGAGGGGTGGTTTCAATCCACACCATACGCTGTGCACTAAACAAAGAAGGACGTCATGGGTGAGGGCCAAGGAGGACCCCACTGCTTAAAGAAAAACATAAAAAGGCACTCCTGATCTTTGCCCAAACCCACCTTGAGAAACCACAATCCTGGGAAAATGCCCCATGGACAGGAAACCAAACTTGAGCTCTTTGGCAATGCAGACCAGTGATACATTTAGAGGCAAAGAAATGAAGGTTAAAAGGAAAAAATCACCCTTCCTACAGTTAAATATGGTGAAGGTTCCGTAATACTTTGGAGCTGTTTTGCTTCCTCGGGAAGTGGAGGTTTGGAACATATTAAAGGAATCCTGAAGTCAGAGGACTACCAAGATATTTTGGAGTGAAATGTGCTACCTAGTATCAGAAAGCTAGATCTGGATTGAAGGTCATGGGTCCTCCAGGAGGACGACACAAAATATACATCCCAAAGTACAAAAGAATGCTTAAAAAGTAACAAATAGACTGTTTTAAACCAGCCAGCAATGAGTCCTGATCTCAATCCAATTGAGAACCTTTGGAAAGAGCTGAAATCTGCCATTAGTAAAAGAAATCCTGGAAACATTCATCAGCTGAGACAAATCACAGTTGAAGAGTGGGAGAAACTAGCAGCAGACAGATGTATGAAACTTATCGATGGCTACAGGAAACATTTGGAGGCTGTCATCATTGCCAAGGGTTACACAGCCAAATATTAGTGATGGGTGCTATTAATCCTATCAAGATCATATTTAGTTTTTTTCTCAGAAATTATTACATCTAAGTTGCACAGACATCTTTTTTTGTTGTATACCTTTGAACATACTACTAAAATGTTATTATAATATACAGTTGGCATATTTCCAATTATTTCTCAGGGCCAGTCCTAGACATTTTCTGGCATGTTATCTGAACATGGCCCCGCTCCATTAGAGGCCACAGTAGCGGCATCAATACTGTTATTAACACAGTCCGGGGCTCTTGAGACACATGTGCGCATGTCCAAGGCCCTGCTGGTCATGATGTCTCTGACACAAAAATATGTATCAGAGGGGTCATGACCAGCAAGACCTTGGAGGTGCTCGTATGTACTTATGCATCTCAAGAGGCCCCATACCGTTCTAATAATAGTATCACTTCTGCTGCTGCGGCTGAGCAGATGCAGTGACGGCAGAATTTTTTCAGTTAGCAGGCACAGCACGGGTCCTGCCAAGGAAATACAGCAACGGTGTTCACCGCTGGTTGAGGCGGGGAAATATTGTAAGGGAAGTGTGTCAAAGGGAGCATGGAAGCCAGGACTTTATAGCAGTAGAAGGGAAGAGACAGCTACTAGACACAGGAGAGGAGGAAATATAAAGAAGGAAGGGAGATATTGCAGAAGGAGGGAGGTCATAGGGAGATCGAGAAGACATGCTGTTTATGGTGGAGGTGGGAAATGTAAGGTGGGGATTAATGCTGGACATTCGGAGGGGTCATAGGCAGAAGAAGAGAAGATACTAAACACAGGAGAGGTAGGAATAGGGATGTGCAGGGAAAATGCTGGACATGGGCAGAGCTGAGATGGAGGGAAGATGCTGGGCATAGGGAGCATAACAAATGGAGGAGAGATGCTGGACACAGGGGTAGATAGGATGGAGATGCTAGACATGAGAAGAAATAGGGAGAAAGGTGAGAATGCTGGATACATAGAGATAGGGAGAGAAGAGAGATACAGGATAAAGAAGGGGGAATATGAAACAACAGAGGTGTGGAAGCTAGGGGTGGGAAGATGGACTGTGAGGACAGAAAGAGGGGAGAGGTGTTTGACAGTGGGGATAGAGAGAGGGGAGAGATGTCAGCAAAGCAGGGAAGAGAGACTGGGGAATAAGAGGCTGAGGAAAGAGAGTGGGGAATTAGTGGGGTTGGGATTGAGGCTGAAAAGTAGTAGATTGAGGCAAAATGGTAAGAAAAAGGTGAGATTAAAAATTACATAGAAGAAAGCTGAAAAGAAAAAGATCAATGTCAGAGATAGATGTAAAGCTGAGAAGTAGTAGACGGACTTGAGACCGTGGAAAGAGTTAATAGAAGATGCTGAAGATCAGAAGCCAGAGACTGGAAACAACATGATTAGAAAAATATAATGGCCATACAACATAGGTAAAAAAAATCAATTTACTGATTAGAATATGCCAATTTTTGTAGTTTACATGTTCTTTCTTAACATGCATCTTTCTATTTCTCTGATGTGGCTTCTTGGGGTCTTAGTTTAATTTTTGTCAACATATTTCTTTTTTTAATTTGTAGTCACTTATACTCTGCTTGATGAGGGTCTATTTATGGTCAAAATGTGTAACTGAGGCCAGGTGTTCTGTTAGTATGGAGTTTCTGTGTAGAAATCTGACTTGTTCAGCTTTCCCAGTAGGTATTTGGATGCTCTAGGTTCCACTACGATATCTATGGTGCTGCTCTTTTCTGGGTACACTCCTTGTGTGAATTTTGGAAGTTAGTGCTCTTATGGAATGGTAGATTTGCTCTATGGTCTTGTACTATGGTTCTTGTTATGGAGTCAACTGTAGGGTGTTGGTTGGGGGATAATGGAATATGAATTGTCTTCAAGATTTGCAGTTTTGTGTTCTTGATCCTGCCAGTATGAAATTTTTAAATATTTTGTCATTTCAGATTCACAGAAATCTTAAATTTTTAGGCAGCATCTCAGTTTAATTTTGTTTAGTAGCCTGATGGTTTCGCTGCTGCTGATTTCTGGGATTTTCCAGCTCTAGCACAGTCCAATCCAGCCTGGCACTATGATCTTGAATTCACGGCTATCAAGATTAGTTTTTCTTTTTTTATATTTTCCCTTCTCCTCATCATCAATAAGCTGGTCATAGCACTGACTAAATAAATCCAGGATACAGATATTTATAATCATTTGGGGGTTTTTGAGTGTGGGAAAGTGGTTTTAAGTTAATTTTGTTTCATGATTTTTATTATGTTTATTTTATTGTATCATCTGTTTTAATAAATTGTGTATACATGTTTGGAAACTACCTAGGATTTTAGATGGGCAGTATATAAATTTTAAAATAAATAAAATTAGTTTAATTGATGCAATTAAGGCCCAAAGGGTATGTATGCAAATTAGACCCACAACGAATCTCTGCACATGGCATCATTCTCCAGCCACCCCTGATAGTACACAACATGCCTAAAATGCAAGGGTGCCAATAATGTCCACATAACTCCATAGTAAGTAAAGAGTCCAAAATGACCCCTAAGATCTTCAGTGATAAAAGAAGTGAATTCTAATAACAGAGAAAGTTGGAAATTCTTCAGGAATATCCTTAACAAAGTTATTCAGCCATAATAAGTTTTTTTTCACTTTCATTTAGACACAATACATAACTATGCATCCAATTCTTAACATGCATCTTTCTATTTCTCTGATGTAGAGGGAGGTGTAGCCTAGTGGTTGGGGCAAGGTACTTCAGGCTGGAAGGTCAGGAGTTCAAATCCCACTAGAGGACAGCAACCTTGGGCTGGAAGGACTGGGGTTTCTAGTCCCACAGATGCTCCTTGTGGTCTTGGGCAAGCCACTTAACCCTCCATTGCCCATGTTCCCTGTAAGTATTAGTGTATGTGTCTCATATCCCTCTGTGTTAAATATATCCCCCAATTGTGTTGTGACTGCTTTGATTGAAGGATAAGGTGGTATACAAAGCTGTCTAAATAAATAAATAAAATAAAATAAATTCTCAACTTGTATAAAGTCCTTATTAAGTAGCTCAAGTCTGAGATAAATCTTTCTATAGTGGCATCAATAGTAAAATATCATCAGCACTGGAAAACATTGAGATACCAAATTCTTTCAAGCCTACTCCAAATGGACTAAGAAATACATGAAACAGGATAGATAATGGGGAGCCTTGTGGAATTCCACAATGAGTTTGCCACATATTTGACAATGTGCTTAGCATCGAGGCATGTTTCAGGGCAGTTCGGAGGCGGCACTCAATGGTCAATGGGCAGCAGCAATATTGAGCCTCTGTCCAGTTAGAAACACATGGGTAAAGTAAAGCAAGGCAAGGCTGGCCTAGATTTACCCACAGAAACTAACCAGGCAGCAGCTCAGTATTGCCACTGCGTGGTTATCTTCTGGCTTCTGTGGCAATCCAGATATTTAATACTGGTGGTATGTAATATCTAGGGTTAGAATTCAGCGGCGACGGCTAGACACTTTACAAGTGCTAATCACCGTCGCTGAATATCCCCTCCACTATTATCATCTGATTCAAAAAGTAAATTACATAAGAGCATAAGAAAAGCCATAATGGGTCAGACCAAGGTCCATCAAGCCCAGTATCCTGTTTCCAACAGTGGCCAATCCAAGTCACAAGTACCAGGCAGGTTCCCAAAAGGCACACAGTGCTCGTCCTGGGGTAAGCAGTGTATTCACCAGGTCCTTTTTAATAATGGTTTATGGACCTTTCCTCCAGGAATTTGTCCAAACCTTTTTTAAAGCCAGTTACAGTTTTTACTACACCATCTGGTAATTTATTTTGTTTACATTCTCTTATATACCATGCTATTCTGCATCAGTGCAGTTTACATTGAAGAAACTGAAATTACATTGAACAGGGCATTATAACTTGGAGGTAACTATTTAACAGGGAACATGGGCTATGGAGGGTTAAGTGGTTTGCCCAAGACCACAAGGAGCACCAGTGGGACTAGAAACCCCAGTCCTTCCAGCCCAAGGTAGCTGTTCTCTAGTGGGATTTGAACCCCCAACCTTCTGGCCTGAAGTACCTTGCCCCAATCACTAGGCCACTCCTCCACTCCAAATCCCAGAATGAATGAATTCCAGACTTTGATTATACATTGATAAAAAGAAATATTTTCTCTTATTACTCTTAAATGGGTTACATTGTAGTTTCATTGTATGTCCTCTAGTCTTTCTACTTTTTGATAGTATAAACAACCAATCTAAGTTTACTGGTTCTACTCCATTCATTAATTCATAGCCCTCTATCATATCCCTCCTCAGCCATCTCTTTTCCAAGTTGAAGAGCACTAAATTTTTAAGTCTCTCCTCAAAGGGGTATCCTTTCCATCCCCTTTACCATTTTGGTGGATCTTCTCTGTATCTTTTCTAATTCTGCTATATCCTTTTTAAGGATATATTCCCTAATCCAAGTTCAATATCCTGTTCAATGTAAAACACTAAGGGGTATGTTTACTAAACCGTCTTAATGTCACCGGCGCTAGTTGCAGCGATAATGTGAAGAATGCCATATAAGGAGTGGGCGTTCTGGTCTTAAGGTAGCAATCGCGGGTTATCACGCGATAGAGGGAGCAGTGGCATGTTACCATGCGTTAACCTTAACTTCGCGCGCTGACCTGCAAGCACAGCAACAGAGGTGTAGCACACTGGTTAATACAATGACTGCTGAAACAGGGGCCATGAGTTCAATCCCCCAGTGGGCATAATGAGTAAGGGTGGCCAAGGTAATTTCTTTTCCTGCTTATAACACTCAGAAACATTCCAACCATCTGTGCTGCCAGCTAAAAATACCTGCACCCCAGTGTTATAACCTAATGCAACTTTAGGGCGCACCAGAAGGCACATCATAAACCACCACGTCAGCCAAAGTGGGTCATAATGTGCTCCAGAGGACATGACGAAAGGTTGGCAACCCCCAAGGCACCATATTAGGCGCCCCATAAGCTGGCTGAATCTAAGGTGTGGCTAAAGATGCTCCAAGATGACTCAAGAAATGGTGCCCAAGGGCAGTAAGGTCCCCCAAGTTGAAAAGCAAGAAAGGCATGGGCCAAACACAGATGTACCCTAACACTGCACAGAGCAGCAAGGAAAGACAATGCACAAGTGATGGAAGAAACTAGATCAGAGCTGATGGACCAGACAAATCTGTGTCCAGCCCATGTGGCAGCTGGAAAAATGGACAAACATATCGGGGGCAGCTGTAGCGATGCATAGGCTGATGGTAATGTACCATGCAACAATGACAGTGTGTGGCAGATGATGGGAAGATGTGTCCAGCAGAGGAGGTAGAGGTGGCAGGATAGGTGCAATGACAGGAGGACAGAGGAGTAGCAGTGCCATACAGAGCACACACAGGAGAGGCAACCAGGAAGAGCTGCAATGCAGAAACGTGTATTAATGCAGGACATGGGGTAGCAGCTTGCACATCAGGGCAGGATGGCACACAGCTGGCAGACACACATAGATGGACAGAAGGATGGTTGACAAATGTGATAAGGGTACAATGTGCTAACAGCACAGATCTGCAGAGATATAACTGTTACAGGAATGAAAAGTAGCTGTGAAGGACAGGCATACAAATCAAAGAGGAATCAAATCTATGACCATTAGCACAAATGTTGATGCACAAACCGGTAGGCCACACCACCAATGTGTGGTCATTAGTAAAGGCTGCATACAAGAATACTGCAGGGCATCACACAAGAAGCCTGCTGTCTGCCAGGATAGGCAAATCTCCAACAGTAACCATGATGGAATGCACATGCAGATCTGGTGTGTACAGATCAGATCACAGTCTGTAATTGGGACCAGAGCCCATTTCATTGTGTGTGTGCATATAACTACATGTACACACACAATGAAATGTTATGCAGTGGATACACCATGCAAAAGAGGAAAGAATCTAAACCCAAAGGGCGGCAGGGGATGCTCTGTGGAGCAGAACAGGAGCATGGGAGAATTGAACCTGCAAACAGGTGTGCCACAGACCAGCTGAACCACAGCAATGCCAATCCCCCAAGCAGACTGCCATGTAAATAGTGCAAAGAAAGAGACATATGTAACAGCTAATATGTGATGGACAGGCAGCACAGAGGGCACACTTTGGTGTACAGTGAAGAGATGGAAGGGTGTGTGCATAGGTGATGAACCTGCAGGTAGCTCATGGTCAGGTTAGCACAACAGAAAAAAATAAGTAAACCCCATGTGGGGATCAAACCTGCAACCTATGGTGTTGCAACACATGTCCATAACCACTAGACCAAACAACCGCAGTGAGCACAATGCAAAAAATATTACCTCCAAGGGGATGTGTGTATGGGGACCTGTAACACCCAGTGATGTGGCAAACGGCTGGCAGATAGACAGCTGGTACCGTACAAGGTGTGAGCACAGGTGGGCCATGTACATGACCAGGAAATCACTAAATGTGTGTGTCAGTGTGATCAAGCAGCAGCAGAGACAAATGTACGTCCAACACATATTTTTATTTTGGTTAATCATCACAGATAGTGTAGATACCGCCTATCATAATATCAAGGTGAGTGGATAACAGGGGAAAAGTTGAAAACACATTTTGCAGGGCAGTAACCCACATGTTACAGAAAAGTCACTGGCCCGTCTACAGATGATGGGCAGGAGGGATAATGTTCATTAGGTGCATGGTGTGCAGTATATATTAGCCCCCCACCCCCCACATGCTGCTGCATGCCCCAAATGCGTTAGTTACATATGTGTGCATGTAGACAGTAGGCGGTGCATGATGAGGGCCCAACACACATCATTTATGATCTGTTCATAAAAACATATCTATCTGCCAACACAGGAGGCACACAAATGAAACAGCATATGTTTTTAAAAGTAAGAAAGTGTAAACACAGATATCGAAATATATGTTACAGCTGTCACAAAATGCCTGATATAGGAATCAAAGCAGCAACAATATAAACCAAAACAATTGTCAAATGCACAATGAGGATATGCTAACAGGTAGCAGAGGCACATGAACACAGAAAATTCAAATGTAACAAACCGCAGAAACATGCAGAGATAACACTATGCAGAAGATCCCCCTGCACTGGTTGGTGTGGATACAGTGTCAGTACACACATATCACGGTACATGGAATGCACAAATGAAGGAAGAAAATGGACACTCACACTGCCACACTCCAAATATAATGAGGTAATGTGAGTGTCGTTACCTCAGGGGATAAATAGGACTGTGCAGACATGCAATGCTAGGTTTGTAAATCAATGCAGAGTGTCACGTCTGTAGAGTGAACAAACACAATAACCTGTATATAGAGATGGAAAGAAAGGTCAAACATGTTACAGTAACCCACACAGAAGCCATATTGCCACATGCTGTGTTGCACCAACATAGTCAGTCACAAGCACATGCACCGTGTACGTTAAAACATGATACAGTGATGCCACACATGCACTGTAACACCCTTGGTGAGTGCAAACATCAATCCAAGATGTTGGTATGCAGTAAAGTGGTGTGGTGGCAAATACTGTGTCATGTCCAAGTGGAGGGTAGGTGGACATGGACAAGAGGACCTCTCCATTGCTCCCCCTGTGCCACATGCATGGCTGTATGCTCGTGTTGAACCAAACAGATGAGCATATCCTATGTTCCATGTCACACACATGGGCAAAACACAACACCACAATTTCAGAAGGATGTACAACATACAGCGACAATGTCAGTCCCTGCTGCACACGTGGGGACCAGTACACAATGTCCACAGTGAAAAGGGTGTCTGCAATTCAACAAGTCATGTTAAGACTGTCCTTGAAAACCTGGACAGGCATAGTCAAGTGTGACATCCCAAAATGCCACAGTACTGGAAAGGTCATGTGTGTCTCCTGCGATGAACACGACACCTAGCCAGAGCACGGCAGCAACGGTATGTTGGGCAGGCTTGTCATGCCCAAAGCAGCAGTCCAACAATAATACTGTCCATCCTAGACATGTGTCCCACTCACAGAGGTCAAACATCCTATGGCACCATTTCCCAGGGATAGTTCCATAGCGTTGTTGTGTCCTCCAACAGGTGGGTGATGGTGACGCCGGATGCACTGTAGTAGATGTGCTTTGTGTGTCCTCTGCCCTGTGTCAGAAGAGGATAAACAATGTATTGGTATGCTGCTTGCAACATCAGCCCAAATTGCAGAGAGTCAAACATCAATATGTACGTAATGAAATGTCACACAACCAAACATAACACGATCACAACACAGAACACAGTGCATGTTGTGGACATTTAGAATTGGAACTGCAGACGAGGGTGTCACATGGATATGGTCATGTCCATGCCCATGTTACACAGGTGTTTCACAGCTCCACCCATGTGCATCAGCGTTCATGTACAGAGACCCAACATGAAATGTCCATGAAACAAACAGTAAATCATTAACATGTAAAGGCTGATGTCATTCCCAAAAGACCAAAGGTGCAACCTACCGTGTGTTTGCATCAAGTGTCTGTTTGGGATCCCCTGAGGCTCTTAAAGACCACAACACATCAAGTGAAAGGAGAAGATGTCATTGAAATGTGTTGAATTACCGTGTCCCCATGTCCAGCCACTGTTGATGCATGTCCACATTATGGCGATATCTGTGATACAAAAATGCTGTCGCGCAGTGGTCTGTCAGCACACAAGAGATAGGTCAGCTCACAACACACAACACATGTTCACAATTTTCACAAGGTAAACAGCAGTAAGGTAGAGATAGCACAGTCACCACCGCTCCCCAGGTGTACAGACCCCTCACACCACATGATAATGCAAAATTCCTGCACTCTGTATCATCACACAGCCAACCCAAAAACACCCACCCACACAGTATGCTAAGGTGAGCATGCCAGCAGTAGCATACAGCCTGTATGTACACAATTGGAGAATAGTGGAGATAAAGGCTTGTCAAATGCAATGATACACTGCTGTTGGCTGATGCTACAATGTCAGGGAAGGGTGTACGTGCAGCCCACCACCCGAACACCTAGGACCTGCACACACACGCAGCTCTGTTGGACGTGTCCCAGAGACAGTGTTGGAGAAGATGAACTGGCTGGGAACACATGTGGATATATGTGCCAACAGCAACATATGGGCTATGGGGGTGCAGGGCAAAGAGGTGAACAACAACATACGTACAATATGACAGATCACTGCAGACATGTGCTCCCCCTGACTGACGTCACAGACAAAGTAGCTGTAGGTCCACCTACCTCAGACTACTGCATGTTGGATGACGTACAGTCACCTGCTAATGCACCACAGCACCGGGAGGGTCACCAAGTATGTCCTGTGGATTGAGAAACACAAGAGAAACATACATATGTCATGTTGTAGCTGTGCAACACACACTGCACATTCACGTCCTCAGCTCGCAAACCCCCCAAAATCCTTTACAGACTGACTGTTCCCCATCACACTGTACATATTTGTTTCATGTTAAAGTTATCACTGAAGTGTGTGTGGCAAACTACAAGGGTCCGTACTCTGTCCGTCCCCTTCCTCACCTCTCCGCTGCTGTAAAAAATGTGGAACAGAACTGTCTCTTTGCTACCGTGTCCCTGCTCGGCTCTAAGGCCGCAGTACTATCCTGTGTCCCCCATATCACTCCCACTGCCCCTTCAGTGTGTGTTATGGTGTCTCAATGTCCTCTGCTACCCCGCTGTCAGTACCTGTAACACAGGGAAATATCCAGGGGCTTCGTCCTTAACCTCTGTAGATATACATTTCCTTGGTGTGTCTATCTCAAATCTTGACTTACATTACCAGCTGTGTGCTGATGAGTTGCAAATATATCTCTCGATGCCTGAGTTATGTCTGCCAAACCACACCCCGATATCTGCTTGCCACCTGACATTGATGGCTGCATGTCATCCCACTGTGTGAAATTGATAATGGCAAAGCATGGATATCCTATATGTGCACCTAAACCCTCCCCTCCAATCAGAGTGTCTTTGTGTGTGTGGCCATAACTTCCTTTCTCTAGGGTCTGCAATGTAGGTGTTGTCTTGGACTGCACTCTCCTCCTCTACACACATACCCAGCTTGTAGTTGAGGCTTGTGGTTTATGTCTAGATGTCATCAGCTATATTTCCCCAGTCCTCCCTGAAAACACAACTGAAACCCAAATCCCCCCCCCCCAATCAGCTCCCGGCTTGCCTACTGTAACCTACACCTTGCTGATCTGGCCTTGAACCATCTCTGACTGCCTGAAAATATGCATCACTGCACTGCACGGCTATTCTACAGCCACACACATAATGGCAATAATACTCGCCCTGTCAGGATACCTCACAGGTTCCCTATCCGTCTACGCATCCATGTCAAGGCTATGTGCTGACCTATACATGCAGGCACACTGTGGTATTGCAGTAACTTCCCTTACTGATCTCAAATACCAGTAATCCAACTACTACTCAGCATGTATATAGTGCTATGTATCACATGTAGCGCTATACCGAAACAACTAACACACAGTCCCTGCTCATCAGAGCATACCAACCAATCAATCACCTCATATTACAAAATGTGAAACACACACATCTAGGCAACTAGTCCCATCTATGGGCCGCTCTCTTACTGTTGACCCCATACTACACGCCTTTCACCTTGCTGCACCCAAAGCCTCAAACTAACTACCTGTGCCTATACAGCAGCCCCTATACCAATCAGCCACAAATCATGTATAACAGCTTACCACCTCCCACAAGCCTACTACTCCCGACACACATAATCCACCTCCACCCGCTGTTGTGCCCAGCTCACATCTTCTGCATTTCAGTCATGACTAGATTGTAAGCTGGGATGGCCAGGCAGTGTCTGTTACATGTCAGTGCAGTGTTGCATCTTATTGCTATTGGGATACAAATGTTCACTAGTAGTAGTAGTACACATATATCTAAACAAATGTATGTGGCAACATATGCAGTACTTACATGAGAAGACTTCCTTAATCACCTGCCACCTGACTGCTGTTCCCTCACGTGTGTCACCACGGCCACGTACAGGAGGGCACGTAGGATCATCCTCCAGATCCTCATTAATTTGGACAGGGATATGGTGCCTGAGAGCAATGTTGTGCAGGATGCAACAGGCTATAATGATCTCTGCCACAGTCTTTGGTTTGTATTGTAAGGCCCCGCCTGTCCTATCCAGACACCTGAAGCGACTCTTTAAAACGCCAAAGGTGCACTCTATAACAGAGCAGCTGGAGGCATGGGCCTCATTGTAACTCCTCTCTGCACGTGTCTGTGGTTGACGCACAGGGGTCAGCAAACAGGGGCGACACCCATATCCTGAATCACCTGGAACGTTAAAGCAGAAGCTGATGTCCACCCAAATGGACACAAGTATGTACGTGCAAACCAAATGCAAAAAACACCCTCATAGAAACATATGACATCACATGATGGGACACCACAACTACGCATCAGCGTGTGAAGTTATTACACACAAAACAAGGGGTAGGTGTACTGAGTACAATCAACCTAATCTGTAACCACTACACAAATGCTAGCATCAATTCTACCATCATCACACAGCACCGTAGCAAGGTAGAGCTGGAGGGTACTACCCCCCCCCCCCCAATGTTAGGTCACACACAGACAGATGAGACACACACACAACTAGGGATACACCTCAAAGACAGACATGTGCACATACGGTTAGACACAGGATCACCATGTGCATGTCAGAGATGAGAAATATACACCCAGCAGTATACAGTCCTCATACTGGCCTGCCTCAAATTGTCTGAATAGTGCCGAGTGATGCAGGATATAGGAGTCATGGGTGGACCCTGCAAATTTAGGGACCACATTCAGAATATGCATATTTGCATCACATACAACCTGAACATTCAGGGAATGGTAGTGTTTGTGGTTGCGGAACACTACCTCCCTGTCTCTGGGCGGGACAAGGGCAACATGTGTGCAATCAATAGCTCCCATCATGTGTGGTATCCTGGCAAACGCCTCAAAGGCCTGGTTCAGGGTCCCCCACTGTTGCCTAATGTTAGGAATGGCAATGTAATTCCCCACCCGGCTGATCATGGCACACAGTGCCTGATGGAGACAGCGTGAGAAGGTGGGGCGGCTCATGCCACCCACTGCAACCACAGATGACTGGAAATAGCCAGAGGCAAAGAAATGTAGGGCACCAAGGAGCTTGACCAAACCCGGTATGGCATGTGACCGACCAGTCAGGGGCTCGAGGTCAGGTCTTAGATCTTCATAGAGCTCCCTAATAGCCCCCATGCTCAGGCGGTAGAGGGAGATGACCTGGTCCTCACGCATGCCCTGGAGCTGGGCCCTGGGCCTATAGAGGTGAGGCAGGCGAGCCTGCAACTCTGCATGCCTCCTGCGCCGTGCCGGCACAGCCCCTGCCCGGCCTGCCCCGACAGCTGCAGGTCTGTGTTGCAGCAGGACTACACCCATGCCCTGTGCCTCAGCCCCATGGACACCATATCCCCTGTCAGGCAACTGCAGCCCCTGCTCACCTCCCACTGCAGATGCAGCAACCACAAAGCCTGCCATAAACTCCACCCCCCTCAACTCCTCTAACTCACTCAAACTCACTCACCTCACCAACCTAGCCACATACCTCCCCACCACACACCAACCCAACCACACAACCCCACCATCATTCACGAACCCAGCCACTCCCTATGACACACCTGCCTCTGACACTCTCCTTGCTTCACCAACAACCAACAGCGCACGGCTTCTCTCCCTCGCCTACACAAACCCCTCAACGTGTACCAGGTGTGCATGTGTATTTATAGTTCTTTTTTACGTTGTGCACGTTGCACATGCGCAGTGGCGCGAGCGCGTCGGCTGTGCACATTGAACATGTGCCGCAGAGACACGGAAGGTGCGTGCGTGGGACACCATGTTACACATGCGCTGCGCATGAGAGTGAGACATGCACATGTGCTGCATGATGTGACGCACATGCGCCAAGCCTCACGCTCATGCACAGTGCATGTGTAACATGGTGTCTCACCCACACACCTTCCATGTCTCTGTAGTGCATGCGCAATGCGTGCAGCTGACATGCTCACGCCACTGCGCATGCGCAATGTGCGTAATGTAAAAAAACTATAAATACACATGCACACCTGGTACATGTTGAGGGGTTTGTGTAGGCAAGGGAGAGAAGGTGTGCGCTTTTGGTTGTTGGTGAAGCAAGGAGTGTCAGAGGCAGGTGTCTCGTGGAGAGTGGCTGGGTTGGTGAGTGGTGGTGGAGAGTGTCAGAGGTAGGTTTGGTGTGGGGAGGTGTGTGGCAAAGCAGGCGAGAGAGAGAGGAGGGGAGGCGAGGAGCAGGCAAGAGAGACAGGAGCTGAGTTAAGGAGCAGGCAGCAGGGAGATGAGGTGGGGTGAGGAACAGGTGTGAGGTGTAGCAGAGGAGCCGAGGAGCAGGGATGTGTGACAGGGAGGGAGAGGGCACAGAGGGCAGGGAGATGGAGCGACAGGACATGGAAGGAAGGGGGGGCGACCTGTTCAGCAGGACCCAGAGCCGACAGGGAGTGTTGGGCCTGTGGTGGTGGCTGCAGGCCCATCGGGTATGTCGCAGCCCACACAGGGGCCACCCAGTGCCAAACGAAGGCATATACCAGTGCCAGCTGAGGAACGGAGGAGGGCTGTGAGATTCAGTCAGCAAGAAAACCATATCCTGCTGGCCAGTGTGTTGGAGCGGTATGACGTGCTCTATGGCCGGCTGAGCAACAGCACCACTGTGGCAACATGTACACATGTGTGGGAGGAGGTGCAGGAGGCCATAGCCCAGGCAGGGGGACCAACCAGGGACCCGGACAGCCTGAGAAAGAGATTTAATGATATTAAGCGTGGTGTCTGTGCACACATGATGGCAGAGAGGCAACATGCCATGGGCACCGGTGGGGGTGCCCCCTTTGCCCCAACTCTCACACCCCTGGAGCAGGAGCTAGCAGACCGACTTGGGCCCATCTACCTGCACTGGACACCGCCCATCCACAGGCAGGTAGGTATGCATCTTACACCTTGCTGCTCCTTACGCTTGGAATAAACATCCTTTGTCCATGCATCAGGTATCTTCTTTGCCCCTCCTCACACTTGAGTTCAAAGCTCATATTTTTGCCTCTGCCTTTGGCTCATGAATGTACTGTTCTCCATTCCTCCCCTTTTTAATTTCACCTTTCTGTCTTCCTCTCACACTTGTTCCTACCTCCTTCCTTTGTCCTGTCTCCCCTGCTCTTGTCTCCTTGCTCCTGTTCCAAACCTGTTTCCATACCTGTTAGTGCTCTGTCTTTTTAGATTATAACCTCCATTGAGCAGGGATTGTCATTTTTGAGTTTCCACTTTTACAGTGCTGCGTGCGCTTGGTAGCGCCCTATAAATGCTTCGTAGTAGTAGTGGAGTAGTAGTAGTAGATATGAAGGACACGTACAGGGCATGCCCAAGCACATGTGGCACATGGAGGGGATTGGTGGTGGACCATGTCCTGAGTGCCCTAACACAGGCAACTGTGTGCCCTAACACAGGCAACTGTGGGGTGATGACACAGCAGCACATGGCAGGGTAGGTACAGGGTGTATGTGACAGGTACCCGGGCCTGTGTGCATGATAGACACAGTCCTGAATGTAGTCGAGGACCGCAACGCAGTGGAGAAGCAGGGGGCATGGTGGAAAAGGCCCATATCTGATTGAACACTGATTACATCAATGGTCCAGAAAACAGACATGCAAAGCCCAGAGGGTTAAGCTGCATAGCAACATTTCACAGCACTACAGATCAGCAATGTAACAGTGATGTAAAGGACCTTTCTGAGGAGTGGCTAATGATATCCCACTGTAATCAACGAGCATCACAGCATACTTTATTTATTTATTTTATTTAACAATTTTTATATATCGTCTTTCTGCAATTCAAGACGGTTTACATAGAACTTTACATGGCAGTATATTTCAACTGTTTACATAGAACAAGTAACAAGGATACAAGTGTAACAAATGTAGAAAATATGAAACTATTTATAATGATCAACTATTTACATAGTTGATCATTATAATTAGTTGATCATTATAAATAGCATACATGAGCAGCAATGTAACAGTAAAGAGCCACATTGGGATATCATTTGACAGTGCTCAGATAACCTCTTTGGATCACGTTTATATTGTTTATATTGTTGTTATATTGTGCTGTGAAGTTTGGCTGTGCTACTGGACCCTCTGGGCCTTTCATATTGGCCACTGATATATGCAGAGTTCATGCGATTACAGGGCTTGTCAGTCCTTCAAAGTACTCCTCCTCCTAAGGATATGTGGTTGGGGGACTAACTGAGGTTTGATTCCTCTACTACTGGAGTTATCCTACCCAGATTGGTCTAGCATTCGTTCCTCACATATGGCTTATGAGGGCTTACATTTAGTTATTTTTTTTGTGCCTTCTCCATTTGGGAAGTGTTCATCATTACCAGCCTGCGTCCTCTGTCCCCCTGAGGTCTATTTGTGAAAATAGTACCTGGCATATAGGTTACAGCCAGTCATCATACCTCTGCAGCCAGTCATCAAGCACATTGTGACAGGGGGAGACATACAAGAGGGACATACAACTAGCCCAGAACACATTGTCCTGTGGGTACCCACACACACCACCAAAACACATGATGTCTGTATGCACCTACCTATCCAGGGACATATCCCAGACTACTGACAGGGAAGGGACTAACACACGGGGATGATGACTAGACACAAACAAACGGCAGCAAACACACCACACACATGTCACACACTTAACACTCTGTTGGGGCCCACATACAGTGGGGATACCCCAACCACCCTCACCAGACATTGGAAGGGACATTGCCACACCCATACCAAATGCACATAGCACAACACCTGGGAGCAGCCCTTATACACATCCCACAGTGACACACACACATTCCCTTACACCCACACACGGTGCAACCCCATACCTAGCAGTGCTCCACCCATTCCCCCAGACACCCCACCACACCCATGGAGTATGGGATAGCTGCCCATCCACACCGCACAGTGTCTTGCAAAGTGGAGGGCACACACACACATCTAGCTGACACAGACACATCCTGCAACACCTAACGTCCATATCACTCAGGGCAATGCAAGCACATCACTCACACATGCAATGATGCCACACAATCCCAGTCAGGACTCCCACATGCCCCACGGCCACATGTATTGCTGAGGCCACATCCAAGGTCAGGCGGACAGTTCATACCTGATACTGCAGATAGGGGGCGCGACACTCAGCACACCATCCCCCACACACCGCATCCCATGTGGCACAGCTACACCAGGGAATAAGGTTGCTACCCCCCCCACACACCCTGCCAGGCACAGCACACTGAAGGCACCTGTGCTGTCCCTATTGTAGGTGCACCAACAGCAGGCACAGGTGGACAACACATTGTTTTTGGCGGGGATGTACTACACAAGTGTACATAGGTGCACTGCGCAAACTCATCTGTGCTGTGTACCCTTTTCCAACCCCCAGGTGACTACAGGACCATGGAGGCACATGAAGAGGAAGATGTGGCAGGGACTCAGGAAGGTGAGGGGCCAGAGGCCAGAATGTATGGGTACACTGCCAGCAATGGCGAGGGCACAACAGGAGACAATGTGCTGGCCGAGGCAGAGGACACGCCACCGGATGTCAATGCTACAGTGGGGGCCACTAGGCGCAACTCACAGCCTCTAGAGGGTATGGAGATGGAGGGGAGTCACCACACCGTGCAGGCACCAGGGACATCAGCCACCCCTCCCACAAGCATGGCTACGATCTTGGCAGAGCTGCGGGCCCACAGTGCCTCAGCAAGGCATGATGCTGAAGGTGGGTAACAGCATACACAACAATCCCCATGGGGGTTGACGTAATATCCACAATGTGATTGTATTTGCACCACAATATGTTGGCAACATAGCAGATCACTTCATATATTCAGGGGGAGGGCTGTGCCATGTGCGTTCCACCCTCTGGTAGCATGGCTTGTCAGATGTCAGCATGTGTGAGGAGCTCAGACACACACACACTGTTCATGCCCATATACTCCACGGAAGCGCACAGCAGTAAACACCTATCACAGCTCACCTAGACAGCTTACTTGACTGACCACTCCCCATGGGTATTGGTACCTACCATAGTTTGTCAGCGTAATCTGTACTGTGCGCCAGCAGTATAGAAAACGGTTCTCCCCAGATATATGTATATGTGTGCCATGACTCCTCACGTCATCTGGCTTATCTCATACGACCAGTGCGCAGATCAAGCATTCACACATTGAACTGCGATACTGAACCATGTGTGAGATCTGTGATTCACACGAACCCTCATCAGGACCCTTTCCTGGCATGAGAATGGCTCATGGGACACACAGATATAAACATGGTTGTGCATTGCTAGTTGTTGCGTGCATAATTTTTCTGCAGACTGATTTGGTGGGATATGCCTGACATGTGCATGTGTCACAGTGGGGGTTGTAACAGGTGTCTCACACATCACCTTGTGTCCCACCCACAGGCACTCATCAGGCTCTGTTGGCCATTCACCAGGAGATCCACCAGCTGCGTGCCACAGCGGACACAATGGCAGGGGCGCTCCTCCATATTGTGGATGCCCAGGAGGCCATAGCTGCCCTACACAGCAGCTAGCACCGGCACCTCAGGGGGCACCAGCAGTCCCGGGACAGAGGGGTGGATTGGGCTGTGGTCGCCATGGCCGGCCACGGAGGATGTGAACAATAAAAATAAATACATCACAACCTATTACAACCTATGTGCTTGTTTCCAATGTGTGGCATTGTGATCCCCTACGTACCCTGCACCCCATGTTGTCACCCTGCCCACATGTGCCTACCCATATACCTCAGGGGTGTGGTGTCTGTGCTGCCACCAATCATCACACATAGCTTATACCATGCCCTGTGTGCCATGGACTGTGGCAGGTCATCACCCTCCTACCTATGCATGGGGGTATACCCAACCTCATCCGTTGCACATAAACATGTTCACGGTGGTACATGTCTGTTGTAAGGATCTGTTACCCTCTCCTACCCCATATGCTCTCCATCATTAGACAAACATGTGTGACCATCCTCTCTGCCCACACCAGGGAATACGTGGCTGTCTACCCACATAGGCTTGTATGCGGCACAGGCAGACAAAGGTAGCTCGCTTCAGTCAGCTGATCACTGTTCACCAGAGCTTGTAGTCCCCCACTGCTTACCCTCGGGACCTGCATCGACCTGTCTCGCCCTCACCAGCTATCCCCCTGTAAAGCTCCTGGGTACAGCATCCCCTCTTACCCTTCCTGCCACATACCTGCTGCTAGCCTTTTCCCCTATCACCCCACAAGCATGGTGCATCAGATATGGTGCCCACACATCACAGGCAGCATGCATGTGACCATAGCTGTTGGGACACACTGCACATTGTCACATCACAGGGGCACCATGGGACTTAAACGCCTACGCACATGGGCAGCCCCCACAACTGCATGTGGAGACGGTCCATGTAAGTTACCTATGTTTACCACACATACACATAGGGATCTATACACATGTCCCATGCTCACGTCCACAGTCTGTCTGTAAGGGAGACACATGACCATTGTGATGTAGTAATCCAACTGTATTTAAAAACATATGTACAACAGGTATTGTATACCAAAGATCACATGTTGGGTCCCGGGAGAAAGGACAGCACAGGGCACGTGTGTGGGTGCCACAGGGACCATCACACGCTCCTGGGACACCCATCAGGGGATGGCTGTCGAGATGCATCACGCATACCAGCCACACACTGCATCTCGGCAGCCATCCACTGAATGGAGCCTGCCAGCCACCGGATGGTATGGTCCTGGGATCATGGCATTGCAGCACGCCATCCATTGCCACATACAGGTCCCGGACGCACCTGCCACCACATACACACAAGGTGACAGGTGTCTGTGTGGTGCCATGTGTATGGGCCCTGTCTGTGGCAATGGGTGGCGTAGCTACAACCAGATGGGCACCATCGCCACACCCATGCGGCAGCTGGCAGGGACTCACAGTGCCCTGTGCTGTCCTGTGTTCCCTCCCACCCTCCCTACCCTCCACACCCCCTCCTCCCCCTGGCACCTCCCACACACCCTCGCCACCCTCCATGCTCTCCTCCTCCTCTTCACCCCCCAAAATGTCACACACACTCTCACCCTTCCCTCCCTCCCACCCCACCCCACCCTACCCTCCACCCCCTCCATGTCCCCATCATCCTTTTCTGCCTCTGACGCCTCCTCCGCCTCCTCCTCCTCCTCCTCCTCCACCTCCTCCTCCTCTGCCTCCTCCTCCTCCTCCACCGTCTGGACTGCAGCTGTGGGGGATATTGTGGGTGGCCCTGAGCTTGATGTCCCCTCACCAGCAGCAGCAGCTTCTGTGGGGGAAGACAGTCATTAGCACACCATCATGCAATTACAACGCCACATAAACACAGTGTGGCCTCTGACAGGCTGTTGGCCCACTGTGACATGCTGTACTGTGCTGCAGGGGCCGCAACACTCACCAACAGGTTGCTGCAGGGCCCTCCTTTGTAGCCGCTCGAGGACACCCGGGCAGTGCAGCCACAACTCATGTCCCTTTTTCCGTAGGTCCTCAACCTGGGTGGGAATGCAATGGGTGGGAACATTAAGGGCAAGATATCTCTGGTGGGTGCCCAACACATATCACACATCACTGCGTACCACAGGGTGCTGCTGCTGCTGCTCTTGCCGGTGGGTCCTATACTACCTGTTGCCAGCGCCGCCTGCATGTGTGACTGTGGGTCTGGGCATGTGTGGGGTGCTACATACATGTCATTTGGGCAACCCCACAGACTAGCCTTAACCAGATCCTACACTCTCCTTGCATTACATGGCAACACCATGCCATGTGTGGGGTAGGTATGCTGGTCTACAGGGGAGGTGTTTCTTGACCCCTGTGTGTTTGCATAACCTACACACATCTGCAGACACACACGCCATGCCACCATGATATCTGTATTGGAACATGTGTTATGTGTTCTGGCATCACGCAGGGATTGGGTGGCCCTGAACATATCACCAGGAACTACTACCAGAACACCAGGATGTGTACTCTACCTGTGTGGCACAAGTAGGTCCTCCTGTGAATAGGGCATTTGTGGCCAACTGCAACAGGAGCATGCACCAACACACCTAGCTGGGCTATAGACCTCTGTAATGAGGTCCAGGGCCTCCTGGAGTTAGGGTAGAGCTGTGAAACCCCAACTGATGCAGTTACCCTGACACCAGGATCTCTAATGGACCACTGTAATGAGGTCCAGGGCCTCCTGGAGTTAGGGCAGAGCTGTGAAACCCCAACTGATGTAGTTACCCTGACACCAGGATCACTAATAGCCCACTGTAATGAGGTCCAGGGACTCCTAGAGTTAGGGCAGAGCTGTGAAACCCCAACTGATGCAGTTACCCTGACACCAGGATCTCTAATGGACCACTGTAATGAGGTCCAGGGACTCCTGGAGTTAGGGCAGAGCTGTGAAACCCCAACTGTTGCAGTTACCCTGACACAGGATCTATAATGGACCACTGTAATGAGGTCCAGGGCCTCCTGCAGTTAGGGCAGAGTTGTGAAACCCCCAACTGTTGCAGTTACCCTGACACCAGAATTTATAATAGACCTCTGTAATCAGGTTCAGGGCCTCCTGGGGTTAGGGCAGAGCTGTGAAACCCCAACTGATGCACTTACCCTGACACCAGGATCTATAATAAACCTCTGTAATGAGGTCCAGGGCCTCCTGGAGTTAGGGCAGAGCTGTGAAACCCCAACTGAAGTACATACCCTGACACCAGGATCTCTAATGGACCACTGTAATGAGGTCCAGGGACTTCTGGAGTTAGGGCAGAGCAGTGATACCCAACTGATGCAGTTACCCTGACGCCAGGATCTCTATTGGACCACTATAATGAGGTCCAGGGTCTCCTGTAGTTAGGGCAGAGCTGTGAAACCCCAACTGTTGCAGTTACCCTGACACCAGGATTTATAATAGACCTCTGTAATGAGGTCCAGGGCCTCCTGGAGTTAGGGCAGAGCTGTGAAACCCCAACTGATGCAGTTACCCTGACACAAGGATTTATAATACACCTCTGTAATGAGTTCCAGGGCCTCCTGGAGTTAGGGCAGAGCTGTGAGAATGAAACAGATGCAGGTACCCTAACACCAGGATCTTTAATTGACCCCTGTGATCAGGTCCAGGGCCTCCTAGGCTTAGGGCAGAGCTCTGAGACTGACACAGATGCAGTTACCCTGACACCAGGATCTATAATAAACCTCTGTAATGAGGTCCAGGGCCTCCTGGAGTTAGGGCAGAGCTGTGAAACCCCAACTGATGCAGCTACCCTGACACCAGGATTTATAATAGACCTCTGTAATCAGGTTCAGGGTCTCCTGGGGTTAGGGCAGAGCTGTGAAACCCCAACTGATGCACTTACCCTGACACCAGGGTCTATAAGAAACCTCTGTAATGTGGTCCAGGGCCTCCTGGAGTTAGGGCAGTGCTGTGAAACCTCAACTGATGCAGTTACCCTGACACCAGGATCTCTAATGGACCACTATAATGAGGCCAGGGACTCCTGGAGTTAGGGCAGAGCTGTGAAACCCCAACTGATGCACTTACCCTGACACCAGGATCTATAACACAGGTACACTACCAAAAAACTGCCTCCAGTTTTGCAACTGATTCCTATAGATTTTGGGGTGCTGAATCCAGGAAAAATAGCCAAAATGTTCCATCACGTCACGTTTTCTTGCAAAATTAGATTTCTTACCCATATAAGGAATGTTCACATAATTTCTTTTTAGCCGACTGCAGTTTATTTTCTTGGCCCAAAATAGAGGTTGTAATGGTTAACTAACTATAAACACTCCCTCATGATATTTTAGAGTGTTTTGTATTCATTTTATACATTAACAGGACAATTGGGAGGCGGGGGCTAAATCCAGTACTCACGCTGGCGCATGTTCTTTCCTGTTCGCCTCGCCTCGTTCGCTCGCTCAAACACGGTGGTTGCGACATGAACGTTCCTGTCAAATTTCAGTTTCTTGCAAGTTCATTATTACCTTTTGTTTGCTCAGTCGTAATCCAGCTTTATTCCGAAGTGGTTCACTACAGTTGTAGTTTGCAGTGCTGTGTATTTGTGATGGCTCACAGAGCCAGAGGTTGCGTCAACTCTCCGGACAGTTTTTGTTTTATTTGTGGGGAATATACCGTGAAAAAGCGGCAGAGGAACATTTCTGCATTTATTAAGAAAGTATATTTCGCCTATTTCGGTTTGAAGTTAGGCGATCAAGACAAACCGTGGGCTCCTCACAAAGTGTGCAAGACATGTGAGGAAGATCTACGCTTATGGATGAAAGGTAAAAAACAAGCATTTCGTTTCGGAATACCTATGATGTGGCGTGAACAAAGAGACCACAGCAGTGACTGCTATTTTTGCTCTTGCATTGTGAAGGGATACAACTTAAAAAATAAGAACGTAATAAGTTACCCCAACCATCCCCCTCAGCAATTAGGCCTATGCCTCATAGCAACGAAGTACCTGTGCCTGAACCACCAAAATCTTTGGATCATATTTGTGTGGACGGTTCTGATCATGATGAGACTCATCAGATGGCTTTTCCCGATGAGTCCAGTACTTCCGAGTTTGAAACTGAACCAGATCCGAAACCTGAACTTTTCTCTCAAGCTGAATTGAATGATTTAGTCCGGGATTTAGGACTCCCAAAAGATGCTGCCCAACTGCTAGGTTCTCGGCTTAAACAGAAAAATCTATTGTCACCAGGAACAACTTTTTATTGGTACCGCAACCGCGAGACAATTTTTGAAGTATTTCAGCAAAGAGGAAGATTTGGTATTTTGCAACGATATATACGGAGTGATGGAAAAGTTTAAACTCAAGTATGATCCTGCTGAATGGCGGCTGTTCATTGATTCGTCAAAAGACAGCATAAAAGGTGTTCTTCTTCATAATGGCAACACATTCGCTTCAGTTCCTATTGCTCACTCTGTTATTCTCCAAGAAAAATACGAGAATTTGGCCCTGATTCTTCAGAAGATTCGTTATGATGAGCATAAGTGGATGATTTGTGGAGACTTTACAATTCTATCTATGCTATTAGGGCAGCAATCCGGTTTCACCAAATATCCCTGCTTCCTTTGCTTGTGGGATAGCCGGGCCCGCGACCTACACTGGGGGAAAAAGACTGGCCAATTCGGGAGTATTTGAGACCCGGTGAGAAAAATGTTCTTCATGAGAGCTTGGTACCTCGTGATAAAATTCTATTACCACCTCTCCACATTAAGTTGGGTCTCATTAAGCAATTCATCAAGTCCCTTCCAAAAGATGGTGAGTGCTTTCGGTACCTTGGCTCAAAGTTCCCCCGACTTTCTGAAGCAAAGCTAAAGGAAGGAGTGTTTGTTGGCCCTGATATAAGGAAACTCATTTCAGATGGAGCATTCGCTGAAACGATGTCTGAGAAGGAAAAAGAAGCCTGGGATTCCTTCAAGGATGTTGTTCTCAAATTCTTGGGGAGCAGGCGGGATGAGAACTATAAGGATATTGTTGCCAGGATGCTCAATGCCTTCAAAGAACAAGGCTGTAACATGAGCCTGAAAGTCCATTTCTTGCACTCCCATGTGAACTACTTTCCCGAAAACTTGGGGGCATACAGTGAAGAACAAGGTGAAAGGTTTCACCAGGACATCAAGGACGCAGAGAGAAGGTACCAAGGAAGATGGAACACCACTATGATGGCTGATTTCTGCTGGTTGCTGCTGCGGGAAACCCCAGATGAAAAATATGCCAAGCAGCACACCAAGAGAAGCATTCGGGGGAAGAAGAAACGGGCCCACCAGGAGATTGATTGACCCAAGAATGACTTTAAAATCTAAACTGTGTTGACAAATATCGTGTTTTTACTAAACTTTGAAATAAAAATTTGCTAGTTATTACCACAGTGTCGGATCTCATTTATTAGAATTTTATTTTCACACCATCGGTTGTTTGTCTTCATGTATTGCAATGGTGCGGTTTGCGTTTTCTATTCTTACATACATACCTGTACAACATTTTTTGCACATTTCTTTGCTTTGCTTTGTGTCTAACCTCGCTCTTATATGCTCAATGTTTGTGCACATGTGGCTGTTTTAAGTGCAGACAATTTTGCTACCATCACAGTGTGTTTTGTTGACATTACTCTATTCTTATGTGCTGCCTTGTTACAATTTTCTTTATTCTTATTTGAATAACTACTAAACAATTAGTATAAAGAATTCATCCAAGAAACTTTTATCTCGATCGCACTCAATCTGAAACGTTCACCTCAAACTGCTAACCCAATGTAGCAAAAAATCTGTACGTGATGGAGCAAATTGGTTACCAGATTTGGATTCAGCGCACCAAAAAACGTAAAAATCAATCGAAACATTAGAGGCAGTTTAAAAAAAATTTTTTTTAGTGTACCTGTGTAATGGACCACTGTAATGAGGTCCAGGGCCTCCTGGAGTTAGGGCAGAGCTGTGAAACCCCAACTGATGCAGTTACCCTGACACCAGGATTTATAATAGACCTCTGTAATGAGGTCCAGGGCCTCCTGGGGTTACGGCAGAGCTGTGAAACCCCAACTGATGCACTTACCCCGACACCAGGATCTATAAGAAACCTCTGTGATCAGGTCCAGGGCCTCCTGGAGTTAGGGCAGAGCTGTGAGAATGAAACAGATGCAGGTACCCTAACACCAGGATCTTTAATTGACCTCTGTGATAAGGTCCAGGGCCTCCTGGAGTTAGGGCAGAGCTGTGAGAACGAAATAGATGCAGGTACCCTGACACCAGAATCTCTAATGGACCACTGCAATGAGGTCAAGGGGCACCTGGGGTTAGGGCAGAGCTCTGAGACTGACACAGATGCAGTTAACCTAACACCAGAATCTATGCTAGACCTCTGTAAACATGTGTGATGCCTTCTGGGGATGGAGCAGACATTTGGAACCACATCACACGCAGGTAACATAACACCAGGATGTGTAATAGACCCATGTGATCAAGTCTGTGGGTGTTCTGGGGATAGGGCAGGATTGCAATCCACAACATACGAATCTATAGTGACAACAGCTTGGCCCCCAGACTGGTATTTCCATCATGTTCTGCATGTGTGATATGTGATGCTTGCTGTATTTGTGTTGCACCACCGTCATTGTGTGACCTGTCCCCATACACTTACTTCACAGGGGTAGTCGGCAGATCGGTTGTACCACCTGGTGAGGCGCACCCATGCTCTCCTCACCCGTGAAAGGTCCTGCCTCTTTGCTGCGTCTGGGAACAAACGGCTCTGTCTAGTGCAGATCAGTTCGCTCAGGATCCTGAGCTCCCTCCGGGTAAATGCAGGCTTTTGTGAACGCCTGCCATTTTTTCACTCTCAAGATAGCACATGTATGTGCGCGACAGCTCATTGACACACATGGCGCATGCGTCGTGTCGTGCACATACACGAGCTTTCTCGCGGTACTACGCGCCACCTGGCGCAATTACGGTGCACAGCATGCATGGGATTTTGACGGCCTGATCACGTCATAGTATTCTTATCGGAACAAACAGTGAAAAGCATCGCTAACGGTATGGGCTGCTTCTCCAGTCCCCATACATCTGATCTTACCGCCACGCCACCATTTATTGGTGTTTACGCTACGGCAGTGAGGCTCCCTGGCGTTGGCCAGCGGGCACATTATAGGGCATCTTAGCTTGTGGCGCCCTGTAATGCGCCTTCTACAGCCCATGCTCAGCGCTACCGTAGTCTACAGGACTAGGGTGAGTGGGTATGTTGGCGTTACCCATACACTACAGAGATGTGTCTAACTGTTACAGCCATGCAAAAAGGTGCCACTTTGGACACTCTTCCTGATGCTGTTGCACTGGGGATTTGAACTTATGAGAGCTGGCTGTATGGTCACTGTACTAACCAATGTGCTATGCCTCAATGGCCATTGTCATAGCTAGGACTGACTACACAACAACTGCACATCAACGCACATACATTCTGATGTGCTTACTGGGATAGTGGAGACCCACAGCTAAGGCAGTTTCCAGGCCACATTACCTTAGGGAAATGACTGTGAAGGCAGAGGTCATGGGTTTGATCCCACAATGGTGTTATGTAAGAAGGCTGTCTGAGGCATTACCCTTTAATTTAAATCAGTGCCGTCTGAGGCATTTCCTTTTTTGAATTTAAATTAGTGCTGCCAGCAAAAACACCATCACAGTGCCGTAACCTAAGGTGCCGCATAAGATGCCCTATAAGGCACTCCATAGGGCACATTATAAAGTGCACTGTCCACCAAGGCACCTTATAATGTGCCCTATAGGGCGCTTTATAGGGCGCCTTATGAGGTACCTTAAGGTTACAGCACTGTGAGGGTGTATTTTGCTGGCAGCACTGATTTGAATGAAAAGGAAAAGCCTCAGACAGCCATATTAAATAACACCACTGTGGGATCAAACCCATGACCTCTGCCTCTACAGTCAGTGAAGTAACCAGTGGGCTTCAACTTTATAGCTACTAACACACCCCTGGCTGGCTACAGAAAGACTGCAGGTCACGACACAAACTGTCTGCTGTGGTTACCAGGATAGGTAAACCCACCCGTACCCATGATGCACTGCACATGCAGATCAGCAGTCTACAGCTGATCACAAGATGGGGTATGCACCCCCACAGCACCTCGGCCTGGTAGGGGGAACTGACCGTGTGTGTTACTGGCACAGATTAGCTACAGACCGTGATACTGTGTGGGTCTTGTGCTCACCCTGAGGGTGAGGTGGGGCGCACAGCACCAGGTCCGCAGCACCTGGCTTGGCTGAGTTAGGCTATACTGCAGGTCGCCATCAATGCCAGTGTGTGATAGGTAATCCTTGCAGACACACCTAGGATACACCTGTTACCATCTGTATTTCCCAGTCATGTCTAGCCCTTGTGGACTATGATGCACCCAGAATAGTGCATATCCTATGTGGGTGCCATGGTCACGTGTTATAAGTGAACCGGGGGGGGGGGGGTGTTTAGACCCAAAAGCAGATTATGTAGTGCCACCCAACCTGCCCTCTGTGGCTCAGGATGGGGGACAAGATCTCCCACCAACAGATCCACATTCTACATCGGTGGCAGTAGAGGGGACCATCAACCCCCGTTCCTGCTGGGGAACAGGCACCCCTACAGGGCAGTCAATGCAGATCTGTACGCATCAATAAGGCAATGGCAGACAGGCAGAATGCTGGAAAAGCTCAGCTCAGCTGCTCCCCACCACTATCTGACATTCACCAGCAGAGAGCACAGTCAGTCTCCACCAACTGCACCCTGCAAGGTTTCCCAGCCATACACATACTAACTGCAGATAGTCTGTTAGCTAGTACATAGTGCATGTTCCTGGAGAAACTGTGTGCACCCACAAACGGGATGTGAGCACACACATCAAGCAGGTAGGTAGGTCAGCAATTAGGCCCCAGAAAAAAGAACCCATAAATATCACTTGAGAGAAATACTGCACAGCACTATGGAGGAACCTAGCCATGCCGTGGTCACTGCCCAGTCAGGGTGAGAGTGAGCTCCCAGCATGACATGCTGTGGCCACCCTGTCCGTGCAGGTGGTGGTCAGGCACTACAATGTCCCAGCCATTGCCCTATGCCCTGTGCAGATGCATCCTGCCCAGGCCGCCCTGTCCGGGCCATACCCAAAGTACCTTGCTTCTCATTATGCACATTGGCAGGCTAACACTGGAAACAGTGCAAGCAGTGTGGGCTTAGTAAGGTGTAGGCAGCCATAACACACTGGATAGACATACACACAAACCCCACAACTATGCCAGAATTGTGTAAATATAGAGGTGGTTGGCAGCCTTGGCCACCACACCAGTCCTGGGCACAGTGCAGGCATGGCTATGGTACGCAATACTGTTGGGGTCACTCCCCGGGGTGGTAAACACTGTCAGAAACCAAAACTGAAACACACTCCACAGATATCAGAAAGGTTGCTATGATGCAGCTCTGTCAACAAATTGTGTTTAACTTAGGATTTGTTATCTGCCATTAATCATAGCAACCTTTTGATATATGTGTAACGTGTTTAGGGTGGCATTGCTAAGGTATGCAAGTGTTAGTATTGGGAGATGCTGCGCCACGCAGGGCCCAATAGCCTGACTCTCCATGAGGCTTTGAATAGTAGAGCCTGTGGGTGTGGGTGTTTATGCCCCTGTTGGCCGCTGCTCTAGGGCTGAGTTTCCCAAATCCGATCCTGGTGGGCCAAACACGGTTCAGGTTTTCATGCTGTCCCTAATGAATATGCATGAGATGCATTTGCATATAATGGGGGCGTTGCATACAATTGCAGCACAGGCATATTTATTAGGGACAGCATGACACCTGAATGGTGTTTGGCCCTCTAGGACTGCAGTTGGGAAACTCTGCTCTAGAGATTGCACATGTTTATGGTGTCTGTGCATGTAGGGTAAAATATAGGCATTTATGGCTTGTTTATTTAATCTGCAATAACAGTTCTGTCTTTATTACCATGGTTTAGTATTGGGTAAAATATAGGGACATGGTTTGCAGGAGCCACAGCTGGGGCTTGAACCTGTGACCTTCTGCCCCTGAACACATTGGCGGTGTGTACTGCACCACACAGGCAGATTATTCCCTGGGGCTACCATTAGTGTTCGTTAGACAGACCTTGTCTGTTTCACCGCACGGCACCCACCTAAACAGGGCTTGGCCTTCGTCTGCTATGGGCAGATGCCACTGCCCCCTCCGCCACCAGCACCCCTCTGCCACTATGCTGCCAGGCCATTATGCCGGTGGTGATGGTGGTGCACAGTCCCAGGCCATCCAGTATGCTGGTAGGCAGCTGCCTATGGTGTGGGTTCTCGGGTAGGGGTGCCTACATGGACATGCGTGCTTCCCCCCCAGCACTGCCTGCCAATGTTATGTGCCCTTGGGGGTACCTGCTGGGTAATATCCTCTGTGACACTGTGGGACACACACTCATGCCCATGTTGGACCCTCATCAGTTGCTGTCTTGCTGCTTTCAGTTTCGGCATTCCTATGTGCCACCTAGGCATCTGCCTAGCCCTCACTGTGCCCCAGCTGGACCACAGCATGTGCTGCCTGCAGCCTCCTGTATCCCATTTACAGCATCAGTACAGTTGCCCTTTCCTACGTGCCCACTTTGCTGTTACTGCACATGTGCACGCCATAACAAACCTGCCCAATCTAAATGACAGAAACCCTGATCAGCGCTATTACAATGTGGGATAATTCACTTTGTAGGGGGACAGAGCATAGACCCTTCCAAACATAATATCTTAATTTTTACGCTTTGTCAGTAGTGTTGCTTTATGTTTATCATTAATATCACTATTGGCCAGCTTGGTTATTGGGATTTTAGATGTGGTTCTTGTCCTTTTATATGTTTATATGTTTGTTTGCCTCTTTGTTCCCTGCACATGTATCACAACTATCACTTTTCTGCGTTTCCCTGCCTTTGCTGTACATTGCTGACTGAAATGGTTTCTCTCTCCTGGAAATGTGCCTCTAGCGCGAGGTTTTCACACGCTAATTTCAGACCCTGATTTCACAGCGTTAGTGTGCATGGAGCCTCTCCCCGCCCACTCTACACCCATTGACCCCTTCTCTCCGCCCTCTGGGAAGCCTTACTCCACCCTTCAGGCCCGGATTTCACAGCGTTAGTTTGCCTTAACGCCGCCACCGCATTATCGTGCGATAAGTGATGTTATCGCATGATTTATCACGCGATAACATCACTTATTGCGTGATAATACCACCGCAGCAACGTTAAGATGGTTTAGTAAACATACCCCTTAAAGTAGACAAAGCGATGGGACCGGATGGGATACACCCTAGAATACTGAGGGAACTTGGGGACATTCTAGCAGCTCCACTGACTGACCTTTTAAATGCCCTGTTGGAGTCGGGAGTAGAGCCAAAGGAATGGAGAGAAGCTCATGTGGTGCCTTTACACAAAAGCGGAAGTAAGGATGTGGTTGAAAGCTACAGGCCGGGTTAGTTTAACTTCGGTGGTAAGTAAATTATTGAAAATGCTGCTGAAAGAGAAAATAGTGAGTTTTCTGGAGTCCAGCGGATTACAGGATCCGAGGCAGCATGGATTCTCCAGAGGCAGGTCTTGTCAGACAAATCTGATCAATTTCTTTGACTGGGTGACCAGGAAGTTGGACCAAGGGAGAGCCCTAGATGTGGTGTATTTAGATTTCAGTAAAGCTTTTGACACCGTTCCTCACAGGCGACTTATAAACAAACTGAGCACCCTAGGGATGGACCCTAAAATTACTGTTCGGGTTAGAAATTGGTTGAGTGGGAGCCGACAAAGAGTACAGGTAAATGGAGCTCACTCTGAGAAGAAGGAAGTTATCAGTGGTGTGCCCCAGAGATCTGTCCTTGGTCTGATTCTTTTTAACATCTTTGTTAGTGATATAGCGGAAGGGCTGTCGGGTAAGGTTTGCCTCTTTGCGGATGATACCAAAATCTGCAATAGAGTAGACACCCAGGAAAGTGTAGATAACATGAGGAGGGATCTAGCTAAGCTTGAAGAATAGTCTAGAATTTGGCAGCTGGGATTTAATGTTAAAAAATGCAAGGTCATGCATTTGGACTGCAGCAATTCAAGTTAGCAATATAGTATAGGGGGTGAAGTACTTTTGTCCACTAAAGAAGAGCGGGACCTAAGCATAGTTGTGTCTGATGATCTTAAAGTGGCTTAACAGGTAGAAAAGGCAACAGCAAAAGCTAGAGGGATGCTTGGATGCATATGGAGAGGAATGGCTAGCAGAAAAAAAGAGGTGATAGTGCCTCTATATAAGTCTTTGGTGAGGCCTCATTTGGAGTATTGTGTGCAATTTTGGAGACCGCATCTTCAAAAGGATATAAACAGGATGACGTCAGTACAGAGGGTGGCTACTAAAATGGTTAGTGGTCTTCGTTATAAAGCATATGTGGACAGACTTAAGGATCTTAATATGTACACTTTAGAGGAAAGGCGGGATAGAGGTGATATGACTGAGATGTTTAAATACCTCTGTGGCATAAATGCGCAGGAGGAGAGCCTCTTTCAATTGAAAGCAAGTACTGCTACAAGGGGACATGGGTTGAGGGTGAAAGGGGATAGATTCAGGAGTGATATGCGGAAATATTTCTTTACGGAAAGAGTGGTGGATCTGTGGAATAGTCTCCCAGTAGAGTTGGTAGAGATGAGGACAGTATATGAATTTAAAAAAAACATGGAACAAACAAAGAGGATCTCTAAAGGAAAAAAGGGGACTGTTGTAGTTATTGATATGGAAGGACAGACTAGATAGGCCGTAGGAACAGCAACACTGAAATATCGAAGTCTGGAATTGGCAGTAGAAGAGAAGGACACAGATAGAAGGGATCTCCAGAAGAACGGAGTCCCTGAGGAGGGGATAAACATTATGAACACCTGTCTAGAAGAACTATAGCTTTTATATAAGATAATGTCAATAAATAAATAAATAAAATTTTATTAGATCCAGCACATTCCCAATGGGACCCAATCCTGTAAATCATACCCAAGCATGCATAGAGAAGGGAGTCATTTTATAAGGGAACGGAGGATGTAGGATAGAATTTTGCATACTCAAGGAGGTGCTTCAAAAATGTTCTGGGGTATGAGCACATAAAAGATAGGCACACAGAACATAGTACTTGCTTTTATGTAATAAGAGAAGGCATTTCTGGAGGTAAAGAATAAGCAGAGCAGGTTGGAACTAGCACTTTTGCCTTTTATAACATACACATTTGTGTCTATTTTTACTGCCACATCCATGTACACAACTATAATTGCTTGAAAGCACCTGTGTGTCCCTAGTTCCCCTGGCATAATTTTATATATGCTCATAAGTATACATTCCATGCATGAAATAGACAGACAAAATGCACTTATGTGTCTTTCTTGCCTTTGCGTCATATTATAAAATTACCCTCACACCATGGCTTGGCCCAGGAAACTTTGGGGCAGATATTCTAAAGCCATGGCGGTCAGCATTGGAACTGAAATATCAGCGGGATATTCAGCAGCAGTTTATGGATAGGAGCTGCCAATGAATAACCGAGCTGAATGGTGCTAACCGAATAAACGACAACCTTATCTATCACTTCTCTGGCTTCCAGCTTACGACATCTTTTCAAGTGGCCTAAGTTGGCTGGATAGGTGTAGACTGAAAATTTCACAAACTGGATAAAGTCTCCATTTATACAATTACCGCTGACTCTGCCCTTGTCCTATCTATGGAGGGCCCGTGCTGAATATCATGGTGCGCACCCTTAGCCACTGGCCTCCATTTGGCTGCCCAGCTAAGGGCTCTGAATATCAGCCCCTTTGGTATCATCTTTATCAGTGGTATAATACATATAGATATGAGGACAGTAAGTGAATTCAAAAAAGCATGGGACAAACACAGAGGATCTCTAAAGGTAAAAAGGGGACTGTTGTAGTTGTTATGGAAGTACAGACTAGATAGGTCATGCAGTCTTTTTCTGTCGTCATATTTCTATGTTTCTATAATCAATTCAATATTCTAAAACAAAAAATCATTTAGTCTTACCTGCCCACAGATTGTTGCATTGTCTGAAACTCTGACTCTGTGCATGCCTATGTACCAGTGGTGCTCCAAGCACTGTGGGCACCCAGGGTGGGTGCCATGTCTTGTGGCATGGCATAGTGCACCCCCCCCCCCCCCCGCTGGGCCCACCCAGCGGAGCCAGCACAGCAAACTTAAAGCCGTAGGTGGCTTGCTGTACTGCCTCTGCTCTAGGCCCGACAACTGGTCTCTCCTGGACCAAAGTCTCGCTGAGCATGGCTGTAGTATCATTGACTGACACGCTGGTTGTTTTTTTCATTTTAAACCCTGACGCAGGCATTCATCTCCGAAAACGGCCTTGTCAGGCTTAATAAAATCTGCTGCTTACAATTTTATTCCCCCTTTCTGTTTTTTTCTTGCTTTTGCCTTTTGTCAGGGTGTCCGTTTTCTTCTTCATTTTTTGTAACTATCCAGTTAGTGCCAGCAATGATTTTCAGCAGCATTGACTAGATAGTGCTACTGAAAATTAGTGGATAGGCCTGGCAAGCCCAGACTAGATAGGCCATGTGGTCTTTTTCTGTCATCATTTTTCTATGTTTCTATGGAACTGTTGTAGTTGTTAATATGGAAGGACAGACTAGATAGGCCATGTGGTCTTTTTCTGTCGTCATTTTTCTCTGTTTTCTAAGCAGCACTTATCTGAATAGGAGAGTGGAAAAGTCCAGCAAGGCACCGGTTTTATGTCTCTTTTATGAAGATGATAGAGGAACCTATATCTCTTTATAAAACAGGCACCCAGAGCGTGCAAATGCCAATGAACACATTTACACCTGATCCAAATCTGAAGTAAATGTGCGTAGGTCCTCTACATGTGTATTTTTATAAAATGCAAACGTACATCACAACTCCACCCATGCTCTGCCTAAACACCGTCCCTCAGGAACATCTACACACAACACACATATAAGTGTGTTCCAACTGTGGGCCTCGTTTTTTCTCAAAAGTTGAACCCAACTTGTCGTTGTGCATATTGATGCCTTTCTCACATGTAAAATAGACTTTACATGTAGAAAAACGTTTAAGAAATTACCCTTATGATGCATCACCATGATGTCTTAATACTTACCTTTGTTTGCCTTAAACTGTGTTTAGTCTTCAGTCAGGAGGCTAATAGAACAACTGCTTAGAGGGTTGCCATGAGTCAACCGACTCGACAGAACTTAGCAAACAAAAATGTGCCATACTTTGATGTATTCTCTGATGTACTTTGGTATAAATTATTTGTGATACTAAACAAATATAAATACTAACTTCCTGTAACACCTTTTTGGCTCTGAAAATAATAGTAAGTGTAATTGTAAACAGATAATTATCCACTTGGGTGATATTATGCTGTTGAAAATGTGCATGGCTTTAAATATACCACTGAAAGTTGACCTTAAGAGTGTCCCAGACTGGAGAACAGATGCTTTCCACATCCTAAACTTGGTGGTCTTGATTTAGGCCCTTGGCTTTACCTTAACATTATTTTAATGTGCTGTTTTCTTGGGAAGCAATGATACACTAATCTACTGAAGAGCAGAACTGTTTGTCTCTCTCAGATTTACAGAGCTTTGCAGTTTGAGCTTTGTTGAAGTGATTTTTTTTAATGTGGATAAAAGAGGAGAATGTTGTGTTTAAGCTGTAATGTTAAAATGCATTATTTGTAAGAAAACAACCAGGTTTCATGTCTAATGATTTTGTTGTTGAAATGTTACTCGCTTCCTCTAGATGTCACTGTTCTATTAGAATCCAACTGAAGAACAGTGAGCTGGTTTTCCTGAAGTTTACAATAAAAAAAACCATGGAGATGCACTGACATCAAATAAGTTGCAATTTACTTACCGGTAGTTAAATATAGGAAGGATAAGGTTCAAAATCCCTCAACGCATGAAAATAGATTTTTACATAAATGAAAGGGTTTTTAAAAAAAAAAAAAAAAAACTGCCCACCACGGGTGTGAGTAAAGGTATGCAAGTTGTACCTAGCCCTGTGCAAGCGGTGCGGCCGGACAGGGCGCAAAGGCTTAAGGGGCGCATTTTGGCTGCCTGCTGTTGCCCTGCCGCCAGCACTTTTTCTTCTCTCAATGGCGGTAGGGCAACAGCAGGCAGCCGAAATGCGCCCCTTAAGCCTTTTTGCGGCACATTAAGCAGGTCTGGTCCTTCCCTTCTCTGACACGGGACAGATCTGCTTAAAGTGCCGGCGACTAGCACATTGGACGCAAACCCTCTCTTCCACCTCTGTGCATCCACTTTCTGCTCTTGCCCTGCTGCCGGCGCCGCAGTGGAGAAAACAGGGTGGCGGCAGCAAGGTAAGAGCAGAAAGTGACTGGATGGATGTGCAGAAGGTGTGTGGGGGGGGGCGGCATACGCCCAATGTGCAAGTCACACAGGGCGCAATTCTGGCTCGGTACGGCCCAGGCTGTCAATGCCGAGGTCTGCCCCCCCATCACACTCATGGCCTCAATCCCTCCCCCGATGAGCTACTAACCCATCTGATCCCTTCCCTGATCTCCTCAAAAGGTGATTCCTCCCAGGGCTGTACCGAGGGAAGATCGCCCCCTGTGAGACTTGCACATCGGGCGCGCGCCCCCCCCCCCCCCACGTGGCGGGAGAGAAGAGGTGCGCCTGATGTGCAAGTTGCCGAAATGCTAAGCAGATCTTTCCCTCCCTACTCTCTTGAAGTTAAGACAAACTATGGTGTTGAAACATTACTCACAACCTTATTCAACACCATAACCTTAGGTCTCGATAACATCAGACAAGCTTTGCACTGATCTTCATGGACATTGCTGCCGCATTCGACACCGTAGACCACGAAGTTCTCCTGCTACGCCTCAGAGAGAAGGGAGTTCAAGCTTCAGCTTTGTCATGGTGCGCTTCATACCTCACTGATCGCTGGAAACATGTCCGTTCTGGCCCCTCCAACTCCGATTCCTTCCCCCAAACTAAAGGTGTTCCACAGGGCTCATCTCTATCCGCCTTGCTATTCAAGTCTATATGCAACCCATTTGTGATCTCATCCAATCATTTAATATCAACTGCCTGGTCTATGCTGACGACGTCTTGATGTACATGCCAATTTCGACAGAACATCTTGAACTATCCCCACTTATCAGGTGCTTTGACGCTGTCACAGACTGGCTAAATGCACAAATGCTTAAGTTAAATTTCAAAAAGACAGAAGCCCTCTTCGTAACCAGGAATCCAGCTTTTACTCCACCCCTGTCTATCAAGGTTCGCGACGCAGAGATCATATGCAAGACTACAGTAAAATACCTAGGTGTAACGCTTGATCAGCAACTTAATATGAAGGCTCATATCAAAAACATAACAAAGTCGGTGTACCATAAAATCCGGACCCTCCGCAATTTGCGTCAACTGTTAGAACCTCATGACTTCCGAACTGTCTTTCAGGCCCTAATAATGCCTCACTTTGACTATGCCAATGCGATCTTGTATGGTCTACCTAAGTGCACGACTAACCCCTTACAACTTGCAATGAATTCAGCTGCAAGAATCCTTCATGGAGCCTCAAGAAGTTCTCATATTACCCCAATACTAAAACAATTGCACTGGCTACCCATACAAGCCATGATCTCATTCAAGATCCTAATTATGACCCATAAAGCCATCAATAAATACCCTGCTACTGCCATTACTGATCTAATTTCAATCACACCTCCCAATCGAGCAAGGAGATCGAATGCCGCAAATACTCTCATATTACCTAAGGCAAGCACGAAGTGTTCTCAATTCACTAGATCCAGAGCCTTCTCCTTCTTTGCTCCATCCTGCTGGAACGCACTACCAGCAACTATCAGAACCATCAGTGAACTCTCCCAATTTAGGAAGGCACTGAAACGGCACCTCTTTCTTCATCACTACGATGATGCAGTCTTCTCCCCACAATCACCCACTCTCACATCTCAATGCAGCACCTCAAACTCATGCACGTCACATTCCCAGACTGATCACTCGCAATCACACCTTCACCTCCAACCACCATGAGAAACTTATGCAGTGCCGCATAACTCATTATATTGTTGCATAAAGTAGACTGTATTTATTCATCGTGTCTCCTTGTTAAGGGACTGGTTATTTATACCCTATTTTACCTGTTATACCTGCTTAATGCATACCCAAGTTTAATTTTCCTGTTTAATGTATACCCAAGTTATTATACCTGTTTCACTGTAAGCACAAATCACGAAATTGAGATGTGCAACTCTTATGTTCATTGTAAACCGCACTGATGTCGAATAGCGCGGTATAAAAGAGACTGCAAATAAATAAAATGAGAGCGACATTTGCCAATTACAGCCAGATCCGGCGTGCCCATTAGGTGAACTCAGTAGTGCCTAGAACGCCAATGATCCGCGGTCGCCCTATTGCAGCCACCCCTTTCCGGGACCTGCAGCAGCAGCAGCATTGGTCACAAACAGCCCCTCAATGCTTACCTTCAACCTCCAGTGCTGCCAGGCTGTTTCTGTTCCACTCCCATCAAAGCAAACAGGAAGTCGGTATCGGGCCTCAGTGGGGATGGAACAGAAACAGCCTTGCAGCACCAGAGTTTGAAGGTAAGCACTACAGGTCTGTTTGTGACTGCCACTGTAGGTCCTGGAGAGGGATGGCAGTGGGATCCAGGGAGAGGGCAGGATCAGGAGCTGGGAGGGCCCAAGGGATAAGTTTCACCTAGGGTGCCTCATCTCCCTGTGTCAGCCCTGGTTACAGCTAAGTGTTTTTCATTAGAAACATAGAAACATGATGACAGAAAAAGACCACATGGCCTATCTAGTCAGTCCTTCCATATGAACAACTATAACAGTCCACTTTTTACCTTTAGAGATCCTCTGTGTTGGTCCCATGCTTTTTTGAATTCAGTTACTGTCCTCATCTCTACCATCTCCACTGGGAGGCTATTCCATGGATCCACTACTCTTTCCGTAAAAAAATACTTCCGCATATCACTCCTGAATCTATCTCCCTTCACCCTCATCCCATGTCCCCTCATAGCAGAACTTGCTTTCAATTGAAAGAGGCTCTCTCCCTGAACATTTATGCCATGGAGGTATTTAAACATCTCAATCATATCACCTCTATCCCGCCTTTCCTCTAAGGTGTACATATTAAGATCCTTAAGTCTGTCCTCATATGCTTTATAATGAAGCCCACTAATCATTTTAGTAGCCACCCTCTGCACCGACTCCATCCTGTTCACATCCTTTTGAAGGTGCGGTCTCCAGAATTGCACACTATACTCCAAATGAGGTCGCACCAAAGACTTATACAGAGGCATTATCACCTCCTTTTTTCTGCTATCCATTCCTCTCCGTATGCACCCAAGCATCCTTCTAGCGTTTGCCGTCGCCTTTTCTACCTGTTTAGCTACTTTAAGATCATCAGACACAGCCACGCTTAGGTCCCGCTCTTCTTTAGTGGACAAAAGTACTTCACCTCCTATACTGTATTGCTCCCTTGGATTGCTGCAGCCCAAATGCATGACCTTACATTTTTTAACATTAAATCCCAGCTGCCAAATTCTAGACCATTCTTCAAGCTTAGCTAGATACCTCCTCATGTTATCTACACCTTCCTGGGTGTCTACTCTATTGCAGATTTTGGTATCATCTGCAAAGAGGCAAACCTTACCCGACAGCCCTTCTGCTATATCACTAACATAAAAACATAAGAACATAAGACATGCCATACTGGGTCAGACCGAGGTCCATCAAGCCCAGTATCCTGTTTCCAACAGTGGCCAATCTAGGTTATACGTACCTAGCAATGTCCCCAAAGACACAGGTTCCACAATGCTTATACTGGGTCAAGCATTGATATCCTGGGTCCCTTTTTAATAGTGGTTTATGGACCTTTCCTCCAGGAACGTGTCCAAACCTTTTTTAAACCCAGCTATACTAACAGCCCTTACTACATCCTCCGGTAACAGATTCCAGAGTTTGATTACACATTGAGTGAAAAAATATTTTCTCTTATTTGTCTTAAATAGTTTACCCTGTAGCTTCATTACATGTCCCCTAGTCTTTCTATACTCTGATAGCATAAACAATTGATCCACGTTTATCCGTTCCACTCCATTCATTTATTTATAGACCTCTATCATATCTCCCCTCAGCTGTCTCTTCTCCAGGCTAAAGAGCCCTAACCTTCTTAGCCTCTCTTCATAGGAGTAGCCTTCCATCCCCTTCACCAATTTGGTGGCTCTTCTCTGTACTTTTTCTAATAACGCTATGTCCTTTTTAAGATACGGTGACCAGAATTGCACACAATATTCAAGGTGCGGTCGTACCATGGAGCGATACAGAGGCATTATAATATCCTTTGTTTTGTTCTCCATCCCTTTCCTTATGATACCTAGCATTCTATTTGCTTTCTTGGCCGCCGCTGCACACTGGGCGGAGGGTTTTAACATGTTAGCCACAAAGACTCCTAAATCTTTTTCCTGGGTGGTGGTTTCTAATGTGGAGCCTTGCATCGTGTAACTATAGTGTGGGTTGTTCTTTCCTAGGTGCATAACTTTGCACTTGTCCACATTAAATTTCATCTGCCATTTGGATGCCCAGTCTTCCAATTTATCCAGATCCTCCTGCAGTTTTCCACAATCCTCTTGGGTTTTAACAACTTTAAACAGTTTTGTGTCATCTGCAAATTTGATAATCTCACTAGTTATTCCCTTTACCAGGTCATTTATGAACAAAGATGTTAAAAAGAATCGGACCAAGGACAAATCCCTGGGGCACACCAATGGTAACATCCTTCTCCTCAGAGTGAGCTCCATTTACTTGTACTCTTTGTCGCCTCCCACCCAACCAATTCCTAACCCAAGCAGTAACTTTAGGGTCCATCCCTAGGGTGCTCAGTTTGTTTATAAGTCGCCTGTGAGGAACAGTGTCAAAGGCTTTACTGAAATCTAAATACACCACATCTAGAGCTCTTCCTCGGTCCAACTCCCTGGTCACCCAGTCAAAGAAATCAATCAGATTTGTCTGACAAGACCTGCCTCTGGTGAATCCATGCTGCCTCGGATCCTGTAATCCGCTGGACTCCAGAAACCTCACTATTTTCTCTTTCAGCAGCGTTTCCAATAATTTACTCACCACCGAATTTAAACTAACCGGCCTGTAGTTTTCAACCACATCCTTACTTCCGCTTTTGTGTAAAGGCACTACATGAGCCTCTCTCCAGTCCTTTGGCACCACTCCCGACTCCAACGAGGCATTGAAAAGGTCAGTCAGTGGAGTTGCTAAAACGTCCCCAAGTTCCTTCAGTATTCTAGGGTGTATCCCATCCGGTCCCATCGCTTTGTCTACTTTAAGTTTCGCTAGTTTCTCACGAACACAGTCTTCTGAAAATTGTTCAAGATGTCCCTCGCTTCTGTTCCTATTTCTGGGTGTTTTCTGAGGTCCTGCTCCTGGTTCTTCATCTGTGAACACAGAACAAAAATATTTGTTAAGCAATTCCGCTTTATCCTTATCAGCTTCTACATATTCCCCCCCTGCACCCTTGAGTCTGACAATACCACTTTTGCCCTTACTCTTCTCACTAATATATCTGAAAAATGTCTTATCCCCCCCATTTTATTGCATTGGCTATTTCCTCCTCCTTTTGAATCTTTGCCTTCTTGATTACTTTGCTAGCTTCTCTAAGTTTTTCCAAATACAGATGCCTGTCTTCCTCTCTCTGTGATCTCTTGTATTTCATGAAGGCCTCCCTCTTTTTCTTCACTTTTTCAGCTACTTCCTTCGAAAACCATAGCGGTCTCCTTTTCCTTTTGCCTTTATTTACCATTTTAACAAAAAGGTTGATTGCCGTTAAAATATCCCCTTTCTGTTTTGCCCACTGTTTTTCTACGTCTCCCAGCTGTTCCCATCCCACTAACGACTCCCTGAGGTATTGGCCCATCTTCGCAAAGTTAGTCTTCCTGAAGTCTAAGATCCTCACCTTGGAATGGATTCTAACAGCCCTAGTCCTAATACTGAACCACACCATCTGGTGATCACTGGATGCAAAATGATCTCCCACTACAACATCAGAAACACTTTCACCATTGGTAAGCACTAAGTCCAGTATGGCCCCTTCACATGTGGGGTCTGTTACCAATTGCCTGAATAGTTCTCCCTGTAAAGAATCCAGGATCTCTTTACTTCTAGATGATACTGCAGCAGGAATGTGCCAATCAACATCTGGCATATTGAAATCTCCTATCAGTAGCACTTCCCCTTTCCTAGCAATGCTGCGTATGTCTTCAATTAACTCTCTGTCTACCTCTTCCTCTTGTGAGGGAGGTCTGTATAGCACACCAATGCAAATAGATTTCTCTTTCCCTCTTTCTAGTTTAACCCACAATGCCTCCTCTCTCCCTTTTAAGCTCTGTAATTCCAAAGCTTTAATAGTAGTTTTTACATATAGTGCCACTCCTCCTCCCCTTCTTCCTACCCTGTCCTTTCTGAATAAAGTATAGCCAGGTATAGTTACATCCCAATCATGGTTTTCTGTGAACCATGTTTCTGTAACTGCCACTAAATCCAAGTCAGCCACTCCCACCAAAGCTTCAAATTAGAAGAGTTTACTTTATATTTTCATTAAATTAGACCACTTGGGTGACTGTGGTTTTTGATTAAGTACATGATGAGAGTTTTATTCCAACACACAAATATATTTTTTTCGTGGATGGGCTATTTTTATGACGTGTGGTAAATTGTGATGGGGTCTGATTTTTGTGTGATTAACTAGAGGTGATAGCTTCCATTTTGGGGGGATTTTTGTGTTTTTGTGCATAGGGCAGCAGAACTTGAAGGAGAGCTCTCTAGAGATTGGCAACCCACATGGTAGTGACAGAGCAAAGTCTTTATGCACAGTGGCAACCCCACCTTGCTGCCTGCACCAATCCCAGCAAGCAACGCAGATAGGATGCAGATGCACTGCATCAGGACATGTAGCTAACAGGGTGCCCAGATTTGCAGACCCACATCAGTTGCAGGCTCTATAAGAAACCTCTGTGATCAGGTCCAGGGCCTCCTCGAGTTAGGGCAGAGCTGTGAGAATGAAACAGATGCAGGTACCCTAACACTAGGATCTTTAATTGACCACTGTAATCAGGTCAAGGGGTACCTGGGTTTAGGGCAGAGCTCTGAGACTGACACAGATGCCGTTAACCTAACACCAGAATCTATGCTATACCTCTGTAACCATGTGTGATGCCTTCTGGGAATGGAGCAGACATTTGGGACCACATCACATGCAGGTAACATAACACCAGGATGTGTAATAGACCTGTGTGATCAAGTCTGTGGGCGTTCTGGGGATAGGGCAGGATTGCAATACACAACATACGAATCTATAGTGAAACAGCATGGCCCACAGACTGGTATTTCCACCATGTTCTGCATGTATGATATGTGATGCTTGCTGTATTTGTGTTGCACCACCGTCATTGTGTGACCTGTCCCCATACACTTACTTCATGGGGGTAGTCGGCAGATCGGTTGTACCGCCTGGTGAGGCGCACCCATGCTCTCTTCACCCGTGCAAGGTCCTGCCTCTTTGCTGCGCCTGGGAACAAACGGCTCTGTCTGGTGCAGATCAGTTCGCTCAGGATCCTGAGCTCCCTCCGGGTAAATGCAGGCTTTTGTGAACGCCTGCCATTTTTTCACTCTTGAGATAGTGCGTGTACGTGCGCGACAGCTCGATGACACACATGGCACATGCGTCGTGTCATGCACATACACGCGCTTTCTCACGGTACTACGTGCTACCTGGTGCAATTACGGTGCACAGCACATGCTGGATTTTGACGGCCAGATCACGTCATAGTATTCTTATCGGAACGAACAGTGAAACGCACCGCTAACGGTATGGGCTGCTTCTCCAGTCCCCATACATATGATCTCGCCACCACGCCACCATTTATTAATTTAATTGGTGAATTGGTGTTTACGTTTCGGCAGTGAGGCTCCTCGGCGTTGGCCAGCGGGCGCATTATAGGGCACCTTAGCTTGCGGGGCCCTGTAATGCACCTTCTACGGCCCATGCTCAGCACCACCATAGTCTACAGGACTAGGGTGAGTGGGTATGTTGGCATTACCCGTACACTACAGAGATGTGTCTGTTACAGCCATGCAAAAAGGTGCCACTTCAGACACTCTTCCTGATGCTGTTGCACTGGCGATTTGAACGTATGAGAGCTGGCTGTATGGTCACTGTACTAACCAATGTGCTATGCCTCTATGGCCATTATCATAGCTAGGACTGACTACACAACAACTGCACATCAACGCACATACATTCTAGCTGTGCTTACTGGGATAGTGGAGACCCACAGCTAAGGCAGTTTCCAGGCCACGTTACCTTAGGGAAATGACTGTGAAGGCAGAGGTCATGAGTTTGATCTGACAATGGTGTTATGTAAGAAGGCTGTCTGAGGCATTACCCTTTAATTTAAATCAGTGCCGTCTGAGGCATTTCCTTTTTTAATTTAAATTAGTGCTGCCAGCAAAAACACCCTCACAGTGCCGTAACCTAAAGTACCACATAAGATGCCCTATAAGGGACTCCATAGGGCACATTATAAAGTGCACTGTCCGGCAAGGCACCTTATAATGTGCCCTATAGGGCGTTTTATAGGGCACCTTATGAGGTACCTTAAGGTTACAGCACTGTGAGGGTGCATTTTGCTGGCAGCACAGATTTAAATGAAAAGGAAAAGCCTCATACAGCCATATTAAATAACATCACTGTGGGATAAAACCCATGACCGCTGCCTCCACAGTCACTGAAGTAACCAGTGGGCTACATCTTTATAGCTACTAACACACCCCTGGCTGGCTACAGAAAGACTGCAGGTCACCACACAAACTGTCTGCTGTGGTTACCAGGATAGGGTAAACCCACCTGTACCCATGGTGCACTGCACATGCAGATCAGCAGTCTACAGCTGATCACAAGATGGGGTATGCACCCCCACAGCACCTCGGCCTGGTAGGGGGAACTGACCGTGTGTGTTACTGGCACAGAGTAGCTACAGTCCGTGATATTGTGTGGGTCTTGTGGGCTCTGGGCTACCAATTGTTTAAACATACAGCCTCATGTGTGCATCATGACATCAAAGGTGGGTGTGCAAACACATCCTGGCATCTGGCACCTGGCTTATGAGCCATGAGCCACATTGTGCCAAAGCATGACCCTGGTGACTACCTATTGTTGCCGATCAGTCTAGTGTTGTCACACTGTCTGGTCAACTGCAATACCTATCATACATGAGACATTATGTGGCCATGAACTGTGAGCCAGTCACAGCTCCTGGACTCTCATTAGATAATGTTATTGTAGCCTGTGGGGACTCTCCACAAAGCCAGAGCAGCATGTTGATGTTGTTGGCTACTAGGAGTGTTTGTGGCCATGTATGCCAAATATCAGAGTGTATCCAAAACTAATAATAAAATGAAGACATTAAGGAAGATCATGTCCTTACACCTATCCAAACCATAATGTGATAAATTAAACAAATAAATAGTGAAAAAACAATCGTGATCATCAACATAAATAACTATATGAAATCATATATAATAGACTTCATTCAAAAATATGTGCATAAATGGAGTAAATTATATTTGTGTCAAATAAGCTTCCTCATGTATACAGAGTTCTGGCCTCATAGATGAAAAATATTTATAGATGGATCCCAAGTAGTGATGAAGTATATGCATAAAAGGCATAAACAAGATATCCTCATGGAGGCACATTCCAATGTGGCTGTCCAGGCCCCTGTGCGTCCAATCAGAATCAGGACACCCAGAGGTAGACCCGATTCTGATCCCGCAGGGGCTAGACATGCCCACAGGATGAGAATTGGGACTAGGGTCTCAATGTGCAGGTGGGGCCCGATTTCGAGCGGCCTGCATGCATAGCCACCTGCACAGCTACCTGAAGCTAAAAACACACATAATGCAATGGAAGGGATGAAATACCAAAATAAGGAACCAGAAGGGATAAAGAGAAAAACAAACCTAGAAGAAACATATAAGGGACTCATCTACATAAGGAGAGGAACAAAAAATGCATCTCAAGGTCATACAAAGTAATCATCTAATAATTGCAAAAATCATAAAAAATAATTAATAAATCAGGAAGATTCTTAAACACTTTATAATCTATATATTGATTAAGCCCACAGGACAATATGGTATTCATCTAAAATGCATAATTCTGTTCAAGTTTAAGAGTCCGATCCATATCATCACTCCTGCAAGAAGGATAAATCTTTAAATTACAAAAAGCTTAAGATCCTCAAATTTAGGTTCTAATTTTTCACAATGTTCAACCATTGGTTTATCCATAATCCTTCTCTTTATATAACTCTTATGTTGCATAATCCTAGTCTTAAAGGATCTCTTATTTATTTAGCTGTATTTATATCCTGCTTTTCACTGGGTCAAAGCGGTCAATTGGGGGATACATTTAACACAAGGGGATATGAGACACACACACTAATACATACAGGGAACATGGGCAATGGAGGGTTAAGTGGCTTGCCCAAGACCACAAGGAGTGCCTATAGGACTAGAAATCCCAATCCCTCCGGCATGAGATTGCTGTCCCCAGGTGGGACTTGAACCCCCGACCCTCCGGCCTGAAGTACCTTGTCCTAACCACTAGACCACGCCTCCCTTTTGGCAAGGACATATCTCTATATAAATGACAATCCTAGTATCACAGTTGGTAAATGTATCTAAATAATCTTTATATTGCATTGCTGGATGTGTAAAATAATCCTTCACTTCCTTAATCACATTACATATAAATCTGGCTTTTTTTGAGAGGGTGCATGGTGGTATGGAGTACCGGCACTTTCTTCATTGCTACAATTGAGCCATGGTCCTCATGTATTAATGAAAGAGTCCTGCTTATGAGTGCCAGCACCTTCTTTTCTGGGACCTATTTAGACCTATTTGGAAACCTCCATAATATTGATCCCCTGACTCTCTCCTCCACCATTTCTCCATCTCTCTCCTCCATTATATCCTCCAAGTCCATCGATGAGGCACTATCCTCCTACAATGCTATACTCTCCTCAGCTCTCGACACTCCTGCCCCACCCACCCCACGTCCAGTCAAACGATCTAATCCCCAGCCCTGGCTTTCGCCCACAACTCATTATCTCCGCAGCTGTGCACATTCCCCTGAGTGTGCTTGGTCCAAATCCCGCTCCCCGGAGGACCTTCTACACTTCAAATTCATGCTTGGCTCCTTCCAGTCAGTCATAGCACTTGCCAAACAAGACTACTACATCCACCCGACCAACTCCCTCGCCTCTGATCCTCGTTGTCTCTTTAATACCCTCAATTCTCCCCTCAAAGCCCCCCGCCCCCAGTCCCGCCCTCCCCCCCTTTCTGCCCAAACCTTAGCTGACTACTTCTATGACAAAATCAACAAGATTATTCTCCAATTCCCCACCCCCTCATCTACCTCCCCCCTTCCCAATTCTCCCCCTCACCCATCTTTCCTCTGCCACCCTCTTCTCCTTCCCTCCAATCTCTGAAGAAGAAATCACACTCCTTCTTACTTCCTCCAAACCCACCACATGTTCATCTGACCCCATCCCCACCCATCTCCTACACCCCATCTCCTCCACTATTGTACCCACCATCTCTCACATCCTCAACCTTTCACTCTCTACTGCTGCTGTCACACCTCTCCTTAAGAAACCCTCACTCGATCCCACATGCCCTTCTAACTATCGACCCATCTCCCTCCTTCCTTCATATCCAAACTACTAGAATGTGCAGTCCACCACTGCTGCCTCGACTTCCTCACCTCCCAGGTCCTCCTGGACCCACTACAATCCGACTTCCGTCCCTTACATTCCAGTGAAACGGTGCTCGCAAGAGTCTCCAATGACCTATTCCTGCCTAAATCTAAGGGCCTCTACTCTATCCTCATTCTTCTTGACCTCTCCGCTGCCTTTGACACCGTTGACCACAATCTTCTCCTCACCACCCTCTCCTCCCTTGGCTTCAAGGACCTGGTATTGTCCTGGTTCTCCTCCTATCTCTCCCATCGCTCATTCAGTGTATGCTCTGGCGGCTCCTCCTCCTCCCCTACTCTGCTCCACGTAGGTGTACCCCAGGGATCTGTCTTGGGCCCCCTCCTTTTCTCCCTCTACACCCAAGCCCTTGACGCGCTTATCTCCTCCCATGGCTTTCGGTACCATCTCTACGCCGATGACTCCCAAATCTACCTCTCTACACCTACTATTTCTCCAGCAACCCAGTCCAGGATCTCTGCCTGCCTCTCCAACATTGCCGCCTGGATGTCTCTTCGCCGATTGAAACTGAACATGGCTAAGACTGAACTCCTTGTCTTTCCCCCCAACTCCTCCCCTCCTCTTCCCCCTTTCATAGTCTATGTGGATGGAGCTATTATCCTTCCTGTTCCCTCGGCCCTAGGGGTTATCTTTGACACCTCTCTCTCCTTTTCTGCACATATCCAGCATGTAGCCAAGACCTGCCGTTTCTTCCTCTACAACATTGGCAAAATCCGCCCCTTCCTCTCTGAACACACCACCAAAACCCTTATCCACTCCTTAATCTCTTCTCACCTCGATTATTGCAACCTACTCCTTGCTGGTCTCCCCATCAGCCATCTCCTCCCCCTTCAATCTATACAAAATCACGCTGCTCGAATAATCTTCTGCCAGCCTCGCCATGCCCACATCACTCCTCTTCTCAAGTCGCTTCACTGGCTCCCTGTCCAGTTCCACATCCAATTCAAACTCCTCCTACTGACCTATAAATGCATTCACTCAGTGGCCCCTCAGTACCTCTCATCTCTTATCTCTCCCTACATCCCCTCTCGGAACCTGCGCTCTGCTAGTAAATCACTTCTATCTATGCCATTCACCCGCACCGCTAATGCCCGACTTTGCTCCTTTCACCTTGCTGCACCTAATGCCTGGAACAGCCTACCTGTGTCTATACACCAGGCACCCTCCCTGGCCCTCTTCAAATCCAGGTTGAAGACTCACCTCTTCACCGTCGCTTTCAGATCCTGACTTCTATCCTTATCTTATCTTAACCCCGTCAACTCTCATGACCATATGGTATCGACCTTACTGTGCCTTGTATTGTCCTTATTGTGCCTTGCACTAATCTGACCTTTACCCTGTAATGTCCTGACTAGATTGTAAGCTCCGATGAGCATGACTCTGACGGGCATGACTCTGACGGGCAGGGACTGTCTCTTGCATTCTGGCTAACTCTTGTTGGTTGGCTGTACAGCACTGCGTGTGTGGCGCTCTATAAGTGATAAATAGTAGTAGTAGTAAATAGTAGGAAAAATGCAAAACATATAAAGGCACATTTTAGAAAGATCATCAGGTGGCCATGGAGACATGCCAATCAAAACATTCAGGGAGTCAGGTAGCCTGAGCTGGATGAAAAGGAAGTCAAGACAGGCCAGTCCACCCTTGGTGACATCCACTGAGGGGCCTGAAAGAGCTGCACCAGTCAGAGCAATCAAGGAGAACAGTGCATACTTGGAATCTGACAGATAGAGTAGGCACACACATACAAGCAGATCAGTGGCTAGAGAAAATGAGACAGCTGGCACGTGTAGGGTGCTGGAAAATGTGGGTAGCGGCACATGAGCATGTTTGCAAAGGCCATGGCCCATGACCAGGTAGAGGCAAGGCCCCATTTGTAGGTATGGATGTGGCCCTGTAAGTCTCCATTCTCCAGGTCACAGCACATGCAGAGCACAATTTGCACATGGTTGCAGGCAGAGACAGAACACAGAGCACAATCAAAAGAAAGCAGCCACACTGTGACAATATAGTGCACAACCACAGATGATAGCCAGCAGCAATGCACACGGGTCATGCTGGGAAACAGGATATCTGGATGGAGGGGTGTAAGATCTGACTGGCCTCTGGTACCAGGATGGGCACACTGACCATGTCACAGCCTCTGTACACCTGGTCAGGGCAGACCCTCAACTGAAAGGAATCAGAGGGTGAGAGTTAGGTGGTAGACAGGGGCATAAATGCTGAAAGGAGTGCATGGCTAAGTATGACGTTCACATCTATTCCCAAAAGCTGATTCCACATCTTATGCAATACTGAGTCACTGAAGTGCAGGTACAGAGACAATGGAGGACTGATGTGACATGGAGGGAGCAGATCCCGGTTTGCCACCTGCAATGCGCAAGGCCAAGAGATGCATGCCAACAACATGTATCCAAAACATGGATGGCTAAATTGGGGAACTAACTGCACTGCCAGGGCATAGGCCAAAAGGGTGGTGTGCAGCAGATAGCCCCACATAACTGCAGGCACATAGTATAGAAAGGGTCCAAATAGTGCCCAGAAAGACATGGTATCTGTACACATATGGAGTGGCAAGGAGGGGAGAGGGCACAAAAGCAAGGCCCTGGGACTCAAAGGATAGGCCACATTCCAATGGATAAGAAACTGTATGTGAGGAAACCTGACATCGTGGTAAAGGAGAAAAACACCAGAACAATAGACATGACTGGTTACAACAAAGAAGTATGTCAATTAATCACAAAAAAACCGAAGTAATGTATCTCTCCAAAGAACCGAACTTTGACCCACCCTCATCAATAACACTATGTAACAACACTTACCAAACGAAAAAAGAAATAAAGTATCTAGGAGTCACATTTGACTGTGACCTCAAGATGGAGAAAACACCTCCGAAAGACCAACAGAGCAGTTTTCCACAAGCTTAGAGTTCTCCAACCCATCCGGAGTATTATTGATCCCCAAGATTTCAGAACCGGGGCTCAAGCACTCATCATGCCACATTTTGACTACTGCAACGCCATCCTACAAGGTCTACCTAAAAAAACCCTAAACATATTACAAATGGCACAAAATGTAGCTGCCAGGGTCATAATGAAGAAAAAACTAAATGACCACATCACACCAGTACTAATTCAATTACACTGGCTACCCATAACAGCTCGCACAAAATACAAAATACTAACAACTACTTTCAAACTCATCCACAACTTAGCACCTTCTTTCCTCAACAACCTAGTCAGAATGCAACCTCCTACCCGAAGCAGAAGAACCCACAACTTCAACATCCTCCACACTCCAACAGACATAAGATCTACCAAAACTAACACCAGCCACAGGGCTTTTTCATATTTATTTATTTACATTCTCTTATATACTGCGCTATTCTGCATCAGTGCGGTTTACATTGAACAAACTGAAATTACATTGAACAGGGCATTATAACTTGGAGATAACTATTTTACAGGGAACATGGGCTATGGAGGGTTAAGTGGCTTGCCCAAGACCACAAGGAGCACCTGTGGGACTAGAAACCCCAGTCCTTCTGGCCCAAGGTTGCTGTCCTCTAGTGGGATTTGAACCCCTGACCTTCCGGCCTGAAGTACCTTGCCCCAACCACTAGGCCAGTCCTCCACTCCATATGTGGTGCCAACACTTTGGAACCAACTACCACCAGAACTACGAGCTAGCAATGACCTTCTAGACTTCAGAAAGAAACTCAAGACGCACATTTTCAAAACTCATTTCAACCTGAACTAAACCCACAGATGGGGCAGCCCCCTGTCCACCTTGACCAAGAAACTTATCCTGTAATATGTATTTATGTATATATGTAAATGATCTCCCCCATAGCTAAGAAGTGTTAACTCTGTGTGACGTGCTTTTCTGACAATCTGTATGTAAACAAAATTTGTACCTGCCTTGATTTGGCAGCTTCGCAATAGTAATCTTACCCGCTTCTGATCGCTGGAAGGAGCGGGATACAAATGCTCGCTAAATAAATAAAAATAAAATAAATAAATGTCGGTTCCAAGTGATTATTCTGGGAATCACATGGAGAGGGAGAAGATCCTGAAGTATCAAGAAATGTAGTCAGAGACCAAAAAAAATGTGGCAGAAAGATAACAAAAATATTTTTAATTGTATTGGTAGTTACAGGCCAGAGTAAGAAGAATTTCCAGTCGTACATTCATAAATTACATAAGGAAGCTCTCTTTACCACAATGCAAGTACTGTGGTGAGCACTAGAAGTAAACTTGAGAGAATGAAATCATACTCCACATACCATAGCTTAGGAGCAATGTTCATGACTGTCATGAAATACAAACTAACACATTTGGAGAAATTGCCTATCCAGAGAGTGGCAGTGTAAGGAACCCAGCCAGCTCAGAATACCCATAATTTGTGGATGGTTATGGGATAAGAAGGTAAAACACAGGACCACTGGGCAGGTGCAGTGTTAGTACCATTAGCACATATGTAGATCAAAACTCCATGTGGGGTAGTGATGCAAGTTAGTAAAGTGCACTAATTGGTGTGGTGAGTAATGGCCTCACTGACACACAGATACCAGATGTTGTGCAGGCTGCAGATGCAATGTATCTCCCCCAGCCCAGGCAGGCAGTATCCTGGAATCTGAGGCGTGCAACACTGAGTGAAGAAGCACTGACCCAGCAGGGGGTTGCCATGGTATCAGGATGTGGATTGGCCTGGCATGGTAGGAAAGCACAGCAGCAACCAAGTAGTGATGTGTGCACATAGGAACAAGAGACTAACATGTGGATGTAATGCTCAATGGTGTCCTACAATGATAGACCATGCAGTACCTCTGTAACCTCCTCTCCGCACCCCCCCCCCAATTATGTCTAGCAGCAGAGGAACAGCACCCCCATAACATGCCACATCTGCAGTGGTCAACACCTAAACAGATCAGGCAGAGGAGGCACATATGACAGGGAGCACAGGGGGCTAACAAGAATGGAACTATCATGCATCAATGCTTGTGACATGCCTGCACTCAGCACTACACTAATCAGGAACTCTGTCTTGCAGATACAGAGACAGCTGCTGACACCACACCACCATTGCCATTGTCACCACCATAACTGGCTACAGCAGGACCCCAATTGCTACCTCCACTACCACCACCTGGACCCTTGCTGCTGCCACCACTTTTACCTGATGCAGGATCCAAGCTGCATTACTACTACTACTACTACTACTACTTATTTGTATAGCGCTACAAGGCATATGCAGCACTGTACATATAGATGCAAGACAATGTCCCTGCTCATCAGAGCTTACAATCTAATCAAGATGAACAACATCACAAAACTGAAGACTAGAGTATGGTAAGATACACATAAGTAGTGATCAAGAGAATGAGGAACATCATGATCCATAAGCAGCCTCAAAGAGGTGGGTTTTTAACCTGATTTGAATAGGGCTAGAGAAGGAGTGGTGGAGAGGGAGATATCATGGAGGGGGGCCAATCTCCAGCTTCTGTCTTCCTTTCCCTTTGACAATGACTAAGCAGCTGTGGAGGGTGCAGAGTCAGATGACGGCCAAGACCAACCAAGCACTCACCACCAGTCTCAGCAGCTTTTGCACTGTGGTGAATGGTTGCTGAAGCGAAATATGCAATACCAGGCTCAGTATGTTGAGAAATTGGAACTACTGAGATGTTTTTTTACACGCCAGGAATAGCATATCGAACTCCAGGGGAGACCATAGAACACTTGGATGATTTCATCATGTAGATGAACTGGACCCTGCAACCAAACATGGCCACACAACCTTGCTCCCCCCTTCCACTCTGGCCACCACCACCTGTGGTCACATCTGTACTGGCCCCAAAGAGGAAGGTGTCTATACCATATGTCAACACCACAACCATCCAGCTTTGCCACCCCAGTGCCACCATCTGCATAATCACCACACCCATCTTCCAACATATTGGAACCTCTTCCCATAGAAACAATTTAGCACCAGCTCGATCAGGTTATCCATCCAAAGTCTGTAGCCATGGGTTAAAGAAATTGCTATGGGAAAGCACTGAAAATTACTTTCAAAGAACTGCAGAGGTCTCTGGCTTAGACTTAGGCAAATGTTGACTGTTCAGCAATTTCACAATTCATCCACAAACATGGCCTGTATAGAAAGATGACAAGAAGGAAGCCACCACTGAAGAAAAGTCATATAATGTGCCACATACCATTTGTAAAGAAACACTAAGGGGGCACTGCACAAATGTAGAAGGTTTTATGAGACCAAAGTGATATGTGTAGAATAAGACAAACAACACATCAGCCTGCTAAAACCATCCCTACAGTAAAGCACTTTAGTGGCAGCTTTATATTATAGGAAAATTCAGCAGAGGGACAAAGAGGCATATAAAGAGCAAGCGAAAAAAGGATTGTGCAAAGGATCGGCAAATCCTGGATAAAAACCTGTTCCAATGTATCATCGACCCCAAAGTGGAAAAGATTCACCTTTCGTAATGTCAATGATCCTAAGCAAAAACAATGGGGTGACTCTGTGAGAAGAAAGTGAAGGTTCCCGAAGTGGTCCAGCAAAAATACAGATATCATTCCATTCAAAGATATCTGTCAAAACTTAAAGAGTACAGTCCAAAGATGATCTTCAACCAACTTGAAAGAGCTTGTGCAAAGAAGAATGGGCAAAAACTGTGCTGTCCCACTGTGCAAAGCTGGTGAACATTTATCCTACAAAACTCATAGCAGTTATTGTTGGGCTTCCACCAAATATTCAGTCAGAATGTAAAGCTGTATGCAATCAAGATGTTTTGGTTTTTATGCTTAAGTATATTTGGAATATTTATTTGATTTTTCTCACTCATTGAAATTATAACCTATGCTGTGTCTTTTTCAATGCTTCTTTGGCCTTTTCTGTGCTTCTTTGGAGTCAGGAATGGACCCCGAGGACAGGCGAATGGCACATATGGTCCTTTTACACAAAAGCAGAAGTAAGGATGAGGTTGAAAACTGCAGGCTGGTTAGTCTAACCTCTGTGGTGAGTAAATTATTGGAAATGTTACTAAGAAAGAATAGTGAGGTTTCTGGAGTCCAATGGATTGCAGGATCCAAGGCAGAATGGATTTACCAGAGGCAGGTCTTGTCAGACAAATCTGATTGATTTCTTTGGCTGCGTGACCAGGGAGTTGGACCGAGAGAGAGCCCTAGGTGTGGTGTGCTTTGATTTCAGTAAAGCCATTGACACAGTTCCACAGGGTGACTTATTAATAAACAGAGCACCCTAGGGATGGACCCTAAGATAACTGACTGGGTTAGAAATTGATTGAGTGGGAGGCGACAAAGGGTACAGGTAAATGGAGCTCACTCTGAGGAGAAGGAAGTTACCAGTGGTGTACTCTAAGGATCTGTCCTTGGTCTGAGATATTTTAACATCTTTGTTAGTGATATTACGGAAGGGTTGTCAGGTAAGGTTTGCCTGTTTGTGGATGATACCAAAATCTTCAATAGAGTAGCCACCCAGGAAGGAGTAGATAACATGAAGAGGGATCTAGATAAGCTTGAGGAATGGTCAAGAATTTGGCAGCTGAGATTTAATGCTAAAAAGTGCAGGGTCATATACTTGGGATGCAAAAATCCAAAGGAGTAGTACAATATAGGGGGCAAAATTCTTCTATCCACGAAAGAAGAGTGGGACCTGGGCGTGACTGTTTTTGATGATCTTAAAGTGGCTAAACAGGTAGAAAAGGCAATGGTGAAAGCCAGAAGGATGCTTGAGTGCATAGGGAGAGGAATGGTCAGCAGAAAAAAGGATGTGATAGTGCCTCTGTATAGGTCTCTGGTGTGACCACATTTGGAGTACTGTGTGCAGTTCTGGAGACCACACTTTCAAAATTATATAAACAGGATGGAATTGATACAGAGGGTGGCTACTAAAAGGGTTAGTGGTCTTCATTATAAAGCAAACGAGGACAAACTTAAAGATCTTAATATGTATACGTTAGAGGAAAGGTGGGATAGACGAGAAGATAGAGGCATTTAAATCATAATCTGCCTATGTTATAGGGACAGTACTTTTGTTTTAACTGTTACACAATCTGTCTTAGTTGAATTATTGAATTATTCCGCTTAGTTTTTAAACCCGTTGTTGTGTAAGTTAAGATGTTCTATGTAAAAAGTTATCATTGTTCTATGTAAAACAAGCTCTGCATTGTTGACTGTTGTTGATTGTACACCGCAACTGATCGCTGGAAGATGCGGTATATAAATAAGTGTTAAATAATAATAATAATAATAATAATAAATACCTCTGTGGCATAAATGCACATCTTTCGATTGAAAGCAAATTCCTCTATGAGGGGACATTGGATGATGGTGAAAAGGAAAAGACTCAGGAATAATATGTGGAAATATTTCTTTATGGAAAGAGTGGTAGATGCGTGGAATAGTCTCCAGTGGAGGTAGTAGAGATGAGGACAGTGTCTGAATTCAAAAAAGCATGGGACAATACAGAAAATCTCTATAAAGTTAAAAAGGGGACTACTGTAGTTGATATGGAAGGGCAGACTAGATAGGCCATATGGTCTTTTTCTGCCATCATATTTCTATGTTTCTATGTGTAGATCAGTGAAACAAAGTTCTTCTTTAATGCATTTCAAATTGTATTTCTTAGCAGAATGTAAAAACTGTACACGGGTGTAAAGAGTTTTACAAGGCACTATAACTGACACAGCTAGATTCATTGCATCAATAGACATTATGGAGGTAAATTTATAGTCATTTCATTGTGCATGTGGGCACATACCTATGTAAATGGCCAGTGGCGAAAGTTCTTGTGGGAGGCTCCCAAACAAAATTTTGCTCAGGGCTCCTGAATTGACATCCCCTTGCAATGATCCCTCCTTGCCCCCCTGCTCTGGCAGCAGTGGCAGTGGCAATGACCCCGCATGGCAAACTTACATTTGCTTGCCACTTTACCTCCATTCCAGGCCTGGTAGAGTTCCTCCCAGGCCGAAATCTCTTGGTGAAGCTGTTATCGCGAGATTTCAGCCCAGAAGCTAACGGCCAGGCCTGGAATGGAGGTAGCGCAGAAAACAAATAAAAGTAAGTTGGCACCCTGCCATGTGGGCCCCTCTCCTGCCTCGGCTCCCCGCATTGTGGAGACTTCTTGGGAGGAATTTATGCCGCTGTAAATGACCTCTTATAATATTCTGACTGGTATAGACATACACACTTTGACATGATGATATGTTCTTTGTTGGTAGACATGCACAGGGCAGAGTTTGGCTAGACCATCAGCAGAGTGCGCAGGTGTGCACACAGATTATAAAATCTTATAATTTATATGCATACATAAACATTGTACGCCTTGACATTTACATCAGTTCCAGGGCTAGTATAAATGTCCATGCCTGCAACATACAGTAGACACAAGATCTGCCACTTAAACTAGTATTTTATAAAAACAAGTAAGTACCTTTATAAAACTGCTGTAATATTGGCACCTGAAAATATGCTTAAACTATGTGCCTCAGTGGCATAAATTCCACCCAGGCCACTCCTGTGATGAACTGGGGGGGCCCATTTATAGCTGATAAAATATTTTCTGAGGTGGATCCCCCCCTACTCTGGGGACTCTTCCAATATTTTGTTAGGGGGCCCTCAGTTTGAATTTCTGTCACTGAGGCATCCCATTATAACATTTCCCTTTATAAGGCCTATATTAGTTAAATGTGAAGAGAGGAATTGAGATCTTCAGTTTTGGACTCTGCTGATCATGGTGCCTTTTATGAAATATCTAAAAGGACGTGTAGGAGTGCACATCCAGTGAGAACAGCGATTTTAGAAAGTAAGATGCTAAAAAAAAACATCTCTATTTCACACTTTGCATTGCCGCAGTCAGGAAATATTGTGGGCTCCTGGATGCAGCAACCCAGATAGTGGGCTCCAAGTCAAGCTCACTATCTGGTAAAAGGCCCAGTGGTAGGATCAATTTCCCCTGGACTGCACTCTTAGCTTCACTATGCTAGAAATCCTGGATAAAAGTAATGCTTCTTAACATCTTACTTTAAGATTATATGCCCTGAGATGTCTTCTATAGCTAATCTTATCAGCTACACAATACGATTTTCACGATATTCTTTCCAATTGTATCCCCAGTCACTTCTTAATCATGCAATGCAATTGAAAACCGTGGGGATGACATTTCTTTCATGGACATGAAGACACATTTTAGATAGGATGTGGAGAGGGGAATTTACAAATCCAGGCCAGGACTTAAAGAATTTCAATGGTATTTTAGAAGACGCTCTGCCAAATCTAGAGCCTTTTATAAATAGGTATAGGACTGCTTGGGTAGGCCTCTCCACATCCAGTGTTTTTCAGAAGATGCACAGTGAGAAAACATTTAAAAAACTCTCACAAATGTGTAGAGGACAGCTTCTGAAAATCACTATTTCCTGCTATGCATGTCCACCCATCACCACAGGTTCGCCCTCCCTCCCATCCCCCCATCCCCCAATCATCCCCTCCATGCTGACCCAGATTTATTTATTCATTTTCTATAATCAAAGTGGTTTACAAAGAACAGTAATGAATGAACTCAAGAGAGAGAAGGTCAGGCATTTCAAACCTTGCTGAAACCTGCACAACATGGCAACACCTACCCTATCCCATGCAGCACATCTAATGCTCCACCCCTCCCCCATCCTAAGCACCTGATCCCTTCCAATTAACACCCTCCCCCCCTCCACTGACATGATTCTCTGCTCTACTCAACATCCCCCAGAATCACTGATCCAACTCCCTATCCTTACCAGAGATCCCTTGTGGCTAGTGAGGGTAAGATCAAACCCACTCCCTCCTGATCCTCATGCAATCAATTCCAAAATGTCACTGATGTCCTAGTAGTAATCTTGTAATAATGTGGCAGTAGCATGAGATTACCACTAGGGGACATCAGAACCATTTTGGAACATGATGAGCTGGCAGGAGTGGGCATTGCTCCTACTCCCACTATTCACCAGGGACCCTCAGTAAGGGAAGGTAGTGGGATTGGGAGTTGGAAAGTCTGTTGGGGGCATGTATGCTGGTGGGGGGGGGGGGAGTTACAAGTGAGATGATCATGCCAGAAGTGATCAGATGCATTGGGGAGAGGGAAAGTGGGATCAGTTGCTGAGGACAGGGAAGTAGGCAAGAACATATGTGGTATGAGGGGAAGGAGAGCTGTTGCCATATGGTGTTGAGTCAGGGGGAGTTTCAGGTCTGGGGCTGGCACAGGGGGAGTGATCAGAGGGATGGACCTTGACATTCACAGCTGCCCCTGCCAGCAGACACTTATGCATGCCTAAGGGCAGCTATAAATGCCACCATCTAGATTTCTTGCACAAAGTATGGATTCCTGATAGGAGATGAGTAATCCACATCTATATTGTAGGCCCACCCAAAACTTTCCTCTTTCCCTGCCCCCACCACAGCCTAGAGAATTTAAGTGTGGCAAGCATTTCCAAGCTTAAAAAGCTCTTGTTCTAAAATGGCATGCTGTTTTATAGACATGGGGCCTTTCCAAAATAACTGCCTATATGGCTTTCATGAGAACCAAATGATCAGGGATTAAAGATATTCCCTTCTTCCAATTATCCGTTAGCTGAGTCATAGATCCCTCTGCATCCTAAATAGAATGCTAACTTCTCTAAAACTTTATAGAGAGAAACTTTTTATTAAATTTATTTTAATTTAATTTAGCATTTATGACCTGCTTTATCAAGATTTTCATTCCTATTGAAGGTGGCAAAATAAAATAAAATAATATAATATATAATAAAAAAATCAAAATAAAACCAAAAAAGTAAAAAAAAAATCAAAGTGAAAATAAAATAAGATAAAATAATAAGAAAATTGTCCTTTTCTAATTAAATTCTCCACACAATTTGAAAATCGCTCTATTTAAAATAACTGTTCCCACATATCATTACAAGTCTAGTCTCGTCCCACATGTTTCACTAACAGATCTAAAATAATAACTTTATTTTCATGTTTTTTTTTCTAAATATCAAATTACATGATTCTAAAACAGAGAGAGAATGAAAGGCTACTTGAAAAGGGTAAGGGCAGCAGGTTCAGTATAAAAGCTCTAAACCAGAGATTTTCAACCCAGTCCTCAGGACACACCTAGCCAGTCAGGTTTTCAGGATAACCACAATGAAAATACATGAGAGAGATTTGCATGCACTGCCTTCTTTGTATGCAATTTTTTCTCATGCATATACATTGTGGCAATCCTGAAAACCTGGCTGGCCAGGTGTGTCCTGAGGACATGGTTGAGAACCCCTGCTCTAAATGTATATAGTTGTTTTAAAAAAAAATGGCAAATGTCATAATGTTAACAATAATAAAAGATATTAAATAATGACCTGATTACTCTAAAGAGATCTTTTACTAAAGTGTGCTAAGAGCTCCTGCTAACATAACATATTAACATAGTAAATTAGTATATGACGGCAGATAAAGACCCGTATGGTCCATCTAGTCTGCTCAGCAAGGCGGCAAGAATAGGTGCACTTGCCACTCTGTGCGTCACCCCTCCCCATGCCTTTGTTTAGGGGTGTACCCACCACTCCCTGTAGGTCACCCCTATTTGTTGAGATATAAGAAATAGTTATGTTTATTTTGATTTTATCCTGCTGCTATAAAGGGATCCACTGTGTCTGTCCCATGCCATTTTAAATTTTGTCACTGTATTTGTCCCTACCACTTCCATCGGGAGGGCATTCCAAGCATCCACCACCCTTTCAGTGAAAAAGTATTTCCTGACATTGCCTTATATCAGGAAATAACCCAGCATTGTGATCTGCAGTAACTGTTAGCATGGAGCTAGCACATTTAGTGTGTGAAGATTTCTGCGGTAACTGTGCTACATGCATTGGGGTGGTAAATGGGTGGGTTAGGGGCAGAAAATGGATGGAGTGACCACCTTGCAGTCAGTGCACCCCATGCTCACTGCAAGGCATGCCATTAGCATGGGTGCACATAGGTAAGTACACCTGCACCGATTTTAGACCACGTTAGGGCAGGGTACACCATGTTCATTGCCAGGAACATGATTTCTATTCCCCTGACAGTTAATGCACATTGTGGGCACTATGGTGTCACGCTAAGGGATTCAATTTATGTACTTGAATTTTTAATTAGCATTTTCAAGGTGTCATAAAACCAAATCCAAAATGTGGCCCCTAGAATCAGTGGGACCCACTACTATCTGGAGGTAGCACTATATGGACACTGCTAATACAGTCAAACCTCGGTTTTCGTATGCCCTTGTTTTCGTACGATTCAGTTTTCGACAACTTTTTTCGTCGAGATTTTTTCCCAGTTTTCGTACATCCCCTCGGTTTTCATACAGTTAAAGTCTGGACCACCATCTTGTGGCCAGAAGTGGGATTTTCTTTACCAGACTTTCCATTTGGCTCTTTTTGATTGTCTTGCTGATTGACTGTCTGCCTTTGTTTCTTGTTGAGTGAGCATCACCCCGCTGGTTCATCCAAAACAAATCCATTGGTTTTTGTGCTTGTTTATTGAGTGTGACTGCTAAATAAGCCACCATGGGGCCAAAGAAAGTTCCGAGTGCCAGCCTTTTGATAAAGAAGGTGATGCTAAAAGTTCATTTATCCATTTTATTAGTCATTTACATTTATTTCTCTGATAGGAGGACTGCTGATAGGATCACATGAAGATGTAAAATGTACGTGCAATAATAAAAAATAACAGCAATTAATATTTACAAAGTTCTGTAAATACCCAGTGGATTGATTAAAGCAGTTACGGTTCTTATGCCCTGAAAACCACTGTATCTGTTGCTCCCAGGGCCACATACCAATTTAATATGGCTGTGGCTGTTAGAAATTCTGCTTCTTTCCAGCCATGTACCTTGTTATATATAACCCAGCTGTAATCCTCAGCACGATACACATCAAGTGCAATAATTGGATGTTACAGGGTTGCTTTTGTCTGAGAAATGATGCATTCAATAGTCATTTCATCATTGAAGCAATGCATCACAAAGATAAAAGGGAAAGTTCATTCCATAACTCATAGTAACAATGAAGTCATTCGGAGCAAACATTTCCGACCTGATTCACTTTTCTCCCATTCTTTGTCTATAGGAAATGATCATGATGAGTCAGGCTCTTACTCTATGAGAATGTCCTAAGTAGTGGCTGTAACTACTTTCACTATGAAATTAAATATGAACAAAATGTTTTCTCCATGACAGAATAATAGCACATTAATGGGTAATATTTCTTTTTCTGTTCAGAGTTCTGGTCTGATGCTTATTATGGGTGTTCATGCAAAATGTTTTTGCTTCATTTTGCTTCATTCTTTGTTTCGTTTCTTTAAATAGAACAACCTAAACGTGAAAACCATATAAAATACCCCAAACATGCCACCCAAATTTAAAAGTGCCCTCCCAAGATTGGAGCTGACTACTACTACTACTACTACTACTAAGCATTTATAAAGTGCTACCAGGTGCACACAGCGCTGTACAACACAAAACACAAAAAGACAGTCCCTGCTCAAAAGAGCTTACAATCTAAAGAGACAAAGCAAGAAAAGGAGTAGAAAAAGATAAGAACAAGGGCAAAGAGACAAGAGCAGGAGAGACAGGACATCGGTTGATAACTCTGTACTCCTCCCTGTTTCTTCAGCACGTAACCTTGGTGTTATCTTCGATTCCTCTCTCTCTTTCTCTTCACATATCCATCTCATTGCTAAAACGTGTCGTTTCTTTCTATACAATATTTCCAAAATTCGCCCCTTCCTTTCTGTTGACACCACTAAATTGATTGTCCACTCCTTAATCACCGCCCGTCTTGATTATTGTAACGTTCTCCTTGCCGGCCTCCCTGCAAGCCACCTCTTCCTCTTCAGTCAATTCAACATTCCGCTGCTCGACTCATTTTCCGCCAATCTCATTTTTCCCACATCACTCCTCTCCTCATGTCTCTTCATTGGTTTCCCATCCGTCTCCGTATCCAATTTAAACTTCTCCTCCTGACCTATAAATGTATTCACTCTTCTGCCCCCCAGTACCTTTCATCTCTCATCTCTCCTTACACCCCCTCTCTGTTGCTTCGCTCTTCTAATATTCTTCGTTTATCTGTGCCCTTTACTCATACTGCCAATTCCAGACTTCACTCCTTCCTTTGCTTGGAATAGCCTTCCTATCTCTGTGTGCCAGGCGTCCTCCCTGGCCATTTTCAAGTCCAGACTAAAATCCCATCTCTTCACTATTGCTTTCTGTTTCTGTCTTACCCTATCTTGATCTCTCTATCAACATTTGCTTACTTTGTCCTGTAAATTTTTGTTATTTGTATTATGTAACTTATTTTGTTTTCTGTCTTATTAGATTGTGAGCTCTGATGAGCAGGGACTGTCTCTCTTCTATGTTTATACAGCGCTTCATATGTTGTGGCGCTTTATAAGTCTTTAATAATAATATTAATAATAGAAGAAGAACAACAAGTGTAAGAGGAAGAAAGAAAGGTGAAATAAAAGAGGGGAAGGAAGGAGAACAGCAAAATCAAGAGCCAATGGCAGAGGCGAAAAGATGAGCTTTTAACTTGAGTTTGAAGAGGGGCAAAGAAGATGCCTGACGTATAGACAAAGGAAGTTTATTCCAAGCATAGGGAGCAGCAGGGTGAAAAGAACGGAATCTGGATTTGGCAATAGAGGAGAAGGGCATAGCAAGAAGCAACTGGGAAGAAGAACGGAGTACACGAGGGGGGAAATAGGGAGAAATGAGAGAAGAAAGGTACTGAGGAGCCACAGAGTGAATGCACTTATAGGTCAGAAGGAGAATCTTAAAGTGAATACGGAAATGGATAGGGAGCCAGTGAAGAGATCTGAGGAGAGAAGTGATGTGGGCAAAACGAGGCTGATGGAAAATCAAACGGGCAGCGGAGTGCTGAATAGACTGAAGAGGGAAGAGATGAGACTGAGGGAGACCATCAAGAAGGAGGTTACAATAATCAAGGCGGGAGGTGATTAGGGAATGGATGAGGGTTTTAGTAGTGAGCTCAGAGAGAAAGGGGCAGGTTTTGCCAATGTTGAAGAGAAAGAAGCGACAGGTCTTAGCAATGAGTTGGATATGAGAGGAGAAAGAGAGCGAAGAGTCAAAAATAACACCCAAATTGCGAGCAGATGAAACAGGCTGGAGAACAGAGGCACCAACAGAGACTGAAAAAGAAGAAGGAGAAAGGGAAATTTTAGGAGAAAAAATGAGAAGTTCATTCTTGGCCATGCTCAATTTCAGGCAACTATGGAACATCCAGGCAGCAATAGCAGAGAGACAGCAAGAGATCCGGGACTGGAAAGCAGAAGAAAGATCAGGAGTAGAGAGATAGATTTGGGAGTCATCAGCATAGAGATGATACTGAAAACCATGAAAGGAAATAAGCGCACCAAGGGATTGGGTATAGAGAAAAAAAAGAAGGGGACCCAAGACAGAACCCTGGGGGACACCAACCGAGAGCAGGGTAACAGAGGAGGAGGAGCCACCAGAACATACACTAAAGGAGCGATGGGAGAGATATGAGGAGAACCAGGAGAGAACAGAGTCCCTAAAGCCAAGCGAGGTCAAAGTGTCAAGGAGAAGATCATGGTAGCGCTATATAAATGATAAATAGTAGTAGTAGTAGTCCTTACTCTCTAAAGTTAAGTCAGTAAGGTTCTTCCAGTTAGCAAAAGTAGACACAAATGCCAACTACGGTCTCGGGGAGGGGGAGGAGGAGGGGGATAGCACTTTCCCTCCATGATAAAACCTACTCTTATTTAGTAGCTGCAATTTGTGGAAGTTCCAAAATTCTCTTCATCCGCTAGTCCCCCTCCCCCATGCCTATCTCTTTTTCAGAATGTTAACCTTTTATAGTAAGAGAGATTGTGAAATCGTTCTCATCGAGCTGTGGAGAGCTAGTGAGTGACTGCTGGGCTGAGAAACCCTAGCATCTGTCGTGTTCAGACACAGTACTTTGGTAATAATTCTGCTGTTATGTAAAATGCCAGAGACTGTACCAGAGTTGCAGAGCTGGGATTACAACTTGGAAATTGTGCAGTGTTAAAGTACAGACAGCAGTCATGTGACCTAAGCCATGCAGTAAAGGCAGGGCCGGCCCGTCCATTGAGCAAGAATGTTTTTTGCACAGGGCCCCGCGTTTCAGGGGGCCCCGCGCAAAGAACATTCTGCTTTTTTTTTATTACATTTAAAAACAAAAACCTGGCTCTAGCTGCTGCCGCTGCCGCGTCCGTCGCAGCAGCGGCAGAATGGCGTGTCCCGCGGGGCCCCTTCTCCTCTTCGAGCCCTCTGCAAGGGCTTTCAGATTCGCGAAGGGAGAGTTGTGCTCCCTCGCGTCTCTGTAAAGCCCGCAGGGGCTAATGGGAAATTTCCCATCAGCCCCTTTAGACGCGAGGGGCTGATGGGCAATTTCCCATTAGCCCCTGCGGGCTTTACAGAGACGCGAGGGAGCACTCTCCCTTCGCGAATCTGAAAGCCCTTGCAGAGGGCTCGACGTGGAGAGGGGGCCCCGCGGGACACGCCATTCTGCCGCTGCTGCGACGGACGCGGCAGCAGCTAGAGCCAGGTTTTTGTTTTTAAATTTGCCGGAAGGGAAGGGAAGGGAAGGGAAGGGGGGGGGCTGATGGAGGCTGTCTGGAAATGGGGTGTTGGGGGGTTAGGAATGGAAATTTGCAAGGGGGGGGGTTAGGACTGGAAATTTGCAAGGGTGGGTTAGGACTGGAAATGTGCAAGGGGGGGGTTAGGACTGGAAATGTGCAAGGGGGGGGGGTTAGGACTGGAAATGGGCTGGGACTGCTGGAGGCTGACTTGAAATGGGCTGGGGGGGGTTAGGACTGGAAATGGGCTGGAGGGGGGGTTAGGACTGGAAATGGGCTGGGGCTGATGCAGGCTGACTGGAAATGGGCTGGGGAGGGGTTAGGACTGGAAATGGGCTGGGGGGGGGTTAAGACTGCTAATGGGCTGGGGCTGATGGAAGCTGACTGGAAATGGGCTGGGGGGGTTAAGACTGGTAATGGGCTGGGGGTTGATGGAGGCTGACTGGAAATGGGGTGATGGGGGTTAGGACTGGAAATGGGCTGGGGGGGGTTAAGACTGGTAATGGGCTGTGGGCTGATGGGGGCTGTCTGGAAATAGGGTGATGGGGGTTAGGATTGCTAATGGGCTATGGGGGGGGTTAGGACTGCTAATGGGCTATGGGGGCGCTAGGACAGGAAAAGGGCTGATGGGGAGGGGTTAGGACTTGAGGTGGGCTGATGTGGTTAGGACTAGTAATGGGCTGTGGGCTGATGGGGGGGGTTAGGACTGGCAATGGGCTATGGGGGGCTGACTGGAAATGGGCTGATGGGGTTAAGACTGGAAGTGGGCTGATGGGGGGTTAGGACTGGTAATGGGTTATAGGGGGGGCTTAAACTGAAAATGGGTTGATGGGGGGCTAGGACTGGTAATGGGTTGGGGGATTGCTATGACTGGAAATGGACTGAGTGGACGGGGAGGCTTGAACTGCAAATAGCTGATGGGGAGGGAGCTTGGAATGGAAATGGGCTGTGAGGGAAGGGAGCTAGAACTGAAAATGGGCTGATGGAGCAGCAGCTAGGATAGGACTGGAAATGGGCTGTTGGGGGGAGCTAAGATTGGAAATGGGCTGTGGTGGGGGCTTGAATTGAAATGGACTCATGGAGGGGCTAGAACTGGAAGTAGGCTCATGGGGGGGCTTGGACTGGAATTGGGCTGAGTGGAGGGGAGCTAGGATTTGACATGGGCTGATGGTGGGGCTAGGAAATGACTAGAAATGGGCTGATGGGGGGCTAGGATTGGAAATGAGCTGATGAAGGGACTCAGACTGAAAATGGATGGGGGAGCTAGGACTGGAAATGGGTTGATGGGGGGCTAGGACTGGAAATGGACTGATGCAGGGACTAGAAGGGAATGGATGCTGGGTGAGACTGGAACTAGAAGGGAGCTGATGTTGGGGGAGGATTAGAATGGGATGGGGCTGGGAGAGTAAAATGGAGAGGGGAAAAATATTTTGTGTGGGAGGGATGAAAAATCTACAATTGGCCGGGTATTGGGAGAGTAAGTGGGGATTGAGGATGGAGGGGTAAAATTTGTGTGGATGAAATAAGAATGAGGAAAGAGCAAAAGGATAAAGATTAGTATGTTAAAGCAGATGTAGAGAGAGAGGATGGAAAGAAAACTAGAAGAGAGAAGAAAGGACAAATGGACAGCAGACGATGGAGAGTTAGCAGAAAACATGAAGAAACCAGAAGAAAGTGGCTGGAGCAATTGCAACTGAAAAAAAATGCACAAAAGGTAGAAATATATCTCTTTATTTTGAATTTATTAACTGGAATATGAAAGTTCTGGGAAATGTGCATCATTAACGTCTGCGCTTTGTTTGGTACAAGAGGAAATTGATTTATAGTTTTATTTCTACAGTGTTGTTGTACATTCCAAGTTTGGCTTTTGGGGTTCCCAGTTTAAATTATTGCCTTCCTGTTTCTAAATTGCGATTCCTTGTTTGGTGATGGTCTATGTTCTGCATGTGTAACTGAGCTGAGGTATTCTGTTTATGTAATTCCTATTTGACATTGCCACTTGTTCTCTTTCCCCAGTATTCTCTGAAATGTACTGGTTTAATATTTGCAGTGTTTCCTTTTGATAGGTAGGGACTGGTGCTTTGTGAGTCCTGGTAATGCTGTCAGGATACAGCGGGTTTGCTATGGGTTCTAAATGGGCAGCGTTTGTAGTAGTTCCTAATGTGCCTGGCGGTTGGCACTGGATTATAGTAATGTAGAAATCTTTTAGTCTTTCTTTATCCATACACTCATTAAGAGACATGTTTACTAAAAGTTAGTGTATGGTAACATTATGCAAATATTTATGCAAATAAGGCCACTTATGCAAATGAGGCCCCGCACCGAGTCTCCGCACATGGCCCCGCACCCCCCTTGGGCCGCCCCTGAGTAAAGGCCACACGAAGGCAGGGTGTACAATAAGTTTAGAGTAGCTCTGATGGGATGCAAAATCCTCAAAGCTAAGATTCACATCCTGTTTCTGCCACTGAGCAACCTTTGACCTTGGGCAAGTCACTTCATCCTCGGTGGCCTCAGGGTACAGCTAGATAGTGAGCCATTTTGGACAGAGAAATAACGCCTCTACCTCAATGTGTAATTTGCCTTGAGCTTGGATTTGGAAATACAAAAATTCTAAAATTCAGATCCTAATAATCTAAAAATGCATCAGTTCTGAAAAGTCACATTACTAACATGAGATCACATAATGGCACCTCTATGGCCGCATTAGGTGCACTCACATTACTTTGCCAGAAAGTAATGTGAGTGCACCTAATGCAGCCATAGAGGTGCCATTATGTGATCCCACGCTAAGTACTACATTAACTTCACTCATGCGCTGAGTAGACCATGCTCCACTTCTAACACACCTACCCAGTCATGTATTAGCTGATGGGACTATATTGATCATTTCCCTGACAGTTAATGTGAAGACTTTGAACTTAAAGTTCTTTGATAATCCTCCATTGTTCCTTTCTCCCTCCAAAAGTGTATTCAGTAGACATAGCAGCATCTAAAATTTATGAAGAGCAGTAGGAAATCTAGGTTTTCAAAATGGTGAGAATACTTGTGCATTTGCCGACATATAGATGTGCGTGTTTTGAAATACCGGCGGGTGCACGTGCAAGTTGTTGGGATCCTCATGTCAATATTTCCCATGTATATATATCTTCTTTTGACAGACACATTTACGATAAGGGGTGGGGATATGTCACTTTTAGAATGCACTTCCTTTAAAATTGACATAGACTTTGAGATGTTTTCACTTGGACGTCACAGTGACCATATAAATATCCTTTCTAAAATGTGTCTTCATTGCAGTAACTCATGGTTACCTGGGTTTATTAGAATTGTCAGCCAATAAGGGATTGAGAAAACAGAGCAGGTAGGGGAAGCAACGTGAGAGAAGGATAAATAACATAGAAGAAATGTTCTTTGTTTCTTTTAAAAGTCCAGAAAAACTTAAGATTCACATCGGATTTTACAAATTAAGGAAAGCATTTATAAAACACAAAACTCATTAGAATTTACTCTTTCTTAACACATATACCAGTACAATACTGGCACAAGTTTACTGAAAAGTTAATGTTACTATTTGCACATTGGTTAGATATCACATCCGTTTCAGTTAGTGCAGCCACCACTCGAGATACAGTACTATGGGGCTCTTTTAATAAAGGGCGCTAGCTGTCAGCGCTTGTGTTGGTACGTGCTGGTCACACATTACCAACTAGCAAAGGGCCATGACAGTTCTACTCTGCTCATTATTTCATAGATCTCTATGATATCTCCCTCTCAACCATCTCTTCTCCAAGCTGAAGGGCCATGAAATGGAATCTTAGAAGGGACATCTAGGGAGTGTCTGGGATGTCCAGAACAGAACGTCTGAAAATCTGTGGGAGTGACTGCAGTGAAGGAAGGGATGCATAAGTGCTGTCTAAAATCACTCCCTTCCTGCCCCAAAAGATGTGGATGTCCACAGCCGAAAATCAAGGCAGGCCTGTGAGTTTGGGTGCATGTCCAGCTATGGATAATTTTTGAATGGTGGATGTCCCTAAATTGGACGGCTGCAAAAACAGCCTTGTGAACGTCTTGGCTAGTGATTTTCAGAAGAGGGATTTCCATGGTCATTGACAGTGCAGACATTCATTTGTGTGGGGATGGGTTATTCTGTTTGGGGGGGGGGGGTATATTTACATGCAGGTTTCTTAATAATTTTTAACCATGGCAATGACAGTGCATTATGTTCTTCCCCCTGAAAGCATTACAGCCATGAAACTAGCACTTTTTTGTTGCTTATTCATGATCAGTGGCAAATTTAGGCATGCACACCTCAGCAATCAGGGTCAAATGTGCTTGTGCAGTTCTGAAATCACATCACAACATGCATCTCTATTGCTCTGCCTAGGCCACTCCTCTGGTGTGCTCCCATTCTACGTGTGCATCCTCATGATGGGGCATCTTTATCCCGGTTTCTAAAATGCCTCTAAGGCCATTCTTGTGATATGGACATCTGTATGCCCATTTTCAGACACCCAAAACATGAACATGGCATCTAAAATAATCCCCTAACCTTGAAGCCTTTCCTGATAGGGGTATCATTTTTGGTTGCCCTTCTCTATACATTTTCTAGTTTTTCTATATCTTTTATTTAGATGCTGCTAACAGACCTGCATGCAATACTCAAGATGTGGTTGCACCATGGAAAATTATTATATTAGCTTCCTTGGCTGCTGTTGCACACTGAGCAGAGGATTTCAATGTATTATACACAATGACACTTAGATCCTTTTCCTGGCTAAAGGCTCCTAATGTGAACTCTTGCATTGCATATTTATAGTTTGGGATTGTTCTCCTTTACTTGAATAACTTTGCACTACTTCACATTAAACTGTATTTGCAGAGGGAATGGCTGGTCTCCAAATTTCTTAAGGTCTTCTTGAAATTTTTCACAATCCTCTTGTGATTTAACAACTTTGAATAATTTTGTGTCATCTGAAAATCTGATCATCTCATTTGTTGTTCCCATTTCCAGGTCATTCATAATTATTTTAAAAAGCAGTGGACCCAGCACAGATCCCTTGAGTACTCCACGATTCATTTTTCTCCATTGAGAACAGTGACCATTTAATCCTATTCTCTTTTTTTCTTTTAACCAGTTCCCAGCCCACAACAGGACTTAGCCTTATTTATTTATTTATTTATTTATTTATTTATTGAGCAGTTTTATATACCGCCTTTCAGCAGAATCAAAGCGGTTTACATCGAACAAAAACTGGAACGTTACATTACAACTTATTCAAACAGGTAACTTATCAACATCCGTAAGAAAGGTAGAATGTCTTTAACTTATTTACATGGGTGATGAAAGTATTAAATACTCAACACTTTTACACATTTTATATTTACATATTCATCGTTCAAGAGTGTTACACGTTGCATTGTAAATGCATTCGGTCAGATACATTTGTATAATCATGAGGGTTGTGGTATTAACTAGGGTGTTTAGTGAGGTTGCCATTAGTAATATCTATGTAAGGATTATTCTGCCTGCTATAGATTATGAGGAATGTTTTTATCATATGAGGTGTTAGTGTTCGGGGAAATGTATATTGAGAGGGTAGGGAATATGTTTGGGACTAAGTGGGGAATAGTTCTTCTCTTGGTTCTGAGGTGCCAAATTGCTCTGTAAACAGATGAGTTTTGAGGTCTTTTTTAAAAGTTGCTAGGTCAGTGGCAGCTCTAAGTCTATCTTGCAGAGCATTCCATAATGCAGGGGCTGAGAAACTGAATGCTCTATTAGTTGTAGTTTTCTTGAATTTTGTAAATGAGTTAGGAACGAGTAGTGTGTTCTGGTTCCGTTGCCTCATTGTTCTATGCCTTGTGAGGTTGCTTAGTAGACCAGATAGATGAAAAGGTGCAATCTCCCTTAACAGTTTAAATGTAGTCATGATTATTTTATATTTGATCCTGCTTTGTATAGGCAACCAGTGTAGTTTGAACAGGATTGGAGAAATGTGCTCTGTTGCACTTGCTTTTGTAAGCATTCGGGCAGCGACATGTTGTGCTATTTTTAGATGGTGTACTGCTTGCTTTGGGAGACCTTGAAGGATAGTGTTACTGAAATCAATGTGAGGTAGGATTAGTGCTTGGAGGACTGATCTAAAGTCCTGCTATGGTAATAAAAGTCTTAGATTTTTAAGGTATCTTAATTTATTGTATATTATGTTTGTTATGTTCCTGATGTGTGTTGTAAGGCTTAATGTTTTATCCATAATGACACCAAGGTATCTGATTTCATTTTGTATGTAGATATTTGTGTTTTCAATTTTTATTTCTGTTGGAGGAGTGAAGTTTTGATTCCTTGTTACAAATAATGCTTCAGTTCTTTTAAGATTAATTTTGAGATTATGGTTATTTAGCCAGTGGGACATTTTGGTGAAGCAGGATATGATGCTAGAGAAGTCAAGAGAATCCATATCCATTGGGAGGTAAATCATGACATCATCTGCATATATTGCATATTTTATGTTGCATTGCTGTATGATGTGACAAATAGGTTGTAAATATATGTTAAAAAGGAGCACTCCTATTTTAATCTGTTGTGATCGATCTGTGAGGTATGATTGGAACCATGCAAGTGTGGTTCCATGTATTCCAACTTGTTTGAGACTTTCTGAGGATGGAGTGATTGATAAAATCAAAGGCAGCTGTAATATCCAAGAATATTAGGAGTACTGCTTGTTTTGGACTGTCTATGTATTTGAGAAGATTATCAAAGAGTCCTGTTAGAAATGTTTCTACACTATGGTGTGGCCTGAAACCATATTGATGAGTGTCTAAGGGTGCATGTAGCTCAATGTGGCTTTGTAGTTGTATATGCACGATTTTTTCTATGATTTTTGCCATGAATGGTAGGCTTGATATAGGCCTTCTATCCCATGACTTTTAATATCTTCAGGAATCTCTCGTGAAGGACTTTTCCAAACATTTTCTGAAAATCCAGATACATTCTATCAACCAGCTGTCCTTTATCTGCATATTTATTCATTCCTTGAAAAAATGTAGAAGATTGGTGAAGCAAGGCTTCCCCTGGCTAAATCTCTGTCGTTAACACACTTTAGTGAACATGTCCCTTCATCTCTCCACTATGGCTTTGTCCTCCCTTAGTGCACCTTTTTACTCCACCATCATCTAATGGTCCAACTGACTCTCTCACAGGCTACTTGCTTCAAATATACCTGAAAAATATTTTATTATGAATTTTGGCTTCCATGACAAGCTTCTTTTCAAATGCTCCCTTACCTTCCTTATCACTGCTTTGCATCTAACTTGGCATATATTTTATAGTCTGTGTTTAAAAGGGAAATTGGTCTATAATTAGTAACCAAATTGGGATCCTTACCTGTTTTTTCCAGAACACAATCGTGGCCTCTGAAATGTTCCCTGTACAATCCTGCTTCTCCAGGAGCAAGTCAAAGTACTTCCGCAATTGCGGTAGCAGTTCTTTATCAAATACTTTGTAAAATTCTGATGGTAATCCATCTGGCCCTGCTGCCTTGGCCAGGGCCATAGAATTTATTGCCGTCTGCAATTCCTGCAGAGAGAAGGGCTTACCCAGCTCTCTGGATTGTTGCTCTTCCAATCTAGGCTGTTTTAGGTTCCTCAAAAAATCTTTTGAGGCCTTTGGTTCAGGAGTCACTTCAGAGCTGTATAAAGTGGTATAATAGCAAGAGAAAGCCTCCAGGATCTGATAATTCCAAGGCCGTGGGCAGGGTCCCGGCGGCCGCTACTAACCGGGCGCGCGGCCCGGCGCGGGGACCCTCTGCGCGGCCTGGTTAGGACATGTGTGCTCGGCCCAGTCGGGCGCGAGCGCGCGTCCTTTAAACTGATTGGCTTCCGTGGGTCAGGGACCCGCGGGAGCCAATTAGCGCCTTAGGGGTTTGGGCGCGAGGGGGGATCGGGGCCGAGCAGCCTCCGCGTGGTCAGTCGCGTGGAGGCTGCTTCGGCGACGGCGTGGGCGGCGGCGTCTTCCTCACCTCGTGGTTCCCGGGCTGAGCGGTGTGTGGCGGCTGGGTGAGTGTGCTGGCGTTCTTCTTTCGGCGGTCGGTGGTTTCGGGGGTTGCCGGTGCGGCGATATCACAAAAAAAACCAAAAAAAAAACCGAGGAACCGCACAAACAGTGCAGATTTCATTAAATTATTCCTTTGGGATGCCTGGCAGGGCGAAGGCTGGGAGCTTGGCCCCTAAAAAGGCTGCGGGGCGGGGGTCCGGATCGCGGTGGGGAGCGGTGCGGCCCAGGCAAGTTGGTGAGGGGGGGGCGAGGGGTGCTGCAGCAGGAGGGAGGGGAGAGAAAGGCCGTGGTGCTGGGGTGCGTGGCCGGAAAGGCAGGGGGGTTCCCTCCCTTCCGGTAGTTTGCAAGGGGCTGGAGAGGGGTTGCTGGGGCCTGGAGAGGTGGGGGATGTTAGTGGGGGGGCAGGGGTGGGGGCTGTGGAGGGGGCAGGGGTGGGGGCTGTAGGGGGGGCAGGGGTGTGGGCTGTCGGGGGGGCGGGGGTGGGGGCTGTGGGGGGGGGCAAGGGGGGAATTCGGGGCACCGAGCCATGGGGGTGGGTTGCGGCCCGATGGGGCGCCTTGGGTGGCGAGCTGCGGTGGGCCTGCGGGGTGGTTCTCAGGCCATGGGGGCTTTGGCTCGCCGGGGGGGGCTTCCCCTTGGGAGCAGTGGATGTCTGGGGGGCAGGGTACCTCCCGGTCGGGTTGTGGGGCTTCTTGGCCGCCGGCATGGCCAGTGTCGTCTCCTCCCCTGTTTTTCCTTTTTTGTCTCCACAGGGCTCATTGATGGCGCAGTCTTGGCCGGTGGGCGCTGCTCGCGGCGAGAGCTGGGTGAGTTCCCCGGCTGGAGTGGAGTCGCAGCGTGGACCGACAGCAGAGGCGGCCCAGCGGGGTCCCAGGGATTTGGCCGTCGCGGATGGCGAGGACCTTGCGGTGGCTGGTGAGCGGCTTGCTTCGTCGGGTGAGTTAATGGGTGATGGGGGTGAGTCATTCAGGGAGCTGGGGGGGGCTTCGCGCAGAAAGCACCGGCGGTCGTGTAGGCGTCGTGGCAGCTCCGACTCGTCCTCGTCTTCGTCGGTCTCGAGTAGTTCGTCCGGGGGGTCGGACAGGAAGGGGGATCGGCAGCTTTCGGGTGGTGGGGGGGAGTGGGTGTGGCTGGGGGGGAGCCTCTGCGGTGGTGTCGTTGCCGGCTTTATGGGTGGGGGTACCTCGGAAGCTTAGGCGTAAAATCCGCAAGCGGCGATATATTGACATTTTCCGTTTGCTGGAGGGGCGGAAGCGTTCGGGCGAAAGCAGAAAAAAGAGAAAGGAGGACGAGAAGGCCGGGAGGGTCCGGAAGGTAGCGCGTAACGTGGTTAATTGGACGCGCGCCTTTTTACGGTTGGCCAGCGTATGGGGGCAGAACGATCCGTCGCAGTATGAGATGTTATTGGCATATGCCGATTCCATCCTGGAGGCGTCTCAGACGCACGAGGGATGGTCTTGGCTTAACTATGATGAGAAGTTTAGGGATCGGATGGAGGAAAGCCGTGCGCTTTCGTGGGGCACCCAGGATATTAACCTGTGGTTGACCCAGATGTCGGCGCGGTCCAGTGCAAGCGCGGGTGGTGGGACCAAGAGTGGCATCGGGGCGGTGGGGTGGACGGTTCGGCCCTTTCGAGGAGCGGCGGCCGGGGTGCCTGCAAAGGCAGTCCCGGCCGGGAGCGGTGACGTCTGCTGGCGTTTCAACCGTTCCACCTGTCCCTTTCCCGACTGCAAGTTTCAGCACGCCTGTTCCTTGTGCAGGGGTCCCCATTCCGCGCTCAAATGTGTCAGGAAGGGCACCTCTGGCATGGCCGCCCCTGTGCCGAAAGGGCAGTGAGTGGCGCAGTCGCGCCCCCTCCCCGGTGCGGGTGGAGGCGTTGGTAGGGTGGCTAAGCCTTTATCCCCGACGGCGTGAGGCGGCGACTTTGGGGGCGGGGTTTCGAAATGGGTTTGTCATCCCGGTGAGGGGGGTGGTGTCGGCGCCATCGGCAAGGAACTCTCCCTCGGTGCGTCGTTGGGCGTCGGTGGTGCAGGACAAATTGTTGAGTGAATTGCAGTTGGGTAGGGTGGCGGGCCCCTTTGCGGAGCCGCCTTTTCCTGACTTGGTGATTTCGCCTTTGGGTGTTGTGCCCAAGAAGGAGCCGGGAAAATTCCGCTTGATTCACAATTTGTCTTGTCCCGTCGGGGCTTCGGTGAATGATTCGATCCCACGTCAGTTATGTTCGGTTCATTATGCTTCCTTTGACAAGGCGGCTTCGCTGGTGCGTGGGGCCGGCCGGTCCGGTCGGCGTTACTGGCGAAAGTCGACATCGAATCAGCGTTTCGTTTGTTACCTGTCCATCCGGCTTCCTTTCCCTTGTTGGGGTTCTGTTTTCGGGGCGAGTATTTCTTTGATAAGTGTATGCCAATGGGATGCTCTATCTCTTGCGCTTACTTCGAGATGTTCAGCACTTTCTTGGAGTGGGTGTTAGTTCGGGTGTCGGGTGTGTCATCTGTGGTGCATTACCTGGACAATTTTTTGTTTGTGGGAGCAGCGGACTCCGGAGACTGTCGAAGGCTATTATCCGGCTTTGGGCGGTTGGCGCTGGAGTTCGGGGTCCCTTTGGCGGAGGGGAAGACAGAGGGCCCGGCGACGCGGCTAACCTTTTTGGGTGTGGAGTTGGATTCGGTGGACATGGTGGCGTGGTTGCCTCTGGAAAAAGTGGCTCGTTTGCAGATTTCCGTGGCCCATGTGTTGTCGGCGCGTAAGGTTTCCTTGCGGGAGTTGCAGTCTCTGTTGGGGTCCTTAAATTTTGCTTGTCGGACGGTTCCGATGGGGAGGGTGTTTTCTAGGAGATTGGCTTGTGCGACGGCCGGGGTGAGGAAACCTCATCATCGAATTCGGGTGACGGTGGCAATGCGTGCGGACTTGCGGGTGTGGGATCGTTTTCTTGTGGATTTCAATGGAACTTCCGTGTTGTTGGAGCCAGAAGTATCCAGTGATGCTTTACAATTGTACACTGATGCGGCTGGGGGGGTCGGCTTGGGGGTGTATTTCGGGGGGGCCTGGTGCGCGGATCGGTGGCCGGCAGCTTGGTGTGCGGAGGGCCTGACCAGGAATGTCACATTCTTGGAGCTCTTTCCGATTTTGGTAGTCTTGGAGCTCTGGCCGGAGCGACTTCGGAACAGGCGGGTGCTTTGGTGGTGTGATAACGCGGCGGTAGTCAGTGTGATTAACCGATACACCCCGAGTTGCGTGCGGGTGGCTAGTTTAATGCGGGAGGTGGTGCTAGCGTGTCTTCGGCTGAATGTGGTGGTGCGCGCGCGGCACATTCCAGGGTCCACTAACGAGATTGCTGATGCTCTTTCTCGTTTTCAGTGGGAGCGGTTCCGGGCGTTGGCCCCTGAAGCGGACGAGGCGGGAGCTGTGGTCCCAGAGAAATTGTGGAGCATTGGCCTCGAGAGATGTTGGACCTTCTGAGGAGTTCGGTGTCTTCAGGGACCTGGTCTGCGTACCGGAAGGGGTGCGACCGGGTGGTCGCTTTTTTGGGCTCGTGCGGGTGGCGGGCTGGGGGGGTCCCAGAAGGTTTGCTTGGCCAATATATTGTGGCGGCCAAGAGAGCGGGGTTTTCGAGGTCGGCGGTGCGCGCTCATTTGTCAGGCTTTCACTTCTTTGCGAGTGCGGTTGGTTGGGGTCTCCCGGCCGGGGGGGTGTTGACGCGTAGGCTGATGCAGGGTTGGGAGCGGGCGCATCTGACTCCGCGCGATGCGCGGTTGCCGATTACGCACGGGCTTCTAGTGCGTGTGTGCGGGGCCTTGGAGCAGGTGGCTTCGTCTGCATATGAGGCCGTTTTGTTCCGGGCGGTTTTTTCCCTGGCCTTTTTCGGGGCGTTTCGGATTGGGGAGCTTGTTGCAAGCTCTGGGTGGGGCAGAGGCGTTGGGGGGCTGTTGGCTCGTCATGTCCGGGTGGAGGAGGGGGGGCGCGGATTTTGTTGGCTAAGTCCAAAACGGATCCGAGGGGGAAGGGTTTATGGGTGTGCCTGGGTCTGGGTGCGGACCCCCGGACGTGCCCGGTGAGGGCGCTGCTACATTATGTTGCGGTGCGCCCGGTGGGTTCGGGCGGGTTTTTTGTGCACGCGGATGCGCGGGTTGTAACCCGTTTCCAGGTGTCTGCTGTGCTGAGGCTGGCGTTGTCCGCAGTGGGGGAAGATCCGCTCCGGTTTGCCCCCCACTCCTTTCGTATAGGGGCAGCCACTAGCGCGGCGGTGGCGGGGTTGCCGGCTCCGGTCATTCAGGCCATTGGGAGGTGGCGTTCTTCTGCATTTAAAGGGTATGTACGTTTGTAGGGCAGGGGTGTGGGCTTTAACTGTTTCTTTCTTTTTCAGATGGGGGTGTCGGTCCTGGTGTGTGTTGGGTTGCTGGCCACTCGTTCGTCCATTGGGCGCATAGGCGTGCTGCGGAACGCCCTATTGGCGCCAATTTGGGATTGAACCCGTCGTCGGTGGCTGTCCAATGGCTGGGTGAGTGAGGCATGCGGTGGTCGCATCTGCTGCCTTTGCTGCGACGCCACGTGAGGACGTCGCGGTGGCCGGCCGCCCTGTTGGTGCATCTGGGTGGAAATGACTTGTCGTCCTGGTCCTGCCTGCAGCTGATTCGGGCGGTTCAGGATGATCTGGGACTTGTGTTGCGAATGTTTCCTGGGATTATTGTGATATGGTCAGACATTATTCCAAGGCCGGCCTGCTGGTAGCAGCGGCGCTGGTCTCGGGGATTGACCAAGGTCAATCGTCAGATTGGTCGTTGGGTATGTGAGCGGGGCGGGTACCAGATCCTGCATGACTGGGTGGACGTGGGGTGTTCGGGGCTTTATCGGGCTGATGGGGTTCACTTGTCGCCTGTGGGTATGGACCTCCTTCTTAATGATTGGCAGGAGGCTTTGGAATACATGTCTGGCCATGATGTTCGCTGGTCGCAGCTTGGGGCCATGGGGGGGGGGGCGGCACATGAACAGGGTTATGTGCCGGTGGCGGGATCCCGGAGGTTTCCGGGGTCCGGAGCAGTAGGCTGCAAGTGGGCGGGGGCAGGGTGCCCCTGACCCGGTCAGACCCTCGGACGACTTTTGCTTAGTATGGCGAAGTCGGGGAGAGGGGTATGTAACTTGCCGGGTGGCGAGTTACGGCTTTAGCGGTGGCAGGCACTTTGCTGTGGTATGGCTGGTGCAGCCGGGTGCCGCTAATTGAATGGCTTTGGAAATTTATTGTTGGATTGTTAAATTGTTGGCTAATAAAAGCTGCGACCAGTTTTCGTTCCATAAGACATTGTGTGTTGTATTTTGTGGGAAGAGTGGGGAAGGGTGGTTGGGGGGGGGTGAGACGGGATTGCGGAGCGGGGGGTGTAAGGCAGGGGCCTGCAGCGCTGGGTCCGCCTGCCTCGGTTATTCCAAGGCCGCGGGCAGGGTCCCGGCGGCCGCTACTAACCGGGTGCGCGGCCCGGCGTGGGGACCCTGTGCGCGGCCTGGTTAGGACGTGTGCGCTCGGCCCAGTCGGGCGCGAGCGCGCGTCCTTTAAACTGATTGGCTTCCGTGGGTCAGGGACCCGCGGGAGCCAATTAGCGCCTTAGGGGTTTGGGCGCGAGGGGGGATCGGGGCCGAGCAGCCTCCGCGTGGTCAGTCGCGCGGAGGCTGCTTCGGCGACGGCGTCCCTCCCTCCCTCCCTGACGTTAGGCGCTGGGGGGTGGGGGTTTTTGGGGTGTTGCAGCGTGGGGGGGGCGGGATCCCGGAGGTTTCCGGGGTCCGGAGCAGTAGGCTGCAAGTGGGCGGGGGCGGGGTGCCCCTGACCCGGTCAGACCCTCGGACGACTTTTGCTTAGTATGGCGAAGTCGGGGAGAGGGGTATGTAACTTGCCGGGTGGCGAGTTACGGCTTTAGCGGTGGCAGGCACTTTGCTGTGGTATGGCTGGTGCAGCCGGGTGCCGCTAATTGAATGGCTTTGGAAATTTATTGTTGGATTGTTAAATTGTTGGCTAATAAAAGCTGCGACCAGTTTTCGTTCCATAAGACATTGTGTGTTGTATTTTGTGGGAAGAGTGGGGAAGGGTGGTTGGGGGGGGGGGTGAGACGGGATTGCGGAGCGGGAGGTGTAAGGCAGGGGCCTGCAGCGCCGGGTCCGCCTGCCTCGGTTATTGCTAATCAATCTACCCTGTTTATCATCTAATATAGAGGCAATGTGTGCTCTATCCTGCTTTCCCTTTAATGCGTTAACAAGATGTTTACCCATTTTATTTTGTTCAGCATAATACCGGGATTGCTGCTTAAGCATTACTTGTTCCACTTCCGAGCTCAAAATATAGTTGTATTGATACTTTAGTCTCTGGAGCCGTAATAAGACTACTGCATCTGCTTGCCTTCTGCAAAGCTGTTCTCCTGCTCTAATTTTCTCATCCAGGGCATTTAACTGAGCTTTTTTCCGCCTAGCCTCTTTGATAGAAAAGCTTATTGTTGCCCTCTCTGTGGCCTTGAAGGCCTCCCACCAAACCCAGCCTGCCGTATCACCAAGATTATTTATACTAAAGTATTCTCTTATAGTGGATCGGACTGCCTCCTGGAAGGAAGCTTCCGCTAACAGGGATCTACTAAAAGACCATGCCTCTTTACATCTATTTCCCCCAGAAAACAACAGCCCTAAGTTAATTGCTGCGTGGTTTGAAATATGCATACTCAAAATGTCTGCGAATCGAGTCGCCGGCACCAACGTCTTAGAAATTAAAAAGAAGTCTATACGAGAGTGAGAGTTGTGAGGTGGGGAAAAAAAGGTATAACATAAGCAGCCTCCAGCTATCCACCAACCCCATTGTTTCCATAAAGGCCTTAAATACAACTCTCGCTCTGGAGTATCTCTCTATTCTACCCAGATTCAATGGGCGTCAAGGCGTCCTCCTGAAGCTTTTCCGCTTTTTCCTTAAAAAACAGTAGGGTCACACTATTAGGACCATATATATTAAAGAGTGCCAACTTAAAATCCCCAACTGAAATAGAGACTTTCTCCCACCTCCCCTCCAAATCATTTCCAGTGGCTTCAGCTTTGATCCCTAACGATTTATACGCCAGAATAGCCACTCCATTTTTTTTTAACTGCAGGGGAATGGCCAATCAGAATAAAGTGACCTTCTAGCTTCTTTGTGTCCACTGTGGACAAGTGGGTTTCCTGCAATAAGACCAAATCAGCCTGCTGTTTTTTACAATATGAAATAATCCTTTTCCTCTTCATCGGGCTCTTAATACCCTTAACATTCAGAGATATTAACTTCATAAGATTCGCTATAACCCCAGTAAGATAGCATACCAATAACAGCCTGCAACTCAGTGGAATCCTGATACCAAACCGCCTCCAATACACAGAGAGCCAACCCCCTCCGCCGTGACAGGAATACCAAACAACTGGGTGAGACAGAGAGGCTATCAATGGCCAATACCCGACCCATACCTACTAAGTGATCTCTCCCCACTACCTTCCTAAGTTAAAACAAGTCATTTACTAATACATCTAAATACAACTAATATGAGTTACAATAGTCTTTCCAGCATTTATTTAGTGAATTAACTCCTTCCTGCATCTTTCCCACCCACCCTCCCCTTCCCTCCCCTCCCCAGCCTATTAAAACCAAAAGGTTAGGACATTCCATATTTTAAACCAGTGAACAGTTAAGTATAACAGGACAAGAACAGCAGAATAACAACATCTAAAACATGGCAGAGAGAATTAGTATTCAGCTCCCCAGCAGTCGACCAAAATATACTGCAGAGTCCGAGGCTTCTTTAAGGCATTCTCAAACTTGACTTCTAGATAGAAGATGACTCCAATCTTTAGTGCATTTGCAATGTTTCCTGCTCTTCAATGAATAATGCCAATGAAGCCAGATCTTCAAAGGTTTTAGTAGAGTTGTTCAAAGTTACTTTGAAACAAGCCGAATAAAACAGCCCGTATTGTGCCTGCAGCTGCTGAAGCTGTGATCTAAAAGCCAGAAATTCCTTCCTCTTTTCTACAGTAGTTTTGCTAAAGTCTGGGTAGAAAATGATTTTATGGCCTTCATACTGCAGGGAAGTGAGAGATCTAGCAGCCGTCATGATTTGTGCTGCCTGCTGATATCGTAGAACACACAGGATCATAGGTCTTGGCCTTCTAGTTTGCAGGCCTGCAAGGGCCAGGACACGATGAGCCCTTTCTATTTCAAACGGCCGGGCAAACTCAATCCGTCACAATTTAGGGAGTAAGCCTTCCAAAAACGCCACTAGGTCCTTCCCCTCTGCTCCTTCTGGGATACCCACAATGCGTATGTTATTCCTTCTAGCTCTATTGTTTATATCCTCCAGATTACGTTCCAACCACTCCGCCCGTCTGGAAGCTTTAATGAGCTGCAGGATTCGCTCCTCTTGGGCTGACAAGGATTCTTCAGCTTTACCCATACAAGAGGTAAGAGTTGACATTTGAGCCTTCACTTCTTTCAAATCCGCTTGCATCTCTCCAAGAGACTCTGCATTTGCCTCTACGAGGACTCGAACTGCGCTATCTCATTTAATACCTCCTGAATGCCTTCTGGAGTGACCCTTAAGAACATAAGAACATAAGATATGCCATACTGGGTCAGACCAAGGTCCATCAAGCCCAGTATTCTGTTTCCACTAGCGACCAATCTAGGTCATATGTACCTAGCAGTTTCCCCAAGGGACACAGGTTCCACAATGCTTGTATTGGTTCAAGCATTGATATCCTGGGTCCCTTCTTAATAATGGTTTATGGACCTTTCCTCCAGGAACTTCTCCAGACCTTTTTTAAACCCAGCTATACTAACAGCCTTTACTACATCCTCCGGTAACAAATTCCAGAGTTTGATTACAAATTCCAGAGTTTGATTGTGGCGCCATCTTGTGCGGTGAGAGTGGATCTGACTTTGCCCTTTTTTGTTCCTGCTCCCTGCGTGCCTGCAAATTCCAAGCGAGTTTGTTTGCCACTGGTCATGTTCGCCAAGCAAAGGGTTGCCTCCACAAACCCAACTTTTCCCACCAGACGCTGGTAGTGCAGGATTCCTGTCAGGGTCTTCAGGAGAAACTTTCCTATGTGGCCATATTGGTCCTTTGCTGGCTCCGCCCTCCACGGAGCTTGGCATTCTGAGGACTTGCGAAAAGGTCTATCTCTGGAGTCCCCCAGATCTGAAAAATGTAGGAGACTGTGTCTACATGAAGAGACCACTCATGGGGGAGAAATATTCGACTTAGTCTGTCCGCTAAGACATTGTGCTTGCCCGGGAGATACACTGCTTGGAGGTGAATGCGATGATGTATGGCAGAGATGTAGAGCATTGCTTCAGAGGGTCCAAGAACCTGTTCTGCCTTGCTTGTTCACGTAGAACATGGCTACTTGATTGTCAATTTGGACTAGGACTCTTCGGCAATGAAGATGGTTCTGGAACACTTTGAGAGCATTGAGAACAGCTCTGAGCTCCAGCAGATTTATGTGGAGTTGTAACCAATGTTCCCTTTAATTTTCTGTAGGCTGTGTGCACATAAAATATCAGCTGTGTGCAGCTTTTGAAGGAAGATTAAATTTTTGTGCGCCACATAATGACACTCGGAGTTATATACTTTAAAATTTGACTACACGTCAGAATACAGTATGTACACCACATTGATTTTAATCAAATTAAATGAAAATAGACAATTACTAAATGAAGCGGGAAATTTCTAGTAATTACAATCATAACTTTTAAATTTTAAGACGTCTCTGTTGTTTTCTATCAGAATCAGAGCCGTAATTTTTGTGCGCTCTGTTGTAAAGTATGTGCGCTCGCTCGGCAAGGTGTGTGCGCGCGCACACACGCACAGCTTAGAGGGAACAGTGGTTGTAACTCCTACTGAGACCAGAGGTCTTGAGTGGAGAGAGATCCCAGATTGGCATCCCAGCCCAGTTTGGATGTGTCTGTCATCAGGGTACATTGATGTGTGGGCATCTGAAAAGGTAACCCTACAAGGAGATTTTCTGGGGAACACCACCACTGGAGAGATGAGACAAGAAGGGTAGGGACTTTTATCTTGTCCCCTAGGCAACCTCATGCTTGAGACCATTGGGATGCCAGTGTCCATTGGGCTGTGCACATGTGTAGACGAGCATATGGAACTACATGCACCGTTGATGCCATATGACCCAGAGGTTGTAGCATTTCTCGAGCAATAAGATAGTTCTTGAGATATGTCTGAGATGCTAACTGAGACGAGCACAACGGAGTTGGGGCAGAAATACCCTTGACTGCTCAGCATTTAAGAGGGCCCCTTCGAACTCAGAGTTTGAGAGGGGATGAGTTAGGACTTTGGAAGATTTGTGACAAATTCCAAGTGTTGTAACACCTTCATGGTGCATAAAAGGGACAGACTGGTCTCTTGAGAGGTGCTTGCTCTTATGAGCCAGTCGTCTAAGTAAGGGAAAGCAAATATCCCTAGGATCCTTAGAAATGCAATTTGTGAAGACACTTGGGGCAGATGCGAAGCCGAAAGATAGTACTCTGTATTGATAGTGTCCTCCCTGAAAAATGAAGCACAGGAATTTTCTGTGTTCTGGATGGATAAGAATATGAGTGTATGCTTCCTTTGGATCTAGAAAACAGAACCAGTCGTGACTCTGGAGATAGGAAAGAAGGGTTCCCAGGAAGATCATCTTGAACTTCTCCCATAGGAGATGCTTGTTTAGGTCCCTGGAGGTCCAGAATGGGCCTGTACCCCCCTGTTTTCTTTGGGATAAGAAAGTAGGGAGAATAGAAGCCCATTCCCTGCTGGAATGTTGGAACCTCCTCCATTGCTCCCTGCAGTAGAAGGGAGGTGATCTCTTGTAGTAGTAGAGCAGTGAGAGGGGGCTGAGAATGGAACTCTTGGTGAAGTCAGAGGGAATAGGCTTCACAGATGAAGTCTTTATCCCTCCCGCACTATTGCTAAAGTCCACTGCTTCGAGGTGATGAGATGCCATCTGTGGGCATAATGGCAGAGTCTGCCGGGAATGTGGATGGGGTCAGGATTTTTTAGAGGCAGGACAGCTATGTTCTCTAGAAAGGAGTCAAAAACCCGGAGCAGCCTGAGTCTGCTGAGGTGGCTGAGATTTGGGAGTCTGAGCCTTCTTTTGCTGTTTTGGAAGTTGTTGTCCCTTCTGAGGAGAATGATGCTGACATTGAATAGCAGGGGTATAAGAAGGATAATACCTCTTATTTTTATTGAAGAAGGCTTTCTTTGCTGCTGCCTTATTCTTAGCTGGGTTGGCAGTAGATCTAGAGAGCCTATTCAGGGTAGTGTTCTTAGACTCCAACTGAGAGGCCTTGCCATTCCTTGCCAAAAAGGTTTTCCTGGTGCAAGGGATATTACCCAGCTTATCTTAAACCCATTGCTCAAAATCCGAAGCCTGGAGCCAAGCAATCCTGCGTGCACCAATGCAGATGGATGTAGTTCTGCTGATGCACTCAAAGCAATCAAAAGTTGCTCTATTAACAAATTTTGAGATATTCTGAGCAGCTTTACAAGGGTGAGATAATCTGCCCTCTTGTCATCAAGAAGAAGAGGAGCCATTAATTACAAATCTTTAGCCACCTCTTTGAGGAACATACCTATACAGAGTATGTAGGAATTGATTCTGGCCAATAGAATGGAGGCGTGAAAGCAATGTTGACCAAAAGTGTCAAGGGTTCTCGATTCCCTACCCAGAGGGTTTGAGGAATGTGTTTTCGCGCTCTTGATTCGACACATTGCCAATTCTACTATCATGGAATGGTGCGAAAATTGTGTCTTTTGAAAACCAGGACACTCCAGTACCCAGTACATGGTATCAAGCCGGAGGGTATGGGGAGAAATAGTAAGAGGTGTCTCCCACATACAAAGCATGAGGTCATGAAGTATGCGATGGATAGGAAATGTAGCTGCATCTTTTGTAGTCTTGGGTATTGAAGAATTTCTAATTCTTCGGCCATAGGCTCTTTCTCCGATGTTACTGTTATGGACAGGCCCCTAGAAACATTGTGAATAAAGTTTTGGAAAGACATGTCCTCTGGTGGGGACATGCAGCATTGTGGAGACGGAGACGGGTCTTCCGGGAGAGTTTGAATGTTTCGAATATCAGCCGATTCATTGTCCGAGAAATTGGAATCCGAAGACTCGAAGTATCGTCAGGCAGGGTGATCCCGCTTCATACAAACTCGGTACCAGTCAAAGCCGGTACCCGGAATTTGTGTAGTCAGAAACTCAGTACCAGAAATGGATTCGAGGGCTGGCATGGGCAGTAGTGTGGAAAGCGGCAAGAAAGTTGATGCAGCCTGTCTCGGTATTGACACCAGTACCGACGTCTGAAGAACCGACTGAAAGGGTTTCACTGGAACCGAGGCCGCCAGTAAGGCTGCTAAGCTCCGCTGGATGTCAAGGATACGTTGATCCATGGAGCTTGCCAATGCTTGGGTATTGGTACCAGAATTGTGGGGCATGATCCCTGAGCATGGCACCAGGAGCTCTCCGGAGGTGGAGGCCTCCGGAGCATCCTGGGTCCCCACTAGGCTTTGGAGGGAAGGTCTTCCCGCCGGGGTTGTTGGCCAGTGTGTCCCCCTCCAGGGCAACACTCAAGGCATCTTGATGCTTAGAAGGAGATCTATCCTTGGGGGGGCAGTCAGCCTTCAATGAAGACTTAGGTTTCGATATCTGAGATCCATGGGAGGAAGATGAAGCTCTCGATGATGTCGATGCTAAAGAGACTGCCTCGGAGGTGAAGAGGTTGCCCAGCTTTGCAGCTCGATTCTGTAGGCCTCTCTCTATCATTTTTCAGCAGAGAAGACATTCAGATGGTTGGTGATTAGGCCCAGGCATTTTAGACACTAGTCATGGGTATCGGTGGCCAAGATAGTACTGCCACACTTGGAACACTTCTTAAAACCACTGGATGTTTTTTCCATTGTGTCAGTGACAAATGGAAGGCCTACGCCTAAGATAACGTCGATGTGCCTGAAGAAAGTGGAACTTTCTTCCGCACAGTTTTTTTTTTTAAGAAAGAAAAAAGTACCAAAATATGTCGGTACCAGCGTCGACGGGAAGGCAGACGCGAACCACTAGAAGATGAAAAACAGGAATTTTCTGCAGTGACAGGATTTGCTTCCTGTCAGCTCCATGGAAAATGAAGAACTGAGGAGGGAGAGTTGGAAAGGCAGGTAGGCAGCTACACAGGCACAGTGGGATGCTCCCAAATGCTTTCCTATTGGACGCTGGGAAGTCTTCCCACATGCATTCCGTCAATACCGACGTTACCCATATGTGAAGACTATATTCCTGCTTGTTCCTGGAGATAGATCATACAGCCTATCCAGTCTGCCTTTCCATACCAACTATTAAGTTTAACAGTCTTTTTTTTTTCCTATAGAGATCCTCTGTGTTTGTTCCATTTATTCTTGAATACAGTCTTTGTTTTTACTACCTCCACTAGGAAACTATTTCATGCATCTACCAAAGTACACCACATCTATGGCTCTCCCTCTGTCCAACTTTCTAGTCACCCAGTCAAAGAAATTAATTAGATTTGTCTGACATGACCTGCCTTGATTCCTTCCTCCCCCTAAGAAATCTTCTGTGTTTGTCCCATGCTTTTTTCAATTCGCATACGGTCCTCGTCTCTATCATCTCTACTAGGAGGCCATTCCATGCAGCAATTACCCTTTATGTAAATAAATATTTCCTTAGATTACGTCTGAGTCGTACTCATTTCACCTTCATCCTATGCCCCTCCTTTCAAGAATTTCCTTTCAATTGAAAGAGACCCACCTCCTGTGCATTTATGCCATGGAGGTATTTAAATGCCTTTATCATATCTCACCCCTCTCTCACCTTTCTTCAAAAGGATACTATACATATTGAGATATTTAAGTTTGTTCCCATATGGCTTATGACCAAAACCACTGAACATTTTGACAGTGACCCTCTGCACTGACTTCATCCTGTTTATATCCTTTTGAAGGTGTGGCCTCCAGAACCGCACACAGTACTCTAAATGAGGTTGCCCCAGAAACTTATTCTGATACACTATCACCTCCTTTTTCCTGCTGACCATTCTTCTCCCTATGCACCAAGCATCCTTCTAGCTTTTGCCATCATCACCTTTTCTGTTTAGCCACCTTAAAATTATCAAATACTATGATCACTCCCTGGTCCCACTATTTTTTTGTTGACAAAAGTTCTTCACCCTCTATATTGTGCTGCTCTCTTGTGTTTTTGTAGCCCAAATATATGATCCTGCATTAAATCTCAGTTGCCAAATTCTAGACCATTTTTCAAGCTTCACTAGATCCATCTTCATGTTTTTAATTGCTTCCATGATGTCTACTTTATCGTACATTTTGGTATCATCTGTAAAGAGGAAAACCTTACCCGACAGCCCTTCTGCAATATCACATACAAAAATGTTAAAAGAACTCAAACAAGAATGGATCCCTATGTCCTTATCCATTTACCACCACCATCTGTTGCATCCCTTTTAACCAGTTTCTAACCCAGTCAGTCACTTCAGGACACATATCAAAGGCACTCAGTTTATTGATACGTCACTTAAGCAGAACCAGGTCAAAGGCTTTGCTAAAATATGAGTACACCATATCTAGCGCTCTTGCCTCAATCCAATTCTCATCACACAGTCAAAGAAATCAACCATTTGTCTAACCTGCCGATAAGTAAAACCATGCTGTCTCGGTTCCTTCAATACATTGGATTCCAGAAACTACTATCCTCTTATTTTGCAGTGTTTCCATTAATTTATTCACCAAAGAGGTGAGTCTAACTCAACTGTAGCTCCCAACCTCCTCCTTAGGCATTCACTTCCTTATCTACACATAGGGGCAAAAGAAGGCAGAGGCAGTTCAGGATGAGGTAGGGCAGGAGACTTGCAGTAGAAAGCACACTATTCTTGTATGCTGTGAAATTTATGGAGTGGGTTTTTGTAATTACAGAATCTGACGTATCTTCATGTGAGGAATTTTCAGAAAAATCCAAAAGACACTGCAATTTGGCAGTAAAGAAGGGTTTAAATACATCATTTGCTATTGTGCTAGGTAATAAGGAGGTAACAAGTGACACTGCCAGGGCCAAGAACACCTCTCACCAACATGATCCTGCAAATTGAACATGTCCGCCCACATTGGCCGGGCAAAAGCTGGATGTGCGGGAGATGGACCCGATTCTGGTGCCACGGGGCCCCGATTTTATTTTATTTATTTATTTACATTCTCTTATATACCGCGCTATTCTGCATCAGTGCGGTTTACATTGAACAAACTGAAATTACATTGAACAGGGCATTATAACTTGGCGATAACTATTTTACAGGGAACATGGGCTATGGAGGGTTAAGTGGCTTGCCCAAGACCACAAGGAGCACCTGTGGGACTAGAAACCCCAGTCCTTCCGGCCCATCGATGGCAGAATCGGGGACATAGACATTCAGGCATTCCCCATATGCTGAGCAGATTGACGTATGGGGAACTGCCGGTCTGGAGCGAGGAAGCAGTTGTGCCCTGGTGCCATGGCAACAAACCATCCACAGGATGGCTCTGAATGCCATGGTAGACATCTGCCCCTGCAGCCCACTGTCTGGACTTCCCTGGACTGCAGGGGCACAGCAGGGCCATCAGACTGTGGTGTGAGGATGTGCGGCATGCGATATGGGGGCACCTGAGACTTATTCCATCATCAGGGTGGAATAAGCCTCATGGTGGAATAAGCATGAGAGTGAAATAAGCTGGCATTTAAATCAGTGCCACGGAACATACTGAGGCATGACCTGAATTGCCTCTGTACATCCTGGCTGCAGACTCATCTCCCACACCACCTCCTCCCGCCCCATCCAGCACTCCCCACATAAACGCTGTGTATGTGCGAGGAGCACTAGCAACGGAATCACATTCTGGGGTTGAGCAGGGTTGGAGGTCCAACCCGGACCTCCAACCCTGCTATTTTCAGAATCAAATGCTGGCCATAGTGGAGAGTATAAGTGTTGCCCCTTGCCTTTTATCTTTTGGTCACCCTGAGCCTCAGCTCCAGCAGCAGCCACAGTCCCTATGGCTGCAGAGAAGAGATCTCATTAAAAATCAGAAATATGGAGGTATTTTAAAGTGTTTGAGGATTAGCGTTTTGCAGTAAGCATGTATTTTTGGAAGGCCATCAGTACAGAAAAGCTAATGGCATCCTCAGTCATTTACATCCTGAATCATTTGCAAAAATAATATCTACTCAAGGCAGGTTCAGGGGAGAACACTAATACTAGGTTGGAGATCCCATCCTGCATTGCAAGTAGCAGCAAAAGAAAAGTAACAGAAAAGAGGAAACCTGTCTCTCGAGTTTAACCCCCAGCATCTTCTCCCAGTAAGGTGTTAGGCAAACAGCCCTGGTGCCCATCTATGAAAGTCACCATGGAAGAGAAGGAATGGTGTTCAGCATCACTCACTATCCAAAGCAAGAAGGCAGCATCCAAGGTGGTGACAGCATGCTTCCTGGATAATCAGCTGCTGCAGGTGGTTGAGAATGTGGGGCTTTAAGCAGCTGCTGCATCTTTTAACCCCCTATTACCAAGTGTTCTCCAGGATAACATTTAGTAGGCAGGTCATCTCCAGCCAGTATAATCAGTATTGTCCCCAGCTCCAAGAACAACCAATCAAAGAGACTAGTGGTGTGCATTTCACCAACAACATCTGAAGTTGTCAGAATTTTACTTGCATCTACCTCTCATTAGTGGCAGCTGGACAAGAAAAGTAGAGTGGGGGAACTATAGCAGCAGAGTACAGGTGGACTGTGCTACACTCACAGGTGATGGATGATAATAAGCTTGGCCCATATCTTGGTAGAAATAAGGGCAATGATGGAGGGCTAGCAGCTAGGCCAGAGAGAGAACTGTGTTTCCTGGCTATAGTATAACAGATGGTAGGAATAATATGGAAGAGGGAGGCTTTTATGGAATCTGTTGCTTTGCATAATTGCTGCACCTAATAGTAAGAGACTCACTGGGCCAAGTGTCCTCCAGGAGAACATTTCCTAAGCTAAAACAGTTAATGTATCCAAGCACTCTAGGAGACCTTGAGTACTGATACCAATTCACTGAACTCCACTGACCAAATCTTTGGGGATAGCCTTCTACATGGATACCCAAATATTTTGTCCTTATTGCTCTGGGGTCTTCATACCAATGTTAGTGCTTTTTTATCCTTTCCTCATGCTTGGGGTCTTTCTACCAGTGCTGGTATCTCTACACTCCTTTCATGGTAGCTTGGAATCTTCATGTCACTGTGAGTGCCCTTTCCCCTTATTTTGGTGCCTTTGGGGTCTTCATGCCACTCTTGATATCTTGCAGTGCTGCTGTCCCTATGGCAAATATTTGCCAGCAAGTTTCATTAAAAAGGGATAGAAAACTCCAATGTCAGAATGCCTCATTGACTTTAATGTCTACTGTAAATAGAATGAAAGAAACAAAGATTTCAGAATCCTAAAATGAATTTCAAGGGTTATTGATCTTAAAATGAACCAAATTCAAAATGTCCCCATGCAGATCACCAGTGCATTTGTTAATGTTGCTTAATTAATTAATTTTTTTATGATGGTGTAGATGAGACAGTAAACTGACTTTTTCTATTCTCCAATTTTCTTGTGCTTTCTTCGACGCCATGGTCTTCAATTATATGAAGAAAAATCTCAGTTCATACTATCAGATGCTGAGGATTGAAAATATGCTCGAGGGCAGTGGCTACCAACTCTTCCATGGGTGACCCCACCAGTCAATATTTTATGATAGCTGCAATGAATATTCATGAGACATATTTGCATGCACTGCCTCTATTGCATATTTATTGCAGATATTTGAAAACCTGACTGGTTAGGGGTCCCCAGGACAGATTTGGGAACCATCGCTCTAAGAATTATGGGCTCAATATTCAGTGACAGCAGCAAGCTGATGTAACAAGGTTAGCCACTGCCACAGAGCTTTATACCTGGATATTTTTCTAAAGATATTGCAAAAGTTTTGTTGCAGATAATACCGAAATCTGCATTAGAATAGACATCCAGGAACGTAAAGATAACATGAGGCAGGATCTAGCAAAGCTTGAAGAATGGTGAAGAATCTGGCAGCTGAGATTTAACACTAAAAAATGTAGGGCCATGCCTTTTGTCTGCAAAAATCTAGGGGAGTGGTACAGTATAATGACAAAGTGCTTCTGTCCATGAAAGAAGAGCATGATTGTTTCTGGTGATTTTAAGGTAGCTAAATAGGTAGAAAAGGCAACGGCAAAAACCAGAACGATGCTTGGATGCATAAGGAGAGGAATGGCCAGCAGGAAAAAGGAGGTGATAATGTCTCTGTGCAAGTCTTTGGTAAGACCTAATTTAGAGTATTATGTACAGTTCTGGAGACCACACTTTCAAAAGAATACAAACAGAGTGGAGTCAGTGCAAAGGGTGGCTACGAAAATGGTGAGTGGGCTTCGTCATATAGTATATGAGGAAAGACTTAAAAATCTCACTATATACAATAAGCTTTGGAAGAAAGATGAGAGAGGCGAAATATGATAGTCTTGAAGGACTACCCAAAGGGACAACTACAGCTGGAACTAGATCTGCACTTGCAAGTATTTATCTTCTGCAATATATTTTAAATCTTGGGGAAAAAGGAAAATCTTTGGGTTAAAACTGATAAATCTGTGTATTTTAGACTTGTTTAATGCTGAGTCAGTCAGGTCTTAGTACCACCAGAGAGCTTTTCATTTAAATTAAATCAGATAAAATATTAGCATAGAAAGTAAAATAGAGTAAATAGTCACAGAAATAAATTTGTTCTAGAGAGTTTTTTATTTAAATCAGAGTATAAATAGGCTCTGAATAGTAAGAAATAAATTTGTTTCTAGAGGCCATCCAGCTGGGAGTAAAAAGATCTGTGAGGTTATCTTAAATGGGTGTTAAAAGCAAGTGACAGATCAAAGGGGCAAGTTGAAGGCCCCCTCTATCAAACCAAGGGCTGTGGGAATTCCACCGGAAATTGGTAAGACTTAACAGAAGCCCAGGTCAGGGCACTGTGTAGGAAGCCAGTTTTTATTAAAGTCTTCTTTCCCTCCCTCCCTCCCTCCCTCCCTCTCTCTCTTCGATGCCCACCCATCCCAGAGCTAATCTTAAGCTTTACAGGCACTTAACCAATTAATGGGAATGAGGTGACCATATTCGATTTCAGGTATGGCTGGTTATCCTTATCAGGAACACATTAATTAAGGACTTAAGATTAATTAATCTTGAGGTTAACAAAGTCCATTGAACACATTAGGTAAAGTTGTATTAGTATAAGTATCCCCAGCAAACCTAAGTAAGTAAACAACTTAAATACAACTTAAAACTAAGATGCAGACAGCAGTCCAGCAGCGAGATAGGGGGGCTTTCCAGTCTTTTGCATTTAGTGTCACATATTTGACTTTCTCCCAGTTGGTGAAGGGTCTTATGTGTGCACTAAGTGCAAGGAGCTCTTTGCTCTCAGGGAATGAGTCCGATCTCTGGAGGTTAGAATAGCAGATTTGGAGGATATAAGACAGTGATGTATATATACGAGACCTACAGGGACGGAGTACCTAAGTCCCACCTCCAGTCTGGCAGCCTCCCTGTTGCCATGAAGGAGAGAGGTCACGTGACAAGAGAGCATCACCCTGGTATGGCAGGAAATGATCCTGTAGCTATGACCTGTCCTTTAGGTGATGTAAAATCCTCTCACATTGAGGAGGTTTCTCCAGGCCATGTGCCCATGAGGGAAGGGTTATAGTTGGTGATTCAGTCATTAGGCATGTAGATAGCTGGGTAGCTGGTGGATGTGAGGATCACCTGGTAACATGCCTGCCTGGTGTGAAGCTAACAGACCACATGTGCCTCCTACACAAGGTTTTAGATAGTGCTGGGGAGGAGTCTGCTGTCTTGGTACATGTTGGTAACAATGACATAGTAAAACATGGTAGGGAGGTTCTAGAAGCCAAATTTAGGCTTTTAGGTAGAAAAATTAAATCCACAACTTCCAGGGTAGCATTCTCAGAAATGTTTCCCATTCCACATGCAGGACACAAAAGGCAGCCAGAGCTCGAAGTCTCAATGCATGGATGAGACAATGGTGCAAGAAAGAGGGGTTTGGATTTGTTAGGAACTGGGCAACACTCTGGGGAAAGGAGGGGCTTTTCCAAATGGATGGGCTCTACCTTAACCGGGATGGAACCAGGCTGCTGGCATTAACTTTTAAGAAGATAGAGCAGCTTTTAAACTAGATTGGGGAAAGTTGACAGTCACCCAAGAGTGCATGATTCAGAATGATGTATCTTTGAAGGAGACTAGCAAAAGATTGAAGTTAAGCCATATCAACAGACAGGTTTCAATAAAGACAAAACTAACCCAAATACCCTTAAGTACAGAGCTTAAAGTTTCCAAATTACCCTGCCTACTGATAACCAGATAAATATGAATAAAAAACAACCTCTAAAATGCTTGTATGCAAATGCTAGATGTCTAAAATTAAGATGGGAAAGCCTTTTCAACTATGCACCTCAACATAACATCTCAGCTCCAGTTTATTTCCCAACAGTATCAGCTTTTTGGGCAACAATTCCAAGTTTTTTAATCTTTTCATACTGAGATGAATGCCAAAGTGGCCTCCTTGGAGGGGTCCTTAGGGCAGGTAAAATATATTTCCCACTCTTTGGTAAAAGATTTAGCGGCTGTGCATAGGAGGTTGGAGTTTCTTGAGAATAATGCTAAAAGCCGTAACCTTCGAGTTTTGAACTTTCCTAAAGTTCCGTCGGTTTCACCTTTGGAACTTTTTAAACAGTTTCTTGTGACTGTTTTGAAGGTTTCAGCAGAAGCTATTCCTCCAATTTCTAAAGCCTTCTACCTGCCGACTTTGAAGATTGGCGCGAAGGAGAAAACCTGTCAATGTCTTCGGACAGTTTAGATCTTTCTACCTTCTTGGAATGGTCTCCTACTGCTGTAGGGATGATCGCTACACTTTTGGTGACCTTTGCCCTTGAAGTGGATAGAGACTGGCTCCTGAAGCTTTTTTTTAGATCTTCCAGTAAAATGTTCTTGGAATCACAGATTAGAATGTTTCCCGATGTCTTGAGAGCAACCCAGAAAAGAAGGAAGCAGTTTCTTATGTATCGTTTGGGGGTTATTCAGTTGGGGGGTTTATTTTTCCTACGATTTCCCTGTAAATGTCTTGTAAAATTATTTGGGAACAGGTATATTTTCTTTGAGCCATCCCAATTAGCCTCTTTTATAAATTCAAAGCAGGTAAATTTACCGCTATTCCTCCCTCTCTCCCTCCAGTTGGGCCCCCTGATTAGGTGGTCCATTAGTGGTTAGAGTGTTTTTGCGCTTTTCTTTGTGTCTGTTTTACCTGTGTGTATTTGCTAGTCAATAATTTTCTTTTGTTTTGTGACCCATCTTGCCCATTTTATGGTGGACTTGTGGACCTAAGGGTCCTTTTCTGTACAAGTTGCTTTGCTTGTTGTATTTTGAAAATTGCATAAATAAAAAGTTAAAAAAAAATTAAGATGGGAGAGTTAGAATATATAGCACTAAATGAGAGGTTAGATATGATTGGTATCTCAGAGACCTGATAAAAGGAGGACAACCAGTAGTGCACTGTGATCCCTGGGTTCAAATTATATCACAATGATAGAGTAAATCAAATTGGTGGAGGGGTTGCATTCTATGTTAGAGAGGGCAATGAGTCACACAGGATTACTATTTTGCAGGAAATATAATGAACTGTAGAATCTCTATAGATTGAAATTCCATGTCATAAAGGGAAGAAAATGGCAGTGGGGGTGTATTACCGACTGCCTGGACAGAATGAGCAAATGGATGATGGAATGCGTAAAGAAATCAAGAAAGCTAACAAAAGTTACTATACAGTAATAATATGGGTGATTTCAATTACTCTAGTATTGACTGGGTCAGTGTAATGCCAGGACATGCTAGGGAGATAACGTTTCTAGATGACGTAATCACTACTTCCTGAAGCAGCTGGTTCATGAAATGACAAGAGGGGAAGCCATTTTGGACCTAGTCCTTAGTGGAACACAAGATCTGGTGCAAGAGATAAGGGTTTTGGATCCTACTTGGCAATAGTAATCATAGCATGATCGCGGAAATCCACAGTACCACCTTTTAACTTTCAAAAGGGAGATTATGATAAAATGAAGAAAATAGTTAAAAAAACTAAAAGAAGCAGTTGCACAGGTTAAAGACTTACATCAAACTTGGGTGTTGTTTAAAAATACTATCTTGGAAGCCCAGACCAGCTGTAATCCACACTTTCCGAAAAGTGGAAGGAAGTCCAAAACTGGCAGCATGGTTAAAAGGTGAGGTCAGAGATGCTGTTGTTGCCAAAAAAGCATCTTTCAGGAAATGGAAGAAGGAACCAAATTATGACAGCTGGAAACAACATAAGCACTGGCAAGTTAGATGCAAGGCATTGATAAGGCAGGCAAAGAGAAAATTTGAAAAAAAAGCTTGCTATGGAAGCAAAAACACAAAATAAAACTTTTTCAAGTACATTCATAGCAAATAACCTGTGAGACAGTCAGTTGGACCATTAGATGATAGAGGAGTAAAAGGGGCACTAAGAGAGGACAAGGCCATAGCAGAGAGATAGGATGAATTTTTTGCTTCGGTCTTTACTGAAGATGTAGGGAAGTTGCCCATGACTGAAATGGTATTAAAAAGGTGATACACTGGAAGAATTGAAAGAATATTGATAAACCAGGGAGATGTATTATAGCTATTTGATAAACTAAAGAGTAGAAAATCACCTGGACTGGATGGTATACATCCATGGGTGTTGAAAGAATTGAAAATGATATTATAGACCTATTATAGTAATCTGTGAACTATCATTAAAATGATCTGTGATACCTGAAGATTGGCGAATGGCCAAGATAATGCCAATTTTTAAAAAGGGTTCCAGGGGTGATCTGGGAAACTACAGACCAGTGAGCCTGACATCATTACTAGGCAAAATGGTAGAAACCATTATAAAGAACAAAATTACTGAACATGTTAGTCATTTTAATTTAACTTAATTAACAGTTCCTTATATACCGCACCTTCCAGAGATCAGGTGCGGTTTACATGGAACAACATTATAACAGGTCAACGTCTGTTAATATAGGGAACAACTTAAAACAACTTATATTACATTACATTGAACAGCTTTAAACCATAACAACTTACATTACATTACTTGGAACATAATGAACTGTTTACAGAGAACAGAGAGAAAACTATATACAGCTGTGAATGAGACATGGTTGAGTCGTAATATATAAGCATTTGGGTTTCAAAGCCTATGTCAAGACTGATTTGGCTTATGAGGACTGGCATTATATTATCCGTTTTCTAGTTGGGTAGGTGTGTTTGACAGAGATCCGTAGTGTGAGGTGAACAGGTGCGTTTTGAGTTTTTTGCGGAATTCGATGATCTCTGAGAGAGATCTAATTTCGTCTGGAAGGGCATTCCATAGAATGGGGGCTGCATGTGAGAATGCTTTATTGTTTGTTATCTTTCTGGCTTTTATAAATTCCTTCGGAGTCTTTAGTTTGTTTGTATGATCTCTCCTGTGTTGGGTTTTGGCAGGTTCTTTAGTGATTAGGTTGAATAGGGTAGGTGGAGCCATGTTGTTTAGAGTTTTGAAGGTAGTTATTAGGGATTTATATATTATTCGGCTTTGTATCGGTAGCCAGAATCGGCGTGATGTGTTGAAATGGGGGGACCCTCATAATGGTTCTGGCCACAGCATTTTGTGCAATTTGAAGTCTTTTCAAGTTTTGTTTTGTTGTGCCTAGTAGTGTTAGATTTGCAAAGTCAAAATGGGGTGTAATTATGGCTTGTATTATGCGCTGGAAGTCTTGTAAGTGCATTAGTGGGCAAAGTTGCTTTAGGACTTTAAGTTTGAAGTATACTTTCTTTGTTGTATTTCTTATATGTGTTTCCATGTTAAGGTGTGTGTCGAGTATTACACCTAGATATCGTACCTCATTTTTTAATTTGATTTCTTGGTTTTGTAGAGTAATGTGTGTTGGAGGTGAGTATGAGAGGTTTTTTGTTACAATTAGGGCTTCTGTTTTTGCATGATTGATGTAGAGGTTATTTTCATTTAGCCAGGTAGTTTGTTCATTAAAGCACTCTGTGAGCAATTGAAGTGGTATGTTGGGGATTGTAAATGGGATGTACATCATTATGTCGTCTGCATATAAGTGATAATAAACATTGAATTTTTTAAATATATTGCAGACATGCTTTATGTAGATATTAAAAAGGAGTGCTGATAATGCCGATCCCTGAGGGAGACCTAGTTCCTGATTGTATGTCTCAGATGTCAGGTTACCAATTTGTACTGTTTGTGTTCTGTTGCTTAGATAAGAAGTAAACCAATTAAGAACTGTTGATTTTATTCCTATTTGATTGAGTTTATTGAGCATTGAAGCATGGTTAAATGTGTGGGGCTGAGGTGTCAATGTATTCTTGGTTTAATATGAGAAATCCAATATGGGTTCAGCCAAGGAAGGTCTTACTAATCTGTTATATTTTTTTGAAGGTGTGAATAAACAAGTTGATAAAGATGAGCCGGTTAATATAGTGTATCTGGATTTTCAGAAAGCCTTTGACACAGTCCCTCATGAGAGACTCTTGATGAAATTAAAAAGTCATGGGATAGGAAGCAGTGTGCTATTGTGGATCAGGAACTGGATAAAAGATAGAAAGCAGAGGATAGGGCTAAATTGCCAATTTTCTCAATGGAGAAAGATGAATAGTGGAATACCACAGGGATCTGTACTGGACCCACTGCTTTTTAACATATTCATAAATGACCTGAAAATGGGAATAACAAGGGAGGTGATCAAATTTGCAGATGACACAAAATTATTCAAAGTTATTAAAACACAAGAGGATTGTAAAACATTGCAAAAGGACCCTAATAAATTGGAAGACTGGACGTTCAAATGGTAGAGGAAATTTAATGTGGACAAGAACAAAGTTATGCACCTAGGAAAGAATAACTCAAACTATGGTTATATGATGCAAGGTTCCACATTAGGAACCATCACTCAGGAAAAAGATTTAGATGTCATCATGGATAACATGTTGAAACCTTCTGCCCAGTGTGCAGTGGCTGCCAAGAAAGCAAATAAAATGTGAGGAATCATAAGGAAAGGAATGGAGAATAAAACCAAGAGTATTATAATACCTCTGTATCGTTCTATAGTGCGACCGCACCTTGAATATTGTGTGCAATTCAGATTGCCATATCAGAATTAGAAAAAGTACAGAGAACAGCTACCAAAATGGTAAAGGGGGTGGAAGGATACCCCTATGAAGAAAGATTAAAAAGATTAGGGCTCTTCAACTTGGAAAAGAGACGGCTAAGGGGAGATATAATAAAAATCTATAAATTAATGAATGGAGTGGAACGAGTAAACATAGATCGTTTGTTTCCATCATCAAAAAGAAGAAAGACTAGGGGACACACAGTGAAGCTACAATGTAACCCATTTAAGACTAATAAGAGAAAATATTTTTTCCACTCAATGCGTAATCAAACTCTGGAAGTCATTACAGGAGGATGTCAGTGTAGCAAGGTTTTAAAAAGGTTTGGACAAGTTCCTGGAGGAACGGTCCATAAACCATTGTTAAAGAGAACCCAGAAATCCCCTGCTTGCCCCGGAACAAGCATTTTTGTACCTGTATGGCTTTTTGGGAACCTGCCAGGGACTTGTGGTCTGGATTGGCCACTGTTGGAAACAGGATATTGGACTTGATGGAACTTTGTTCTGACCCATTATGGTATTATCTATGCAAGTAGTTATGTGCTCTGCTCATACTCTGCCAAAATGTTCCCCATGTACAATCCCTTGTGAAAGTATTCATCCCCTTGATTTCTGTCCTGTTTTGTCACATTATGTACAACCTAGAATGAAAATGGAGGTTCATTTGGATGTTAGGTAATGGACCTAACAATATAGCCCAAATTGGTGAAGTGAAATGACAATAAAATACCTTGTATATATTAAAAAAACACAAATAAAAACTGAAAAGTTGTGAGTTTATATGTATTCATCCCTATGGCTATGAAACTCCTAAATAAGATCTGGTCAACCAATTAACCTAAGAAGTCACATAATTAGTTGATTAGTGACCATCTGTGTGCAATCAGTGTCACATGATCTGTCACATGATGCCTGTTTAAAAATATTTGTTCTGAAAGGCCCCTGACTCTGCAACACCACTAAGCAAGCAACATGAAGACCATGGAGCATTCCAAACAGGTCAGATGTTGTGGAGAAGTATAGATCAGGGTTGCGTTATAAAAAAAAAAAAAATCCTGAATATTCCACAGAGCACCACTAAGTCCATTATAACGAAATAGAAAGAATATAGCACCACTACAAACCTGACAAGAGAAGGCCACCCACCAAAACTCACAGATCAGGCAAGGAAGGCATTAATCAGAGATGCCACAAATACACCAATGATAACACTGAAGGAGCTGCAAAGATCCACAGCGGAGATGGTAGTATCTGTCCATAGGACCACTTTAAGCCATACACTCCACAGAGTGGGGATTTATGAAAGAGTGGCAGGAAAAAAGCCATTGCTTACAGAAAGAATAAAGAAAACATGTTTGGAGTTTGCACAACAGCATGTGGCGGATCCCCCAAACACATGGAAGAAGGTTCTATGGTCAGATGAGACGAAAATTGAACTTTTTGGCCATCATGTGAAGCACCATGTGTGGCACAATCCAAAAACTTCCCATTACCCGAAGAACACTATTTCCACAGTGAAAAATGGTGGTGGCAGCATCATTTTATTGGGGTGTTTTTCACTGGCAGGACAGGAAAACTGGTCAGGATTGAAGGATCGATAAATGACAATAAATACAGGGTAATTCTTGAGGAAAACCTGTTTCAGTCTGCCAGAGATTTGAGATTGGGACGAAGGTTCATCTTCTAGCAAGACAATGACCCTAAACATACTGCTAAAGCTGGTTTAAAGGGAAACATTTAAATGTCTTGGAATGGCCTAGTCAAAGCCCAAACCTCAATCCAATTGAGAATCTGTGACATTACCTGAAGATTACTGTATACCAATGCAACCCATCTAACTTGAAGGAGTTGGAGCGGGTTTGCCTGAAGGAATGGGTAAAAATGCCAGTGGCTAGATGTGTTTAGCTAATAAAGACATACCCCAAGAGACTTACAGCTGTAATTGCAGCAAAAGGTGGCTCTGCAACGTATTGCTTTTGTGGCATAAATACATATGCACACTGCTGCTTTCAGGTTTTTTTGTCTTAATTATTGTTTGTGTCACAGTAAAGGATATTTTGCACCTTCAAAGTCATAGGCATGGTGCTAACCCCCAAAACTCCATTTTAATTCCAGGTTGTAATGCGACAAAAAAGGACAAACACAGAGGGGATGAATATTTTTGCAATGCACTGTAAATGTTGTTGTTGTTAAGTGCCATTTTATCGATGTCAACTCATGGCAACCCTCTGCATAGTTATCCAAAATTGTGTTCGGTCTTCAGTCAGGCTGCTAATTGTTGATAGAGCAGCATACATAGCTCCTGTTATTGTATCGATCCATCACATTTGCTGGCCTTCCTCTTTTGAGCTGATCGTCAGCCTTACCAAACATGATGTCTTTCTCTAATGATCTTTGTCTTTGCATGATGTGTCCATAGTATAAAATTCAAAGTCTTATTATTTTAGCTTCTAAAAAAGCTTAGGTTTAACCTCCTCTAGAGGCCGATGTATTTGTTCTTTGGGCAGTCCATGGTATACACCAGGCATGTCCAACAAGTAGATTACGATCTACCTGTAGATCGCGGAGGGGTCAAAGGTAGATCGCCAGCCCCACTTGGTCCCTTCTCTCCAGCAGCTCGCCCCGTCGCTAGGAGAGAGCTTGTGCCGGCAGGTCGTCTGCCAAGGGCTTGCCGCCACTGCTGATCCTTTGCCTGTCTTTTTTCCCTGCCTGTGGGAATCTTGCCTGTGGGTGTATTGTGGGCACTTCTTCTTTTTGTGCCAATAGTTTGTGGATACCCCAGGGGGCCGCCGCCCGCACCCGATGAGACGCCACAGGCCTGGCATCATACCTGGGCTCCTGCCTCTCAGAATCATCCATTCCTGCCCTCACCCCAACACCCCTTAGAAATGTGTTATATACCGGGCGATATCCATTCGCCTGGGCTTTACCTGAATACCCTTACGGTATTAGTTGCATCGTGTGCTGGTCATTGGTCGCTTTATAGTTCGCTTTCATTAAACGTTTTCGGGCAGACACAACAAAGTGTCAAGAATTTGGTGATTTTGGCAGGCTTTTCCAATTTTGTTCTAACTTGCCTATGCCCCTGCCTTCGAATTGGTTCAAACCACTGTGACTTTTGCTTGCCTCTGCAATTTTATTTTGCCTAGCCTTTGCGTTGATTCTACACTGTGTGCAGAATTTATTAAATCGCGTGTGGTGGTATTTGAACTTGTTTGGCGGTATTTGATTTTATCTGGTTTGCTGGACAGGTGTTTGAGTTTTTTTGATGATTGTTTGGTGGTATTTATTGGTGCCAGTATGATGAATTCTTATTTTTACTTTTAGAACTGCATGTGTGGTTTTGGCATCTCCAGTCCTTGTATTGCACATCATCCAAAGGTCTTCAGTTCCTGTTGATCTTTAATACTTTGGGACAGTGACAGTTTTGGACCAGATTCAGCCAGTGTTTATACTAACTTAGCAGATATGGCCTTCTTACATCCAGCCACCCCAATATAATGAAAATGAGTGTTCCAAAGAAGAGCAAAACCTACCACTTACGTGATGAATGGGAAATGGACTACTTCTTCATCATGGTGAAAGACAAGTGTTGTTGTCAAATTTGTAACGCCCCAGTATCCTTGCCCAAAAAGGGTAATCTGGATCGTCATTATAAGGCTCTGCATAGCAATAAGTTTGATGCTGATTTTCCACCCAAAAGTGAAATTCGTAAACTGAAGCTCAAAGAACATAAATCGAAATTGGCTACTCAGCAACAGTTGATGACGAAGCCAAGGTCACTTTCGGTCAATGCAACCATAGCATCCTTCAAGGTCAGCAACCTGATCGCAAAGAAATGCAAACCTTTCACTGAAGGGGAATTTGTAAAAGATTGCTTTCTTGAAGCAGCTGACAATCTTTTTGAAAGATTTAAAAATAAGAAAGAGATCATAGTCTGCTATTCAAGATGTACAATTGTCAAGAAACACCGTCGTGCAGCGAATAGAAAAGATGTGTGAAGACACAACTGAACAATTGTTGGAGGATGTTTCAAATTGTGTTGCTTTCTCATTCCAACTGGATGAATCTACAGACATAAGAGACATAGCCCAGTTACTAGTCTTTATCCGGATGATTTTTGAAGACTTCAGAGTGAAAGAGGAACTACATGGAATGAATTCTTTAAAAGGGAGAACTACTGGTCAGGAAATATTCAGTTCTTTCCATTCGTTTGTGACAAAGTGTAATCTTCCATTGCATAGATTTGTTTCCATCACTCCTGATGGAGCAAGAGCAATGACCAGTGAGGTTAACGGTTTCATAGCCCTCTGTAGACAGCATGACGACGTCCCAGATTTCCTTTCTTACCACTGCATCATTCACCAGCAAGTTTTGGCAAGCAAGAGACTCAATACAAAGACTGTCATGGACATCACTTTCAAAATTGTAAATTCAGTTTGTGGAAAATCACTTCAAAGATGGCTTTTCAATCTTACTCTTGATGAAGGGGCAGCGGAAATCATTTTGCACACAGATGTAAGGTGGCTAAGTAGGCACAAATTTCTGCAAAGATTTTGTGATTTGCTGAATGAAATAAGAAGTTTTTTGAAGGAGAGGGGAGATGACCAAGCAGAGTTGGAAGATGAGGAGTGGTTATGTGATATGGCATTTCTCGCTGACTTTACAGGCAAACTAAGTGATATGAACCTTGAACTACAAGGTAAAAACAAATGCACTGGCGAGATGATGAGTACAGTTTCATCCTACAAGAGCAAATTTGAGCTAATGATGACTGACCTTGCAAACAACACTTTTGATCATTTTCCTAATACGCAGGACCATCTGGGACAATATCCAAATTTTGTTTTTCAGAACAAGAAGTATGTGACAGAAATCTGTTCTGTTATCCAGGAATTTGAAAATAAATTCTGTGACTTCCAAAAAATTGGAACAGTTGTGAAGTACTTGTCATACCCATTCAAAGTAGATGTGGACATTAAAGAAACTGCAGCTGCTATCAGTAAAAATTACTCATTGAACAAGCCATCTCTTGAAAACGAAACATTAACCCTTAAAAATTACATTTTTCTCAAGACCCATGCTAAGCAAGAATCATTTTGGAAGCTAGTGCTAGAGACAATTTTCCCAACTTGAGAAGATGCAGTGAAGCTGTACACTCCTGTTTCATTTCAACTTATTTGTGTGAATCTGCATTTTCCCATCTGAAAATGACAGAGTACACAACGTTCCAACATGACAGATGAACATCTCCAGGATTCCCTGAGACTGGCCCTCACGCAATATTCACCCATCTTCAAAAAGCTGGTGGATGAAATGCAGGCTCAGATGTCTCACTAATGAGCAAGAGCGAAATATTAAAGATTGTGCAAGATCAGCCTGGATCAATACTCGACCTAAATTTAACACAAATTACTCAATAAAAGTTAAAGAAAGTTATTAAGACAGTTAAAGAAAGTTATTACTCAATAAAACTTTAAGAAAAAATGTACTTTCCATTTCCCCTTGCAGTTCTTACTGGATCTTCGTCTCTCTGTTTTATTTTTGCCTAATTTGCTTAACAGCTGATCACATCCAAGTAAATGACAGAAGGTTCATTAAAAATGGGGGAGGGGGATCCTCCAACTTTATTGGGTTAAAATTTAATTTGAAACTAATTTGAAACTTAATTTTCATGGTGGTAGATCACAGGTACTTTTGGCCGGAAAAAGTAGATCACGACCTGTTCGAAGTTGGACATGCCTGCTATACACAATGCTCTTCATCAACTCCAAAATTCAAAGGCATCAACTCCAAAATTCAAAGGCATCAATTTTCTTCCTGTTGTTGTTCTTCACTATCCAACTTTTACATACATATGACATTATTGAAAATATGATGGCTTGGAAAAGTTGAATCTCTGTATGTAGAGATATGTCTCTCCATTTTAGAATATTGTCTCTTCCTAAAGTACTACCCGGAAGCCAGCACACTAACAGCCCCCTCCACTACCTAGTACAGCAACACCAACATACAGGCAATCCAACCTTGACACAGTCTACTTCCGAGATGATTTAAATATGACACCTTTGTGTAAATAGTGTGTAAAGAGTTACCCCTTGTTATCCAAGTTTTTTTTAGTACCCATTCTCTGTAAACACCGAGCGGCTTGCCGCCCTTTGTAAGTTTGTGTTCCATGTAAACCGCACTGATGCCGAATAGCACGGTATATAAGAGTCTGTAAATAAATAATAAAATAAAATTAATAAATTGTCCAGGTTCTTCATAGCCATTCTGTCAAGAGCAATATATTTGTTGGATTTCTTGACTGCTTGTCGTTTCTTTATTGATTATTGATCCAAGTGGGTTAAGGTTGTCTATTATTTCTATTTTTTCACCGTCAAGAATGAAATGATTGATTTTGCCAGTTATCAGGATATTTGTCTTCTTCATGATAAGATGCAGACCTATTTTAAGACTATTTCCTTGATCTTGGTAAGCAGATGTGTCAGATCATCTGTACTTTCAGCCAGTAATGTGATATCATCAACATAGCGAAAGTTATTGATGAGTCTTTCGCCAATCTTCATACAGTCTTACTTCTCTGATGATATGTTCTGCATATAAATTAAACTGGTATGCATCCTTGTCGTTTTAATTTTAAACCATTCTGTTTCTCTTTGTTCTGTTCGAACTGTTACCGCTTGATCAATGTAAAGGTTGTACATGAGAACTATAAGGTGTTCTGGTATACCCATGCTTCTTAATTTAGTGCAGAGTTTTTCTTGATTTATGCAATCAAAGGCTTTACTGTAGTCAATAAATGCCTTGGGTATTCTTTGTCTTTTCAGGGATCCATCTCCCATCCGCGATGATGTCTATTATTCCTGCCCTTTCCTGAACGCTGCTTGCATTTATTATACTTTGTTTCAGGTATGTTTGTAGACTCCACTAAATGAACTTGAGCAGAATCTTGTCAGCGTGTGGGATCAGAGCGATTGTGCAATAATTTCCACAGTCAGTTGGATCACCTTTCTTTAGTATTGGTATTTTCCAGTCAGTTTACTGATAAAATTCTGCTAGCCCAATAATCTATTAATTTCGAACACCTTCTTCCAGTTAAGCAAGCAGCAAATATACTCATGGACTTTGACCAATGGACTGTACAAAAATCAAATTGACTGCATCTATAGAAATCAATGATTGGAAAGCTCAATAACATCAACAAAGTCAAATCTGGAGCTGACTGTGGTACAGATCACCAGCTACGAGAATGTAAATTCAAGCTAAAGCTGAAAAAGAACAAGCCACTTGGAATGTAGCAAATTTGATCTTGAAAATATACCACCAGAATTTACAGACTTCCTGTAAAATGCATTCACTGCTTTGGCAACAAATGACAGAGCACCAGAAGAGTTATGAGATTATATCAAGAAAGTTATGTTCAAAGAAAGCGAACAGTCTCTGCAAAAGGCAAAAAAGCAAAAATGGATGTCGAAGAAATCCTGAAAATTACTCAAACACAGAGAAGCGAGAGCAAGAGGAGAAAAAGAGCATTCTTAACAGAGATTTCCAATGTGCAGCAAGGTGAGACAAGAAGTACTACAATGACACATGCAAGGAAATAGAATCAGCAACTCTCAGGGTGAGAACAACACCAGCTTTCCTAGAGCTATGAGAGTTAAAAAGAAATTCCGGGCCGCGGAGCCGGCGTGTGCGCAGCCCCGTGGTAACCGGGGCGGCGGCAAGGATGCAATCCCCCGGGCCGCGGGGTCGCTGGGGAAAGGGGAGCGAGCCAGAGCAGTTCTGGGTGCCCCATTGGCTCCCGCGGGCCGCCGGGAGGCGGGGGAGCCAATGGGGCAGAAGGGAGGCGGGACCAGCCTCCGGCAAGTGCGGGGATGCGCCGTGGCTCCAGCCTTTTCCAGGTCGGAGCTGGACATGTCAGGTGCTGCACGAGCGAGCTCTGCAGCACCACGAGGCCTCGGACAAATTTCGGGGGTGCAAATCGAATAGAGCAGCGGCTTGGTGAGTGCCGGAAGGGGGGTGCCGGGGGTCCATCAAAAAAAAAATATATATATACAAAAGAGCGCAGAAAGGATGGGGAATAAAAACGTTTTACTGATTTAGGCAGCCAAAGGGTGGGGGGGGGGGGTGCAAAATGTATATGGGGGAGGCAGGGAAACAGAGGCCAGAATTTAAAAAAAAAAAAAAAACCCAACCCACACATATATCTTGAAGCAGGGGAGCTGGGAGCCATGCGGTCTGGTAAAGTGCGGGGGGGGGGCACCTGGAAAAGGACTGAAAGGCAGCCAAGGGAGAGGGGCAGCTGGGGGGGCTCGTGGGCGGGATAGGACAAGGTCTGCTCCCAGGGGTGGAAAGGGCGGTGGCGTGAGTGGGGGTCAGGGGGGCGATGTTCACGGAGTGACCCGGGGTAGAGGCAGAGTAGGCAGCCGTGGAGCACGTGCTGGGGGGAGCGTGCAGCGTACGGGTGGGCCAGCGCAGGACCGGCCCAGTGGTGCAGGGGATGTGCACGGGGGTGCGACGCGGAATGATGACCACTTGGGTCCAGAAGGGCGAACAGGGGTGGCTGGGGATCTGAGTGGGGGACCTTCGGGCCCTTTGGGGAGGATAGTGCCTGAAGTAGGGTTACCTCCGGTTGGGGGCGGTGTGCAAGTGTTGGGCGAGGCGCGGGCTGCTGAGTGTGCTGTGCCAGTGGGCCCTGCGAACCGGCCTGGAGTGTTGGGGTGTGCATACCCGTCGTCTTGAGAGCATTGGCAGGGTGGGGGCCAAGGCTCTTCGGGGGCGAAGTGGTTGGGGGCATGGCAGCCCCCTTGGGCGATGAGGGGGCCCCCTTTGCCTTTTCCTGTGTTTTCTCCACAGGTCCCTTTTGGATGGCAGTACCCTGGGAGTCCGTGGTTCAGCGGTTCGAGACCATCTGCAACGGCGCCTGCGGAGGGGTTGAGAGAGAGGACGCCAGCAGCAACGCATGCGAGGCTGGAGCCGCGGGAGGCCGGCACGGCGACAGAAGAGCCGGCGCGAGTTGCAGGTGAGTTGGCAGGGGATCAGGGTGCGACTGAAGGGGGCGGGACAGTGGCGGCAGAGGGGGGAGGTAGGAAAGTGAGGAGGAAGCGGAAACATCCATGTCGTAGACGGCGTAAGTTGGGGACTTCATCCACCTCGTCAACCGCTTCTACGTTAGATTCGTCATCTGACGGGGATAAGGGGCAGGACGTGCAAGGGACCGAGGGTAGGGCGACGCCTTCGATGGTGGCATATTCGGAGTTATGGGAAGGCGTGCCAAAGACTCTGCGGTGGAAGATTCTGCGAAGGCGATATATCAACATTTTCTGTCTGCTTGAAGGCCGCAAACAGTCCGGGGACAGCAGACGGAAGAGGAAGGTAGACGAGAAGTCGGGGAGGGTGCGGAGAGCGGCGCAGAACGTGGTGAACTGGACGCGGACCTTTCTACATCTCGCTAGTGTGTGGGGGCATTTGCACCCGGAGCACTACGGTATGCTCCTCACTTACGCGGATTCCATCTTAGAAGCTGCACAATTGCACGATGGTTGGGCATGGCTCAACTATGATGAAAAGTTCAGGGATAAGATGGAAGAAAATCACCTGCTGTCCTGGGGGACGCAGGATATCAATTTATGGCTGACACAGATGGCGGTCAGACCCAGCGGTAGTGCGGCGAGCAGTGCACGGGGAGGAGCGGCCGTGGTTTCGGGGGCTGGGCGGCCCTTTCGAGGGGGCGGACCCGTGGGGGTCCAGAAAGCATCAGCTTTGGGGGGAGTTGGGGATGTCTGTTGGCGATTCAACAAATTGTCGTGCCCGTTTCCGGATTGTAAATTCCGGCACGCCTGTTCCGTCTGCAACGGAGCGCACTCTGCGCTCAAATGTGTTAAGAGAGGAGCGGGTGGGGCCGGAGCACCCCCTCCAAAACAGTAAGAGCCTCCCAAGCCTAGCTCCCACTCCAGTCAGGATAGAAGCAATGCGCCCGTGGCTGAAACGGTATCCAAAACGAAAGGACAGCGCAGTAATTGAGGGGGGATTTAGTGAAGGCTTTCGAATTCCGGTGGTGGGCAAGGTGATCTGTACCAAAGCTAGAAATTCGCCTTTGGTGCGGCAATTTGCCCAGATAGTGTGGGATAAGTTAGCGGTGGAGATTGGATTGGGGCGGGTGGCGGGCCCCTTCGAGGAGCGGCCTTTTGAGGATCTAGTTATATCCCCATTGAGTATAATCCCGAAAAAGGAGCATGGGAAGTTCCGGTTAATCCATAACCTCTCCTTCCCCGCGGGGTCGTCAGTTAACAACCATATCCCGGACAATCTGTGCGCGGTTCGGTATGCCTCCTTGGATGGGGCGTTGGAGCTGGTGAGGTGCTGTGGTCCGGGGTGTTTGATGGCGATAGCGGATATCGAGTCAGCCTTCCATTTGTTGCTGGTCCACCCGGCATCTTTTCCTCTGTTGGGGTTTTGTTTCGAAGGGGACAGCTATTTCGATAAGTGTATGCCCATGGGGTGCGCGATCTCTTGTGCATATTTTGAACGGTTTAGTAGTTTTTTACATTGGGCATTGGTTAAGCAGGTGGGTTGCGCAAACGTGGTGCATTACTTAGATGATTTCCTGTTCGTAGGTGAGGCTCGGTCGGAGTGGTGCTCGGATTTGCTTGGTGGCTTCGAGCAGCTGGCTCGGGGGTGGGGTGTCCCTCTCGCGGCGGGGAAGACAGAGGGCCCCTCGACTGTCATTACCTTCTTAGGGGTGGAGCTCGACTCAGTGGTGATGGTAGCTCGCCTGCCTGCGGCTAAGATAGTGAAGCTCCGAGTCTTGGTTGCGAATGTGCTAGTCTCCAGCAAGATAACATTGAGGGAACTGCAATCGCTGATTGGCTCGTTGAATTTCGCGTGTAGGGTTATTCCGATGGGGTGGGTATTTTTGAGGCAGCTATCGGCGGCTACGGTGGGGGTCCGTATGCCTCATCATCGGATCAGGGTATCGCAAAGCATTCGGGCAGACATGCGGGTGTGGGACGAGTTTCTGCGTGATTTTAATGGTACGACGGTTTTACGGGAGAGTGAGGTCTCTAGTACGGCTCTGCAATTGTACACGGATGCGGCTGGGGGCTTGGGCTTGGGGGTTTACTTTGGGGGTTCCTGGTGTGCGGCAGGGTGGCCCCAGGCATGGCGGGAGTCGGGCCTGACTAGAAATATCACCTTTTTGGAGTTGTTTCCGATCCTGGTGGTGTTGACCATACGGCCGGACAGACTCCAGAATCGTCGGTTAGTCTGGTGGTGCGACAATGCGGCGGTCATGTCTGTTGTAAACAATTATGCCCCGCGCTGCAAGCAAGTGGCTGATTTAATGCGACAGGTTGTGCTAGCTTGCTTGCATTTGAATGTGGTGGTGAAGGCCCGTCATATTCCTGGAAGTACTAACAAAATGGCTGACGCTCTTTCCCGTTTTCAGTGGGAGCTGTTTCGGACTTTGGCACCTGAAGCTGAAGGAGTGGGAGCATCGGTCCCGGCGCACTTATGGCGGATTGGCCTGGCGACGTGAAGGATCTGCTGAGGAATTCGGTGTCTGCGGCGACGTGGGCGGCATATCAGCGGGGTTGCAACAGTGTGGTAACTTTCCTTGCGGAGCACGGTCCTGTCCCAGAGCCGCTCCTGGGTCAATATGTGGTAGCGGCAAAGGCGGCGGGTCTTTCGAGGGCGACTGTGAGGAGGCAGCTGGCTGAGTTTTCCTTCTTTGCGGGAGCGGTTGGTTGGGAGGTGGCCGGGAAGGGATTTTTGACTCGTCGACTTTTTCAAGGGTGGGAGCGGTCCCTTCCCACCCCGGCCGACGGGCGGCGGCCGATAACTTATGATTTGTTGAGCCGCTTATTGGACGTTTTACCACAGGTGGTGTCCTCCCGGTACGAGGGTACGCTGTTTCGGGCTGTCTTTTCGGTGGCCTTCTTCGGTGCATTTAGGGTGGGGGAGCTTGTGTCGAAGTCGGGTCACACGTACTGTGCGCGTGACCTGAAAGTCCACCAGGTGCGGGTGGGGGAGGGTACGGTCCACATACACTTAGCACGTTCCAAGACTGATCAGTCGGGGAGAGGTGCTTGGGTGGTGCTGCACGCCGTACCGGGGGCGCTTGCTTGCCCAGTCAGGTGCGGCCGGCCGGTGCGGGCAGTCTGTTCCTTCACGAGGACGCGAGGGTGCTCACGCGCTACCAGTTTACGGTGGTGCTGCGGCTGTCATTGCAATGGATTGGGGAGGACCCCTGTAGGTTTGCTCCACATTCCTTTCGGATCGGTGCAGTGACCAGCGCGGCAGCAGAAGGTCTTCCAGAGCGGGAGATACAATGGATAGGGCGGTGGAAATCGCAGGCATTCCAGGCCTATGTGCACTTATAACGGGCTCTGGGAGGTGCTAACTCTGTTATTTTTTCCTTTGCAGAAAGGGGCCATGCATCGTGTCGCTGTTAGGTGATTGGCCACTCGTTTTTTTACTGGGCTGGTCGGCGAGCAGCAACACGGCCATTGGGGCCACATCTTGGACTGGAAGTGCTGGGGGTGACCGTATCATGGCTGGGCGAGCGCAGACTCTGGTGGATCCAGCTTTTGCCTTTGCTGCGGCATCACGAGCGCATGAGAGGGACGCCGGATATCCTGTTGATACACTTAGGCGGCAACGATCTGGTGTCCTGGACCTGCAAGCAGCTGATTCGCACTGTTCACAAGGACTTGGGGGAGGTTTTCGTAATGTTTCCGGGAGTTATTGTGATTTGGTCTGATATCCTTCCACAGCCGGCCTGCTGGGACCAGCGGCGGTGGTCTAGAGGGCTGATGAAAATTAATCGCCAAATTGGCAGGTGGGTGGGGGAGCGGGGTGGGTGCCAGATATTGCACCCTTGGGTGGACGTTGAGTGTTCTGGCCTGTTACGGCTGGATGGCGTGCATTTCTCGCCAATCGGTATGGACCTGCTACTGAATGATTGGCAGGAGGCTGTGGAAGGTGTCAGCCAGGGGAGTTGGGCTGGTCGCAGCTTCAGGTTGGGGGGCGGCTCAGGTCTGTAGTGGCCTGAGCCGGTGGCAGGATCCCGGAGGTTTCCGGGTTCCAGAGCTGGAGGCAAGCTTTTGGGCGGGGGTGGGGGACCCCCACCCAGACAACCCCTCAGGTTTTTGCTAGTAATATGGCGAAGCCGGACGAGGGAGGGCTAGGCTGTTTAGCCGGGGCCTGGACTCAGCAGAAGCGGAAGCGGCGTCACCTTGCTACTCACATGGCTGGTGAGGGCTCGCGCTTTGATAAAAGGGGGGGGGGGGTAATGTTATTGTGTTGGATTGTAATTTGGTTATTGTTAAAGGTTAATAAAGCTGCGACCAGTTTAAGCCCAAAATTGTGTGATGGTTTTATTGAAGGGAGTGCGATGGTGCACGGGAGAAGTGGGGAGTTGTGGGGAGAGGTGACGCGTCCGCCTTACCCGGTTAATTCTGGGCTGCGGAGCCGGCGTGCGCGCGGCCCCGTGGTAACTGGGGGGGCGGCAAGGATGCGATCCCCCGGGCCGTGGTGTCGCTGGGGAAAGGGGGGCGAGCCGGAGCGGTTCTGGGTGCCCCATTGGCTCCCGCGGTCTGCCGGGAGGCGGGGGAGCCAATGGGGCGGAAGGGAGGCGGGACCAGCCTCCGGCAAGTGCAGGGACGCGCCGTGGCTCCGGCCTTTTCCAGGTCGGAGCAGGACGTGTCGGGTTCCCGCCCGCCCATCCTAGCGTTGGGGGTGGGGCTGTGGTTGAGGATGTGGGTTGTTGCAGTTGGGGGGGGGTGGCGGGATCCCGGAGGTTTCCGGGTTCCGGAGCGGGAGGCAAGCTTTTGGGCGGGGGTGGCAGAGCCCCGCCTGGACAACCCCTCATGTTTTTGCTAGTAATATGGCGAAGCCGGACGAGGGAGGGCTAGGCTGTTTAGCTGGGGCCTGGACTCAGCAAAAGCGGAAGCGGCGTCACCTTGCTACTCACATGGCTGGTGAGGGCTCGCGCTTTGATAAAAGGGGGGGGGGTAATGTTATTGTGTTGGATTGTAATTTGGTTATTGTTAAAGGTTAATAAAGCTGTGACCAGTTTAAGCCCAAAATTGTGTGATGGTTTTATTGAAGGGAGTGCGGTGGTGCACGGGAGAAGTGGGGAGTTGTGGGGAGAAACGACGCGTCCGCCTTACCCGGTTAAATTCTAGTCTCAAACTGGAATGCTAAAAGATGCTCAAGGATCCATGCTAATTGACACTGACGAGATCAAGAAAAGGTAGAAAGAATACATAGAGTCATTATACCATAAAGATCAAGTGGATCAACAGTCTTTGGTAATGAAAAAAGAAATATAAAGCAACATTGAAAGCATTATCAAAAAATAAAGCACTGAGCATCGATAGCATTTCCCACTGAAGTACTACAGCAATCTGATGCAGCTGTTACAATGTTTACAATCTCTGGCAGGAAGTTTGGATGACAACATGATGGCCCATGCAAATATTCACCAGTAAAGCAAGCAGCATTGTGTGAATACGTAAATATAAATGCATATTCACAAATATGCACAATGATGCACACTGGTCAGTATTTTATGAGGTCATTCACACCCATTTGTGGCTACCTACTTTCGCAAATGACAAAAATACTGCAAAATTAGGTGGGTAGTCTATGATGTAAAGTACACACCCCCTTAGAAAATTGCCCCAAACTATAAGGGGTTATTTTAAAAGAGTTATTCATGTTTTGGACATCTGCAAACAGGCTCACAAACATCCTAACCACAGAGACGTCTCTGGAGGCATTTTATAAGCCAGCTCCGGAGAAATCCCTGGTGCAAGGACATCCAAGCGGTTGTCATGGTGGAGGCTTGTCCAGAGCGTTTCCAAGAACATGGATGACCTAGTCTGAATTCAGAAATGCCCTGCACGTTTTGAGCAGTGTTAAAGATTACACCTGCCTAGTTTTTAAATTTATCTCGAGAATAGCTTGAGGGAGGGGCAAGGTGGAGTCAAGATTTATTTATTTATTTATTGAACGGTTTTAGATACCGCCTTTCAGAAAAATCAAAGCGGTTTATATAGAACAAAACTTGAACATTACATTGAAACTTATTCATACAATTGAAATTACAATAAAAATGGTAATTTGAGGGTTACAATGCTGAGTAAATGCTGATTAGGTATATAGTTTAAACATATATACAGATTTAAATATTTACAAATTTCAAAAATGTTATCATCTTATCTGAGCAAGGAAAAATGTATTGTAGTTCACTAGAATTATTAGTGTAAAGAGTAAATGTGATAATGTGGAGAATTGGGTATTGTAGGATAGAGTAAGAAAAAGGAAAAAGTAAGTTGTGAATTGATGAATATGAGTATACATGAGTTTAAGTGGCATCTGTTGGGTTTGTGTGAGGTGAGTGCTTTTCTTAAGGGTAAGAAGCATAAAGCTAAAGGGGGTTTGCAACCCTCTCGAGCCCCTGTAGCCTTTATGTCAGTTTCTTCTGCAGTCATTGGACCCTTGGACACTTACTTTGCACGTCCGCCTCAGTATCCAGTGACAGGGGAGGATAGTCCAGCTGCAGACTTGCCAGGGAGGTTATGCTCGGCATCTGCTTTGGAGCTACCATCTCTCTCCCCTGATCTGTGGTCTGTGTTGAAAGCGGCACGTCTCTATCGGTCCCCAAAAGGAAGCCTGTTGCTGAGACTCTCTCTGGATGAGTGAGAGTTGTTAGAACAGCGAGGGCCGGACTTGCGTGCAGAGGTGGCGGAATGTTCCTCCGCCCCAGAACAACCTCAACACACTCAACATACGGTGGTACTGGCTGGAAGTCAGATAGTGGGGGAGACCACTGTTGCACAAGGAAGCATTGTATCAGCAGGAATGGAAGTTTAAACATCTCACGCAGGTGACATTTCCTTGTTTACATTGGCGAGACAAGCTAATTTTACTCTGGAGTCCATATGGACAGCCATTGTTTTGTTTGGGGAGGCCCTATTGCCTCAAGTGTCTTCCTTAGCAGTTAAAATTAATAAGAAGTCTGCTATGATTGAGCAACTTTCTGCTACTGCTGTGACATTTAAAACTGAGGTTTCAGAAGCTCAATCTATTGTAAGTTATTGCCATTGGAAGGACAGACTGAGCTTTTTGTTAAGAATTTTCCTTCTGTGGATAGCAAATTGGAACAGCTTGAAAATATGTTTCAGGCTAATAACTTGCAGTTAATTAATTAATTAATTTATTTATTTAGCTGTATTTAGCAATTTTCCATGAGTTTCGACAGTTTCAGCGAGATATATTCAATGAGTATTTGGTAGACACTTGGCAGTTCTGCAGGATGCACTTACCTCTATGGTGAAATTATTCTACCTTTCTATGGGTAGGAAAGTGGTTTCCCTGGCAGCTATGGAGGCTCAGCAGTGGGATATACTGAATATTTCAGAACTGTTAGAATCATCTCAAGAGAAACCTATGGTTCCAACCACAAAAATTGTGGGGTATGTTTACTAAACTCCGTTGCCGTGCGGGTCCCCGTTAGTGTGCGTGTGCCATATAAGGAGTGGGCGGTTCAGGCAGAAAAAAGAAAAAAACCCGACCGTACGTGTGTGCGTCGCACTAATGTGTGGGGCCCACATTAGCGCGTGGGAAGGCTAAGTGGGGCGATGCTGCGTAACCAAACAACAGAGCCGTAGTACAACAGTGAAGACACTGACCTATGGTGCAGGGGCCATGGGTTCAAATCCCCATTGCGTTCAACGAAAAAGACCAGCTGAGGCATCAACTTTTATGGGCAAAAGTGGTGTAGGAGGCATATTGATTATGGGCGGCAGAAGGCGGCGCACTCTTTTATTATACCGCATGAGGCGGTGCACTGTTCATTGTGGGCGGCAGATGGCGGCGCGCTGTTAAGGTTGGGCGGCAGAGGGCGGCGCGCTGATAAAATTGGGCAACAGAAGGCGGCGAGTCAGTGGGCAGAAGGCGGCGCGCTGATGTGTGAGGGGGCAGCCCAATAGTGGGTGGGATAAGTGGCGCGCTGATGTGCAAACAACAGGAATGGAGCCATAGCACAATGGTTAAGACACTGACCACTCATGCAGGCATCATGGGTTCAATTCCCCACAGTGCCCATTGAAGACAGCTGGCTGAGGCATTATTTTAAGGGGCATGCCCATGTTGGGCGGCATAAGGCGGCGTGCTGTTAATTTTGTGCGCCACAAGACGGCGCGCCGATGGCTACAAGGCTGCGCGCTGCTGCTCAAAAACAGGACCAGAGCCACAGCACAATGGTGCAGACACTGAGCAATGGTGCAGTGACCTGGGGTTCAATCCCTCACAATAGCCAGTGAAAAAGGCTAGCTGAGGCAGTATGTTATATGTTGTGGAGTGCTGTAGGAGGCTTTTTAATTTTATTTTGTGATAACTACTAGCAAACGCACTCTCACAGCATATTAATATAAGGCGGCCCATAAGGCACATGTTACAGTGCACCATCCGCCAAGGCACCCTAGAATGTCCCCTATAGGGCAGCATGTATGTTGCGACACAGGATAATGTATAGTGCACCCTATATGGCTGGCAACCGTAACATGCCCTATAGGGCGCCCCATAAAGCACCCTCAGAGGCACCTTATGGGTACAGTACGCTGAGGGTGTCATTGCTGGCAGCAACATATGTACAGTAAATTAAAATAACTCTTTGGACACTCCTATCACAGGACCCCACTGTGGGTTTGAACCCATGTCATCTGGCTACACAGGCAGTGACATAACCATTGGGCTACAGCTCTATAGCTGTAAGCAGCCCCTGGCTGGCTGCAGATAGCCTGTACGTCACCTCACGGACAGTCTGCTGTTGTGAACCACCCGTACCCATGATGCACTGCACATGCAAATCAGCTGTCCACGATTGAACACAGGATGGGAAATGCACCCCTAAAGCTCCCTGGCCTGGTAGGGGGAAGTGTCCGTGTGCACCCACACAGCACCTCGGCCTGGTAAGGTGTCCTGAGTGGGTGGACAAACGGCAAAGAGTAGCTAAACACCATGACATTGTGCGGTTACTGTGCTCACCCTGAGTGTGAGATGTTGCGCCCAGGACCAGGTCCACAACACCAGCCATGGCTGAATGCGGCCATGTCAGAGTTCCAAAGCAGCAATAACCTGTGGAATAGGTAGGTGCTGCATAAACATTTTGGAGATCTCTGTCTGGCTCAGTTAGTGGGCTGCGCCCCCCCTTCCCCCCGTGGATAAAACAGGGCTTCCCCTCAACAGATCCCCTCCCCCAGTGGATAAAACAGGGCTTCCTCTCAACAGATTCCCCACCCTCTCCCCCTATAGCAGCACAGTGGACCATCAACCCCAGTCCTGCTAGGGAACAGACACCCTATAGGGCAGTCCAAGCAGCTCCACACACAATATCAGACAGACATTAGGCCTGGATACTCACAGATGCACCCCCACCAGTATCTGATATTCACCTGCAGCAAGCAATCAGCCACTGCACCCTGCAAGGTACTCCATCACAACACATACCAGCTGTGAACAGTCTGCTGGCTGGTCCTGATGGACATGCATGCACCCACAACTGGGGTGGCAGCACACACAGGCAGATAAGTCCATGAAGAGGCCCCCACAGGACACCCATACATATCACATGGGAGAATCACAATATAGCACTATGGGGGTGCCTAGCCATGCTGCCGTCACTGCACACTCAGGGTGAGAGTGAGCTCCCAGCAGCACATACAGAGGTCACCCTGTCTGTGTAGGTGTTGGCTGGGCACTACCATGCCCCTGCCAGTGCCCTATGCCCTGTGCAGCTGCATCCTGGTCAGTCCACTCTGTCTGAGATATACCCATGGTCCCTTGCTACTCATTATGCACATTGGCAGGCCAATACTGGCAACAGTGTTGGCAGTGTGGGCTGTGGAAGGGGCTTGCAGCCAACACCCACTGTATAGACAGACACACAAGTCCACACCTATGCCATCATGGTGCTACTATTGAGGAGGTAATTAGCCTTGCCCACCAAACCGGTGCTGGGCACGGCAAGGCATGGATATGCTACGCAGTACTGCTGGGGGTCACTCCCCAGGGTGGTAAACACCGTCAGAGGCAAGGGCTGGAGCATGCACCGCAAACACCGAACAGATTGTTTGGATGGGGTCAACTAGCAGTATGTGCGTAACGTATGGATATCTATCTGCCAGTACTCCTAGCAAGCATCTCAGAGCTGTGTACCGTATACCTCAGGTATAGGGTGACATTGCTAAGGTATGCAGGTGCTAGTATTGGGAGATGCACGCAGGGTCTAATGTTCTGCCTCTCCAGGAGACATTGGCCAATGGGGCCTGTGGGTGTGTGTGTGGGTGTGTCTGGCCCTGTTGGCTGCTGCTTTACGGCAGAGATTCCCAACTCCAGTCCAGGTTTCCATCACACTGTTCGGGTTTTCCTGCTGTTCCTCATGAATATGCATGAGCTACATCTACATGCCATGGGGGTGGTGCATAGATATACAGCACAGGCATTTGTATGAGTGGCAGCATGGAAACTGACTGGTGTGTGGCCCACCAGGACTGCATTTGGGAGATGCTGCTCTAGGTACTGCCCCTGTACATGGTGTCTGTGCTCAGTGGGGTAAAAGATAGACGTAGTACCATTGCATATGTCCTCGCCACGAAAGGTTTGTCCTTACTATCACTGTGTAGTTGTGGGAAAAATATGTGGGCAGGATTGGTGGTAGCCCCAGCTGGGCTTTGAACCTGTGACCTTCTGTTCTTGCATGCACTGTCTGTGTGCACTGCACCACCGTGTAGCCACAGATTGGCTGGGTTCCCTGAAACGTCCATGCCTGTGGATCCGGCAGGGCCTGTCTGTTGCAGTGGACTGTGCCAGCCTGCACATGGCTAGGCCTCTGTCTTCTGTGGCTAGCAGCCACTGCCCCCTGCACCACATGTACTCGTCCGCCAACATGCTGGCATGAGCTTCTCTCAGAAAAAGCAGATGACCTGATTGCAATGTGGCAGTACGGGACTGCATTTGGGGGACTTGGCTGTAGGTAATGCCCATTGTTGTGGTGTGTGTGCGGTGTTGGGTAAAATATGGGTGTTTTCCCCATGCTTATGTTCCCTGCAATACAGGGGTGTCTGCGCTATCTTTGTTTAGTGGTGGGTAAAATATAGGGACTGGGCTGGCAAGTTCCCCAGCTGGGATTTGAACCTCTGGCCCTCTAGTCCTAGAGGTAATGGCTCTGTCCACTGCACCACACTATGGCCACAGAGACAGTACAGCCCCTGGAGGTAGTAAACCTGGTAGGATGGAGTCACAAACCCTGCTCTACGCATTTTTACTGTGGGCACATGCACCCTGTCTGGTGACAAACGTGCACATAAACCCCGGAAATGACCACGGCAAATGGGGGACACAATATCACCACGCTGGGCAACAGTGATATTAATGGGCAGCCATAGAAGACACTCCCAGGAAAGCTCCAACAAAAAGGAAATGTTTTTGGAAGAGTCTCCGCTCCGTACACCTTTCCAGAAAACATTTCTTTTTGCTGGAGCGTTCCTGGGTGTGTTTGTTGGTTTTTCCCATTACTATAACTGTTCCCCAGCTGAATTACTAGTTTTACAAGTTTTGTTGTGGCCCTTTTCTATTTTTATTTCCACTTTTGGGCTGTGCACATGTATCACACTGCTCACGTTTTTCAGGTTTCCCCGGTTTTGCTGTACATTGCTGACGGAAATGGTTTCTCTTCCCTTTAAATGCATTCTGCCGCGAGTGATTCACTCGTGCTATTTTTCTTTGGAAATTCAGCACCGATAATGTGCGGGACGCCTCTCCCCTTCCCTTCCCCGCCCATTAACCCCTTCTCTCCGCCCCTCCGGGGCCTTCCTCTGCCCTCTGTTAGCCTTTCCACGCCTCTATCGGACATTTGCGGGCCCGTACTTGTGCGGCACCCGTTACTGTGACGCGCAAGAGTGCGGGGCTTCATTGCACGTTTGCGGGGTGTTTAAGCGCTCTTAAGTACCGCTTTTAGTGCGCTATTTTGCGGCGCGCAAATTAGCGGTTTTCAGTAAACATGCCCCTGTGACCTTTGCTCTTCTATCGGATAAAGAGTGGTTCTTAAAGCTTTTCTTTCGTAAAAGGAATTTTTTGTTCTGTGGTTTGAGAATAAATATTTATCCTGACTTGGTGAGAGTAACCCAACGGTGCTGCAGGGAGTTTCTTCTGTTGCACCCTGGGGTATTGCAGCTGGGTGAGCTCTTTTTCTTGAAGCACCCTTTTAAGTGCTTAGTGAAACGTCTATCTGTTTTCTATATTTTCTATGAGCCCTCCCAGCTGCTAGCCTTTGTGAGTGCTAGACACATTGAAGACTCTATTGATTCCACACCAATTGTGCCATAATTTAAAAGTAATGGATATTAACCCATCTTTCTTTCTTTGTTGTATTATTTCTGAGGGCCGAGCCCCCCCTTTTTTATGTTGTGAACAAGGCCGAGCAAGCAGCTTAATTTTGCTTTTTATGCTTTGTTTAAGCTTTCTTTTGATACTGTTGCCTGCTTCTGTTCTATTTCTGTACAATGATGTTTGTGTTAACTTTCTTGGATGTTATTTAAAATTGCATAAAGATAAAATTAAAAAAAAAAGTTACACCTGCTTCAGGCACGAATAGTCAAAGGAAAAATGTTTGTTTTGCCGGCTATACACCGGAGGGTATAGAGAAGGAGATAGAAAATATAGGGGATATGAGCACTGTTCCCTTTTTAGTTGTGCGCGTGTGCGCGCGCACACACCTTGCCGAGCGAGCGCACAGACTTTACAACAGAGCGCACAAAAATTATGGTTCTGATTCTGATAGAAAACAACAGAGATGTCTTAAAATTTAAAAGTTGTGATTGTAATTACTAGAAATTTTCTGCTTCATTTAGTAATCGTCTATTTTCATTTAATTTTATTAAAATCAATGTGGTGTACATACTGTATTCTGATGTGTAGTCAAATTTTAAAGTATATAACTCCGAGCATCATTATGTGGTACACAAAAATTTAACCTTCCTACAAAAGCTGCACAGCTGATATTTTATGCGCACACAGCCTACAGAAAATTAGAGGGAACATTGGATATGAGCGTATGTTCACAATGTTCACTGACAGGGAATGAGGGCTCTTGTTTTCATTTTTCCACACCCATGGTTATCCCTGTATGCAAAGTTGCATGTGATAGACATCCCTGCCCCATGTTTTTATAGTGGGGATTTCTATGTGGACACCAGCACAGGTGTCCAAGTCTATTATCAGGCTAAAAGACAGATGTCCCTAGTGCTTTTCTGCATGTTTTGCCCTGGACATCCCATATTGCACTTGGACGCCTTTTCTAAAACACTACTTCACATGTATAAGCCCTTATGAAAATTGAACTCAATATTTTTATAAAATAAATAATCTGCTAAAATTAGAATAAGATTTCTGTAATTTTTTTCAACATAATGGTATTCTAAAGGTTTTAATGCCATTAATGAAGTTAAAGGGTTAGGTGCCCACAACCTTTTTATGTCGATATGTACAGTGGTGTTTGACACACTAACTTATTTATTTTATTTATTTATTTGTGTGCTTTTCTATACCGCCTCTTCCAGAGATCAGGGGCGGTTTACAAGGAACTTAAAACAACAATATAGCAAAACAGTGCAATATTGCATTACATTAAACATTAGGTGAACATAAAACTAGATTACATAAGAACTAGGTTACATGGAAAACAATATGTGGGTTATTAACATAAAAGGAAACATAAAACTATGTTACAAATAACCAAAAAGTAGCTTTACATGGTTAGCAAGAGATTATAATAGTTATTTGCGATCATAAGTACAGTGTTGGGAGTAGACTAACTTGGGTGGATATGAAAATGGAATTAGGTGGGGTAGACTTGTGTTTGGTTTGTTGCATGTTTTTGTGTAGTAAATTTGATTTCAGGTTGTATGTTGCTATAGTGTTGACTAAATAGGTAGGTTTTAAGTTCCTTCCTGAAAGTTGTAAGATCTTTAATCTCTCTGAGGTTTAGTGGCAGTTTGTTCCATTGGCTGGGAGCATAATATGAAAAAGCAGTGTTGGTGGTTATTTGTTTTGATTTTGTCACTGCAATGGGAATTAATAGCATGTTGAGGTTAGTTTTTCTTCTGATTCTGTTTTCTTGTGGGGTTTGGAGTAGAGTGGCCAACTGTGATGGGGCTAGGTCATTAATGAGTTTAAAAGTGGTGACAAGTGTTTTATATTGAATCCTACTATAGATAGGAAGCCAGTGGAGAGCGTATAGGATAGGAGAGATGTGATCGAATATTTTAGCTTTCATAATGATTCGAGCAGTGACATTCTGAGCTCTTTGAAGGATGTGCAAATTCTTTTTGGATGTTCCTTGGAGTATGCCATTGCAGAAGTCTAAATGTGGCATAATGAGAGCCTGGACAACTGTTCTGAAATCGTTGATGTCGATGAGGGGTCTGAGTTGCTGAATGGTCACGTTAGTCTTTAGCAAACAAGTCCCTGTGTGTTTTCTAGAGCACATATCCCAGTTGACAGTTATTGCTCCTAGATCTATGAGGTTATACATGTTTGATGAAACTAACAAAGGACCTTTTTTTTCTTAAAATTTTCATGCATTCACCTAAGATCTTTATGATTTTCCTCCCTGTGATGCCAAGGCTTATGATTTACCAAGCCATGTTAGCCTAAACAAGTAGAGCCTTTAGTGGTTGTACTACCAACAAAATACATGGTCATGAACTTTTTCAACCTCATATAACACTTCTGAAAGTCCAAATAAGAAGTCTGCGAGGTCACAAAAGCTCACACACTGTCAAGATTTTTGTTATAGGGAACAGTGAAGTTAACATGTTTTACTATCAAGCCAAGCTAAGAATTTGAATTGCTTATGTGGGAAAAAAAACAGCAAAGACTGCAGATAAATACACAAAGTACACAATTGTGTTTATTACATTTCTGCAAGCACTTTGTTCTACATTTCAAAAACGCACCACCGTCAAGCTGTTGGCACATTTATGTACAAAACAGATCAATTGTAATGTTTGCTACAAAGCATTCCTTGTGAAAATACAAACTCTAATACCACAGGAAAGCTCAAAGCATTAACATCATGAGTTTAAAGGACAGTTTAAAAATTATCACCAACTGTTTAAGACACAAAACTACAATATAGAATCTGAATGTTGTCCATAATACTGTTTGTAAAAGAACTGTAATACTACACATTCCAGAAAACTGTTAACCCAGTAGAAAAGAAAATCAAATCAATTTATTAGTACTACCAAATGCATAATCATGCAACAAATAACCATAGTATTCTCCCTAAGCTCTACGAGGAGTGTTAAAAATGACTAATAATGCATGACTAATAGTACAAAGAATATTTTCACTCAAGAACTTTTATTAGAAATGCACTTACACTGATAATTCACAATGGCCCAATAAGTGCACAAACTATCTAGGAAATTTAGCACTGACAAAAATGTTGTGTCAGGTTACAGAGCATTAAAATACACTTTACAGTATTCTTGTAGCATTAGAAGTAGGCAAAGGATTAAAACAAACACCAAATTTGGTCCAATAATACTGATTGTTCTTTTTTTAATCATTTTTTATTTGTTCTATTCCATTGAGATAGGTAGATCCTTAAAATCAATAATTACCGGTCTTGCTGAAAAACAAATCTAATTTCTTACTATACAAAGAAACAGTAAGCTTTACAATGCTCTTTATTTTGCAAACACAACAGTAATGAGCTAGTATTTGCAGGGAAGTTGTTGCATAACCCAGTGGTTCTCAGTCCAGGGTGTCTATACAACCAGATTGCTACCACCACCCAGAAGAAAGAAGCCTAGTCAGAGGAAGGCACACAAAGCACTAACCTCAAGATCTTAGTCTTTCCATTGCCTGCTACATTCCAGAAATGCCAGGTTACCCAGTTTCAGTGAGACCTTTTATCCACTCTTGAATTTGAACTTGCATCCCAATGCATTGTGGTATTGATAGCACCTGATTCTATCCATTGATTTCAATCCTGCAAGCTCCATAATGCATCAGGTCAGGAATGTCAGATATGTATGCTTGTATTTATTTATTTACAATAATTAAAGACTGCCACTGAAAATTTCTAAGCGGCATACATTACACATCAATTATAAATTAGATAAAACAATCAAACAGGACAAACCATAACATAAATTACAGTAACATTAAAATATCACATAAAACATCTATTTAAAAAATAAATCATAGATTAAAAGCCTGAGAAAACAAAAAAAGTCTTCATCCTCTTATGAAATAAAATAATGTGAGAAATTTCCCGAATGTCAGAGGCATAATGAATTCCAAAGTTGGGATGCTACCACTGAAACATTCTAGAACATTTCTTGTAGTTTTAACAGAAGGCACCGCAAGTGAATCACAAAAACACACCTTCATCAGGCATTCAGAATAAGACTTCAGAACTGTCGACAAACTTTGAGTAGACAATCCATGCATCATTTTAGATGTCATCATCAATATACTTAACATGAAATTCTAAAGGTAACCACTGCAAATCTTTCAGGCCAGGTGTAATATGTTCATAATGGGATTTTTCTAAAATAATTCCAGTAGCAGTATTCTGGTCTATCTATAGGGCATTTATTGAAGATTCTATTAAATCAACAAAACTAGAGCTACAAAAATCTAACAGGGCAAACCACAGTCTGAATGACTATCTGGTCTATTATGAATCACAAATAAGTTGCATAGAGGTGTCCTGTAGATGTGCACACAACATCGATGTTGAAAACCATATTGCGAAATGGGAACAATGCAGACACGCAGGCCAGATGGATGTGGAACCCTGGATGTCTAGAAAAGGGGTGGGATAGGGGCGTGTTCGACAGCACCATCGTCCAAAGTCATATTCTGTGCGTGGCCATGTATGTGTGCCTGCCAGAGGCTAGATGTGCAAATTAGACCAATAGAAACATAGAATAAGGGCAGGAGATAGACAAAAGAAGACCAGTGTACAGGCAAGGCACGGGCACCATGGCAACAGACACAAATGAGTATGTCCTTGGGGAATGCTGCTAAAGGAGGCATGACCCCCCACCCATGTGACACCCCCAGCAAAATACTGCCCATACCACATGACCATGTGACCCACCACAGCCCATGACACAGCACTCTCACCCACCCACCACAAACCCCACCCACAGAAACCCAGTGAAAGCACACCCCAGGCACACCCATTGGGACAATGGACCAGGACTAGTGCTGTCCACCACACACCCTTGCCTGCCCCCTTGCCTTCCCTCACCTTGATGCCCCACTGCTGACCCCCTGGTATATTTTTGGAGGGGAGGGTGATGTGTCCCCAGAGGATGAGCTGCTGCTATTGGTGTCCCCACTGTGTCCCCCCTGAGCCCTATGGAAAGGGGGGAATACCATAGGTGTCTCTGCACCCCAAGGTATGCAGATGGTAGCCCGGGGTGGGGTGGGGTCAGGAGCACCCTGTGACCTGCCCAGCTGGCTGACAAGGGCCACAATGTTTGCTTATAGGTGGCCTATGGAGGCATCAAGATGGGTTGTGGTGAAGAAGCTCCAGCTTCATGTGCATATGCCGTGAATGTGCCTCATTGTGGGCGAACAGGCACTGGGTGCACTACCACAGCAGCACAGATGCGCATTGCAGTGGTTGCTTCCTGGGCACATCCCCTCCTGGTTGCCCTGGTGGCTCTGGTGACAGTGGGGCCTGGCCCTCCCCATCCTCTGATGGTGTATACCCTTCCCCATCTGTATCAACAGGCCCAATGACCAAGTCACTGAGGCTGCCTGAGTGCGTTCCTTCTACCTCTGCTGGCGCCACACAGGCTGCAGTCTGTGCAGGTGACTGGGGTAATAGTGGAGTGGCTGGTGGCATAGCTGGCAAGGGAACAATGCTGGGACCTGCAATGGCATTGGCACCTGTTGGGAGAAGCAAGACCGAGCAAGATGCATGGACACAAAAGAGACTGAGACATGCACCACAGTGCAGAATGCAACCACAGAGTTCTCCCCACAGAGGTAGTAGAGGGAAAATGTCTGTGACATGGCCATGAGTAGCCAACAAACACTCTGAGGGAGGACATGTGAAAGGTGAAGTGGGAGGTGAAGCAGTGGCCCAAAGCCAGAGATGCAGGGTGCAGAGAGAGGAAGACAGATCATGCACATACCCCTGTCCCCTGCCATCCTTGTAGTGTCCAGGTCACTGATGCCCTCCAGTGTAGCAGTGTCAACCATTGCCAGGACCCCTCTCTCCAGGTCGGTCAGCTGTGGCCTCTGACCATCTGGATGCTTACTGTGTGCCTTTGCACACATGTCCCAGCGCACCTGCCTCCACATCCGCTTAAGGTCCTCAATCTCACAGTTGTTGTGGTGTATGACATTAAATCAGTGAAAGATCATGCCAGCATTGCTGATGCTCATAGGTACTCAGCTTGCACTCTTCTGTGCCCATTAGGGCAGCAAAGTCACCAAGAACTGCCTCTACGAGGAGGGTCAGTTTGCCATCACTGAAGTTGTGTTTCTGTGTTGAGACCCTAGGGGCCATTGCCGAATGCACAGACACATAGGGAAGCCCCCAAACACAGATGTAGCTGCCCAGGAAAATGTCCAAACTCACAAAGCAGGACAGGAAGATGTCTAAGCCACGGAGCCATGGAGGTGTGACCAAAGATGTGTTGTACATTCTATGGTGAGTAGATGTGTGGCAGTGTAGAAGTACTGCCACACAGAATATGGTCCACGTTTGTGCATGCATTCCCATGTAGACGTACAGATGTCTATGTACCTATGTGCAGTGATGTCTAGACATGCCCGGCAGGTATAAAGTGCATCCACAGCTCGGCATTTGCCTTTTCAATGGTCATATCTATTGGCAATGGTGGACGACATTACCGAGGTGATATCCTGTTCTGTAGATGAACCTCTGCGGAATCCACAACCCAGCAACCACACACAGGTAGGTGCCCTGTATGCCTGTTGTACAATGTCTGCCAGGACCATGCCAACATGGGGTGACAGTGACCCCCTGTATGACAGTGAGGACACCCTGTGTAGATGTAGACAGGGATCTGTGAGGTGATAGGTGCATAGCACCCAACAGGGGCCATGGCAGTGCTGCAGGAAGGTGGGTTGCAGGAAAGGGGAGGAAATGAAGGGTACACTGTAGAGGGATGGTGAGAGGGTGTGTGTGACATAGACCACACACAGCTGATGGAAATGGGAGTTGTAGGCCAATGGTGCCACACCTGCTGCCTCATAGAAATGACACTGCATCATGGGGCAGTGAAAGGCTATATGGCCAACAGACCCACCCCCCAATGTCAGGCACCATGGTCCCACTGACCCCTTTGTGTGGGCATCTGTGTCTGTCCCATGCTGCCCTGCAGGTATGGCCTGTCCAGCCCACCACTACCCACTGAGAGGCGGCCCCATGCAGCCACCATCCTGGGTAGCTGATGTGGGGGCCAAGGGTCTTCCTCAGAGAATAGTGTGTCAGGGCAAGCAAACATAATTGCCAGACACGCAATGTGTGTGGCTGGGAATGGTGAAATGTATCCTCCTACAGGTGGAGCTGAATGTGTGGTGAGCACAGGTTGTGTGTGGGTGTGTGTGGTCTGTGGGTGAGGCAGGTATGCGATGGGTGTGCTGCAAGGACAATGGATTATAGAGTGGACCTCAAGGGCAGCCCTGTGGGTCTGGGTCGTTGACCTGCACTGGGGATGTATCCCACCAAAGAGGTGGACTTTGTCTCCCTGGATTGTGGACAGCCAGAGACAGGCTGGGCAGATGAAGGTGTGCAGGGGAGTCACCCCTGCCTGACTCTTGGCCCCACAGGCCTGGGTGGGGGCAGGGCACAGGGAAGGCAGGTAACTGCACGATCACCTAGTAGGTGCTGGAGCTGGGGTGGGTATATCACCAGCCTGCCCAGATATGTCAGTGCCTGGATGTGACAGACATATACTGTGGGAGGTGGCCCCCACACCTATACTACAAATGCCCTGACCTGTTGCCTCACCCCATAGGTGTGAGTCACTGGTGCAGCCAGACAGGTGATGCAGTGGGAGGAGGCATGCACATGGCTTGCTACAGTCCTGTTGCATGTGCAGAGCCACCATGGAGACATGCATGGGTGTGGGGCACACACCAATGGCCAGGGGTACCAGTCACACTACAACCACCACATGCCTGCATTGGTGGCTGCACACCTGTGACAAGTGGGCACCTTGATGACAGCATGACAGCACAGCATGTTCTATGCCACTGGTTGTGATGTACAGAATGGGCACACTGCCCTGCATGGGCATGTGCAGCCTGGAATGGGTAGGGCACACATGCATGTTGGGCAGAGTGGGCAGGGAAGTGTGAACATAGGGTCATATGATCTGCCACTCTGGGCCAGACCAGGGACCAACAGTATCCCAGTATCCTGGTACCAATTGTGGCCACCCCAGCCCAAGGGTACCTACCAGTTCCCACATATGACACACAGGTCCCATGGAGGCCAAAACCGACATACAGAACCTGCACATGGGGGGAACTGAGGCATGCAGTGGTAGCACCTGGCACCCTCTCTGTGGAGCTTGAGGTGCACACAGGACCAGTCCCAGATCCACCATCCTGGACAGGCAGGGTGGCAGATAGCAGGGGTGACCGTCACATCTGGTTGATTTTCACCGCTTGATGTGGGATCAACTGACCCTGTTTGTACACCCCCCCCCCCCCAGCCCTGCAGGTAATAGAGGCTACCCACTTCACCACTGGCTGATGACCCCATTCATCAGACCACTCACGACAGAGGAGCAGCGGTACAACCGGGCACACCATCATCAAGTGCATGTTCGGTTTGCTGAAGAGCTGTTTCCGATGCCTGGACCAGTCTGGTGGTGACCTGCTCTATGAGCCTCCCAAGTTGTGCAGGATGTTCCTGACCTGCTGCATGCTGCACAATTATGCCCTTCACAGAAGGCAGCCAGAGCCCGATGTGGCAGAGGATGCACCAGAAATTGAGAAAGATGACAACATGGCTCCACAATAGGCACATGGTGCAGCATACCAGAGGGGTGTGGTGGCATCTCTGGATCTCCTGCAGTCACAATTCACATGAGGTAAGCCTGCCCCACTGGGGTGGTTGGGTTTGTGGGGGGGGGGGTCGCCATGGGAAGGGGGGTGGGCAGGCTTTGCCCAGTACATGTAACTGTTGCAGGTAGCCATTACAGGTACAGGGCCCAGGGGACCTGACCCACATGGGGGTACCCTCTGAGCCACTCTTCCAGCCCCCTGTGTGAGCGATTGAGTATGGGACACCCAGAGATGCACCCCTGGTCTACCCCCATGGGGTATAGATGTGCCCACGGGGTCGAGTCAGGGCTTGAACCTGGCCATGCATGCCAGGCCCTAGTCCCGGTCACCCACATGCATGACCACATGCTCGGCTACCTCAGTCCAGCTCCTGAATGGGGCTGCTGTGCCATAGTGTCCTATTGCATTGGCACCGTGGCCCTATACATGCCACATGTGCCAGCCATCACCGTTGACATCACTCCTGCAGCCGGATCCTCAGTCCAGCCACACATTGGCAGTGTCCAGCTACGGGTATTGTACACAGCCTCTCTACTCTCTTTCCAGACTGGCTGCGACCAACCCCATCCCCTGTCTACATCCATGGCCCCAGGCTGTCCTATGGGCTGGCCCTGTGCTCCCAGGGTCACTGACTAGCTGTGCTCCGCCCACACTTCAGCACACCTTCACCCCCACCCACTCCTGTCTGGGCCTCTACATACATATGCAGTCATCATACAGGGGTGCCTTTGGCAAACCCAGCAGAAGAAGTTGTAGCAGAGATGGATGCTCCAAGGTGATGTCCAGCACCACTATTCATGGGATGGACAGTTCCCATGCACATGTTCACTCCATGCCCTGCCACCACCCATGCACATCCTGTGCTTGCAGGCCCCATTGCCACTGCATATGGCCCTGGCACCTGACACTGTCCTTACAATGTCAGGGCTCACCCATACCCCATGCACCTTCCTCTGTCCCTACCACTGCAACAGGTCAGCATACCTGGCTTTCCCTGGGACACTGGGCACTGTATATCAGGGTCGGCAGGAATCTCTCTCTCACACACACACACACACACACATGCACATACCCCACACATAGGTCTGCTATACATAATGGGGCTGCACTGTGCACCTGTGCGTGTGCTACCTGGGCAACATCCCCTGCACCCTGAGGCACCCACTGGGGCCTACAATAATGATAGACAGTGAGACCAGCAGTTGGGTATGCATCACTTTATTTATATACATGGGTTGCCCCTGTCATGCACATGTGGCTGTACCGGCCCGTGACAGACCTGTCAGGCTGCTGCATGGCCTGCATATCCAATGTGGCCTACAGGGCACCATGCCCGTTGCACTGGGGGCTGGATGGGGATGTGAGTGCATCAGTGAGCCGGCATGTCTCCTGGCACAAGGCCTGGAAGTTGCCATGGATGCCCTGCAAGTGCTGTACAATGAGCTCCAGGCAGCATGGCCCTGGACCATGGTCCCCAGTGTGCTGTGTGGTACTGTGGTGTGAAGCAGTGACCTGTGGCTCATTGTGCAGCCCCAGCTCATGGCACCTGGCATACAGGGCACTCACATCCCCAGTCTCCTCCCCATGCCAACCCCCTTTCACACACCTCTCCCCCTACTCAGACCCAGCTCTTCTTCCCCCTGTCCACTCCCCAGCCCTCCTCTCTCCCTCCCCTGGTCACTCCAATTCTGGCACTCCCCCATCTTTACACTGCCATCCCCCCACCACCCCCCTGCTCATTTATATCCTCTCTCTCCTCTCTCTGCTCACACACATCTGTCACCTCCCCCTGCCAACTCACATCCTCTCCCTCCTCCCTCTGCCCACATCCACTCACTCCTGCAGCACCCTGCCTACTCCCAGCCATGCACACACTCCCAGACAACCCTGCTCTGGCCCCCACCTCCTCCTGCTCCAGACTGGCACTGGGTGCATATCCTTCAGTTTGCCCTCCCCGAGAGAGTCTGTCTCCTCAGCAACCTCTGCCTCCTCAGGGGCGCCCACCCAGTTGGTCTCCAGCTCGCCACCCTCAGCCGGATGCTGTTGCACTGGCATGGCACAGGGCCTGCCAAAGTATTGTGCCCTCCACATCTCCCAATGTACTATCCTGCCCCTCTGCCTCAGGGGAGTTAGGTATCACTCTGAGGGTCAGCGTGACCCCCTCCTCTTCACCACTTTCCCCTGAGGAGGGAGCTAGATAGCACAATGGGACTGCCTGTGGTTGTGGTGGCCCCAATGGATTCCAGGTCTGGGCTGCTCAGGGTGAGGCCATGGTGCATGTCCGCCCATGTCTGCAGTTGCCCCAGCACATCTCTGGCCATCTCCTCTGCCGCCTCCTCACCTTCGTCCTCCACCTCCTCTTCCTTGGACTCCTCTTTTGCAGGGGGAAGGGAGTTCTCCACTGGGATATAAGGGGGAGTGCATCAGTGGCAGTACTTAGGGGTGCATGGCAGGCATGTCACAGCCACATTATCTGTCTTTAGTCTCCCCTGCAGTAGGTGGGCTGGGTTACGCTGGGGCAGGTAGGGTGTCATGGTGCCTCTGCTCTCATGGTGCCTGCATATGCGATTGAGCAGGTGGTGTCAGGTGAATCGGATGGCCCTGTAGTGGATACGGTATGCTTCTGTGTTCACTCTCTGTCCCTCCCTATTGTTTGCATGTTTTCCAGCTTTCTACTTTCCCTATTTACTGTGCTAAGGTGGTCCTGATGTAGTCCCAGCCCCTGCATGCTCCAGAAAGGGCTGGCCTTCTTTGCCCCATGGGGAGCAGGGCTGCTTCCTCCTCCAGGACTAGCCTGCAGAGCAGGCGTGTCTCAATCTCAGAAAAGCCTGGATACCATGTGGCCATTTTCCAAGTTCTGCTACATGATCGCCTGCAGGAGGCATCACTCCACCCTGTTTCCTATTGCAAGTGGGCCATGGTGAAGGTCTGGATGTTTCCGGACATCCATGTGGATGTGCAGTCTGAACGGTATACATCTTGTTTGCATGTGTCTGGCGAGTAGACGGCACATCGCGCTTTGTACATTTATTCACATATATGTTTTGCCACGTATTCCGTGTTCGCATGTACGTCAATTCCTGCATGCACGGTATACTGTCTTAGTTGTGCATGTTCACATCTTGTACGTTTTCCCCAGACCTCGATGTCCTCCACATGACCATAGCCTGAAAGACTACGGAAATACAGTATGAGTCAATAGTGGTCGCAACTGACATAAAATGCACATCTTACTTAAAAAAAAAAAACAACAACAACTGAATTATCTTCTTTAAGCTTTGAAAATGTCAACTGAGAACCTAACACCCAGGTATCTCATTTTACTGAAATAAAAATATCAACCAGCTGTACTGAAAGAATTTGCTACTACATTTTGAGCCTCAGTCTTGAACTACTAAAGCTTCTGTCTTTTCTGTATTAATAGGTGACCCGTTCTGCTCCAGCCAAATCACTATATCTTGAAAACTTGACGTAATTGTCATGCTATTATCCCCAGCATGTCAATTAAAAAGTATATACTGTATATTATAATATCATCTGCATAAAAATAAAAATTAAAACTCCCGATGACATCACACAAAAGGAGCATTAATAGGTTAAATGAATGTTTGAAAATGCATTTGCTTTAAGAAATGATATTTAAAAAGACCTAGGTATATGGGCTATTCATGAGTATCTAGCACTGCAGATTGATTGGTCTGACAAAAAATTGTTTTTCTTGCTGTGACATTTAAATGGATTCTACAATAGATTGTAAATGATATGTATCCTTTGAATTTGTGGTAGAATTGGTATAGAACTTGTCGATAAACAATAAAGCTGTACCTGTAGAGTCCTGTATCCTTGCTGGTAACATCCTAACAAGTAGGATTCAAAGAAAGCTCAATATCACCAATCCTTATCTTCCATGGTGGAACACCCTAAACTTTAAAGAAGCAAGCGAAGAACTAGGTAAGCCAAGGTTAAAGTCCCAGTGTCACTCCTTGTGATCTTGGACAAATCGTTTAACCCTCCATTGCCTCAGGTACAAACTTAAATTGCAAGCCCTCTTGGGACAGGAAAAACTATCTACTGTATCTGAATTTAACTCCCCTTGAACTTCTGAGTATTGTGTGTGATTCCCGTTGTTACATCTCAAAAATATATAGTGGAATTAGCAAAGGTACAGAGAAGGGAAACAAAAATGATAAAAGGGTATGGAATGACTCTGCTATGAGGAAAGGATAGAGAGATTAGGGCTCTTCAGCTTGGGAAAGATATGATTTCGGGGGAGATATGAGAGTTCTATAAAATCCTGAAGAGGATGGAAGTGGTAAATGCAAATTGATTGTTTACTCTTTCAAAAAGTACAAAGACTAGAGGACACACCATGAAGTTACAAAGCAGTACATTTAAAACATATAATAGAATATATATTTTTTTCTCTACACATAATTAGGCATTGGAACTCATTGTGTTGGCCTAACTGGGTTTAGCAAAGATTGGACAAATTCCTGTAGGAGTAAGTCAATAAAGGGGTATGTTTACTAAAGTTGTTAACTGCTATTTTGATGAGGAGTAGCCTAGTAATACTGGAAAGATGAATGTTCAAATCCTACTGACACTCCTTGTGGCCTTGTGCAAGTCACTTAACACTCAATTGCCCTAGATACAAACCTAGATTGTAAGCCCTCTGGGGACAGGGGAATAACAACTGTACTTGAATGTAACTTGCCTTGAACTGCCTACTGGAAAAGTGTGAGCTAAGTACTAATAAATAAATAATGTGGGATGGTCGTGACCTGGTAGCACCTAACATGGGTCAAATGCAGATATCACAATGATTTTCAGCATTGTCTGTTTTTCATGTGGTAGCTACAGGTTTGGGCGGGATTAGGGCATAGAGTAGGCATGCCTGCAATGTACCATTATCACAGACATAAACACTGTGTAGTAATTGCCAAAGTTGCAGACACCGTGGCTGTACCTAATTCCACCTCAGTGGGTGGTGACAGCTGCATCAGCAGGGCTGGATGACCATGATCTCTGTATTTTCATGGTGGTATCTGTTGGGAGAATGCTATACACGCCCCCAACAGATAATGCGCGACTTTTGCAGGTCCGTGGAGCTTTTGCAACACCCGGCGATAGTTGTAAAAGCCAATCAAGCCTTAGTAAACATATCTCAAAGTTTTATCAAGGTAGACCTGGGAAAAGCCACTGCTTGTTCCTGGGGATAAATAACATCAAATCTGGCTACTTTTGGAATATGTCAAGTACTTGTGACCTGGACTAGCTGCTGCTGGAAAGAGGATACTGGGCAATGATGAACACAGTCATTTGCAGATGAAATATTGGTAAAAATCAAGAAAAATGCTGTGTTTTCTTTTCTAACCCTATCAACAATGTATCTAATAGTGAGAGTAATATCGTCTCTACTCCATCGCCTCTAAAAATATGACAATCTAATAAATCATGGATATCGACAAATTCAAGAGTGGCCCAAAATCGCCCTCCTAGAACTGGGTAACTTGGCAACTTTGACATTCTGATCTAGAGAAATAAAATTGCGTGCATGAGGTTACTGCTGCTGCATGGTAGAGAGGAGCCTGGGATAGTCATCATAATCATGAGATGAACCAGAGAGACCAGATAGCTGAGGAGCTAGAGCAAAGGGAGCAGGCACTACAAGAGGACACTGTTCTCTTTAGGCAAACTAGGCAATTGTATAGAGCAGCACTGCAAAATCAATCCAGGTAGCCATACAAACTCAAAGAACTATTGGCCTGTACTCTTGCCCATAGGGTGGGTGAGCAAGTTTAAGATAACCCATTTACCTTGATAAATAGATATTTACCTGGGTAAATGGCTTTTGAAAACTTCCCTCATGGAGGGTAATTTTATCACACCTAGGTTGGAAGACACACTGGTGCCTATTTTGAGGCTATTCTATAAAGACACAAAGGCGTTTGTATGTTTCTATAAAATAGCAGCACAAAAGCAGCCGACGTTGTGGTTACAATGCAGCTGTGTACATTCATTTCGGCTTAGAAGCTGGTCAAAATGTACATGGCTGAAGTACATGAAGAGGTGAGTATTTTATAACCTATGTGTGTACTTCACAATTCTATCCACGTTCAACCCAAACTACAGTCCTGAACGTGCCTATATCCAGCTCATGAAAAAATATGAGCTGTCTTATAACGCGTGTACTTTTACATTAGGGGTGATTTTATGAGGCCTTTTATGCACACACATCAGAGTTTATTCATAGAAAAATCTATAAAATGACCTCAATTTTGTATGTACCAGGTAAGATATGAAACCCAATTTAATATTTAAAAGTTTGATTTCCAATTATGCAATTTATAGGATTGTTCTAGGAGAGGCAATTTTAGAATAATTATGATCGTTGAGTTTAATTATCAATATATTAGAGGAAGGATTTAGGGATTTGAAAGACAATTGAGCAGGGCTGCTAGGCTGAGGGCTCATCTAGGGTACCTAACACCCTTGCAATAGCCCTGCTTTCAGTGTTCCTTGTAGTATCTTTTTCCTCTCTTTTGACTCTATGACCAGCTGCCTCTGATGAGTGCTACTGTTTCCATGTTCTGCTGCTGCTCTCCAATTTCAAAATGACAAAAACAGGTTGGGGAGATGAACGGCTGAGAGCTGGGAAGAGCCAAGAGTGGAGGTGGAATTTTGGAGATGGAGGAGGGCCTCAGGAGTAATAGGAAGGGTGATAGGTGGAAAGGGAGAACAATAGCAGGAATATGGATAATTGATTGAGAGTGAAGATTAGCAGAAGGATGTATAATACTAATATAGAGTGGAAGAGTCGTCTAATGGTTAGTGCACTGGCTTGGGTACCAAGATATAAGGGTTTGATTCCCACTATGACTAGCTTTGTGACCTTAGGCTAGTCATTTAACTTTCCATTGCCTCAGAAAAATCCAAGTTATCAATATCCTCGTTTAATGCACATTACCAAGTTTAAGTTACGATGTAGACTGTTTTGACTGAAATGATAAAGCAGTATAAAATAATCTGTTAAATAAATACATATAAAGGAAGAAAGAGGGCTGTGAAGAAATGGGAGGAGATGTAGGAAGACTACATTTGAGGATGGGAAGATGGGGTAGAGATAGGGAGAAAAAATATAGGGGACTAGGAACTGTACTGTGGTGAGGGAGCAATGACAGATATGGAGAGCAAGGGAAAGGGCTAAAAGTCCAGTGAAGAAGACATGGAAGATCTAGAGGAGTTAATATGACAAAAAACAGGCCAGGGAAATGTGCAACATGAAGAGAAGAAGAGAGAGTGATGGGAGAGAGAGAGGTAAAATATTAGTAATGATGGACAAGAGACAGTGAAAGATGAAACATGGAATGAAAATAGATTAAAGAAAGGTAGCTGAGAGATAGGTGAAGGAGAGATGAATGAAGAAAAGTTTAAGAGCAAAGAAGAAAAGAGAAAATGTAAAGGAGAAAGAACCAGGAAACAAAGCTAGAAAATAAACAAGATGAAAATAAAGAAGAGATCAACAAGAAAATCAATTTAAATAACCAAGGGACAGAAAAATTTAAATATACTATTTTCTGCAAATTTTTAATTTTTGAAACCCAGAAATGCATGCGACCTCTCAAAGCTTTCAAGGGTAGTAGTCATGAAAGATTGAGAACCACTGGGTCAGCCTTTCGCACCCACTTAGACTTCCCCAACACTTCATAAGCAGAGTTTGTAAATTTTGGAACAGTGCAGTCCCTTCGTATTTTTAAAGCAGGTAAAAAGATTTCATATTTGTCAGAAAATACACTTTTGATACAATAAAATGTTCATGTTGGCTATATGAACAACTCAAATTCAACATAGCTATTTGTCAATGAAAACCAATAAATTTCTGGAAACCTATTACTATTACTAAGTTGGATAACAGAAGACTGGAGGTAATCAGGCTGTCATATCACTTAAATGGTTAGTGACCATGCATTGATACCACAGTGTGCATGCTCACAACAAAGACAGGAGCTATCACTGGCAACACCATGAAAGGAGAGAGGTATTCTTATAGTACATCAATAGGGGTACAATGTTAACATAGATCATAAGCACTTCTTTACCTACCTATTAGAAATTTAGAAATTGCACCTTTGATTGTTTTAAAATTTCAGAGGACAATAACTCTGAAGAAACGCCAATTGCTCCATGCATGAATTCAGAGAAAATCAGCAATATATTGTGCATGTTCTACTGTACAATGGTCCCTTGAAATAAACCTGTAAAGTTCATACTAAAATTAAAACTGAAAAGTATAAAAAGTTATTTTATTTTGAAAAACATACCAGTTAACAATGCAAAGTATGTATAACACAGATAAAGTGGTTAAAAAATCAAGGTTCAGTATTTAACAACTCTTAGGATTTGTGATCAAAAAATGAACTAAACAGACTTCTGACCATTTTGGAAAAGCTGTAGAGAAGCTTTGTAGTAAATATCATGATCACAGAAGTTATGTTTATCCAATTACGAAGCCAAGTGCTGGTCAGTCAAAGACTGTATTTAGGTGACAGGGAAGTAGTCCTGTCTTTTGTGAAATGCACTTTTTAATTTTGATTTTACATGGTTGGATGATCTTTAGTTAAACAAAGCATTTAAATGTTAGGAAGTGCACCGCTTCGCTTATGTGTATGCATTGAGTCGCTCTTTTGAGCGGGTAGAATGGATATCATGAAGTTCTTGCTCCTCCTTTGATTTAATATCTTCATACTTTTGCATTCGGCATGCATCTTTCACGTAGGCCCAGTTAGCAGACAAAACCATTAGGTAGTGGACCTATAGGAGACAGAGTGTGCAATTAGTTATTCTACTGATATTCGGGTGTCTTTATAGAATGAAAAGATCAAGGTACTGAAGAATAGTGTTAAAACAGTGTTTCAACATATCTTGCTGTAAATCAACTATGCTGAAAAGTGTAGTTACTCACCTGTAACAGGTGATCTCTGGGAACAGCAGGAGTTTAGTCTTCATATATGGGCGACGTCAGTACTGATGGAGCCCATGCGAGAACACTCCCCAGCATCCGATAGGAAAGCTTTTGGGAGCATCCCACTGCGCCTGCATCGCTGCCTATCCACCCTTGGGACTCTCCATCCTCAGCTGTATTTGTAACTGAGAAAAAAGGAGAGCAAGAGAAAAAAGAGAAACCCTACAACTCCTAGGGGAGGAGGGTAGGTTGTGAAGACTAAATTCCTACTGTTCCCAGAGACATGTTACAGGTGAGTAGCTACGCTATCTCCAGGAACATGCAGGAAGGTAGTCTTCACATATGGGACTCCCTAGCTCCCAGATGCCAGAGAAATGACCTCAGAATCTGTAGAATTGCCTCAGAATAAGTATCAAGAGGTTATGGATCCTCCATGGATGTCTGGTACCGTCAATATCCGAGATGGACTGTAGGAGTTGCCCTAAGTCTGAAAGAGGTGCTGGAGTACAGCCTGATAAAGCATGGCATCCCAGCAGGGGTTCTTGTTAAGAAGTAATGAGCAGCAAAGGTATGCACTGAAGACCAAGTAGCTGCTTTGAAGATTTTGTCAATGGCCACAGACCATAGGTTTGCCGTCGAGGCATCCATGGCACAAACATTATGGGCAGTGATGTGCCCTTCAAGGGATAGCCCTGCCTGATCATAAGCAAATGAGATGCAGTCTGCTATCCAATTGGACAGAGTATGTTTAGAAACTGGGAGACCCAAGTGACTAGGGTCAAAGGAAATGAACAACTGCAAAGTTCTATGGTGTTGAGTCCTTTGAAAGTAAAAAGCTAAGGCATGCTTGCAGTCAAGGGTGTACAAGGTTGCCTCTGCCCTAGAGGAATATGGTCTAAGGAAAAAGACAGGAAGGTAAACTGATTGATTGATATGGAAAGGAGCCACCACCTTCGGCATGAAATGGGGGTAAGTCCTAAGGACAACCTTATCATGGTGGAGCCGGGTTTAAGGTGGATCTGCCACAAAGCCTGAAGCTCACTAATGTGTCTAGCCAAAGTGAGGGCTATGAGGAAAATAACTTCCATGAGAAAAGCTTTAGTGAGATTGTGTTGAAAGGTTCAAAAGGCAGCTTGAGGAGCTGCCCTAAGACGGCATTAAGATCCCATGCCACCGGAGGTGGTCTGATGGGTGGCTTGGTTAATAAAAGTCTTCTCATGAAATGCACCAGAAGCAGCTGTGAGGAGATAGGCTGTCAATCCAATGGATGGTGAGAAGGAGCAATTGCACTGAGGTGAACCCTTATTGAGTTTGTCTTGAGACCAGAGGAAGAAAGATGTAGGAGATACTGAAGGAGAGCCTCTACAGGAGCTGAAAAGGGATTAAACCTATTTAAGATAAATCAGCACACATCAGCCAACAGCCTACACACCCTCATTCAACCAGACACCAGCACTCGTCCTAGAAGAAAACAAACACACAACCGAGTCAGCACCCCAAGTGAATTCAAACACACACGCAAGGACACAACAGACAGAGCACTCTCCATGGCTGCTCCAACAATATGGAACAAACTACCGGACGACTTGAGGGCAACTACAGACCTCAAAGACTTTAGAAAACAGCTAAAACCATGCTGTTCATAGAACACTATGGACACATCACATAACCTAAGAGAATGTATAACAGCCCATGATACTGCCTGTATAGAAAATGTCTTGTAGCACCACTGTATATAGCCCACACTGTACATAGCTCAAACCATTCTAGCACACAATACAACACACCTTGTACATAGCTCAACCCAATCTAGCACACAATACAACACACACTCAACTAAATTTCTCCCTCACTGCATGTTTAACACACTCACTTTACCCGATTGTTTGCTGTGATACCACCTTGATTAATAAGATAAGGCGGTTTAGAAATACTGTTAAATAAATAAATTAAGCTCCTTCTGGGAACATCAGGCAGAGAACCTATGCCACTTGAGTTCATAAGAACGTCTGGTGAACAGTTTCCTGGAGGCTACAAGAATCTCCTTTACTTCCTGAGTCAGGTAAAAACTTGGTAAGGTTACACTCAGCAGCTAAGCCATGAGATGGAGAGATTGTGGATTGAGACTATGAAGAAAGGCTAAAAAGGTTAGGGCTCTTTAACCTGGAAAAGAGACGGCTGAGGGGAGATATGATAGAAGTCTATAAATTAATGAATGGAGTGGAATGGTAAATGTAGATCGATTGTTTACGTTATCAGAATATAGAAAGACTAGGGGACATGCAATGAAGCTACAGGGTAAACTATTTAAGACTAATAAAAGAAAATATTTTTTCACTCAACGTGTAATCAAACTCTGGAATTTGTTACCGGAGGATGTAGTAAAGGCTGTTAGTGTAGCTGGGTTTAAAAAAGGTTTGGACAAGTTCCTGGAAGAAAGGTCCATAAACCATTATTAAGAAGGGACCCAGTATATCAATGCTTGACCCAGTACAAGCATTGCGGAACCTGTGTCTTTTGGGGAAATTGCTAGGTACATATGACCTAGATTGGCCACTGTTGGAAACAGGATACTGGGCTTGATGGACCTTGGTCTGACCCAGTATGGCATATCTTATGTTCTTATGGGATAGAGTAGCATCCCTTCCTCCTGGGAGAGGAGATCGGGAGCTGACCCGAGACTCAGGGAGCGAGTCTGAGAGAGACAGGAGAGAAAACCATGATTGATGTGGCCAGCGCGAGGCTATGAGAATCATTTTGCCCCTTGAAGCTTGAAAAGCATTTTGGGAATCAGGGGTATGGGAGGAAAAGCATACAGGAAATCCTGACCCCAGTGAAGTTGGAAAGCATCCATCTGTTGTAAGCTGAACCTTGGGGTTCTGGTGCAGAAACGAGGAAGTTTTGCATTTTGTGGAGTGGCAAAAAGGTCTACTTTCGGAGTTCCCCAGATCTGAAAGATGAAGGAGGTTGTCTGTGAATGTAGGGACCATTTGTGTGCAAGAAGAATCTGACTCAATCTGTCCGCTAGGACATTTTGCTATCCTGGGAGGTACATTGCTTGGAGGTGTATCTGATGAGCAATTGTAAAAGACCAAAGCTGGAGAGCCTCCTGGCAGAGGGCACAAAATCCTATTCCTACCTGTTTGTTCACATAGAACATGGCTACCTGATTGTCTATCTGTATGAGAACTCTTTGGCCCTGTAGAGGTTGTTGAAACACCTTGAGGGCATTGAAGATAGCATGAAGCTCTAGGAGGTTTATCTGGAGCTGTGACTCCTGCTGCATCCAGAGGCCCTGAGTGGAGAGAGGGCTAAGTGGGCTCCCCAATCCAGTTTGGAGACATCCATTGTCAGGATGCACTGATATGGAGGCTTCTGAAAAGGTGACCCTATGAGAAGATTTGTTAGAGTACATCACCATAGAAGGGACTTGGCAAGCAGGTCTGTGACTTGGATCTGGTCCTTGAGGGCACCAGAGACCTGTTTCCACTGTAATACAAGGGTCCATTGGGCTATTTACATGGGCAACCAGGCATATGGGACCACATGTACTATAGAGGCCATATGGCCCAGAAGTTGTAGCATCTCTCTGGCAGAGAGATGGTCCCTGAGCCATACCTGAGATTCAAGCTGTACTAGTCGAGTTCAACGGTCCTGGGGTAGAAATGCCCTTGGTCGCTGAGTGTCTAGCAGTGCTCCTATGAATTCTAGTATTTGAATAGGAACTAGATGGGATTTTGGAAGATTTATCACAAATCCCAGATCTTGCAGTACCTGCATTGTATGAAGGAGGGATAGATGAACCTCCTGTGAGGTGGCTGCCCTCATTATCCAGTCATCTAAGTAAGGGAAGATGAATATTCTGAGAGTCCTTAGATATGCGGCTATGACTGCCATGCACTTTGTGCAGATCTTGGGGCAGAGGCAAGTCCGAAGGGAAGGACTCTATATTAATAGTGATTTCTCTGGAAGATGAAGTGTAGATACTTCCTGTGTTCTGGATGGATGAGGATATGAGTATATGCTTCTTTTAGATCTAGAGAACAGAGCCAGACCTGACTCTGGAGATAAGGCAGAAGGGTTCCTAGTGAGATCATCTTGAATTTCTCGTGTTCTAGAAACTTTCTTAGGTTTCTAAGGTCTAAGATGGGTCTGTACCCTCCGTTTTTCTATTGTATGAGAAAGTAGGGAGAATAGAATTCCATCCCTTGTTGGGATGTTGGAACCTCTTCTATGGCACTCTCTGACAGAAGAGAAGTGATCTTTTTCTGCCCCTGCCCTGGTCTGACCACTCCTGCGTTCTCTTCTCTCTTCCTTTCTCTTCCCCTTCCTCCTCCTCTTCATCAGACCCGCCTCCTCCAGTTCGCCCGGTCCATCGCATCACCCCTGACTCACTTCTTCAGTTCCCATCCTCAGATAAGCTTTCTCCCCACTGACTTTCACCTACTTTCAGTGGATCTCCAGGCACAGTGCTGGGATACCCATGCTCTCATCCGCATTAGATAAGGTTGCCCCTCTAAGTCTCTCTTCTACCACTCAGCGTCGCCCCAGCTCTCCCTGGTTTCATCTGGGTCTTCTGATTCACTGTTCCTATCTCCGCTGGGCTATTCACTGCTGGCATAAGTGCCCCTCCCCAGCCACGCTATTGCATTTCCGCTACTGTCACACTTTCTCAACTCAGCCAAACAGGAACATTTCTCTAAGCTTATCTCCTCCTCAGCAAATTCCACACGGCAACTGTACCGCATTCTTTACTCTCTTTCCACCCCTTATGTTCCCTCTACTTCTAGTTCCGCAACCCTTGCTCTCCCCTCTCCCGATAACCCCGCACCTTCCATATTGGCTTCTTACTTCACCTCTAAAGTCCACTCTATTCAGCAACTCTTCCCTGCCTGTCTTCTTCCTCTTTCCCCCCCTCCTGCCCCTTCTCCGTCCTCCTCTTCGCCCCGACTTCTTCAGGCGTCCCACCCCTTTCTCATCGCTGGTCCTCCTTTCAACCCATTACTCTTTCAGAATTGACAAAGGCCCTCACCACCACTCGGAAAACCACCTGTCCTTCTTATCCGATCCCTTCACAGTGGCTCTCTGAGCCCTCGCTGGCCCTGCCCCCTCTGATTCTCTCCATCTTCAACACTATTTTACTATCTGGTATCTTCCCTTCACATTGGAAGCATGCTCTGATCCGTCCCCTTCTGAAGAAAGCCTCACTGGATCCTTCTGTATCTTCAAACTGGCGTCCTACCTCTAATCTTCCTTGCCTTTCTGAGCTTCTCGAGAGACTGGTCTTTTCTCAGCTTTCTGCGCACCTCAAAGCTTCCCTGGTCCTCCACCCCCGTCAATCTGTTTTTTGTCCTGGTCACAACACTGAATCTATCCTTATCTCCTTTCTCAATGAGTTACACATTGCTCACAATCGAGATTCTATATCTATAGCTGTTTCACTTGATCTCTCCGCTGCCTTTGATGTCGTTGACCACCACACCCTTCTTTCACGTCTCAGTACTATTGGTCTATCTGGCTCAGTTCTTCACTGGTTTCATTCTTTTCTCTTTAATCTGTCTTTCTCAGTTCTCTCTGGCACTGATTCTTCTCTTCCGACGCCCCTTCACTGTGGTGTCCCCCAGGGTTCAGTACTAGCACCTCTCTTGTTCAACATTTTCTTAGCTTCCCTCTCTTTGCTTATCCAGCAACACAGTATCTCTGTGTATTATTACGCAGATGATATTCTTCTCTATCACACTGATTCAATCACTCCTGATATTGGTCCCCTCAACATCTGTCTCTCTGCTGTTTCCTCCTGGTTTTCGGATAATTTCTTACATGTTAATTTGTCAAAAACCTCAGCCATTTGTTTCACTGCCGATGCTCCTATCCCCTCTCTTGTTCCGCTTCTTTCAGCTGACCCTATCCCTCTTGTTACCTCACTATGCTATCTTGGTGTTACACTTGACTCAGCTTGGACCTTTAAAGATCACATTTCTTCTGTTGTTCAACGCTCCTTCTGTACCCTAAGGCAACTCCGTGCAGTTCGCCCTTTCCTCTCTCCTTCTTCTTTAACCACATTACTCCTCTCTCTTGTTGTTTCTCACTTGGACTTTTGCAATGAATCTCTGACTGGTCTTCCCCTCACCCAACTCCGTAGGCTTCAGTTAGTTCACAACACTGATGCTCGTCTTTTGACCCATACCTCCCGGTTTGCCCATATCACTCCCCTTCTCATTCGTCAGCACTGGCTACCTATTCCTTTCTGAATTCAATATAAGATCCTAATTTTTGTACATAGATCACTTCATACTAGTATTCCACTCTACTTCTCCTATCTAGTTCATTTCCATTGCCCTCCAAGAATCCTCAGATCAATTCATGCTAACTGGCTATTTCTTCCTTCCCCATCTCAGGCTCGCCTAGAGTCCACACGCTCTTCTGCCTTCTTCTTTCTCGGCCCCCGTCTATGGAACTCTCTGCCATCTGCACTTCGTTTGGAACTTTCCTTTCCTACTTTTAAAGCTAAACTCAAGACTCACCTTTTTTGCACAGCCTTTGATCTTCCTCCCCCCTTCCTCTCGTTGATAACCGAAAGCATCTCATTCCTTTTGTTACTATTGTTGCTCGCTGTCTCTTCCTTTTAATGCTATCTCTTTCCTGTCAATAAATGGCGTTCTTTTTCCGTTCCTCCTTTCCCCGGCAGTATCTCTTTGTTTTATTGTAAACTGCCATATGCCTATGGTTCTGGCAGTATATTAAGTTTTTAAATAAAGATAAAGATAAAGAAAGGGGAGTATGCTTTGTAAATGAAGCCTGTACCCTTTTCGTACCATGGTTAGTGTCACTGCTCTGAGGTGATAAGATGCCACCTGTGGGCATAATGGCAAAGTCTGCCTGCTATGTGGAGGAGATGGGGTTCTCCAGAGGCAGGGTGGCTATGTTCTCTAGGAAGAAGTCAAAAAACTGGGCGCAGATTGGGTGGGCGCAGCTGGTTGGGATTTAGGAGCCTGTTGCATTTACTATTGCTTGGGAGGCCACAGCCTCTTCTGGGTACCCTGAGGTTGATATTGAGAAGCTGGGGGGGGGGGGGTAAGAAGAGTACAATTTCTTATTCTTACCATAGAAAGCTTTCTTTGCAGTTGCTTTTTTCTTGGCATGGTTGGCAGCAGGTTTGGAAAGCCTATTGAGGGTGATAGCCTTATCTTGCCAATACTTTCCAAACAGGTTCTAACCAGTACAGGGAATATTACCCAGCTTGTCTTGAACCTATTGTTCAATGTCTGATGCCTGAAGCCAGGGAATCCTACATGCACCTATGCAGATATATGTTGCTCTGTTAGTGCATTCAAACAGTTATGGGCATGTTTGACTAATGTAAGATAGTCTGCCCTCTTATCATTCAGGAGAAGAGGAGCCATTGATTCCAGATCCCTAGTTACCTCCTTAAGGAACATACCCATGCAGAGTGTGTATGAACTTATGCAGGCTGAAAGCACTGATGCCAAAAGGCATCAAGGGTTCTCGATTCCCTGCCTGGAGAATTGGAGGAGTGCGTCTTAGAACTCTTAATTCAATGCATAGCCAATTCCACAACCATTGAGTGGTGTGGAAGCTGCATTTTCTGGAAACCAGGACTTTCCAGTACCCGATACATTGTATCGAGTCACCGAGTATGGGGAGAAATGATGAGGGGCGTTTCCCACATCCAGAGCATAAGATCCTGGAGTATACGGTGAATAGGCAGAGTAGTCGCCTCTTTAGAAGCTGTAGGGTATTGGAGGATCTCCAATTCCTCTGCTCTGGGTTCTTTCTCCGATGTAGGAATAATGGATAGGCCCCTTGCCATATCCTTGATAAACTCTTGGAAAGACATATCTTTGGGAGGAGACATGTGCTGTTGCGGTGACGGTGAGGATTCCCCTGGAAGACTTCGCATTTCTTGGGTATCAATCCATTCATCATCCGAAGAATCAGAATCGGTAGAATCAAAGTATCAGCGGGAGCGATGGTCCTGCTCTTGTAAGCTCCAGTACCGATCAAGATCAGTATCGGCCCAAGAGACTTGCCGTACCAGTACCTCAGAACCGGGAATGGACTTGAGGGCTGGCATGGGTGGGAGTGTGTCAAGCGGCATGAAACTCAATGCTGACTGCATCGGCAGTGTTGACGGTACCAATACCACTGGTACCACCAGTAAGGTCCTGACCGGTACCGATGCTGACCCATAGAGCTTGCTGATACCTGGGTGTCAGTACCGGAAGCATGGGCTACTATCCCAGAGCATGGCATCAGGAGCTCTCTTGAGGTGGAGGCCTCAGGAGCATCCTGGACCCCTTTGGTGGTTTTGGAGGGGAGGTCCTCCCATCGGAGTTGTTTGGCCGAGTAATCCAACTCCAGGGCAATGCTCAAGGCATCTCTATGTTTAGATTGAGATCTATTTATTTTTATTTATTTTATTGTTCTTATATACCGCACTCTTAAAAATCAGCGCGGTTTACATACAACGGTTCTGTGCCGAATGGTTCACCATTGGGCACTTACAATGAACAGGAGGGTGAAACTTGGGTTTAAACTGGGGGAACTATATACATCAACTTCAATTTATTTACAGTATCTACCCTTGGGAGGATGGCCTATCTTGGAGGAAGACTTGTGTTTCGATACCTAAGATCCATGTGAGGAAGAAGATGCCCTCGACGATGTTGAAGCGAATGAGACCGCATCTGAGGCAAAGAGGGAGCAGAGTTTTGCGGCCTGATTCTGTAGGCCTCTCTTAGTCATTGTTTTGCTTAGGGGATAATTATATGACTGGTGATCTGGGCCATGGCATTTAAGACACCAGTCATGGGTATTGGTAGCAGAGATAGTGCTACCATACTTAGAACTTTTATTAAAACTACTGGCTGTTTTTTCCATCATGTCAGTAGACTGGATGGAAGGCCTAAGGTCTAAAATGGTGTCAATGCGCCTGAAAGAATTGAAGTTCTTTTTTTTTTTTTTTTTTTACAGAAAGAAAGAAATAGAATCAAAGATATTGGTTCCAGCATCGATGGAAAGGCAGATACAACCACAAAAAATAACAAAGAAAAAGAATGAAGAAATTTTCTGCGGTGACAGGGTTTGCTTCCTGCTGGCTCCATGGAAAATGAAGAACTAAGGAGGGAGAGTTCCAAGGGTGGGAAGGCAGCGATGTAGGCACAGTGGGATGCTCCCAAAAAGCTTTCCTATTGGACGCTGGGGAGCATTCCCGCACGGGCTATGTCATTATCAACGTCACCCATATGTGAATACTACATTCTTGCTTGTTCCTGAAGATTGCTTGCTCCTTGAGTAGAAAACAACTACTTACCTAACCAAACAATATCTTCTATAGTTCTGGGGTCTTATGGCCCTGTTTAGCATCTGAATCTTGACTGAACCTTAACAGCAATCTATTTCCAGGTCACAGACTCTGGCAGGACACAGGCCTCGTTTACAGCATAATTGAAAGATACAGATAATCCTGCTTCATACACCAAATGTTTGCAAATATATATTTCATCAGCATTCACTGTGCATACCTTGAAAACCAGACCAGATAATGGTTCAGGTGGACCAGAGCTGAGGATCACTGGGTTAGAGAAATCCTTCATTAATAATAATAAATAGTTCTTGACAAGCACTAGATTCCAGGATGTAGAGGAACCTTTACTTCAGAAGGCACATAATTGCAAAATGTGCCAACTAATGAATTGTTAAATTAGTTGGAGTAGCCTAGTTGTTAGAGCCAAGAATGAGGAAAGCCAGGGTTCAAATCCCACAACATTAGGCAAGTCACTTAATCCTTTAATACCTCAGGTACAACACAGTAATTTTATAACAGGATCCCCTATGATGACAGGCCAAAGAGACATCTATTTTATAAAGACACATAGGTTCCCATATGTTTGTATATCATACCAGCACAAATCATGAAGAAATTGCCCCTAAAATAAATCTGCTTGGGTTCTGTTTCATAAGACACATAGGAGGGTAAGTCTACTAAACTGAATTAGTTTTGGTTGCCAAAACCGCACACCTCCATTGTATCTGCAGGGGGCATTCCCATGGGAGGTCCTGCAGACACCATGTAGCTTTGCAGGGACCCTGCATTCCCTGCCTTGGCAGATACCATGGGAAAAGTCCTAAAGTGACTGCCAAAGCAAGTACTGCAGGTCCCTCTGGTAAATCCATGGGGAAGGATGGTAGTGATCGCGTACACAGAGCTGTCAGCTAAATAAGTAGGTCTAAATAACATCCAGAGGGTGTAGAGGAAAAAGCATTATCATCTCAAGTACTCAACACAATTCCAGTGATAGCAACAGTGGGATTTCAACCCATGCTTCCCTGTTCCTAGTCCACTACTCTAACCATCAGGCTATCTATCCTAGATGTCCAGGCTCTAAAGTACTGTTTTGGGAATGTTTATGTAGACGCCTCCCATAGGCTTCCATATCAGGCACATCCACATTTGTGAAATCATGTCTGCACCTGGACATGCCTGCTTTTTTTCCCCCAGACATTCTGGCTTAGGCATCCCATAGTGCACTGGGATGTCCTTTCTAAACTTCTTCTCACTGTGTCTCAATATAACTTTACTTAAATTACTAATGAAAAGGCTGTGAGAGAAAAAAAAAAAAAAAGAAGACGACCTTAAGTGGTTGGCCACACTTGGATGATGTTATAAAAACATACTTGTATTTAAAATAATTAAATCTTCCAGAAAAGATTTACACTCTCTGAGTCCTATGGATACCGTCTTCATTATTATGTTGTTCATGTAAAATTTGCTGTGTTACTATATGATATCACCAGTTGTTTTGATTTACTGGCAATATGTCCATGTTTCTCCTAGTGTTCTTATAGCTTCCATTTAAATATAATATTAGAATCGAGAATTAGAGATGTGGTTTTAGTGGGATATCAGACACTTGGTACGCTTTTTCTGTCTCATCAACATCATTTGAAAAGAGTTGCCCCAGAATACTAAACACAGTAAAGACACAAAGTCATTCAAAAACAATTAACATAATGAGTCTTAAAAACATACTAATTAGGAGGCAGCCAAATTGGGGACCTGAATTATACATTTATAAGACTCACAAGCTTCCTTATAACTGAATTCTAGAGAAATTATACCTGAATTATTGCCCATAAAGCAACTGGTATGGGCAGAATATGTAAAATAGCAATTTGTAAGGGGGGGGGGGATCTTTTTACTTTATAGCTTCTTGTTTTGGATTTATTTTTAGATCTCCTTTCTGTTATAACTATAATAATTGCTTTCTTATAATTTCACATATTTTCACTATAAATTTCTAATCCAGCCTCTTATGTCTTCATGCTGTTTTGACCCTAGAGTTGCTGCATTCCCTTCCTCGGGCAACACCATGTGCATGACCCTGAACTTCTCAGAGCTGAGCCTAGAAGGAGCCTGTATGGGAAATTCCTTAGGAAGATCTAGTGCTGTGGAATGCAGATGGTAAAGTACTGAAGTATCCTGCCAAGAATGTTATAGTCATATGGTGGAGTTGTGACAACCAAAGTCTGTGAATCCAACCCAAATCAACTCTGAGACACTGATCCACTGCTGATTTTGTTCAATCAAATCTTTAACTTGCATTTCTGCCTTACCTAAAGAAGCTGAAACTACTGTTCCATACATGTATTAGGGAAAACCAGAACTCAACCAAATTCTTAAGACTGACCTGGGTCACGTGGCAACTCCAGATCTTACCTGTATCATCAGTATGAGAAATTTTATGGAGGGCCTACATAGTTATGCTGCGAGTAACTTCAATTCAAGATAGGAGGAGTGACTGAGTAAAAGAAACGTATTAACTATAAACACTAACATTTTCTTAGGAATGAAACAGGAGAAGGATTTTTGTAAGTAAGCTTAACCTGTACATTTGTAAACTGCTTTACACTTGTGTGAACGGTGGCATATCAAGAATTAAATAAGCTATAAATAAACTATACACTACTGAAGAGTCATGAAAACATTATTTTGCATCCCACCACTGGTACTAATTAAGCAGAAGAAAGAAGAGGAAAGCCCTACCCCTCCCCCACATCATACCACCACCATGAGAAAACATGTTGGCACTGCTGCTTTAAGAGATCTGCTACAAGTACTAAAATATTTTAAATAAAAAAGTAGACTGGCATTTATTTCTAGGTCCATTACCTATCTGTTGCTTCCAACACAGTAAGATAAAAAATGGCAGAAAAAGATCATCTGGCCTATATGCAGTGGCGTACTTAGCCTATTTGACAGCTGGAGCAGATCATTTCAACACCCCCTGCAACACACCACCTATGAGAAAACATAGGTGGTGTGTTGCAGGGAGGTGCTGAAATGAGGGAGGAGTGGCCTAGTGGTTGGGGCAAGGTACTACAGGCCGGAAGGTCGGTGGTTCAAATCCCACTAGAGGACAGCAACCTTGGGCCGGAAGGACTGGGGTTTCTAGTCCCACAGGTGCTCCTTGTGGTCTTGGGCAAGCCACTTAACCCTCCATTGCCCATGTTCCCTGTAAGTATTAGTCTATGTGTCTCATATCCCCTCGTGTTAAATGTATCCCCCAACCGCTTTCACCCGGTGAAAAGCGGGATATAAATGCAGCTAAATAAATAAAAATGACACCTGTCTCTGTGTGCATGCTCAGCAAACTTACTTTAACTATTTTGCTGGCTCTCTGTACTGCCTACACTCCAGGCCTGGCACTGTTACCTCCTGTGCTGAATTCTCATGGTGCAGCTATTATCGCGAGACTGCAGGAGGTAACAGCGCTGGGCCTAGAGCAGAGGCAATGCAGCAAGCAGGCAAACAAGTTTAAGTAAGTTTGCCGCTTGTGCTGGGAATTTACGCAACTGTGTCTCCTTTCTGGTCAGCATCTGAGGTGGACCACCCTGCTCTTAGTACGCCAATGTCCACTGAATATGCTCCGTTATTCTGTCAATGCTAAGGATATATCCCAGTTGCCAGCCAGAACGTGAAAATCTGCAAGATTTCTCCTTATCCAGTTTTTGTGTCTCCCAGAACCACCTTTCTCATACCTAACTATAAAGTTCTAAATATTCTAAATAACCTACAATACTAGTTTGGTTATGGTCTGTAGTCTCCTGTGACTCCTAGGTAAGTTTCCAGATAGACCCAGCTATGTGGATGTGCTTCCAATAGGACTTTGATTTGGAAAGGTGAGTAATTACATCTAGATTCCAAGTCCAGCTCCGGCCGCGAATCACCGCGACCGGACACAGCCGCCGGGCCAGCAAGCCAAGGGTTAACCTTGGTGGGGGGGTGAGGGGGGAGAGAGGGCGGCGCGGCGTCCGGCTATAGAAGAGCCGGGCACGCCGCGTTTCGCCCTCTTTTCCTCCTCCCAGCGGCACGAGTGGGCAACTGACCTCTTTTTTGCCTTCAGCGGTCCCCCGGTTTTCAGAGGCCCTGGTTCGCGCCGGCGGATTTCAAGCAGCGGTCCTGGTGGTGATCGGCGCGTGTTTGGAGCAGCTACCTTCTTACACACTACCGGGGCAGCCACGGCGGAGCGACCTACTGGTGGCCTTCAAGCGAGTGCGGGCAGGTAATCAAAAAGAAGAAGAATGAAATTTGCCCGGGGGGCTGCGGGTAGAGACAAAACAAAAAAAAAAAAAAAAAAAAGGGGGGATCGAGCGGAGGGCTCTCAGTACCATGTTTATGGCCCCGGTGGAGTTCTAAATGGCCCCGGTGGAGTTTTACATTAAGAAAAGGCAAGTTAGCAGTGCTGGGGAGCCTCGGGGGGGGGGGCACGTGGCGGTAACGCAGGGCCATCATGCCCAGAGTAGGCCGCGTGGGGCGGAGGATCCCGGGCGTGCTGACCATGTGCTCCAGTGCCGGTGAGTCTGCTGGGGGGGGGGGGAATTTAGGGCACAGAACATGGGTTTGTTTTACAAAAAAAAAAAAAAAAAGGGGAAAAGAGAGGGCAAGATACAGGAGCTGCAATGGAGGGGAGCGAAGGGGGAGATGCAGCTAACAAAAATGAAGAAGAAAACTAAAAGAAATGTACGGAGAAAACAGAGTGGAGAAATAACGGGACTAAGGAGCAGGAGAGCAGGGTAACGCTGCCATCTAGGGGTCAGAAATTGTATAGCTGGGCTGTTTTCCGGGTTTCCTTGTGTTTCTTTCCTGCACATGTGCTGTCTGATTGCTGGGAGGCCTGGAGAGCAAGGTATGGCTGCCATCTAGTGGCCAGGGAACATGTGGCTAGGCTGTTTTAGTCAGGTTTACCTGCAAAAAAAAAAAAATAAATAATAAATAAATAATAAATAAATAATAAAGAAAAAAATTTAAAAAAAAGAAAAAAAATGTGTTTCTGAAGGCAGAGATGTTTTCCTTTTGCTATATTAAACAGGACATGGAAGGTTAAGTGATATATGTACAGGAGGTGGCGATGAGCGATGAGACATTAGGAATGCTCCGGCCGGCTCGCTACATAGTAATCGCAAAAGAGTTTAATCAGACCACCCCCCTTTTTCCCACTGCCTTTTTCTCCTATAGCATTTTCCAACAGGGTACCATGCCGAGGAAAGTTGGGCAGAGCGGTGGAAAGGACAGCGGGATGCAAGCATGCCCCGCGCGAGCAGGGTCCAGCCAAGGTGCACAACGTAAGACAACACGCGTTGCTGTAAAACGGGCAACGCAGAAAAAGGGAAAGAAGGGGGACGGGCCCAAAAGGGGACAGGCGGAGAAGAATACACGGCGAAGCAGCAGACGGGCCCCAACACGGCAGCAGGCACCCGCCCCCACGGCATCGGCCTCCAGCCAGGAGCTAGATGAACTTTTTAAACTCATCCGCGACCAGGTGAATCAGCACGGACTGAGCGCGTTTAAGCAGTGCCTGGAGTCAGTAAACGCAGGACCAGTGGGCATGGGAACTGCAGACCCACCAACAGTGAGCGACAGCATGACCGGCATCGGCGGGGCCATGCCAGGCACCAGCAGTAGTATGCCGGGCGTCAACGGCAGCAGCCTGTCCGACACCAGCGGCAGCATGCCAAGCACCAGTAGCAGCATGACAGGCACCAGCGGCAACATACCGAGCGCCAGCGCAGCGGCCGGTAAGTCTACTGGGGGGAAGGAAGCCTTAGAGTCTAACTCTGATTCAGACGGAGATACTTCTGTAGCAACCGCAATGCGGAGCATGTTCAAAACATTCACAAAGAAAAAGAATAAAGCCCAAAAAGAGAAACACTTAGCAAGGGTATGGACAGAGCGCGGGGAAAACCCCGTACGGGGAATGGGGAGCGGGGAGGCCAGGGTAGCGGAGACAGCAAGGCCAGTCCCGTCTATGCTGACAAGCCCGGTAGCAGTGAGGGGGGACCCACGATGCGGAGTGAGCTCTCTGGCCAGCGCGGTGCCCAGAAAGATAAAAAAGCGGATCTGGCGGAGGGAATTTATTGACATCTTCTCTTTGCTGATCAGAGACCAGGGGGGGGACCCCAATGAGAATAAGGAGAAAGATGGGAGATGGGAGAGAAGGCCAAAGATTGGGAAGTCTATCAGCAATTGGGTCTCCGCCTTTCACATTTACATGAGCATCGTTTTAGAACGGGAGCCCGAACTCAGCCAATACCTTATCAAGTACCTCGACACCATAACCCAAGCGCACAAGTGCCTAGGGGGGTGGGCCTGGCTCAATTACGACTTCAAGTTCAGACAGAGCCTGGCGGAGGACCCAACTATGACTTGGCAGCACAGGATCATTGATCTATGGCTGGAAGAGATGTCCCACAACAGACCATTGTCACAGGAAGTGACCTCGCAGTCCTTTCAGGCGTCGCAATGGCGGCAAAATTACCAGCCGGCCGGCCGCAAGGCGTGCCGGCAATACAACACAGGAAGCTGCACTTGACGGCCGTGTAAGTTTAGGCATGCATGTTCCGGTTGTGGGGGGAACCACCCTGCCAGCTCATGCCGAGCCGGTAGGGATAACAAGCCATTCCGGCCAATGCTGCATAGAGGGAACGATGGGCCTGGCCCCAACCCCCATCAGACTTGACCGCATGAGGCCTTGGCTGAGGGCATACCCCCAAAAAGACAAAGCTCTCAATATCGAGAACGGCTTTGCTTACGGATTCCAGATTCCAGCCTCGGTCGCGTCACAGGGGCGGGCAATCTGTAACTCAACGTCAGTTAAAAAATTTGCATGGGTGGTACAGCGCAAGATACTGCAAGAAATATAGCTGGGGAGGGTGGCTGGCCCTTTCACTTACGTACCTCTCCCAAACTTGATACTGTCCCCGTTGGGAATAGTCCCAAAGAAAGAGCCAGGAAAGTTCCGGCTAATCCATAACCTGTCGTACCCAGAGGGGAGTTCTGTCAATGACCACATCGACCCAGCCCTATGTTCCGTGAAATACTCGACGATCGATCAGGCCGTGGGTATCATACGGAAATTGGGGCGGCGGGCGAAGCTGGCGAAGGCTGATATCGAATCAGCCTTTCGACTACTACTCCCGGTTCACCCAGACTCCTTTGCACTGCTGGGCTTTTCCCTCAACGGGGAATATTACTATGACAAATGTTTGCCTATGGGGTGCTCCATATCATGCGCATACTTCGAACTGTTCAGTACATTTGTACATTGGGTCGTCGAAGACATTGCGGGGCACAACACCGTTGTACATTACCTGGACGACTTCCTATTCATCGGCAATGGAGAGGAAGGATGTAAAAGGATACTCAACATATTTGAACACATTGCCCAGCGCTTTGGGATCCCCCTGGCGAAAGAAAAGACCACCGGACCCACAGGGACCATCACGTTCTTGGGCATAGAGCTCGATGTAGCAGCACAGAGGTCTCGGCTGCCAGATGATAAAGTCAACAGGCTGCGAGCTGCCGTATGCAAAATCCAGGGGCGGACGAAGGCAACATTAGAACAGCTACAATCCCTGCTGGGTCTGCTATGTTTCGCATGTAGGATCATGCCAATGGGGCGGGTGTTCTGCCGTCGCATGGCGATGGCTACAAAGGGAGTCAAAAAGAAACACCACAAGATCCGAATTACAAAAGGCATTCGGGAAGATCTGCGCATGTGGGAGATCTTCTTGCAATCCTTTAATGGCCTAGCATTCTGGCAAGAGCTACCAGTGTCGAGTGAGTCCCTCGATCTCTTCACTGACGCTGCGGGAGGGACCGGCTTCGGAATCTATTTCCAAGGCGCCTGGTGCGCAGAGGAGTGGCCGTCCGAGTGGCATGCCGAGGGTATCACTAAGGATATTACCTTCCTGGAGCTATTCCCCATAACGGTGGCCCTATACATCTGGGCCTCTCAGCTAGTAAACAAGGCAATCATATTTCATACTGACAACATAGCGGTTGTGTATGCCATGAACGGGATGCGGGCTCAGACTCCAGGGGTCGTCGCACTCCTTAGGCACATAGTGATGATATGCCTGAAGCATAACGTAAATATCAGGGCCGAACACATCCCCGGGCAGCATAATAACATTGCCGATGCTCTCTCTCGTTTCAAGATCCCACTCTTCCGATCGCTCGCGCCCAGTGCCGACCCCGACAAAACGGCTATACCGCCACAGATATGGGAACTTGGTCCACCGAAGTTTGGGAGCTTGTTCTGAGCTCCCTATCCGAGCGGACAAGACAGAAATACCTGGCGGCCTGGGGGAAATTTCAAGCCTTCTGCAGAGGAACCGGACTCCAGAACGTTGGTCCCACGACGGAATCCATCCTGCAGTGGATCCTACACTCCAAGAGCTGTGGAGTCAAGAAGTCAATGGTACAATCGCATTTGGCTGCAATCACCTTTTTCACGAAGGTGATGGGTAAGACCAATCCACGAGCAGATTTTGTTATAGCCAAGGTAATGAAGGGCTGGAAGACGGAACAGCCCCGCACACCAGACTGGCGACGCCCAATAACACACAAAATTTTGCAGAGACTGATAGCAATCACGGGTCAGATATGCTTCAACAACTTCGAGACCCGGCTATTCAGATGTGCATTCTCATGGGCATTTTTCGGGGCCTTCCGAATAGGCGAAATGGTAGCCTCAGCGAGCCAAGAATCGGCCGAAGGCGGGATCCGGGAGAGCGATGTCAACATGCAGGATGGGAAACTCATACTGCATATACGTAAGTCAAAAACTGACACCGAGGCAAAAGGCGCTCGGGTAGTGCTGGCCCCACTGCGGGGGGACCCATCCTGCCCGGTAGCAACCTTCATTGAATACAAGCAGATACGCCCTGCAAGGGCCGAGCATTGGCTGGTCCACTCGGACGGAACCCCCCTCTTGCGGTTCCAGTTCACTAAGGTACTGAAGCTGACACTCGAAGCAGTGGGCTTGGAAGTGTGCTTTTACGGCACCCATTCATTCCGCATAGGGGCCGCTTCCACGGCGGCCAACATACGGATGACGAGGGAGCAGATCATGACCATCGGGAGATGGCGCTCCGAGAGATACAAACTTTATGTACGCCCGGTCTGACGCCGGGCGTAAGCCGCCCCTGTGGGGTCAGGAAAAAGATATGTAGCTTAGACCTGTTTCTCGGGATATGTTAAAAAAAAAATAAATAAATAAAAGTTTTTTTCTTTGCTTGTTTGTTTATGTAACAAAAATCGCAATAGCGGTGCATAGATATATAATTAGACCTGTTTCTCACTCCGTTGTATTCCTGTTTCTAGTACCTTTGTATTCTTCACCCAAAATGTGATATTGACGAGATGTGTTGGTTTCCAATAACACCATACAGGTGCCAATCCCCACTACGAGGCGTGGATCTACGACCATTCGTTTGTTCATTGGGCTGAAAAGAGGACGAGACAAAGACCGCAGGGGCATAATCTGGGCTTCCCTAAGGAACAACTGGTAGTGAGATGGCTGGGGCGACGCGGTATGGTGTGGGACCAGCTGATGCCATGCCTCTTACAGTTGAAGAGGGCGGGCGGACAGCCATGGGCAATTGTGGTGCACCTGGGCGGTAATGACCTGACGGGTACGCGCAGTGTTGAGCTCACCAAGAAGATGCAGAGGGACATGCTGACACTGATGGGTGCCTTTCCAGGAACGTTGCTGATCTGGTCTCACATCATACCACGGCGAGTATGGAGGGGCGAGTGGTCCCATCACGCAATAGAGAGAATGAGGAGGAAAGTGAATAGATGGATGGCCCGGTTCATGGACTCAATCGGAGGATACGGCATCGTCCACGACCTGATAGAAGAGTGCTGCCACGGATTGTATCGCACGGACGGGATACACCTCTCAGAGATCGGGATGGATGTGTACCTCTGTGCCATACAAGACACTATCGAGCGCTTGTGGCAGAAAACGTGGGTTGGCCACAGCAGGGTGTGGTAAGAAAGGGGGAACTCCCCGGCAAGCGAGGGGTCGCAGCCGGGAAGGATTGGCAGAGAAATAGGGACCACATCCTTAGGAGAGAGCGCACAGCCCAGACATGAGAAGGGGGAGTGGGGCACATGGGAACTGATGGGTCCCCCAGAGTACAAAGATGGGTAAGCAGCAATAGTGCCTAGAAGACCTCCTGACGCTTTCATGGCTGGAGAGGCGAGCATACACCCTTCTCAGCGTACCTCTGCGCATGCCTTTTGACGGGTCCTGGGCAGAGGTTGATACAGACACTGCTGCGAAGAGTAACAGAGCCCTGAAGGGCCGGGAGGGGGCCCGCTGCAACGCCCCCCTTGTCCACAGTCATGTTAGTTGGGACCGACGGCAGTGGGGAAGTGGCTTGGACGGCCATGCTCCATATATCCCTGCCGGGCGGCCGAAGAACTGTTGAAAGATGGGGCTGTGACTCTCGGGGAAGGATGAGGATAAGGGAAGTAAGACTCACGAGGTTTTGATGTATATTGTTGTAATGCTGTTATATAAATCTTGGATGTTACAATGTTTGATGTTGTTAAGTTATGCTGTGGCCAACAGTTTCTCAATACTGTATTTTCCACTTATCGTTGACAAATATGAATAAAGACATCTTTTGTTGCAAGTCCGGATACATGGTATTTATTGCAGGCAAGAAAAAGGCGGGACAATGCTGCACGGAGCCCGTCAAGACAGGAAGGGCTCCGAGATGATTTTAAAAGCACAGCCGCGGTTCCCTAAGAGGCAGAGAGCCGCGGCTGCAGAAGAAGGGAGGGAGCTGACATGGAGGGAGGGGGCTGACATGGAGGGAGGGAGCAGATATGGATGGATGGAGGGAGGGGGCTGACATGGAGGGATGGAGGGAGCTGATATGGATGGATGGAGGGAGGGGGCCTTACATGGAGGGAGGGAGCTGATATGGATGGAGGGAGGGGGGCTGACATGGAGGGAGGGAGCAGATATGGATGGAGGGAGGGGGGCTGACATGGAGGGAGGGAGCTGACATGGAGGGAGGGAGCTGATATGGATGGATGGAGGGAGGGGGCTGACATGGAGGGAGGGAGCTGATATGGATGGAGGGAGGGGGGCTGACATGGAGGGAGGGAGCAGATATGGATGGATGGAGGGAGGGGGGCTCACATGGAGGGATGGAGGGAGCTGATATGGATGGATGGAGGGAGGGAGCTGATATGGATGGAGGGAGGGGGGCTGACATGGAGGGAGGGAGCAGATATGGATGGATGGAGGGAGGGGGGCTGACATGGAGGGAGGGGGGCTGACATGGAGGGAGGGAGCAGATATGGATGGATGGAGGGAGGGGGGCTGACATGGAGGGAGGGAGCTGATATGGATGGAGGGAGGGGCTGACATGGAGGGAGGGAGCAGATATGGATGGAGGGAGGGAGGGGGGCTCACATGGAGGGAGGGAGCAGAGAGGGAGGGAGGGAGCTGATATGGATGGATGGAGGGAGGGGGCTAACATGGAGGGATGGAGGGGGCTGACATGGAGGGAGGGGGGCTGACATGGAGGGAGGGGGCTGATATGGATGGATGGAGGGAGGGGGGCTGACATGTAGGGAGGGAGCTGAAAAGTAGGGAGGGAGGAGGGCTCAAATGGAGGGATGGAGGGGGCTGACATGGAGGGAGGGAGCTGATATGGATGGAGGGAGGGGGGCTGACATGGAGGGATGGAGGGGGCTGACATGGAGGGAGGGAGCTGATATGGATGGAGGGAGGGAGGGGGCTGACATGGAGGGATGGAGCACTGGTAATGGGGTTGAGGGGACGAGCACTGGAAATGAGCTGATTAGGGGAGGCTAGGACTGGTAATGAGCTGATGGGGGGTAGGACTGGTATTGGGCTGATTAGGGGAGGCTAGCACTGGTAATGGGGTTGAGGGGGGATTAGCACTGGAAGGTACTGGGAGTGAGGACTGGAAAGGGGCTGATATTGGGGAGGGTTACTGGGACTGGAAATAGGCTGATGGAAAGAAGTGAAGAAAACGAAAGAAGAGATAAGAAATGGCAGATGGACCATAGACCACAGAAAGAGAGCTAAGAGAAGACAGGAAAGCAGAAGCCTCAGATCGGGACCAGCATGATCAAAGAATAAATTGGTCAGACAACAAAGGTAGAAAAAATAATTTATTTCATATTAGTGATTTGACTACAAAATCATCATAATTTTGAAATCAAATATTGTTACTTGTTGTTGTGATATTTTCTGGCGTTTTTTTTTTGGTGTGTGAAGGAAGAGGGGTAGTCTTATACGGCGAGTATAGGCCAAACACCTATATTTTAACAGGAAAAGTAGGGGGTCGTATATAGCATTAAGGTAAGAAACAATATATGCTGTGTTAGATTTGTTTTAAATGTCGCAATGGTTTTGCGGCTCCCAGGTTTTTTTTTCCCTTCGGAAATGGGTCCAAGTGGCTCTTTACGTCTTAAAGGTTGCAGACCCCTGACCTAGGGCAATGGAGGCTGAAGTGACTTGTCAAGATCACAAGGATCATCAGTGGGAAAAGCCCGATTTGAATCTTGGCTTCTCAGTTCACTGCTCTACCCATTACGCTAATCTTCTACTCCATTTATAGTTATAATTAAACTTGCAGGCCTGCCTGAAAGACCCTATTGCTAATCGAGTATGCCAAGCACATTTATAAACCTGTTAGGACTTGTAAAATAGCATAGTAACCACTATGCCATTCATTTTGGCAGTCCCAACATTCATTGTTGAATTAGATGAGTATGGCTCTATGGACGAATATTGCTACATATTTTCTACTACCTCAGTTTTTATCAGCTGAGGATTCTCTGTGCTTATCTAAATTATTTTCTTTCTTGTAGTCCTTGGTTTTTCCTGTTATTTTCTGGTACACATATTACCACCCTTGCATATTTTATTTCTGTCTTTGCTACTCACAGTAGATGGCTTTAATCTCTCAGGTTCACAAGAGCACAAAAGTTCTGAAATTTGCAATTATTCTTGTAAGCTTAGGGGTATGTTTATTAAACAGCAGTAGTGGCTTTCAGACGATATCATGCCTGTTCATATACATATCCTTGCATTTCAAAAGCTGTGAGTCATTGCTTTATGTATATAAAACTCATTCCAACTCTATGCCTGGGCCCTGGATAGAATTATCCCTCTCCCCATGGAGAACTCACAGATGCGGATTGAATATGTATTTGAGGTGATGGAGGCAAGACTCACCCTGAGTTTTGAGGGTGCCCCATCATGAAATCCTTATCCAAGTGCAAGTATGGTTGCATTTGCTTTATTTCTGTTATGTTTCATGTTGTAGAGATTGGAAGCTGAGGGTACCTGCATTGAGTTGGGTAAGTAAGCCTTACCTTTGGGAACTACTTTGATCTATTTGGTGCAGCTCTGAGATATCAGAGCTCCTCCATGAAATGGACAAAGGGGATCCTTGAGTTAGATTGCACCATTTTGAATTTCAGTGCTGGCGGAGTGGGAGTAACTAGAAATTGCTGATGCCCAAAGGGACTTGGAGGCTAGCATATTGGATAAGAGGGGTTTGCAGGTGACGTGAAATTTACAGGCAGTGCATCTTTTTTCATTTTTGAGTGAAGAAGGCTGGTCTTACGGACAGTGGGTCTTTTATGAACAATGGGTCAGGCTTGCAAGCAGGGCCTCTTAAGATGGGAAGTGGTGGCACACTGTGGCCAGGTTCTCACCAAAATATGTTCTCACAGTCAATAACACATGTATATTAGTGCCACTGGGAATTGCATACAGTATCATTACTACTACTATTTAGCATTTATATAGTACTACGCACGCAGCGCTGTACAGAAATATAAGCAAAAAGGCAGTCCCTGCTCATCAGAGCTTACAATCTAGTCAAGACAACAAAGAATAATAGACAGATCGGGAAAACAATTATGGTGACATGGAGCAATAGTTAATTCGGGATAAAGCAAAGTATGGGGTAAAACAAAGTATGGCAATTACAATTCGGGCAAAATAAGTATGGCATTTACAAAAAACAAGTATGGCATTTACAGTTTTAGACATGACAAAGGACGGGAGTCAGGTTAGAACAAAGGGTAGAAGTCAGGATCTGAAAGCGACAGTGAAGAGGTGGGTTTTCAACCTGGACTTGAAGAGGGCCAGGGAGGGTGCTTGACGTATAGACACAGGTAGGTTGTTCCAGGCATACGGTGCAGCAAGGTGAAAGGAGTGAAGTCGGGGGTAGCAGTGCGAGTGGAGGGTCTAGATAGAAGTAATTTGTTAGAAGAGCGAAGTTCCTCAGAGGGGATGTAGAGAGAGATGAGAGATGAAAGGTAATGAGGGGCTATAGAGTGAATGCATTTATAGGTCAGGAGGAGAAGTTTGAATTGGATGAGGAATTGGATAGGGAGCAGGTGAAGCGACTCAAGAAGAGGAGTAATGTGGGCATGGCGAGGCTGGCTAAAGATTAGTCGAGCAGCATAATTTTGAATAGATTGAAGGGGAAAGAGATGGCTCACAGAGAGACCAGTAAGGAGAAGGTTGCAGTAGTCGAGGCGAGAGGAGATTAAGAAGTGGACAAGGGTTTTAGTAGTGTGTTCAGAAAGGAAGGGGTGGATTTTGCTAATGTTGTAGAGAAGGAAATGGAAGGTCTTAGCTGCATGTTGGATATGTATGGAGAAGGAGAGAGAGGAGTCAAAGATAACTCCCAGGTTGCTGGCTGAGGAAACCAGAAGGATTTCCATCCACGGAGACTGAGAAGGGAGGGAGTGGAGGGGAGGAATTGAGGGGAAAGACAAGGAGTTCAGTCTTGGCCATGTTCAGTTTCAAGCGACGGTGAGACATCCAGGCAGCGATGTCAGAAAGGCAGGCACTATACAGCACTATAGTGGCCTGTCTATCTGACATTGCTGCCTGGATATCTCACCACCATGTGAAACTGAACATGGACAAAACCAAGCTTCTTATCTTTCCCCCTAAACCTATCTCCCTCCTTCTTTTCTCAATCTCTGTGGATAACACTCTACTCCTCCCTGTTTCCTCAACTTGAAACCTTGGGGTTGTCTTTGCCTCCTTCCTCTCCTTCTCCACACACATCCAACTGATAGCTAAAACCTGTTGTTTCTTTCTCTATAACATCAGCAAAATCTGCGCCTTCCTTTTTAAACACACTACTAAGATACTTATCCACCCTTCAATCACCTCCTGTCTAGACTATTGCAACCTCCTCCTTGCTGGTCTTCCTCTGATTCATCTCTCACCCCTTCAATCTGTTCAAAACTCAGCTGCACGGCTAATCTTCTGCCAGCCTCGATATGCTTTTTTAACCTCTCTTCTCAAGTTGCCTCATTGGGACCCTATTCATTTCCATATCCAGTTCAAACTTCTCCTACTGACTTATAAGTGCACTCATTCTGCTGCTCCTCACTACCTTTCCTCTCATCTATCTCTCTACACCCCTCATTAGGAACTATGCTCTTCTGGCAGATCACTTCTATTTGTGCTCTTCTATTCTACTGCCAGCTCCAGACTTTGATCCTTTCACCTTGCTGCTCCTTATGCCTGGAACAAACTACCTGAGTCTGTACATCAGGCTTCATCTCTTACCCTTTTCAAATCCAGGCTAAAATGTCACCTCTTCGAGGCCACTTTTGGATCCTGATCCGCTTAGTCTCCTATGTGTTTTCTTACAATTCCCCTAGACCTATCCTTGTCCTCAACTGTGTGTTGTCTGTCTTGACTAGATTGTAAGCTATGATGAGCAGGGACCATCTTTTACATGTGTCTGTACAGCATTGTGAATGCCTTGTAGCACTATACAAATGATCAGTAGTAGTTTCGTGAATACCATGATACTGAAGTACATTAAGAGGGTCCATTTAAAAGGTATGTCCACAAATTAAAGTAGTACTTTGCCCAAAAAAAAGTCCCTTTATAGTACTGTCTTCCTGATTTGTGGTAAAAGTATGCCATAAACCCAATATTCATGAACTTTTAACTGAATTTGTGCAGGGTGTTCCATAGGTGTCGGAAGGGGATGGGCCATACGAGCCCTGACCCCACCAAAAATTGCAACATGGCAGGCAGTAGGCTGCCCATGGGGATCCTATCTCCTTGGGCAGAAGAACAAAGCCCCTCCATGTCTGCTTGTGGGAGATCAGATTCCTGCATGCAGACAGGAAGGGTCTTTGCTGCAATCACAGCTTCTCTTCTTCTGCTGGCGGGAGATAGGATCCCTGTGGGCAGCCTACTGGCTGCCAGCCACAATCATTGCAAAGACCCTTTGTTCCTGCCCATGGGATGGGGCTTAGGCAGAGTTGGGGTGGGGCTTGGGACAGTGCTTGGGCCCCACCAAAGAAAAAGCCCTTCCGCTACAGCTGGGGAGCAAAGTCTCAAATAATGTGTGACCTAGGTGTCAAAGTCTAAACTTTTTATGACACCACCACTGTGTTGCTTGCTGCAATCTGTAGACATTTCATTTTTGCTTCATGCTGACAATATTTTGCTTTCCTCTCCTTTTAAAACTGTTATGAGATCAAGCTCATGAAATAATGTGATGTGCTTCAAAAAGATTCATCAGAGGTTTTTGGAACATGGCCCTGCAATTAATTTAAAAAGACCAAGGCAATGACTGTAGGTGTTTATCATAATTTTATACCCCCTGATTTTATTAGTTTAGATCCTACTCTAGAATCTTTATCTGTGTTGCAAAATGTGTTTTCCTTGCATATGCTTTTAGATTTGCACCTGTCGATTCGGCCACAGATTGATCAGGTTGTGCTTACTATGTTTTACAAGTTACATTTGGTGCGCCATCTGCGCCTTTTGTAGGAGTAAGAAGACTTTCTCATGGAATTACAGTTGCTGATTGTGCCTCATTTTAATTATAATAACATTATCTGTTTAGGCTTGCCAGATTTATACATTAAGGCATTGCACCTTTCCCAAAATGCCACTGCTCGTTTGATTGCAAGTATCAAGTGTAACAAGCATATTTCTCCAGTTTTAGAAAAACTACATTGGTTGTCGAATAAGTTTTGGGCTATTTTTAAATGCTTATGTTCCTTTTTAAAATTGTGTCCAAGATGATTAAGGCATTAATTCATTAATTGTTGAGTATCATCTTGGGAGGACATTGTGTTCTTCTCAACTAAGGCTGTTTGTGGTACCTACAATGGTGGATGCACGAGAGGAGAGCCCCAAGAAGCACGGTTATCCAGTATGTGGTCCTTATCTTTGGATATTTGAGATCAGAGCAGAGCAAGATTATTTTAGATTTTGGAAATGAATGAAAGCACATTTATTTACTATGGCTTTCTAATATGATTATCCTGTTTTAAACTGCTTTATAAAATATTACTGTCCATGATTTTAAATTTGTCTTTTGTGATGATATTTTATGATTTGTATGTAATTTTTAATTGCCCAGAAATGCTGGAATGGGCAGGTAGAAATCTAATAAATACAGTGAAAATGAAATTAAATCCCTGTTATTCTGAGATGGGAAAATTCAGGGGTGGGTTCTCCCTCTAAATCCATTCGGACAGCCGCAGGGCTCTTCGGGGGGGGGGGGGGGGCTAGGACTGGAAATAGCTGTTGGGAGGGCTAGGGCTGGAAATGGGCTGAGTGGTGGGGGCTTGGACTAGAAATGGGCTGATGAAGGGGCTAGAATAGGAAATGGGCTGATGGGAGGGCTAGGATAGGACTGGAAAGGGCTGATAGGACTGGAAATGAGCTGATGGGTGGATAGGACTGGAAATGGGCTGATGGAGGGGCTAGTATAGGACTTGAAATGGCTGATGGGAGGGCTAGGATTGGAAATGTGCTGATGGGGGGGGCTAGGATAGGAATGGAAAGGGCTGGTAGGACTAGAAATGGCTAATGGGGGAGCTAGGACTGGAAATGGGCTGATGGGGGGGCTAGGATAGGACTGGAAATGGCTGATGGGAGGGCTAGGATTAGAAATGGGCTGATGGGGGAGGGGATTAGGACAAGAAATGAGCTGATGCGGGGGGCATGGGAGAATGGAACTAGAAGGGAGTGGATGCTGGGTGGGGTTGGAACTAGAAGGGAGCTGATGGGGGAAGACTAGAAGGGAATGGGGCTGGGGAGTGAGGATGGGGAGGGGAAAAGATATTTTGTGTGGAGGGAAGAAAAATCTATGATTGGCTGGGTATTGGGGGGAGTAAGTAGGGATTGAGAATGGAGGGGTGAAATTTGAGTGGATGAAAAAGAAATAAAGAAAAAAATTGAGGAAAGAGTAAAAGGGGAAAATTAGTATGTTAAAGCAGATGGAAAAAGAGAATGGAAAAAACTAGAAAAGAGAAGAAAGGACAAATGGACAGCAGATAATGGAGAGTTAGCAGAAGACACGAAGAAACCAGAAGAAAGTGACTGGAGCAATTGTAACTGAAAAATAAAATGCACAAACAACAAAGTACTTTTTTATTTTGAATTTATTAACTGGAATATGTCAGCTCTGGAAAATGTGCATTATTAACATCTTTATTTTATTATTTATTTTATTTATTTGGTTCTTCTATACCACCCCTTCCAGAGATGAGGGGCGGTTTACATTTAACACAACATATTACAAAGAACAGAAATCCATAGGTACATTTAACATGAAGCGAATGCTTTATATATATAGTTGTCTGAACTGATGACAAGTAACTATTTGCATTTTGTTTAGTACAAGAGGAAATTAATTTATAATTTTATTTCTCCAGTGTTGTTGTACATTCCAAGTTTGGCTTTTGGGGTTCCCAGTTTAATTATTGTCTTCCTATTTCTAAATTGTGATCCCTTGTTCTTTGTTTGGTGATGGTCTATGTTCTGCATGTGTAACCGAGCTGAGGTATTCTGTTTATGTAGTTTCTATTTGACAGTGCCACTTGTTCTCTTTCCCCAATAGGAGATGTATTGGTATTCTCTGAGATGTATTGGTTTAATATTTGCAGTGTTGCCTTTTAATAGGTAAAGTCTAGTGCTTTGTGAGTCCTGGTAGTGCTGTTATGATACGGCGGGTTTGCTATGGGTTCTAAATGGGCAATGTTTGTAATACTTCCTAATGTGCCTGGCAGTTGGCACTGCAATATAATAATGTAGAAATCTGGTAGTTTTTCTTTATCCAGACACTCATTAAGAGGTATGTTTATGAAAAGTTAGTGCATGTTAACATTATGCAACTATTTATGCAAATGAGGCCCCACAATGTGTCTCCGCACATGGCCCCACAACCCCCCTTGGGCCACCCCTGATAGAGGAGGGCTATGTTTGCAGGAGCAGGCATCTATTTCCTTGGGGCACAGCAATTTCCAATCACCCCTACCCTGCCAGCCACCTCCATTTATGCACTGGGGCACATGATATACAGACAAACCCTCCTTTCTAGGCACTATTGCTCCAGCAAAACATGCCTTAAAACATACAAAAATTACTGAACATCCATGGACTTTACTCACACCCTAAATCAAATATTTGCTCCAAATTGCTAATATTTTATGCATACTACAACTCCACTGAAGTCAAGAGAGGTGATAAAGGATGGCAATGATAACTGAAGAAATGTTTCAGATTGCAGTCCATTGCTGATTCAACTCCCTTTCATAACCTTTCAAAGTTAAACTCCTACTATCTTAATCAAGGTAAAACTTTAATGGCCATTCCTAAACCTGATTTCTGCAACGTGTATAGCTGTTTAATTCCTTCTTTACAGCTGCTACTCTAATGGCAAATTGTGGAACACTTACAGACTGCTCTATGAATATTGCATTTAATAAGAAAACTAATTGCAGTAGGATGAAACACATTGTGCAGTTTGTTTGATTAATAGTTTTGTTTTTCTACTGTTCCCACCTAAAGAACAAGGGCTAGTTCTTCAGCACTCCATAGTCAAAGGCAAATGTCTTCATATAGATGTAAAGGCTACCAACGAGAGAACAAGCTTCAAACATTTGTAGGCAGAGCTGATGCTACCATCAAGTGAACTAGGCAGTCACCTAGAGCAGCGGATCTCCATGAGTGCCCATCGCCACCACTGTCCCTCATCTCGGTACCAGTGGCAGTAATGGCCACAAACAGCCCAATGGCACTTACCTTACTACTTTGGTGTTATGGGGCTGTTTGCTTCCATCCCCTCAGACCACCCAATGCCAACCTCTTATTTGGAGTTGGCATTGGGCGGTCCAAGAGGGGTGGAAGCAAACAGTCCAGCAGCGCCAAAGTTGTAAGGTAAGAGCAGTGGGGCTGTTTGTGGCCATTGCCGCCACTACAGGTCCCAAAGAGGGGCAGCAGCAGTGGCAGCAATGGGCACCATAGAGGGGGTTGGGGCACAAGGGATGAGGTTTGCCTAGGATGCCTCATCTCCTTGCGCTAGCACTGTTCATAGGTTTTTTTTATTGTGTCTTCTTTTTTCAATTCACTTGTGTGATAAGGAAGCTTATCATAGCTCAGGAAGGAGCTATAGAAAAGGTGAAGTGAATCTGAACAAGCAACCTGTCAGTTCTGGTAGAAATAAGAAAACAGAATTTTCCCATAAAAGACTACCAGTCCCAGAATGCACCAGGTTTCCAACAGCCATTAGAGGAGCTGAAGTGGGGAAACGTGTGTTCAATCAGGAGGGCTATGAGGTAATCCCTAAGCACTCATCTCAAAGGGCAGGGCCTGATTCAGCACACCTGCGCTGTGTTAGGGAGGAGCACTCATCTAGGCAGAATAAAGGTAGAGTTTATTCTAAAGAGAATTATCCTGAGGATCATCATCATCTTCATGATCAGCTTGGATATCCTCAGTTTCATTTAGAGGATCATCAGAAGCAGAAGCCAAACCGGACAGGCAGAGAGGGCAAGAAACCCTTTGGAAGAAGGAAGAGAAAAGCCTTTGAGAGGTCTAGAAGAGTCCAGAGCAGTACGTATACTGGGAGGCATTCCAAGGGCCAGCATACACCATTGGACTGGGGAAAGCCAGAGGAATGGTGCTGCAGAGCTAGGAATCTCCAGACGGTACCTGTGAGGGAGACGGCTGCACGTGGAAGGGACCCTAAGACCCGTGCCAGAAGGTATGTGAAGAGAGATCCAGTGTCCAGGGATCTGGATTGGAAGGCTGGACATAAGAACTGGACTACATACTGGCCAGGCTATATAGAGAGGAACTCTAACAGCAATGGAAGCTCAGGTATGAACACTGATCTATGCCCTAGCTATAACCTTGAAAGACAGCAGGGAAACAAGTATTCTCCTGAAAGTGCTCCATTGGGAGATTCATCTGTGCCAATCCATGATATTGAACCCATGCTTGTTGAAGAAGGGGGAATGATAGCAGATGAAGAATGTGTTTACATGGACTGCTCTCTGTCTAAACTCCTTTGGTGATTTTCTGTTATAAAATACAACAACCATCACAAAGAAATACAAACTTGTTCTTTAATACTCAGAAAAGCACCTGAGTAGGATTTTTAGCTACGCAGTAGAAAGCAAGCCAGCTAAGGGGTTTCAGCTGAGTAACTGCTAGCAATTGAGCCTTACCTAATTGCTTGGGAGCTCTGAGAGAATCACTTCTGAATCTATGTGGGAAGATATAAGAAGTTAACCTGAAAAGAACAGTTTTTCCTTTCTTTGTGGCTTTCGTTTGTTGTTTGATACAGTGCTAAGAGAATATTAGCTAAAGCCTACAGAAAGGACCAGTTTGTTACCAACCAGGTCTTATTTCTTTTGCTTTGATTGCCTGATAAGTTAAAATGTTGTTTTCCTGATTTTGTTTTTTCAAGTTTAACACTGAAAGTAAGTAACCTGATTTATGTGCTACCAAGCATATCTGTGTTGGGAGAAATAACCCCATAAATAAATATCTTATTGGCTTTACCCAAAAGCACAACTAATTATTGTGAGCAGCTGTGTCTGGTGTGAATGAACTGCATTGCCCACAATCCCTTGCAAATCATATAGATATATGCACTTGCCAAGACTGTGAACATTCTCACCCAGGCAGCCGTCTGACACTTGTCAGACATGTTGTACACCTAATGTTCAAATGTAAGGGTTGTTAATGCTTTCATTAGCTTATTCTGCACTCTAAGTGGGTGATTTTATAAGGAAGTGCCTACTTCAAGTGTGACACTAGGTTCCTAAATGGTGCTATTTTAGCAACTTCCACACATGTGCATAAATGGTCTCATAAAATAGCACCCAGCATTTGATTTGATGGTGTGTACTTTGCTAGGGGGCATGCGCATGGGTGGACTTTGGGCAGAGCATGGGTAGAAGGTGCGAGTACATACATAGATTGTAAAATACTTTCATCTGCATGCATACTTTCAAGAGTATCCACACTAGCTATGGAGCTTGCATACATGTCCGCATCTCAATTTAAGCCAGAATTGCTGCCACTTATTCTAGTATTTTATAAAGACTAATAGGCACCTACTTGTCTTTATAAAAACAGTACTAATTCGGTCTGGTTTTTGAGCGATCTCATCCGAGTGCTTCTTTATAATCCCACGCTCATCCAATTATCTCTTAATCACCAGTGAAATGTTTATATTTTTTATATTACAAGATATTTGTTTCTTCTTCGGGTCTCAGACTGATCATTAGCAAATGTTACTGGGTATTTTTTAAATGTGCCCAATATTATGCCTAGTTGCATCAACGACCCTTTTTCCAAATATCTTTAAAACCACACTACTTTGCTCCTTTGTTATATCAACTTATCTGATTATGATGAATCTTGTTTTCAAACTTGAAACATTCTTATGGATTTGTTTGTTTGTTCAATCCACTTTCTCTTAAATTCCCAACGCTGTTATCAAAGCGCCCCCGCGTTTCACTAATATGGTTCTTCAGGGGATTCAAGATCAAACTGCAAATGTACAAAGTAATATGTATTACTAAAAATCACCTGTGATTTATTACCTCAATCTTATCTGCCTTACTTAATGTTATCTAAACCTGTCTACTTACTTGAAATCTCAAACAAAATTCTTATTGTAGGAATGCTGCCCGCGTTTCTGGTTAACCGCTGTCATTCTTGAAGTCGGCATTGTAACAGTCCAAAAACGCCGCGCATGCGGATTAGGAGGAATACCCTCATTTAAAGGGCTCTCTATAAGCTCCTCCTATCTGTTCAAGGCTGTACCCGACATGCCTAATGTGCACTTAGATCGTTCCATATGTTGATGTCCCTTTCCCTTCCTAATATCTTATATACTGTGATAAGGAAGCTTATCATAGCTCAGGTAGGAGCTATAGAAAAGATGATGTGACTCTGAACAAGCAACCTGTCAGTTCTGGTAGAAGTGAGAAAACAGAATTTTCACATAAAAGACTACCAGTCCCAGAATGCACCAGGTTTCCAGCAGCCATGAGAGGGGCTGAAGTGAGAGAATGTGTGTGCAATCAAGAGAGCTATGAGGTAATCCCTAAGCACTCATCTCAAAGGGCAGGGCCTGATTCAACACAGCTGCGCTGTGTTAGAGAGCAGCACACATTAGAACAGGATAAGAATAGAGCTTATTCTTCAGATAACAGCTACAGAGGGAGGAAGAGATACAGAGACAGCAACGGCTACAAGCACCAGTATCACCTGGAGAAACAGAAGCCAAGCCAAGCAGATAGAGAGAGAAGGAAACTCTCTGGAAGGAAGAGAAGAAAGGCCATTGGAAGGTCTGGGAGATTCCAAGGCAGTACTCATACTGGGAGGTATTCCAAAAGCCAGCAGAGTCCATTGGACTGGATTCAGCCAGAGGAATGGAGTGACAGAGATAGGAATCACCAGTGGCTACCTGGAAGAGAGAAGACTGCATGTGGAAGGGACTTTCAGACCAAGGCCAGAAGGTATGTGAGAGAAGATCCAGCGTCCAGGGATCAAGATTGGAAGGCTGGACATCAGAATTGGATTACATATTGGCCAGGCTATACAGAGAGGAATAATGATAGCAGGAGAGGCTCAGGTATGAACACTGATCCAGACCCTATCTATAATAGAGAATGGCAGCAAGGGAATAAGCATTCTCATGATAGTGCCTTAATGAAAGACTCATCTGTGCCAATGTATGATATTGACCCTATGATTGTTGATGCAGGGGGAAATACAGCAGATGAAACTATTTACATGGACTGTTCTTTATCTAAATGCTATTGCTAGTTTTCTATGAGCAAACACATCAGCCATCACAAAGAAACCTAACTTTGTTCTTTATTTCCACTGCAAACAGCTCTTAAAGCAGGATTTGGGCTCACACAGTAGCAGCCAGCCAGCTAAAGGCTTTCAGCTGGTCCATTGATAGTAATTAGGGCTGCACCTGATTGTGTGTGTGAGCAAGGGAGAATCACTGCTGAGATCGGCGTGGAAAATAAGCAGAAGTTAACCTAACCAGCAAAGTTTATTCTTTACTTTGTGCCTTTGTATTTGGTAATTATTTGCTAAGAACACATTAGCTAATTGCCTGACAAGCTGAAGGTTGTTTTCTGGTTTACTTTGTGACTTTTTGTTATCCATTTAAACACTGCAAGCAAGTAACCTCATTTATAGTGCTATCAAGCATACATGTGCTGGGTGAATTAAACCCCATCAATAAAAGAAGTATTTTATTGATCTTACCACTTGGTTTCACAACTCAAATTATTGTCATCAGCTGTGTTTGGGAGTGAATGAACTACAATACCCACAATACCTTGCAAGAATCATATGAATATATGCATCGTCAAGATTGTGTAAGTTCTCACCCTAGGCAGCCGTCTGACAATACATGCTCCCCATTCTACTGCCACATTAAGGCCCATCGGCTGGACTGTCTCCAATCGATGGATCCATCGTTGTTTCTGCTTTATCAAAGTTTGCTCTCACGTCCTCCCTTGCGTTCCAATAACTACTTGTTCTATAACCGCACGTGGTTACTGAATCCCCGTCCATTGCCAAGTAAAGATGACAAAGAATTTGTACATTTAATTACTAAATACTCTCCAATAAGTATGGCGATTCAAAGAAGCATTAAGAGGCATAGTAAGATACTCAAGACAATGCCAAGCATGCAGAGTTACCATATTCGGTGTGTTTGGCAACGTGGTAGGAACTTGAAAGAGTATTTGAGCCCCACAGTGTCGCGATCGCGACAAATGTTAGAAAAGAGAGGAGGACATAAAGTTTGTGGCCAGTGTAGAATTTGCCACATTTCCAGTGAAATAGAACAATTCACTCATAAGGGGGTAACACAGGTACACTACCAAAAAACTGCCTCCAGTTTTGCAACTGATTCCTATAGATTTTGGGGTGCTGAATCCAGGAAAAATAGCCAAAATGTTCCATCACGTCACGTTTTCTTGCAAAATTAGATTTCTTACCCATATAAGGAATGTTCACATAATTTCTTTTTAGCCGACTGCAGTTTATTTTCTTGGCCCAAAATAGAGGTTGTAATGGTTAACTAACTAGAAACACTCCCTCATTATATTTTAGAGTGTTTTGTATTCATTTTATACATTAACAGGACAATTGGGAGGCGGGGGGCTAAATCCAGTACTCGCGCTGGAGCATGTTCTTTCCTGTTCGCCTCGCCTCGTTCGCTCGCTCAAACACGGTGGTTGCGACATGAACGTTCCTGTCAAATTTCAGTTTCTTGCAAGTTCATTCTTACCTTTTGTTTGCTCAGTCGTAATCCAGCTTTATTCCGAAGTGGTTCACTACAGTTGTAGTTTGCAGTGCTGTGTATTTGTGATGGCTCACAGAGCCAGAGGTTGCGTCAACTCTCCGGACAGTTTTTGTTTTATTTGTGGGGAATATACCGTGAAAAAGCGGCAGAGGAACATTTCTGCATTTATTAAAAAAGTATATTTCGCCTATTTCGGTTTGAAGTTAGGCGATCAAGACAAACCGTGGGCTCCTCACAAAGTGTGCAAGACATGTGAGGAAGATCTACGCTTATGGATGAAAGGTAAACAAGCATTTCGTTTTGGAATACCTATGATGTGGCGTGAACAAAGAGACCACAGCAGTGACTGCTATTTTTGCTCTTGCATTGTGAAGGGATACAACTTAAAAAATAAGAACGTAATAAGTTACCCCAACCTTCCCTCAGCAATTAGGCCTATGCCTCATAGCAACGAAGTACCTGTGCCTGAACCACCAAAATCTTTGGATCATATTTGTGTGGACGGTTCTGATCATGATGAGACTCATCAGATGGCTTTTCCCGATGAGTCCAGTACTTCCGAGTTTGAAACTGAACCAGATCCGAAACCTGAACTTTTCCCTCAAGCTGAATTGAATGATTTAGTCCGGGATTTAGGACTCCCAAAAGATGCTGCCCAACTGCTAGGTTCTCGGCTTAAACAGAAAAATCTATTGTCACCAGGAACAACTTTTTATTGGTACCGCAACCGCGAGACACAATTTTTGAAGTATTTCAGCAAAGAGGAAGATTTGGTATTTTGCAACGATATATACGGAGTGATGGAAAAGTTTAAACTCAAGTATGATCCTGCTGAATGGCGGCTGTTCATTGATTCGTCAAAAGACAGCATAAAAGGTGGTGTTCTTCATAATGGCAACACATTCGCTTCAGTTCCTATTGCTCACTCTGTTCTTCTCCAAGAAAAATACGAGAATTTGGCCCTAATTCTTCAGAAGATTCATTATGATGAGCATAAGTGGATGATTTGTGGAGACTTTAAAATTCTATCCATGCTATTAGGGCAGCAATCCGGTTTCACCAAATATCCCTGCTTCCTTTGCTTGTGGGATAGCCGGGCCCGCGACCTACACTGGGGGAAAAAAGACTGGCCAATTCGGGAGTATTTGAGACCCGGTGAGAAAAATGTTCTTCATGAGAGCTTGGTACCTCGTGATAAAATTCTATTACCACCTCTCCACATTAAGTTGGGTCTCATTAAGCAATTCATCAAGTCCCTTCCAAAAGATGGTGAGTGCTTTCGGTACCTTTGCTCAAAGTTCCCCCGACTTTCTGAAGCAAAGCTAAAGGAAGGAGTGTTTGTTGGCCCTGATATAAGGAAACTCATTTCAGATGGAGCATTCGCTGAAACGATGTCTGAGAAGGAAAAAGAAGCCTGGGATTCCTTCAAGGATGTTGTTCTCAAATTCTTGGGGAACAGGTGGGATGAGAACTATAAGGATATTGTTGCCAGGATGCTCAATGCCTTCAAAGAACAAGGCTGTAACATGAGCCTGAAAGTCCATTTCTTGCACTCCCATGTGAACTACTTTCCCGAAAACTTGGGGGCGTACAGTGAAGAACAAGGTGAAAGGTTTCACCAGGACATCAAGGACGCAGAGAGAAGGTACCAAGGAAGATGGAACACCACTATGATGGCTGATTTCTGCTGGTTGCTGCTGCGGGAAAACCCAGATGAAAAATACGCCAAGCAGCGCACCAAGAGAAGCATTCGGGGGAAGAAGAAACGGGCCCACCAGGAGATTGATTGACCCAAGAATGACTTTAAAATCTAAACTGTGTTGACAAATATCGTGTTTTTACTAAACTTTGAAATAAAAATTTGCTAGTTATTACCACAGTGTCGGATCTCATTTATTAGAATTTTATTTTCACACCATCGGGTGTTTGTCTTCATGTATTGCAATGGTGCGGTTTGCGTTTTCTATTCTCACATACATACCTGTACAACATTTTTTGCACATTTCTTTGCTTTGCTTTGTGTCTAACCTCGCTCTTATATGCTCAATGTTTGTGCACATGTATGTGGCTGTTTTAAGTACAGACAATTTTGCTACCATCACAGTGTGTTTTGTTGACATTACTCTATTCTTATGTGCTGCCTTGTTACAATTTTCTTTATTCTTATTTGAATAACTACTAAACAATTAGTATAAAGAATTCATCCAAGAAACTTTTATCTCGATCGCACTCAATCTGAAACGTTCACCTCAAACTGCTAACCCAATGTAGCAAAAAATCTGTACGTGATGGAGCAAATTGGTTACCAGATTTGGATTCAGCGCACCAAAAAACGTAAAAATCAATCGAAACATTAGAGGCAGTTTAAAAAAAAGTTTTTTTAGTGTACCTGTGTAATCCATCGGTTAAGAAGCAGTACCACTTGCGAGTCCACATATGTTGTCTATGCGGTGCGATGCCCATGTGGTTTGATGTACATAGGCAAAACAATTCGGAAATTCCGAGTTTCCATGAAAGAGCATGAGAGTCGGTTGCGGTGTAAAAAAATGGAAGCACCTAAGGTAGCTCATTGTGCAACTCAGGAACATAAATTTCAGGATCTCAAATGTTGGTGCATAGAACAAGTAGTTACTGGAACGCAAGGGAGGACGCGAGAGCAAACTTTGATAAAGCAGGAACAACGATGGATCCATCGATTGGAGACAGTCCAGCCGATGGGCCTTAATGTGGCAGTAGAATGGGGAGCATGTATATAAGATATTAGGAAGGGAAAGGGACATCAACATATGGAACGATCTAAGTGCACATTAGGCATGTCGGGTACAGCCTTGAACAGGTAGGAGGAGCTTATAGAGAACCCTTTAAATGAGGGTATTCCTCCTAATCCGCATGCGCGGCGTTTTTGGACTGTTACAATGCCGACTTCAAGAATGACAGCGGTTAACCAGAAACGCGGGCAGCATTCCTACAATAAGAATTTTGTTTGAGATTTCAAGTAAGTAGACAGGTTTAGATAACATTAAGTAAGGCAGATAAGATTGAGGTAATAAATCACAGGTGATTTTTAGTAATACATATTACTTTGTACATTTGCAGTTTGATCTTGAATCCCCTGAAGAACCATATTAGTGAAACACGGGGGCGCTTTGATAACAGCATTGGGAATTTAAGAGAAAGTGGATTGAACAAACAAACAAATCCATAAGAATGTTTCAAGTTTGAAAACAAGATTCATCATAATCAGATAAGTTGATATAACAAAGGAGCAAAGTAGTGTGGTTTTAAAGATATTTGGAAAAAGGGTCGTTGATGCAACTAGGCATAATACTGGGCACATTTAAAAAATACCCAGTAACATTTGCCAATGATCAGTCTGAGACCCGAAGAAGAAACAAATATCTTGTAATATAAAAAATATAAAAATTTCACTGGTGATTAAGAGATAATTTTATAAAAACAGTGCCCATTAGGTGCCTACTTTCACAATGAAGAGAGGCTCCTCCTTATAAAATTACCCTGTTAAAGTTCCGAATGCTGTTACATTTCTAGTGCAATGTAAGAGCTAATAGGAGTACTTGCATTGTTTCATTCACTTCCATCCTTCTTTATTGCACGTGCAGCCATCAAAAGTGAGCATGCCACTTTCAGCATCCTGTCAGCAGCGTCAGCCCAAGATTGGCACCTGGCAAAACCTTTATCCAAGTGCCTCCCCCACAGTGTCTAGCATCTACCTCCTCTCCACAAGGGATTCAGCATCTCCTTCATTCTATACCCCCTCACAAGGTTTCCAGCATCCTCCTTCTCTAACTCAGCCCTACAAGGTGTCCAGCATCTCCCTCCTTGCTCCTACCCCCCTCCACTTCTGTCCAGCATTTCTACTTCTCTTCCTTATTTTTCCCTCCCGCAGTATCCAGCATCTCCCCTCCCTCGCTGCTGCTGCTTCCGACAGCTCTGCTGACCCTTTCTCCACAGAGCCAACCCAGCTCTGCCTAAAGGCAGCACAATGTGGTGGTGGGCCTTTGAGCCCCTGTGCCTAAGGTTTACACGTCCCACCCTCCGATGTGGGGGTGGGGTGTGCTAGCTTTAGTAGTATGCACACAGATGCTCAAAGGCCCACTGCCATGCTGTGCTGCCTCTAAGCAAGACTAAATCAGCTCTCTCACTGAGGTAGGTTGGGCAGCATCATGTGAATGGTCAAAGGCCATGCTGCAACCCCTCCCCCTCAAAGTATTCCCCCCTAGGCATAAGCCTAGGATTTCTAGTAGGCCAGCCCTGCCTATCAGCTTCACAAGAACCAATGAACCTGAATCCTGTCCAAACCAACATATGCCAAGCACAAGGAGAGTCATTTTCAAAGCTATTTTCATGGGCAAAACACTTTAGCCATGGAGATGGGCTATTAGAAAACTGCTTCTCCTATGTGCAGATAAAAGCACTTGCAAAGTGCCATTTATCCCAGTTTTAGCCACTGCAGAGGAATGCGTTCCTGGAGGCATGGGTGGAGCAGGATTTGGAACTACATGCATATTACTGAATTTTCAAAAGTATGTGTGCATTTTCTTCTTGATAGAAGTACCTGAACAAATTAGCAGTTGAGAATTAATAACGGTTCTTTTCTGGGGATAACTGGCAAAATGTGCATGTAGTTTTACTTAAAAAAATCATACAAAGTCCATGGAGTGAAAAGTAGGCATGCGGTTTTCTTCCTGAGGGCACTTATGAAATTGGTCCCGCACTGTAACCTCTCCCAATAATAAAAACTGAGGTCAGCTTTTTTTTTAAATGTTGGTGCCACGGTTAAAAGAAGAAATTGGTATATTCAGCACTAGTATCAGGATAGTGGGTGCTGCTGAATATATGGATTTTGCAGTCAATGGTGGCAACTATCTGGATAGCGGTAATTTTCAGTTACTGGCAGCAGAGTTGCCAAGTTCTCCAGTTCCAGGAGTGAGATTTTAAGCCAGTTCTGGACTTCTGAGTCTCATCCTGATGCATTATAGGACTTGCAGCATGGATTCCAATGGGTAGAATCAGGAACTACAAATACCATACTTCATTCTTAACAGGGGCTATACATTTAAAGCAAATGTAAGAGTTTTTGGATTTTTAAGTTACAGCTCTCTGCTTGGGAGCTCTTAAAAGGGTTTTAGTATATTTTTATATTTTATCTTTATTTGTATTTATACAAGAACACTCAAGAATTCACATGAATGAACCAAGAAAAACATGGAATGACTAGAATTACACAAGAAAACTAAAAAAGGAAAAAAACATAATCCAAATATTAGCCCACAAATAAAATGGAAAAATGGGGAGGCACCAAGAAATAATAATACAACAAGATCCCCAATTAAAATTACGTTCATAATCAAGCCCTTGCTATCAAAAATACATAAGAAAGCAGGCTGAGACTTAAATGTCAGCCGTGTGGGAAATCACAACTTTAGTATCTTCCCTTGCAGTGAGGAACTCAGGGAGCTGCTTGGGCTCAAAGAAAAGGAAATGTTTACCTTGATAGGAAATACCTTGAGAGGGAAATTTTAGCAAAAATGTAGTCCCCATGGACAGGATCCTGGCCCTATAGGCCAGAAACTCCTTCCTCCTTAACTGGGTAGCACGAGAGAGATCAGGAAAAATGCAAACTTGAGAGCCCAAGAATTTCTCATTAATGTTCCTAAAAAAAAGAACAAAGAATCAAAGCCTTGTCAGATTCCAGTGCTAGGGTAACAAGCATAGTAGTTCTCTCAGTTATCACTTCCAGGGAACTTTCCAGAAACCCTGTCAAGTCTCCAGTCCTTAAGGGCACATCCTACGAACCTGCTCTGGCAAGATCACCAATACCAACAGACAGGTATTGAACCCTGGTCAGGGGTGGCAAATGCTCCTGTGGGATCCCAAGCACCTCACAGAAGTATTTCTTTACCATTTCCAGGGGAGACATGAGAGGAGACTTTGGAAAATTCAATAGACGAAGATTATTCCTCGTGCTTGATTCTCCAACTGTTCCGTCTTCCTAACCAGTAATGACCTATCTTTAATTAAAGTCACATGCTCCTCTCGGAGGTGTCCCAGATCTTCTTTAAGTTGAGAAATAACACCCGCCTGCTGCTCTTGACCTCTGGAAGCCTCAGAAATAGCCAATTTCATATTAGAAAGTTCAGCACTCACAATACCCACAACGCCAGATAAAGAAGAAGTCAAAGCAGCTATGGCGTCCCACAGCACGTCTAAAGTAATAACAGCAGGTTTAACCAAACCCCAATTAGCAGGAAGCTGCACTTCTCCAATCCCCATCAACTGAAAATCAGCCACTGAACCAGCTGCAACAGCCCTAACTGACTGCTGCAATGATCCAGAGTGCAGAGCTGGAAACTCCAACAAGTGCCCCTCCTTTCCACATACCGGTGTACTCTCCAGCAAGCCGGGAGAGGGAGGAAAGAGTGCTGCATCTGATGAAGATAGGCTCCCCAGCTAGATCGGGGGAATATGCTGTTCTGGGGACAAAGTCACCCCTGATGCACCCAGCACCGCGGACACATCTTCATGCGGTACTGGTGAAGACGCTGCTCCGGGACCAGCAGCAACGAATTAACACAGGTCTAAAGTTCTCTGGCCGGCAACGGGAGGCAGCGATGAACCAGAAGATAAGACCACCTGCTTCCTTTTCCTCAGCCCCATAATAGAACCAGTGCAGAGTTCACAGCCGCAAACGAACCCATTCAATGTAGAGCTGCTGCTGGAAGACTGTTTCCTGTCGCCATCTTGCCTCCCTTTAGTATACGAGGGTTGCTCAGAAAGTAATGCCCCACATGTTTTTTCTCAGTCCAGAATGAAGATAGAGGTGTGAAACTGAAAGAGTAGTAACTTGGAACTTCAAGGACATGTGTGTAATTTTACAGTCTGACAAATAGCGAGGCGGTAGTAATCCTTCAAATGGCGTCTGAGTGACACACGGTACAAACAACGAGCTGCAATTGAATTCTTGGTGGAGGAAAAAGGAAGTGTGAGAAACATTCACAAACAGTTGTGTGTTGTGTATGGAAGTTCTGCGGTAGATGGGAGCACCCCAAAGTTGCAGAATCTGTGACCACAAGGAAGCGAAGGGTAGTAGTGGTTGGTGACTCTTTTCTGAGAGGTACTGAGGAATCCATCTGCCAACCATATTTGATGCCCAGAGAGGTATGCTGTCTGCCAGGTGCCAAAATCTGAGATATTATGGAGAGTTTGCCGATACTCATCAAGCCCACTAACTATTACCAAATTTTGCTAATCCGTGTAGGCACAAATGATACTGCCAGGTATCCCTCTGAGCATATCAAATGTGACATCATGGCTCTGGGACAGAGGGTGAAGCAGATAGGGGCCCAGATGGTGTACTCTTCAATCCTTCCTGCTGAGGATAAAGGTCAAGGCAGAGAAGCTCACATCCTGGAGATAAATGCATGGCTGCGTGGATGGTGTCATCGAGAGCGTTTTGGTTTCCTGGACCATGCGATGCAGTTCCAAGGGTTGCAGAGCAGAGTTGGCATCCATCTGTCCAAGAAAGATCAACATGTCTTCAGTAGCAGACTTGTTAATATACTGAAGAGGACTTTAAACTAGATTCATTGGGGATGGGTGAGGAAAGCCCCATGGTAAGTGAAAACCCCAGGTAAGTGAAACATTAAATACCTTTATGGAAATGGGTAAAAGGAACAGCATATGGAAAGTGGTGTATATAAATGCCCGTAGCATGGGAAATAAGATCCCAGATGTTGAAGCTTTAATGGGAGAGGCTTATTTGGATTTAGTGGCAGTTACAGAAACATGGTTCACAGAAAACCATGACTGGGATGTAACTATACCAGGCTATACTTTATTCAGAAAGGACAGGGTAAGGAAGAAGGGGAGGAGGAGTGGACTATATGTAAAAAATAATATTAAAGCTTTTGAACTACAGAGCTTAAAAGGGAGAGAGGAGACACTGTCGGTTAAACAAGAAAGAGGGAAAGAGAAATCTATTTGCATTGGTGTGATATACAGACCTCCCTCGCAGGAGGAAGAGGTGGATGGAGAATTAATTGAAGACATATGCAGCATTGCTAGAAAAAGGGAAGTGCTACTGATAGGAGATTTCAATATGTCAGATGTTGATTGGCACATTCCTGATCCAGTATTATCTAGAAGTAAGGAGGATCCTGGATTCTTTACAGGGAGAACTATTCAGTCAACTTGTAACATAACCTACACATGAAGGGGCCATACTGGACTTGGTGCTTACCAATGGTGAAAGTGTTTCTGATGTTATAGTGGGAGATAATTTTGCATACAGTGATCACCAGATGGTGTGGTTCAGTATTAGGACTAGGGCTGTTAAAATCCATTCAAAAGGTTGCTGAGGCTCGCTGGGGGAGGCAAGATGGTAGAACGCTCTGAATCGTGCTGGCTTGCTCTATTGGAGGTGGAGATGGGGGCAAGCTAGTATGCCGCTTTGGGGGAGTGAGGAGGGCTCCGTGGCAGCTGGTAAACCTCTGTCTTTGCTGTCTGGAGAAAGAGAGAGATCGGAGGGTTTGTCTTTGTCCCAGATGGGCAGTCCTTTGCTATCTATTGGAGGTGCTGGTGTGTTGGTGAAGCCTTCAAAGGTTACATTGGATGTGCTATGGGATGCAATATCCACTTTGAATTCTTCTCTGGCGTCTATTTCATCGTTAGTAAGTAGTGAAACTGTTTTTCTTCATACTCAATTTCAAGAAAGTTCTAGAGTGCAGCAGGAGCAAGCTGAGAAGTTGGTGCAGATGGAAGGGAATCTTGAACAGCTCCGGGAGTTACACAGTGCCCACATTAAAGATAGAAATGTGTCCTCTAGGAGATTGGAATATCTGGAGAATCAAGTCTGGAAGAACAATTTGAGAGTGATTAATTTTCCTAGATCCCCATTGTGTTCTCCATTGGAGATGGTCCGTAGGTACTTCCATAAAGTTTTGAAGATCGCTGAGGCGCACCTACCACCGATGACCAGGGTGCAATATCTTGTGGTAGGCCGAGGGGATCAGGGGGTACCTGGTGAGGCCCCTTTAGTGTCCGGGGACCTGACTGGGTTCTTGGAGAGCTCCTTGGAGCTGGTTACAGCTTGCACCACTCTCCTTGTTACGCTGGCTCTTGAATCAGATAAATCCTTAATTTTAAGGTCATATTTTAGAAATTTTGGTGTGCAATTCTTGGATTCATATGTTCATATTTTCCCCGATCTTGCTATGGATACCCAGTTAAGGAGGAAGGAATTTCTGCGGTTGAAACCCAGGATCCTTTCCCTTGGTGGGTCTTTTTTGTTGAAGTTTCCAGCTAAATGTCATGTTACCTATAAAGAAAAGATATATTTGTTTTTTGAACCCAGTCAACTGCTGGAGTTTCTTGTTCCTAGGGAAGACTCTGTGGTGGTTGCTGATTCCCGTTCGGCTGATGTGTAGGTCTCACACTGCTATGTAATTATTTGCTTTTTCCTTTTTTTAAAAATTGTTTCCTGATGCCTCCCCCTGTTTTAATATTAGTGGGCTTAAATATGGCTAATGGTGTATTATTTCCTACTTGTACTATGACAGTTATTTTCCTGTTTTTGCCAGTGATTTCTAAGTGCATTTGTATTTTGTTGAATGTATGAAAATTAATAAAAAGTTGCATTACAAAAATCCATTCAAAAGCGAGGGTCTTAGACTTTAGGAAAACTAACTTTGCCAAGATGGGCCAATACCTCAGGAAGTCGTTAGCAGGATGGGAACAGCTGGGGGATGTAGAAAAACAGTGGGCAAAACTGAAAGGGGATATTTTAAGCACAACCAACCTTTTTGTTAAGATGAACATAAGAACATAAGATATGCCATACTGGGTCAGACCAAGGTCCATCAAGCCCAGTATCCTGTTTCTAACAGTGGCCAAACTAGGTCATACGTACCTAGCAGTTTCCCCAAAAGACACAGGTTCTGCAATGCTTGTACTAGGTCAAGCATTGATATCCTGGGTCCCTTCTTAATAATGGTTTATGGAACTTTCCTCCAGGAACTTGTCCAAACCTTTTTTAAACCCAGCTACACTAACAGCCTTTACTACATCCTCCGGTAACAAATTCCAGAGTTTGATTACACGTTGAGTGAAAAAATATTTTCTTTTATTAGTCTTCAATAGTTTACCCTGTAGCTTCATTGCATGTCCCCTAGTCTTTCTATATTCTGATAACGTAAACAATCGATCTACATTTACCATTCCACTCCGTTCATTAATTTATAGACTTCTATCATATCTCCCCTCAGCCTTCTCTTTTCCAGGTTAAAGAGCCCTAACCTTTTTAGCCTTTCTTCATAAGAGTATCCTTCCATCCCCTTTACCATTTTGCTGGCTCTTCTCTGAACCTTTTCTAATAACGCTATATCCTTTTTAAGATACGGCGACCAGAATTGCACACAATATTCAAGGTGCGGTCTCACCATGGAACGGTATAGAGGCATTATAATATGTTTTGTTTTATTTTCCATTCCTTTCCTTATGATACCTAGCATTCTATTTGCTCTCTTGGCTGCCGCTGCACACTGGGCCGAGGGTTTTAACATGTTATCCACAATGACGCCTGGGTGGTGGTTCCTAATGTGGAACCTTGCATCGTGTAACCATAGTTTGGGTTGTTCTTCCATAGGTGCATAACTTTGCACTTGTCCACATTAAATTTCATCTGCCATTTTGATGCCCAGTCTTCCAATTTATCAAGATCCTCTTGTAATTTTCCACAATCCTCTTGGGATTTAACAACTTTAAATAGTTTTGTGTCATCTGCAAATTTGATAACCTCACTCGTTATTCCACTTTCCAGGTCATTTATGAATATGTCAAAAAGCAGCGGACCCAGCACAGATCCCTGGGGTACACCACTATTCACCTTTCTCCACTGGGAAAATTGGCCATTTAGCCCGACCCTCTGCTTTCTATCTTTTAACCAGTTCCTGATCCACAGTAGTACACTGCCTCCTATCCCATGACTCTTTAGTTTTGCCAAAAGTCTCTGATGAGGGACCTTGTCAAAGGCTTTCTGAAAGTCCAGATACACTATATCAACCGACTCACCTTTGTCCACCTGTTTATTCACACTTTCAAAAAAACATAACAGATTAGTAAGACAAGATCTTCCTTGTCTAAAGCCATGTTGACTGGGTGAAGGAAGGACTATGTATATGTTGATGAGGATAAAGTGGAATTGCTTAACAAATATTTCTGTTCTGTGTTCGCAAATGAAGAACCAGGAGCAGGACCTCAGAAAACACCCAAAAGCAGGAACAGAAGTGAGGGGCATCTTGAACAATTTCAGAAGACTGTGTTCATGAGAAACTAGCTAAACTTAAAGTAGACAAAGCGATGGGACTGGATGGGATACACCCTAGAATACTAAGGGAACTTGGGGATGTTCTAGCAGCTCCACTGACTGACCTTTCAATGCCTCATTGGAGTTGGGAGTGGTGCCAAAGGACTGGAGAGAGGCACATGTGGTCCCTTTACACATAAGTGGAAGTAAGGATGTGGTTGAAAACTACAGGCTGGTTAGTTTAACTTCAGTGGTGAGTAAATCATTGGAAGCGCTGCTGAAAGAAAATAGTGAAGTTTCTGGAGTCCAGCGGATCATAGGATCCGAGGCAGCATGGATTCACCAGAGGCAGGTCTTGTCAGACAAATCTGATTGATTTCTTTGACTGGGTGACCATGGAGTTGAACCGAGGGAGAGCCCTAGATGTGATGTATTTAGATTTCAGTAAAGCCTTTGACACCGTTCCTCACAGGCGACTTATAAACAAACTGAACACCCTAGGGATGGACCCTAAAGTTACTGCTTGGATTAGAAATTGGTTGAGTGGGAGGCGACAAAGGGTACAGGTAAATGGAGCTCACTCTGAGGAGGAGGTGGTTACCAGTGGTGTGCCCCAGGGATCTGTCCTTGGTCTGATTCTTTTTTTTTTTTTTTTAATTTTTTATTTATGCAATTTTCAAAAAATAACAAGAAGGTTACAACACCAATCCTGAAGTAATAGAAAGGCAACAGAAATAAATCCCCACAACCGGGAGTCAATGAAAGAAAAAATCATAACATACAACAAAATTGCCTATTTCACTCTAGCCCACAATGGGGGGAAATTCCATAGAAATTATACACAATACAAGAAGAAATATGCATGCAGCCTAAACCTGGAGACTAAACTATGAGTCAGAGGGAATTTCCAGACGCTTGGCACCAATAAAAGCCAACAACTGGGAGGGCTCAAAGAAAATATAAGAAAAAGTCTGGAATTTCACCAAACACTTACATGGGTGTTTAAGAAAAAACAGCCCCCCCAGTTGTAATACCCCTGGTCGAAGCAACAGAAACTCTCTACGTCTCTTTTGCGTTTCTCTTGATAGGTCTGGATAAATACGCACTGAAAGGCCTCGAAACGAAAGTTTCCGCTTCTGAAAAAACAATTTCAATAACCATTCTTTATCGGATAGTAAAGCAAAGGTAATTAACAGTGTAGCAGGAACCTGTGACTCTAAACCAGAATTTTCAATAATATCTGTAAGATTTAATACATCACTCTGGCTCTGGTTTACCCCTGACACACTAGGAGCCGAAACCCGTTTAGCAGTGGGCAGATAGTAAATTTTTACCAGGGGGGGAACCAGGTCTGGGGGAACCCCAAGTATCTCAACTAAATATTTAACAAACATATCTCGGGGAGAGATGGAAGACACCTTGGGGAAGTTTATAATTCTTAAATTGTTCACACGAGTCAAGTTATCTAAATGCTCCATCTTCATCTGTAATGACATTACACTTTTCCTATGGCCATCCGAGTATTCTTCCAAGCTTTCAACTTTGCTAGAAACAACAGTTTGCTCCATTTGGAGCGTAGAAACCTTTCCTTCCAACTCAGTCAGTAAAACTGCAGAAGAGTCTACCTTATTAGCCAACTGGGAAACTTGTGGTAGCAGGACCTCTCCAAGAGAAACAATCGCATTCCAGATAGATTCCAAAGTAAAGTTCTGTGGCTTCTTTAATGTAAAAACTTCACCTGAGCAAGGAGGGGGCACAGCAGGCTCCATTGATGCACAAGGTCGGTCACCACTCGAAGAGAGAGACAGCTGCTCCAACTGTGTCTCTCCCGACACCGCCGTAGGTCTTCGTGAGCCCAGATCTCCAGAGGGCTCCGCTCCCGACTCTGATGAAACAGCCCAACCTGACCCTCGTGAGGACTTCCCCACCCCCTCCGCAGAGGGAGGAGAAGCCAGCTCCAGGAACCCAAAAGGCAAGGGCTGAGTACGAGTTGACGGAGGTGCAGGACTCAATACGGGGGAGACAGATGAAAGCGACGCAGACACCGGGCACTCCGTCTCCGGTGAGTCAGCAAGTCGCATAGCTCCTCCCGTTTGCTCCGAAGCCCTGATGGTGCGCACGAGGAAAGGATCCAAAGGACCAGATAAAGGTAAATTCGGCGTGGAGGTACCAACGGACTGTGAGGGCAACGGCCCCGTCTTCCCCTTGCGCTTCCTCCCCATTCACAAACGCCAGGCTACAGCGCAGGCTGCTGCCGTAGCCATCTTGGAAACGCCCCCCGTTAAGGACATTTTCTGGTCTGATTCTTTTTAACATCTTTGTTAGTGATATAGCGGAAGGGATGTTGGGTAAGGTTTGCCTCTTTGCGGATGACACCAACATCTGCAATAGAGTAGACACCCAGGAAGGTGTAGGTAACATAAGGAGGGATCTAGCTAAGCTTGAAGAATGGTCCAGAATTTGGCAACTGAGATTTAATGTTAACAAATGCAAAGTCATGCATTTGGGCTGCAGCAATTCAAGGGAGCATTATAGTATAGGGGGTAAGGTACTTTTGTCCACTAAAAAAAAGCGTGATTGTGTCTGATGATCTTAAAGTAGCTAAAATGGTAGAAAGGTGATGGCAAAAGCTAGAAGGATGCTTGAGTGCATAGGGAGATGAATGGCCAGCAGAAAAAAGGAGGTGATAGTGCCTTTGTATAAGTCTTTGATGTGACCTCATTTGGAGTATTGTGTGCAATTCTGGAGACCACACCTTCAAAAGGATATAAACAGGCTGGAGTCGATACAGTGGGTGGCTACTAAAATGGTTAGTGGTCTTCATTATAAAGTTTATGAGGACAGACTTAAGGATCTTAATATGTACACCTTAGAGGAAAGGCAGGATAGAGGTGATATGACTGAGATGTTTAAATAACTCCATGGCATAAATGAACAGGAGAAGAGCCTCTTTCGATTGAAAGCAAGCTCTGCTATGAGAGGACATGGGATGAGGGTGAAAGGGGATAGATTCAGGAGTGATATGCGGAAATATTTCTTTACGGAAAGAGCGGTGGATCTGTGGAATAGTCTCCCAGTGGAGGTGGCTAGAGATGAGGACAGTATCTGAATTCAAAAAAGCATGGTACAAACACAGAGGATCTCTAAAAGAAAAAAGGGGACTGTTGTAGTGCTTGATATGGAAGGACAGACTAGATAGACCATGTGGTCTTTTTCTGTTGTCATGTTTCTATGTTTCATGCCAATGCACATTTAAAACCAGAACTTGCAAAAATATCACTCCTGGAACTGGGTAATTTGGCAACTCTGTGATAGCTGATCTTCATACATCTAGGGTAGCTTTTTCACTGCCTTAAGTTACGCAAATACCTTTCCAGCTCCTCCCATGGACCACCCTGGTATTATCTGGATAGTGCTGCTGCTATTTGAGGAAACATCCTGCAACACTATTCAGGTGGAAGGAAATTTTAGAAGGGACATCTAAGTGCAATCTGGGAAATCTAATCCAGAACATCTGAAAAATATTCAGGCATGTGCAGGTGCAGACACGATTTCACAAAAGTGGATGTGCCTGATTTAGACATCTACGGGGGCATCTACACAGACATCCCTAGAACCGTATTTCAGAACATGGATATCTAGGATAGTCTAATGGTTAGTGTAATGGGCTAGAAACGAGGCAGCCAAGGTTCAACTTCCACTACTACTATTGTTGACATTGTACTGTGGATGATAAAGCGCCTTCTTCTTTACACCCTCTGGATGTTTTCAGCCAAAACGAGCAGATTCCTCACGCTGGGGACGTCCCCAGAGCCAACTTCTAAAATTACTCTGGAGACATCTCTATTTCCGTTTCTGGATGTCCAAAGCACAAATAGGGCTTCTAAAATGATCCCCATAGTGTCACTAAATATTGGGATCAACAGGGCATATACCATAAGCAGGCTTATCCCCTTAAGCCCCACTAAACCCTTTTGAATATCTGCCTCTGAATTGCTCTTAATTATTAAACATGTGTGAGACTCCAAGACTGAGGGAGACAGAAACTGAGGCTAGATTTAGATCTAATTAAGTTTATACAGCATGATTTCCCTAAAATTCGTTTACCTCTAAAGGACTTTATCAGCCTAAAGATCCTGAATTCATGTATCTCTGGAGAAGCAAATTATTTATAACAGTATCTATTCTTAATTTAAAAAACAAACAAACAAATCCTGAATATATAGTAACTCATGAAATGTAAAATAATAAAAATGGTGAGTTAATCAAAAGGGTAGCAACCAAAAAAAATCCTTATATCTCTATTGATTTCAAATCATAGTTATTCCACACATAGTTTTGATATTTTATACCACAGCAAAATTGAGAACAGACACTGGTGCTCAAAGCAGTAAACCAAAGCACAGTCAGCCTGGTTTAATGACGACTATTCAAAATAAAGGAGACTCATTAATTCAAGCCCTATAATTACTGTCTTCTACTAATTAGCTTGTTATATACCATCTTTTCTGCTGTCTATATGCACTGTAGTTTATGTGGTTTTAGAGTTTAGCTAATTTAACAACCACAAATATGATTAGATCAATTTTTAGCTGCAGGTAAAATGCATAACATTAAATTGATATTATATAAATATACTTTATTAAAACATTCAGAAGCAATAGAAACATTAGTGTCCTTTAACAATCAGCCTGTATCATGTGAGTTCTGACAAAGGAGCATATTGGGCAAATTTAACCTACCAGACGTGGATTGTGATATTCTTTTTGCAAATCTGGAAAGTAGTAAAAAGATTGTGGATGACTTTGAAGAAGCATTGCTCAGACAAATTGGTGATGGAACCAACCAGGGAAAGTTTGCCATTGGATTTAGTACTCACCAATGCAAATAACATGTCGAATGTCCGGGTGGGTGCCCATGTGAGCAGCAGTGATCATTACACAGTTGGTTTGAGGTTAAAGCCCAGGCAGAGTCCAATCACTCTGGCAGGGTGGGAGGAGATGAGGGAAGTGGAATTGCAGTGCGCTAAACTAAAAGAGGCAATAATAGGGGCAACTGTTCTATATGTAAGGAAAAAAAAAAACAAGAGGAAAAGGAAACCTGTATGGTTGAGCACCAAGAAAGGCAAAAAACACAGTTTTCAAAAAATTCAGACGATCACAAAAAGAGGAACACAGACAGGATTGCAGGATAAAGCTAAAAGAGACAGAGAAAAAAGGATAGCAAAAGCAAAGGCAGAAGGAAAGATGCCGTATGAGGCTATTAGCTTCTGTCCCAGAACACAGAACCGGTAACTCCTCGGAGGTCGATGCCTCAGGAGCATCCTGGAGCCCTTCTCATGCTTTGGAGGATGTGTCCTCCCACTGGAGCTGTTTGGCTGGCCAATCAGAGTTGGAATCACCTCTAAGGGAGCTTTGATGCTGCTGTCCCAGCTGGTCTCTGGAATCAACCTCGGTTCTCGATGTCAACAGCGTCAAAGTCTTCACTGGATCATTAGAGGACTTATGTTTACTGAGGTGCTTTGTCTTCATGGTGATGTGGGAACCACTTGAGAAAGTTGATGCCTGTGATGATGTGGAGACCACTGTCAAGTGAGCTGAAGCAGCCAAGTCTAACGGAAACGGAGACCCACGTTGTCTTTCTGTTTTTTTAATCCCCTTTTAATCATCTGTTGACACAAGGGACAAGTAGCCAGCTCATGGTCAGGATCTAAGCACTTTAAGCACCAGTTGGGCTTATCAGTGGCTGAAATAGTGTTCCAACACTTTGAACACTTTTTAAAACCACTGTCTTGTTTCTTCATACTTGAGAACACAGTCGATGCCAGGTCAAAAAGGCAATGGTAGCCTAGGCTGTAGAGACTAGCAGTGGGAGCCGCAATAAAAGACAAACATAAAACAAAAATTTAAAGAAAAAGTGGACTACAGCATTGAGCGACAGTATTGGAGTCAGCAAGCAGGCAAAAAATCAAGCACAATGTACCCTGAAGGGCACGAAGAAAATAGTTTAATGGCGGTGACAGGACAGATGTCTGAATGACTCCGCGAAAAACTACAAACTGAGGAGAAGGGCTTGGAAGGCAAGAAGGTAAACATGCAGGTGCAATGGGATGCTTCCAAAAGCTTTCCTATTGGATGCTGGGGAGCATTCCCAGGCAGGCTCCATCGGGGGACATCACCCATATGTGAAGACTGCTTCCTTGCTTCTTCCTGGAGATAACGGAATTTATAAAATTGTGTGACTGCATATGTAAATAAAAAAATACACAACCAAAAGTATGCACCTACTTTTCTGCAGTCTGCATACAGTGTTTCCTGGGGCATAGTTTGAACAGAACAGGGGTGGAATTGTTATGTATCCATATACTTTATAAAATATGCCCGAAAATGGGCATAGAGATTTCCAAAGCATAGAGACTGTCTCTAGAGCCATTTTAGAAGCCGGCTTTTGGGATGTCCCCTGCGTGAGGACGTCCAACTGAATGGGGGCGTTAAGTATACATGACCAGGACTTTTCTGGGAACCCTGGAGGCATGATTATTATATAAGGGCACATAGGCAGTTGTGTTGCCTTTATAAAACAGGCACCTTTTTGGACTTCTCACACAGGATTCCGGTTATAAAATCAAGGCCAAAATTTGCAAAAATGCATTCTCTATTTGACATCTGCTATAATAAAAAAAAAATAGAAAAGGAAAATGCAAAAAAGTAAATTATTAAAATGGAATTAAAATCAGTGTTTACTATATTGCATCACAATATTCCGTAAGCTATTTAAAGAGGGTATATTGTAAAAATGTTATGATAATGAAGTTCATAATTACTCTAAAAGTTCATCTATTTTTTTTTCTCAGCAGCAATTAACTAATGTTTTCCAATTATGCTCTAATTACCGACTGTATTTGGGTTGAGTTGTAAAGTCCATACCCTTATTAATCTGAAGCACTGGGGGAATATAATGCAGCTTGATCAGGCCATACCATAAAGTACTGCCAACCATTTACATGTACACTATGGCTACTAGCACCAAATAAATGTATGCTGTATTTAATTCCTTTTTTAAATTATTTTTTGCTTTATTACTGCAGACTCTGGACATTATTTGTTTTGTAAACCGCCACGATGTACAATTCGATAGGTGGTATATCAAATCATCTTAAATAAAGAAATAAATTGTATGTTTGAGCTTACCATAGCAATAACAGCTGCTCCAGCTCCAGCAAGTGCCACAATAAACAAATGGAATGTCATGTTAAGCTGCGGAGGGGATTAAAAAACACAGTTTGTTAGTTGTATTGTGATCAAAGATGCTACATACATCAAAATTTTGATAACAAATTTAAAATAAATCATCTAAAATGTACAAATCAGGCATTTCATTATGCAAAATTTCTTCACTGAATAAGATCAAATATCTGAAGACATATTCAGGGGCATGCTTACTAAAGGTTAACACACATTAACTTCATTAGCGCATGTTAAGTGCCACTGTGCCCATAGACATAAAAGAGTTTGGGATACTTAGCATTAGCATTCATTAAATCCTTTAGTAAACATGCCCCACAGTGTCACTAGGATATTATATTCTAGGGCTTCCAATAGCATGCAGGGTATCTCCAGCAAACTATACAACTGCCTTCATTATTAATACATTTACTTAGCCTCAGGTAGGATAAATCTTCCTCACTGCCATCTAATGCTAGGGCTACCAAATTTAAAATGACCCCCATTCCAGGCCTTTCCCTGTTCTCCTATTTCTTATCCCATCTGTGAAGTACAGAGATTCAATGGGGGCAGGAATGTACCCATGTTGCTCCTGTTCCATCAAAACAGTATTTCAAAATGACATTGGTGCTGGTTGTTGCAAATAACAATGTAACTGGAAGATCTAATAGAGTAACATGACAAACTAAAGATTAACAGATCACTAGGACCTGATGGTATTTATCTCAGAGTTCTAAAAAATCTAAAATGTTGTACTGAAAACATGTTACTAGTAATCTGTAATCTATAATTCAAATCATCTACTGTGCTCGAAAACTGGAGGGTGGCCTATGCAATGCCAATTTTTACAAAGAGTTCTATGGGTGAATGAGGAAACTATAGATTGGTGAGCCTGATGTTAATGCTTGGGAAAAAAATAATAAACCAAGTCCAGTGAACTGAAAACACAACTATTAGCAAAAAGGGTCCACCTGAATATGAAACCTATACTCTATATATAATAATTCTTTTTGTCGAATCAAGCCGTAGGAGGGTTGAGATAGAGACTCGACCCACACCAGACGGCCGGCTGCTTTTAATCAGTTAAGGTTCTCCACCCCCAAAAATTGAAAACTTAAAAATCTGCACTTATCTTTTCAAAAAGCCCCATAACGAGTGTTGCTCATAAACCATCAGCTTAGCACGACGTGCACGTTTCGGGCAACCTTCCTGTATCAAGTGCATAACTTGTTATCTCAGCAATATGGCAACAATGTTGATGAACGCCGTCATCGCGGCTCAGATCAAACAGTCATTCAGGCTGAATGGAAGCTTTTTAACGGAAGAACCCTCCAATAGAAGCAGTGAAAACCCCACCATCAGGGGACTCCCTGCTCTAATTGGATGAGAGCAGCGTCATATCACACTCTGCCAACCATGACCAATCAACATCGATGGTAGTAACACTCGAACCTGCAATAATGATGTTTTTACCAGACGATCACCAAAATTCTGACCCCTTGAAAAAGCGATTTGCAATGGTGTTTTGAAACAATCATGCAATTGTAGTACTGACCAGTGAGCGTGTAAAATCCGCAAAACAGCAGAACTACGATCAGTATACGGTAAAACCCCCATAATTGTTGTCTCCACCTCAGATGATACATTACGATATTGAGGATCTAAGAGCCATTCCCTATGTCACACTCTGCCAATCAATCTCCCGCCCTATAGTATCCTGCAGGCATTCGGTGTTGGAACCTTTGTCCATCTTTTGTGATGTTTTTCTTAAACAAGAGGCTTGCCAGGTTGCATCATTCATCAGGGATTCCACGCATTTGTTACAAATATTTTCCACTATCACCGTCCCAGCTAATGCGTTTCTTGTCACCTTGGATGTGGTGGCATTATATACCAACATCAATCAAACAGAAGCACTGAATCTGTTGGAAAATTTGTTTACTTTTGCTCCTGACAGGTTGCCCCGGTCTTTCCTGATTCAATTGATGGATTTTGTGTTGACCAGGAATTATTTTTTGTCTGAGGACACCTTTTATCAACAAATCACAGGGATTGCAATGGGTGCTACTGTGGCACCCTCTATTGCCACTTTGTATATGGCAGACATGGAGGCAAGCCTTATAGAATGTTCCATGGAATTTAAAAATGTTTTATTATGGAAACGTTTTCTTGATGACATTTTTTTCATCTGGACGTCTGATCTTGCATCGCTTCAATCCTTTGTTGTTTGGCTTAATTCCTTGAGGGGGAATATTCAATTTACGGAACATATCAGCCCTACAACGATTGAATTTTTGGACATGCAAATCTCTATTGAGGCAGGCCATTTGTCTACGACACTTTATCGAAAACTGGTTCAGCGTAACAGTTTGTTACACTTTCTGAGCTTTCATCCTGGCCCCTTACGTAGGGGCTTGTCATTTGGACAATTTTTGAGGTTACGGAGAATTTGCTACTCTCTTGCTGAATTTAAAAAACAGGCTAATGATCTTTCCGAGCGACTTTGACACAGGGGTTATCCTTGGTCGGTTGTTTTAAAAGCTTACCGCAGATCCCTTCATGTACATAGGGAATGGCTCTTAGATCCTCAATATCATAATGTATCATCTGAGGTGGAGACAACAATTACGGGGGTTTTACCATATACTGATCGTAGTTCTGCTGTTTTGTGGATTTTACATGCTCACTGGTCAGTTCTACAATTGCATGATTGTTTCAAAACACCATTGCGAATCACTTTTTCAAGGGGTCAGAATTTTGGTGATCGTCTGGTAAAAACATCATTATTGCAGGTTCGAGTGTTACTACCATCGATGTTGATTGGTCATGGACCTTGTAACAGTTGTTGCTATTGTACCATGACTCTTTCAGGGGAATCGTGGTGTCATCCGCGGACCTTTAAAGAATACAAGCGCAGATGGGATACCACCTTCACATCTTCATATGTAGTCTACCTTTTGCAGTGCCCCTGCAGTCTAGTTTATATTGGTACGACTATTTGCCAGGTTAAGAAGCGGTTGGCGGAACATGTCTCACGGTTACGGCAGCAAGTGGAAACGGCACCAATGGTGACCCATTGTATTGAAAAGCATCATTCTTTTGAAGATCTCCGCTGGACCATTGTGGATCATGTGCCTTTTAATCCGCGAGGTGGCGATAGACAGAAGAAACTTCAATGGTTGGAGCAGAAATGGATTTTTACTGTGGATACGGTTGAGCTGCATGGGCTCAATCGGGAGATTGATTGGCAGAGTGTGATACGATGCTGCTATACTATCTCATCCAATTAGAGCAGGGAGTCCCCTGATGGTGGGGTTTTCACTGCTTCTATTGGAGGGTTCTTCCTTTAAAAAGCTTCCATTCAGCCTGAATGACTGTTTGACCTGAGCCGTGTTTTATTTATTTATTTACATTCTCTTATATACCATGCTATTCTGCATCAGTGCGGTTTACATTGAACAACACACAATAACCCCATCTCATATATATACAGTTACCTATTTCAATGTTCCACACATGTAGATAGTTTCCCCCGTTATCCAAGTTGACTGCTCCTGTTCATTGTAATGACCTGACTCTTGTTTACTGTCGGATACTGTTTGTTTTATGTAAACCGCGCTGATCGCAAATAGTGCGGTATATAAGAAATGTAAATAAATAAATAAACAAGGCATTATAACTTGGAGATAACTATTTTACAGGGAACATGGGCAATGGAGGGTTAAGTGGCTTGCCCAAGACCACAAGGAGCACCTGTGGGACTAGAAACCCCAGTCCTTCTGGCCCAAGGTTGCTGTCCTCTAGTGGGATTTGAACCCCTGACCTTCCGGCCTTAAGTACCTTGCCCCAACCACTAGGCCACTCCTCCACTCCAAAGATGACAGCATTCGTCAACATTGTTGCCATATTGCTGAGATAACAAGTTATGCACTTGATACAGGGCCGTTGCCCGAAATGTGCACGTAGTGCTAAGCTGATGGTTTATGAGCAACACACGTTATGGGGCTTTCTGAAAAGATAAGTGCAGATTTTTAAGTTTTCAATTTTTGGGGGTGGAGAACCTTAACTGATTAAAAGCAGCTGGCCGTCTAGTGTGGGTCGAGCCTCTATCTCAACCCTCCTACGTGCTTGCTTCGACAAAAAGAATTATTATATATATAGTATAGGTTTCATATTCAGGTGGACTTTTTTTGCTAATAGTGATGTTAATGCTTGGCAAAATAAAAGCCTTTTTTTTTAGGAACAGAATCTCTGGGTATGGATAGGCATAACTTAATAGAGAAGAACCAACATGGGCCTAGAAAAGAAAAGCCTTACCTTTACAAATTATTAGAATGTTTTGAAGGCACAAAATATTCACATGAGAGTGAAACAGTCAATATACAATTGTGTGCAAAAGCTTTGTTACCCCTGGTTAAACTGAATGTTTCAATGAATTCGTAAAGTAGTGCGGGGTAGACTTGCATTATTGGCGCCACACTAAAAAGAAGTGTGGTGCCTTGTGATTAAAAAAAAAACAAAAACATGCTGCCTGGGTAGCATGAGTATGAGCAATGACTAGGTGGGACATCGGCATTCCTGCCACAATGCTGCTAGCGTGGGCCTTGAAAGCCCGTGCTGCCAAAGCTTTGCAAGAAGCAACTACCACCAGTACAGTGCAAGCCACACTAAGCTCAGGGGATAGCCATCCCTGCCCTCGGGATCTAACGCATCACCCTGCGCTAGCAATGCAACCCAAACCCACATCACCAGCATGGAGTTTAGCAAACATGCCCCTAAGTGAACAGAAGCTGACACAAATCTTCTACTTGATACAAAGCGAATTCTGCAAATTTTAATGCATAATTGCTACTTGAAGTTTTTAACAGATTCATAATAAGAAAAGAATAAGTATGGTGAGTGGCAAAGTTTTACATCCAACCAAAACACACTGCACACTTGCAGAGACACAAAACCACCAGGCTAAAATGAAGTGTGATTTCAAACCTTCTGGAGCAGATCTGTTCTACTTCCAGACTACTACTGGTATTAAGTGAGTTGCACTGAGAAATGTGTTCTCTTTAAGATCAGGCACAAGGAATATAAGGTGCCTTAGTTGGCCAATACCCTGACAAATTCAAAATTAAAAAATCCCAGATGCTAGTATTCAAATCAGCAACTCAGCAAAAACAGAATACTAATTCCCCCAACAATAATCACCAATTTTTTGTCGGGTATAGACCGCAAGGCAGAGAGGACATCCCTCTAAACCTCACGCAGTACATGCCCCTTTTTTTATTATTTATTTAATTGTCAACGTATATGCAATAGTTTAAAATCCATAAATAAGTCCACACTTATCTGCTCAAGCACGACGTGCACGTTTCGAAGCTACCAGGCTCCTGTTTCAAGTGTATCAATGAGAAAATAGTGTGACCAAATCAAGACATACACCACATAGCAAGAGTCACATGTGGTATGCCATCGCCGGTAGAAGCGTTTACCCGAAAAAGAATCAGTCCAGACAGACCCCGTAATGGCTAAAGCACAGTATCTACAGTTGTCCATCGCATGATGTTTATATTGGGCTATAGAGGAACACAACCATATAAACATCATGCGATGGACTTATGGCAACGATTATCTCAGAAGGGGTATCCCAAATCGGTTATATCTAAAGCATATCGTAGGGCTTTATATTCGCACTCTGAATGGTTTTCTGATGTCACTTCAACATCTGTTCGTGACAAGGAGGAATCCCCTGATAAAGTGACTGGGGTATTACCTTATATGTGCCATTCTAAAACGGTGGTTTCAATACTACGTAAACATTGGCCGGAGCTTGCTCTCTGCCCTAGTTTGAACAAGCCTTTGCAAATAGCATACACGCGTGGCCGCAATCTATGTGACAGATTGGTTAAATCGGCGGTTCAATGCGATTGACCTGAATTGCCAGTTTTTAGATCGGGCTCCCATGAGGTGTGTGCCAACTGTAGATACTGTGCTTTAGCCATTACGGGATCTGTCTGGACTGATTCTTTTTCGGGTAAACGCTTCTACCGGCGATGGCATACCACATGTGACTCTTGCTATGTGGTGTATGTCTTGATTTGCCTCTGTTTAAAGCAATATGTTGGGAGCACGAATCGAGCTATACGGGTCAGATTGGGTGAACATGCATCCCAGTTACGCCAGTCTGTGGTGACAGCCCCGGTGGTACAACATTGCATGGATTTGGGCCATGCTTTTGAACAGCTTCAATGGACTGTGATTGATCACGTACCGGTTGATCCGAGAGGGGGAGATCACACAGCGCGGTTGAGACAATTAGAACAACGATGGATTTTTACTCTGAATTCTATGGAGCCTGTTGGTTTAAATAGGGATATTGAGTGGTTGACACTTTAAACACTCTCCAATTACTTGTAGGGATTCCCCTGTGCTGTGGGGTTCTCCCTCCTTTGGTGATTGGCTGACGTGATATAGGCGGTCCTATAATAGGCCTATCTGAAGATTGGAATCCTCTGTCGTCACCCGCCATAGATTTGGCGGTTTCTGAGGAAGAAAGGAATGGTCACACTATTTTCTCATTGATACACTTGAAACAGGAGCCTGGTAGCTTCGAAACGTGCACGTCGTGCTTGAGCAGATAAGTGTCGACTTATTTATGGATTTTAAACTATTGCATATACGTTGACAATTAAATAAATAATAAAAAAAGGGGCATGTACTGCGTGAGGTTTAGAGGGATGTCCTCTCTGCCTTGCGGTCTATACCCGACAAAAAATTGGTGATTATTGTTGGGGGAATTAATACCCTGACAAAGGCAGTGTCGAAACATGGCCATGTTGGGTGGCCTCTAGCAGTCCCCTGAGAGGTGAAGCAATAAATAAAAGGTTTGAAATCACACTTCGCTCTAGCCTGGTGGTTAAGTGGCAAAGTTTATGCATTCTTTTACTTGGTACTACTTTGCAACACCTTCCTTTGGCAGAAATAACTGCTTCCAAATATTTCCTGTAACCAGTTAGGAATCTTTCTATTCTTGATTTTGGATTTTTTTTCTACTTTTCCTTGCAGCACTCTTCTAGTTCAGAAATAATAAACGGGATTATCAGCTAGCACAGTGACCACATTCATTTAAATGCCAGCAATTAATAAATATATTTTAAATTAATAAATATATTTTACGATACTATCAGTGTAGGCAATGATGTTGAACATACGGATAATGTTGTCACCATTCCGGTTCTATCTGTTTTGTTATTTGGCAGGCCTAATCTAAATGTGCAAATTATCCAACCAATGACTGTCAATTGCCATTGTGTGTAAAATTTTTGGGCCTGCCCTTCCTCCACTGCAAACCTGGCCCTATATTTTGTAGTTAGTATCAAGCCGTTCAGTGTGATTTTCATCCGTTATTATCTGTATACATTTTTAAGATACATGGATAGAAATGTTACAGGTTCACTGGTCCGTTGGTGAACATTGAACTAACTATGAGGCTAGATATTCTTAGATATCCCTGCATGTTCAAGTTCTCCCCAAAGAATTCAAATCTGGAGATTATAAAGGCCATTCCAAAACCACCATCTTTATTTCCTTTAAATACTTCGTAGTTGATTTTGAAGTATGCTTGGATCATTGTCTGGCTGAAATATGCAACCTCTTTTCAACTTCAGTTTCTGCATTGACTATGGGACATTAGCTTCTAGGATGTGTTGATATTTAATTAAATCCATTTTTCCTTCAACTTACAAAATGTTTCCTGTGACATAGGCTGCCATACAACTCCAAGGCATAGTACCCCGCTCTCCCCAATGCTTAACAGTTGGCAAGGAGTCCTCGTCTTCAAATGATTAACCTTTTTTTCTCGAAATGTATCCTGTGTGGTTGTGGCTAAACAGTTCAATTTTCATTTTAACATTTTCAGGATTATTGAGGTTTTCTTTTCCATACTTAAGCAATTACTTTTATGAGGAGGTCATAGAAAAGGTTTCCTTCTAATAACTCTTCCTTGCAGACCATAGTTGCGTAAGCAACATTATACTGTGGGCCTGTGGGCAACTATTCCAATGTCAGAGCGACTTTCAGCTGGTCATTTGCAGTTATCTGTAGGCTATTTTGAAGATCTGACAATTCTTCAGGCAGTTTACTAAGCCCCGCCCTAATAACGTGGGTTTGGGCAATGTTACTACTGCAGGGCTTTATGCTAACTGCAGGGGGGTAGGGACAGCCATCTCCCTGCAGTTACCATGGGTCAACATGTTAAATCCATCATGGGAGCAATTAATGACACCCACTGAGGTGGCGTCAGTTGCACCTGCACTACTTGCACCAAGCACATGTGGTGCAGGCTTCAAACATCCACAGTAGTAGTGCTGCGGTGTGAATGTCCTGTCCCACCCAGTTGCCACTCAGATGCGTGCTACCAGGGTAGCATGGATTTTTCAGCACAGGGCCCCATAGAATTCACTAACCCTCTGCTTCCCAGGTAATGCACATTAGTAAATGCTCCCCCACCTGGACTACTGCAATGCAATTTATCACGGACTACCCGCCACCCACACCAACCCCCTACGAACTGCCTTAAATACTACTGCAAGAATCATCCAGAAGGCAAAAAACACGATCACATCACTCCAGTCCTGTGAGAACTTCACATCCTGCCCCTCAAAGTTAGGATTAAATATAAATCCCTCCTACTTATCCACAAAACCCTCCATCAAACCCAGACCTCAAAACTCCAGACTCTACTACCTCACCCTACTCGCAACAGACCAACCCGTCAGACCACCAACAACACTCTCACTATCCCCCACGAACGAACTAAGTTCAATCAGCAAACCCGCAACAGAGCATTCGAACTGTACACACCCTCTCTCTGGAACTCCCTCTTGAACCAGATCCAAAGCACCAAAGACCTCTCCACATTCTGGAAACAGTTAAAAAACATCCTGTTTCATGAATATCTTGGACCTGAAACAGATATCTCTCAATGACTGTTCACTCAGACCCTCTGACCTACCCCCCCCCCCCCAGCCACCATCTAAGAGACTTCCTTAAAACGTCAACTGTCTAGTACTATTACCTTCTGTGCAGATCAACTATGTTATCCCTCCTGGTGACGGCCCCCTCCCTTTCTCTGTCAACTTGATTATTGCCCCCTCCCTTTTTTGTTAAACTACTTTGACCCGGTGAAAAGCGGGATATAAATGCAGCTAAATAAATGAAATAAATAAATGCATCCCAATGTTTCTGACAGTTGAAATTGCTAGCTAGAAACATTTAGGGAATTTTATAGCCTTCTACTGCTTTGTTAGAGTGTATTATTTTTATTTTCAAATTTTTGGACTGATGCTTTGAGTAGCCCATACTCAAACTCAGAGCATTTTGTTTTATCATGGAATTATCTTCATCTGACTAACTGAAGATCTAACAAGTCGCTAAACATTCTGGGTCTTTTTGGGCTATTCTGTGGCACTCATTGCACGGGGAAGTTAGATGGAAGGCGGGGAAGGAGTGGATCAGAGGTGGCGTTAGGGCAGGTGGTGGGTGGTCGTCGGCCCTGGACATACAGGGCCGATTCCAGTGTCGGCCCTGTTCATCCGGGGCCAATGGCTTGGACAGGGAACTTATTCCATCGCTGAAGTGGAATAAGTTCCCCAGAGTGGGAGGAATGGCAGGCCTGGGGCTGGGAAGGGGTGGCAGGGGGCAGAGGGAGGCCAGATCAGGGGTCGGGCTGGGGGGAAAGCACTCTGGGAGCCGGCACCATGGCTCCATTGAAAAACCCTGACTGAGTTAGTCGGGCAAGGCCTGTACGTGCAGGCTGGGTGGAACCGGGGTCCTGGCCTGCATGTATAGGCATGTTTGCAATTCTGAACCTGCAGGGCTAGACATGACCGCGGGATCTGAATCATGACTCCCTCTGTGCATCCGGTTCTGACCAGGCGCACAGAGGGCTTGGACGTCGGGGATGTAATCGGGGTCTTTCTGAATAAAGAGGCACTAATTAGCATGGTTTTTTTTCATGCAGTAGGTATCCCATGTAGCAGCTTGCATAGGGTCTCATACTAAATATCCCACACTAACTGGGTAACCAGTTAACATGGTGTGGTGCTTTCACACCATGCTAATAGCAGGAGGCCCCCCCCCCCCTAAAAGTTAGCAAGAAAGTTTGCATGAACTCTTGGGTCCTAACATGCACTGCCAGTACATTTCTTAGAAACATGCCCAACAGTTAGTAATGGAATCAACTAGATCAGTATCCACGTTTTTGCACCAGTCATATTTACTTTTTTTGTTTTTGCTTCCAACAGCTTTTTTTGGGCCCTTTCTCAATTTGTGGGGTCTCCTCCCTTGCTTCCAATTCATTCTGTGCCAGATCAATTGCTTCTTTTTTTTGTAAACTCACATGTTGAACCTAGTTTAGAGGTTGCATGTGGGCTCTTCCATTGTTGCTGCTGCCTCATCACTGGCTGCTGTTGGTAAGTGTTAGTCTTTGGTTGTGAGTTCTTGCCTGGCTCCTCATAGCCAGTTAGAAGGATTCATTACCTTGTCAGTGCTTGGGTTGCCTAATTTTCTTTTTTCACTGAATTTGTGTCGATTTCTCCTCCATGTCTTTCCGGCAAGGCCTCTTTCTTGGCTTCTCAAATTTTGACTTTGGTTAACTCTAGCCTTACTGAGGATGTGCTACCCATTAGTTGGAAGGAAAGTCATGCCCACCCCCTTTTTCTGAAGCGGGGATTGGATCCATTCCTTCCCTCCAATTAACAGCCCATTTCTAATTTGAATTTTTGGGCTAATATTACTGAGAATGTAGTATTCCAATAGCTATCGGACTTTGTGAAAGCTACTGATGCCTTGCACCAAAGACAGTCGGGTTTTCGGCGTGGGTATAGTACTGAGATAGCACTGTTGACTGTGCTTGATGAGTTGTACTTCTATTGGGAGAAGGGGTGGTGGTCCTGCTTATTCAGTTAGATTTGAGCTCTGCATTTGATCTAATTGATGTTGGTCTTATGTTTGGTAGGCTGCAAGAAAATGGTGCAATTAATTTGGTAATTCAGTGGTTCTCTTCACCCAGATGACATCACCCAGTTGTGTGTCTAAATATTCCCACTGTCTATGGAGAATCTTCATTACCAGGTAAGCAACTTTGCTTTCCTTACATCATTTGTGGATGTACCAATTCCATCCTCGTGCTAGCAGACCTTCCAGAACATCTTTGATGTGCCTTAATATCATAAGACATATTTAGTTTTGTCTATTTTTAGTTTTACTAGGTCACTGCAAACACTGTAAATGGTGGTGCATTTATGCCACTACCATATGTACAGCTTCACGTTATTGGGTGTTCTTTCTCAAAGTGAAAGATGGGATGGAAAGATATCCCATGAGGAAAGACTTGAAAAGTTAGGACTCTTCAAATTAGAAAAAAGATGGCTGAGGGGAGATATGATAGATGTCTATAAAATAAGTAGAATGGAATGGGTAAATGTAGATTTGCTCGTTACTCCTTCAGAAAGTAAAAAGACTAGGGGGCATGCAATGAAGCTATGGTGTAGCACTTTTAAGATTAATCAAATAAAATATTTCTTCTCTCAATGCATAATCAGATTCTTGAATTCATTACCAAAGGATGTAGTAAAAGCTGTTAGTGTAGCTGGATTTAAAAGAGGTTTGGACAAGTTCCTGAAGGAAAAGTCCATTATTAGAGGACCAGGAAAAATCCACTGCTTACCCTGGGATAAGCAGCATGGAATCTGTCTGCCTTTTCGGAACCTGACAGGTACTTGTGACCTGGATTGGCCTCTGCTGGAAATAGGATACTGGGTTTAATGGACAGAGTATGGCATATCTTATGTTCTTATCCCCTTTCTCAGGTCTTAAAAGATTAGAGCTCTTCATCTTGGAAAAGAGATGGCTGAGGGCAGATATGATAGAGGTCTATAAAATTAATGAAAGGAGTAGAACGGGTAAATAGAGATCGGTTGTTTACTGCTTCAAAAAATAAAAAGACTAGGAGGACATGCAATGAAGTTATAATGCAACACACTTAAAACTAATTGGAGAAAATATTTCTTCACTCAGCATGTAATCAGACTCTGGAATTCGTTACCAGAGGATGTAGTAAAAGTTGCTAGTGAAGCTGGATTTAAAAGAGATTTTGACAGATTTCTGGAGGAAAAGTCCATAAACCATTATTAAAGAGGACTGGGTAAATCCACTGCTTACTCATGGAACAAGGAGCATAGAATTTGTGCACCTTTTGGGAATCTGATAGGTACTTGTAACCTGGATTAGCCACTGTTGGAAAACACACAAAAAGTGAGCGGTGGTAGGTGGTCACTAGTGCTTTATTGAAATAAAAGAAACACCCCAACGAGTTTCGGCACAGCCTTCGTCAGGGGGCTGAGAACTGTAAACAACAATAATCATAATAAATACAAATGAAAAAGTCTGTTGAATCTGGGATTTTACAAGAGTCAGTGTTGGCCCCTTTGCTTTTTAATATTTTCTTGGCCACCCTTAGGGAATTTAATCCAGGATTTTGGCTTTTGGGTTCTCCCCCCCCCCCCCCGCCCGCACAGATGATCTTAGGATAGTGACCTCTCTTTTTCTCAGCATGTAGGCCTATCCACTCATGTGGCTGGTCATACGTTGGACCTCATTATCATCTCATCTGGCTCCACTCCCTTGTCTCCGTGTCTAGCTACAAGACCTTTACCCTGGACAGATCATTTCTGCAACACTTTTTCCTTACAGCTCCCTGCACCTGCTATCAGTCTCTCAGGATCCTCATCTAATTACACTCCCACCCAGCATGTCTCTCCAGGCGCATTACCACTTCAACTCTTCAGCATTTCCCCACTGCTGACCAGAGTCTTCCCTCTAATTTTTCTTCTCTTTCTCCTACCTTGCAGGTCTTGTCCTGGAACTCCAGGATCACTGTGGCTTTGGACCAAATAGTTCCACTATGGCTTTGCCCTTCCCATTGAGCTGCTAGCCAGCCCTGGTATCATCCTGGGCCCGGTTTGCAGCACTCCCATCTTCGGTGTGCAGAACGTTTATGGAGGAAATCACGTATACTCCCTGCCCTTCAGCATTTCAAGGCTTGCCATCTCCAGTACCGCTCCAGTGTATACCAAGCTAAGTGTACATATTACTCAGAAGTTATTTTCTCCTCTCCGAATAGGTCTCGCCAGCTCTTTCCAATCTGCAGGACAGTTCTTCTCTCTCCTCTACTAGTTTGTGCTCCATCTCTAGCCCCTCTCAGTTGGCCTTCTGCTTTTCCACAAAAATCTATGTTCAGCTCTTCCTACCTGTCCTCGACCATTGTCTTCCTCACCTCCCCTTTTACCTCCTCCAACCTCACCTCTCTCCCATGTGTGTGCCAACTTCTTTCTTCTCATGGCCACAGAACTTATGAAGCTCATTTCCACAACTCATAAGACCACCTGCTCTTTCAATCCATTACCTTCCTACTGGCTGCTAGAGCTATCTCTCACCCTCTTGCCTGCAATTCTCATTATAATTGACTGAAGTCTCACCTCTGGAATCTTCCCTTCCCCCTGGAAGCATGCCCTGGTCTGCCCCCTCCTGAAGAAAACATCCCTTGACCCACTGGATCCCGCACACTACCGCCAAGTTTCTAATCTTCCATTCTTATCAAAAATCCTTGAAAAAGCTGTCTTTTCTCAACTCACTCATCATTTTGATTCGGTACACTTCCTTCACCCCCGTCAGTCCGGCTTCCACCCGGGTCACAGTGTAGAAACACTTATGGCTGCTTTTCTCAACGAGATCCACTCATCACACGACTGTGGTGACATTTCGGTAGCCATGTCCTTAGATCCTTCTACAGCTTTTAACCTCATAGATCACTCACTCCTCTCTAAGTTGCGAGATGCAGGTCTTCTTGGTTTGATCTACCACTAGTTTCACTCTTTTCTCTCCTCTAGGTTCTTTTCAGTCACTTTGGGTGAGACTACCTCCAATCCTAACCCTCTTCACTGTGGTGTCCCACAAGATTCCGTCTTAGCACCCTTCTGTTCAACATCTTTCTTGTTCTGCATTCAGCAGTCAGGAATGTCGGCATATTATTATGCCGACAATATAATTATCCTTCATTACACCTCTCCATCTCAGCCTGTCTATCCCGAGTATCCGACTGGTTGACCACCAACTGTCTACATCTCAACTTATCAAAAACCTCAGCCATATGGTTTGCCCATAGTGGCATTTGCCTATCTAAATCTCCTTCCCTGTCCTGCATCCCTATTTCCTTAGTCTCTTCTCTCCGATACCTTGGAGTACTTTTTGACAATGATCTCTCCTTTCATAATCATATTTTGCAACTGTCCCGATGCTCTTTCTACTCTCTCCAGCATATTTGGAAATTTGTCTGTTTCTTATTCCCCAAGCACTGACTGCTCTTTTCGTATCATTAGTCATATCAAGATTAGACTTTTGTAATCCCGTACTTGCCGGTGTCCCCAGTACCAGTGTCACCGATTACAATTAATTCAAAATACCGCTGCTAGACTTATCACACATGCCACATCCCGAGATCACATCGCCCCTATCCTCTGTCAACCCCATTACCTTCCAATAGAATTTCCTTACACTCGTGCACCAGGCCATATATACTCATACGCCCCAATACCTAGCAGACCTTCTTGTCTTCCATACTCCCACCCGTAACCTCTGCTCAATACACATTTACCACCTTCACCTTCTTTCTCCTTCTCGTGCACACCTTCAAATCACATGTCACTCAGCCATTTTCTTCCTTGGACCATCCCTTTGGAATTCACTCCCCACCGCATTCTGACTAGAACAGTCTTACCCTAAGTTCCGGTCCCTATTGAAAACCCATCTCTATTCTACTGCTTTTGATCTCCCACCGTCTATCCCCTGATTCCCCTAGCAGTTTTTGATGTCTGCATTCTTTTTTTTTTTAAATTTTAATGAAACATAATACAGAAGAAAAAAAATTACATAAACGTAATTACAAGTCCACATCAAGGAGGAGCTTCATACAAACAACAAACACCGAGAGAAAGAGATATCTTAAGCTCAATTATACAAAATCAAGAGAACAACATATAATAAACAACAAAAGAAAAAAGTTATGAGTTATGAGTGTTCCCTCTCATTCAAAAATTTCACCAGTTGGTCTACTTCAAAAAAACAGTAACGGCTACCTTGAAAAGAAATCTGGCATTTGCAGGGAAATTTAAGGTAAAACAATGCACCAATGGCTAACACGCATGGACGAATATCTAGAAAAGCCTTACGATGTTCCTGTGTAACTTTAGCCACATCTGGAAATATCTGGATACTTTGACCACAAAACCTTTCAGTCTTCTTCTGAAAATAAACTCGTAGAATCCTATCTTTATCCATCTCCCGAACAAAGGAGACCAATAAAGTATCCCTAGTGGGGATGTCATCAGAAGAAGACTCAAGGAACCCAGATAGATCCAGTGTGGAAGACACCAACTGATCATATTGAACTCCCCCAGAAGCACGTTAATCTCTGATCACCTTTCCTTTAGGTAAATAATATAACTTTGAAATTAAAATATCTGCCACATCCTTAAATAATAATACTTCCTTAAAATATTTCTGTAACAACAATAAAGGAGAAAGATAATGCGTCCTTGGGAAATTTAACGCAAAAAATTCTCCCTGAACTCATCTTGATGATGCAAAAATCCCAATTCCTGAGTAAACTTTATATTAGCGATCTGTTGAGAGGAAATCAACTTTTCATCAGAAACAACAGTCCTCTCCACAGTTGTTAAATGGGCTTCATGATCAGATAATTTACCAACCTTTGAAAATGCCGAGACCTTCTGCAAAGACGCAGATAGAGCCAGTTCCATCCGAGAAACTACAAGCCAAACATCCTTCAAGGAAACATTCTCAGGAGGTAGCAGTCTTTCACCAGGAGCAAGAAAGGAAATTACCAAAGGAAGAGGAGATGATAAAGGCATAATAGCAGAATCAATTTTCAAAAACGAATCCGGAAGTAAAGCATCAGAACAATCCACACGTTTCGCTTCCGAAGGAGAGGAAACAGCAAAACTTACAGAATTTAACTCTTGATTGGGCTGAGCTAAACCCTTAGCATCAGCAAAGGTGGATGGAGAAGCAGTACTCACAGTTGACAATTCCGTCGAGTCAGATGGTAAGGGTCCCAACAAGGCCGGAGGGTTCTCCACTCGTACGTGGGCATCCATCGGGCCTGTTACTTTAACCGCCTTTGACTGCGCTGATTGTGGAAAATGTTTCCTCCGCTTCCCCATAACAAAAAGAACACCAATGCACCTAGTGCCCCGAAGGGTGTCAGACGGCTGCCTGGGTGAGAATGTTCACAGTCTTGGCAAGTGCATATATCAATATGATTTGCAAGGGATTGTGGGCAATGCAGTTCATTCACACCAGACACAGCTGCTCACAATAATTAGTTGTGCTTGATGGTAAAGCCAATAAGATATTTATTTATGGGGTTATTTCTCCCAACACAGATATGCTTAGTAGCACATAAATCAGGTTACTTGCTTTCAGTGTTTAACTTGAAAAAACAAAATCAGGAAAATAACATTTGAACTTGTCAGGCAATCAAAGCAAAAGAAATAAGACCTGGTTGGTAACAAACTGGTCTTTTCTGTAGGCTTTTAGCTAATATTTTCTTAGCAGTGTATCAAACAACAAACAATATCCACAAAGAAGAGAAAAACTGTTCTTTTCAGGTTAACTTCTTATATCTTCCCACATAGATTCAGAAGTGATTCCTTCAGAGCTCACAAGCAATTAGGTAAGGCTCAATTGCTAGCAGTTACCCAGCTGAAACCCCTTAGCTGGCTTGCTTTCTACTGCGTGGCTAAAAATCCTACTCAGGAGCTTTTCTGAGTAGATTAAAGAACAAGTTTGTATTTCTTTGTGATGGTTGCTGTACTTTGTAACAGAAAATTACCAAAGGAGTTTAGACAGAGAGCAATCCATGTAAACACATCCTTCATCTGCAATCACTCCCCCTTCTTCAACAATCATGGGTTCAATATCCTGGATTGGCACAGATGAATTTCTCAATGGAGCACTTTCAGGAGAATACTTGTTTCCCTGCTGTCTTTCAAGGTTATAGCTAGGGCATAGATCAGTGTTCATACCTGAGCTCCCATTGCTGTTAGAGTTCCTCTCTATATAGCCTGGCCAGTATGTAGTCCAGTTCTTATGTCCAGCCTTCCAATCCAGATCCCTGGACACTGGATCTCTCTTCACATACCTTCTGGCACGGGTCTTAGGGTCCCTTCCACGTGCAGCCGTCTCCCTCACAGGTACCGTCTGGAGATTCCTAGCTCTGCAGCACCATTCCTCTGGCTTTCCCCAGTCCAATGGTGTATGCTGGCCCTTGGAATGCCTTCCAGTATACGTACTGCTATGAACTCCTTTAGACCTCCCAAAGGCTTTTCTCTTCTTTCTTCCAAAGGGTTTCTTGCCCGCTCTGTCCGTCCGGTTTGGCTTCTGCTTCTGATGATCCTCCAGATGAAACTGAGAATATCCAAGCTGATCATAAAGATGATGATGAGGTTGAGGATAATTCTCTGTAGAATAAACTCTACCTTTATTCTGCTTAGATGAGTGCTCCTCCCTAACACAGCGCAGCTGTGCTGAATCAGGCCCTGCCCTTTGAGATGAGTGCTTAGGGATTACCTCATAGCCCTCCTGATTGAACACACGTTTCCCCACTTCAGCTCCTCTAATGGCTGTTGGAAACCTGGTGCATTCTGGGACTGGTAGTCTTTTATGGGAAAATTCTGTTTTTTTATTTCTACCAGAACTGACAGGTTGCTTGTTTAGAGTCACTTCACCTTTTCTATAGCTCCTTCCTGAGCTATGATAAGCTTCCTTATCACAAGGGGCACCAAAGGGGCGGTACCTGCCCCTTTGGACACACCCCTTTAGTGACGCTACTATGGGCACGCGCCCGCTAAACGCGTCCCGCATTAGAGCCGGTCTTTTATGGCCCTCCTCCAGTCCAGCACCCCAATGAGGAGCTAGGCAGGCAGGAACCTCGGGTAAGCAACCAGGAAACAGTAAAATGAAGCAGCTTACCATCCCGCGTTGGAGCCGATCATTTATGGCCCTCCTCCAGTCCAGCTCCCCAATGAGGAGCTAGGCAGGCAGGAACCTCGGGTAAACAACCAGGAAACAGTAAAATAAAGCAGCTCCAATGTCTGCATTCTTGTACTGAACGAATGTACTTTGCCTTTTTTCCTGTTTTATTTGTAGTTCCTTTCCTATTTCCTGGGCTTCGGCCTTACTTTTTTTGTTTGTAAAAATGTACACCGCCTCGATGTTTTGAGGGACGGTATATCAAATGACGTAATAAACATAAACATAGTTCTTTTCAGGTTCTATTTGATCAGGCTTTCAGAGCAATTATGACATGGCTTGTTCAAAATAAACCTTTGTCGTTAAGTCGGAGGTGCTTTCCAGTAACAATTTGGTACTGTATTCTCAGCCAGTGATAGCTAGTATTTCGGTACCCGTGAGGGAATGTATTCATTTGCTGGTGGTTTTGTTAAATTCATGGTTGTCTTTTCAGGCTTATATTTCCGCTATGGTAATGTTTGCATCATTGTGGTTGGTTTGTTCTTTGTGTTATTGTTTGATGGGTAAAGATCTTAATGTGTCAGTACATGCATTTATCATTTCCAAAATTAACTATTGTAATTTTCTTTTGCCTGGGGTTCCTTCTTATGGTGTTAAGAGGCTTCAGTTGCTTCAGAATATCACTGCTAGAATCTTATTTCATGCTAGCTGGAGGGCACACATCTCTCCATTATTGCAGGAACTGCTTTGGTTACCGGTGGTCTCGAGGCGTCAATACCAAGTCTTCATGTTGGTACATAACGTGTTTTATAGAGGATCTCCTTTTAATTTGGCTGCTTGGTTACTCCCTATTGCTCAGGGTAGACACTTCAGTCCTTGCAGGTGCTTTATTTTGTGGTTCAGTTTAGGCTGGAAAGGACTCAGGCGGAGGCTTTTAGTTTTGCGGCGCCTGTAATGTGGAACTCCTTGCCTCTTGAATTGCATAAGGACAGGTCAACTACAAAGTTTAAGCTGTGTCTTAGACAGTGGCTTCTGGATAGGTAATGGTGGGGGGAGGGGGGCTTAGTGCTTTTGCTTGTGGCATTTAAGGCAAGTTTCCTTCTTTTTGATTTCCTTTTATTTCGCTGCTTCGTTCTGTTGTGTTTTGGTTCATTTTTTGTGCTATTCAGCCCTTCCTTTTTGTGTCTTGTCATGTGTTTTGTGTAGTGTTTCTGAAACATTGGCTTTTGTAAACCACCTTGATGGGCTTCTGAATGGCGGTACATCAAATCTTGTCAATAAATAAATACATGTTCAATCTGTCAAAAATCAGCAAATAAATAGTAATTATGCACAAAACATTTCAGAAAGATGTCAGGTTTTTTCCCAACATCTTTTATTAAAGGTGGATTCTAACAATAAGGCACGCATTGCATTGCATTGCTAACAATACAATCAACAAAGACATGTGTCAAGTTGAACACCAGTACATACAATCATGTTAAATGCCTTATCCCAGCAAAATCTTCCCACCCGCTGTTTACTGGTGTCCACCTACTTATACAGCCATCTAGTAAGTCTCCTGACACCTTGTGAACAAAACCAACAAATAACTCAACAACTCAATATGCTCAGTGTGACTACCAAAAACCATGCATTAACCGTGAAACATGTAGGGATTATCTCAGCTTCTATCCACTTAGATCAGTGGTTCCCAAACGCGGGGCTGGGACCGCAAAAAGAGTCATATCATTAGTGGATGGGATCACAGAAACATGGCCATTTCCCCTTCTCTCTGGGCTTTCACTGTGATCTAGGCCAAGTAGTGGCAGTTAACAGTTTGCATGTGGCCTGTAAGCTAGTGAACATTCATAGGCTGTTGCCCTTCTTGAGTAAGTTTCCTGTGAGATTGGAAACCCATGTGAAGTACTGGGGTCTGTAAGCACACACTGCACAAGGGACCCTGTGCCGACAGCTGCTGTTGTTGTCATTACTATTGCTGCTGCCTTCCTGCTTTAGATGAGTGGAGGGAGGGAAAGGAGGCTGGAGACCTGCTATTTTTATTTCATCATCATCTTGGGGTCACGTGAATTTTCAGTTGTTAAAATGGGGTCATACATGATAAAATTTGAAAAGCATTGACTTAGATATTCATTGAAACTTACAATTTGACAAAGGGTTTGAAATCTTTTGTAAATAACTATAGCGTATCTGGATTTTCAGAAGGCATTTGATAGAGTCCTTCATGAAAGACTGTCCAGGAAATTAAAAAGTCATGAGCTAGGGGGTACCATTTTGCAGTGGTTTGGTAACTGATTACCAAACAGGAAACAGAGTTGGCCTTATGAACTACTGTACATAGTTAGCTTTCTTAGTAGAAGGAAGTGAATAAGGGCGTGCCCCATGGATCTGTACAGGGACCAATGTTGTTTAACACTTAGCATAAGCTGAAAAAGGGAGCAATAAGTGAGGTGATCAAATTACTGATGGCACAAAATTATTTAAAATTGTTAAAAGCAAACAGATAGTGGAGAATTAAAGAAGGACCTTGAAGGTTGGGGGTGGGGCATCAAAATGACAGACGGAATTAAATATGTACAAGTGCAAAGTAATGCAGATAGGGGGAAAATCCTAACTATGGGTTCACAGTCCTGGGTTCTAAATGAAAAGTTGACTCAACAAAAGGATCTTGATATTTCAGTGGAAAAGACATTGTCAATGTATGCAGTGACCAAAGAAAGGCAAATAGAATATTAGAAATTATTTGAAAAAGAAAACAATATAAAGACTATGAAAGAATTCCATAGTTTGACCACATCTCAAGTACTGTGTGCAGTTATGGTTGCCACATTTCAAGAAATATATAGCCAGACATGAAAAAGTGCAGAGAAGGGCAACAAAAATGATAAAATGGATGGAATGACTCCCTTACAGTACAAACAGGGGGTTAGCAGGTTAGGGCTTTCCAGTCTGGAAAAGAGATTACTGAGAGATGATACAGTCCATGATAAGGTTTACAAAACCATAATTGGTGTTGAGCAATTAATAGGTGATACTTTGTTTTTCTTTATCAAACAGTGCCGGGACTAAAGGACATTCAAAGACAATGAGCAAAAGGAGTGGGTGAGTATGTTATTGGTTAGAACATCAGGCTGAAAATATAAAAAAAAACAGGGATCATATCCCACTGATCCTCTTTGTGATCTTGGGCAAGACATAGCCCTTCACTGGCATGGGTGCAACTTACATTGTAAACTCTCTGGGGGCAATGAAATATCTACTGTACCTAAATGTAACTCACCTTTACATCCTAAGCATCTACACGTCCTTTCCCCTATCTTACATCCAAATTAAAAAGTATTTTTTCAGTGAATGAACTTCTGGGCTGTAGAATGTGTTGTCAGAGATTGTGGTTAACTCTAGAGGAACCACTGGGCTTGGTGGCCCCTTGGTTTGCTGCAGCATAAGATATGTTATATTTCTATGTTTCTTATATTTGTATGTTTTATATCTTATGTTTGTTATTCTCTGTCTCTTCTGGAATTTACCCACTGAGGGTATACAAGAAACCCTATTTGGTATAGCCTGGCACCCTTCTCTTCCCATGTCTAACCAAAGTTTTCTAATAATCTAAAAGGCCAATATTCACCAGTGTTGGTGAGCACTTCCAAAGCGCCTGGCCACTGCCATTTTAATTTATTTATTTATTTATTTGTAAGTCTTTTATATACCGCCACTTTCCAAGATCAGTGGCGGTTTACATCAAACAACAAGAAATACATAGAACAGTTAGACCCAAATATTCAGCACCAAAGCTTATCTGGCTTCTGGCGCAAAATATATGGTCTTGCCAGGCAGTGTTGTTCTTATCTGGTTAGCTGTGATATTCTGACACTAATCAGATAGCACAAATTTGATACATTCAGGTCAACCAATGACCTGTCTTAAGTGTATCTGGTTTAGTTATCCACTTAGCGGCTGAATGTCGCTGCTAACCAGATAGCTGCCAGGACCACCCTATCCCACCCACAGACTGCCCTGGTTTTAAAATGCATCTATTCTACAGTCTGTGGGGATATTCAGTGGTAATATCTGGATAGTGTTGCTCAGTATTGGGATCACTGCAGTTTAGCTGGTTAGCAGGACCTGCTATCCAGCAAAACCCTTTTGAATATGCCCCACCCCCTAAATTACTATCAATACTACCATAGCCAATGCTCAATAGCCAGTTTTAAATAGGGTATGGAGAGGGAACCCTCACCTGGTTTGCAGCTTGTCGTGCTGTGAGGGCTTATGTGCATCAGTGATGCTGAGAGTTAAGCTATCGGTTGCTTAACTACTGGCAGGGTCTCCCAAGATGGACAGAGCTCAGCTGAGGTGCCAGTCTAAGACAAACTACCCATCTGGGCAGCAGCAGAATGGGACGATGTTGGCGGCAGAGGATCACATTTCTGTGACAACATCAACAACACTAGAATTACCTGCACAGAAGAAAGGCCTGGCAATCTACTTCCGTATCTTGCCATGAAAACCCAATGGATAGTCACAACAAAATAAACTGCACTATAGTGCTGAAAGATGAGACTCCAGGGTCAGAAGGCACTCAACTGGTACTAGGGAGGAGCTGAAGACTTTTCAGAGGAAAGCCAGCATTTATGATGTGGTTAGATCAAAGCCCTCGGGATGTAGCTGTGCATAAAATGAGAGTCAGAAGCTGCAAAGATGTCTTACATATTGGGATATAGAACATACGAAGCCTGAACCAAGGGAAGTTGGAGGTAGTCAAGAATGAAATGCAATGTTTACAACTCAATCTGTTGGGTGGTAGCAAACTGAAATAAACTGGCATCGGGCACTTTCCATCTGATGATCACATGGTCTACTATGCTGGAAATGAAAGACAAAGAAGAAAAGGTGTTGCATTTATAATCAAGAAGAAACTTGCAAGAACTGTAAAGAAATACAGTGCAATCAGTGAACACTTAATTTCTATTCATCTACGAGGAATGCTGATCAACACAACTATAATTCAGATATATGCCCCAACAAAAGCTGCAGAAGAGAATGAAGTTGATGAGTTCTAAGAAGCTGAAATTGACAGAACATGCATACAGGATATCCTGATAGGCATGGGTGACTGGAGCATAAATGTTGGAAACAAAGAAGAAGGCAAAATGATTGGAAAATATGGACTTGACAACAGAAATGAAGCTTGAGAAAGACTGATAGAATTTTGCAAGACCAATGATCTATTCATCTCAAACACCTTCCAGTAACACAAGTGGTGACTGTACACATGGAATTCGCCTAATGGATTGCACAAAAATCAAACTACATAAGTGGAAGTCAATGATGGAAAAGCTGTATAAAATCAATAAAGACAAAATCTGGAGCTGACTGTGGTTCAGATCACCAACTACTAGTATGCAAACTCAAGCTCAAGTTGAAAAAGAGCAAGCCACTCATGAATGTAGCAAAATATGACCTTGCGTTTAAACCACCAGAATGTAAAGACTGCCTGCAAAATTAGTTTGCTACTTTAGATACAAATGGCAAAGTTCCAGAAGAGTTATGGGATGACATCAAGAAGGCTGTGTAGGAAGAAAGTGAGAAGTTTCTACAAAAGGTGAAAAAGCAAAGAAGGACAAAATGGATTACCGAAGAAACGCTGATAAATTGTCCAGAAACACAGAGAAGCTAATGAGAAAGAGAGGCAATCACAGAACCAACAGATAGTTCCAACATGCAGCAAGACAAGACAAGGAGCACTACTACAATGATACATGCAAGGAAATAGAATCAGAAACTATTAGAGGAAGAACAAGATTGGCTTTCCTAAAGCTATGAGAGTTAAAGAAAAAATTTGAGCCTTGAATTAGAATGCTATAAGATGCTCAAGGATCCACGTTGAATGATGCTGAATTGATCAAGAAAAAGTGAAAATAATATACAGAGTCTTTCTACCATAAAGATCAAGTGGACCAACAGTCATTTCAACCTCTACCATATGATCAGGAACCATTGGTGATGAAAGAAGTCGAAGCAGCATTAAAAGCCTTATCAAAGAACAATGCACCAACCAGCATAAGATCCGTTAAAACAGAAACAAGCAACAGAGCATTCACCTATGCAGCGCCGATCCACTGAAACCAGCTCCCTCCTGAACTCCGAATGTCAAATAACCTGAATGAATTCAGAAGGAACCTCAAAACTCATTTATTTCAGGCATACTACAACCCAACCTAATTACAGCACCTTACCACAACAAGTTCTCATCTGACCCCCATAATGACACTCGGAATACACGCAGCATATGGACGACCGATATGTAATCCTGTATATATGTATATTTTATCCCCCTCCCGCGCACCTTTTAATCTAATGTTTATTCAGATTTGTGAAAAGTATCTAATCACTAATTCATGTGTTATGTAAATCATTGCTCAAATCAAAATTGTAGTCTTAAAAATTCATTGTATTGTACGATACATGATGATTCTGTAAAGTAAACCGCGGCTGATCGTAGGAAGCAGCGGTATACAAATGTTTACTAAATAAATAAATAAAATAAAATTCCCATTGAAGTATTACAGCAATCAGATGTAGCTGCTACCATACTTAAAAGGCTCTGACAGGAAATTTGGAAGACAACATCAAGGCCAACTGATTGGAAAAGATCTATATTTATACCAATACTAAACAAAAGTGATCTAACTGATTGTAGAAATTATCGCACACTCACTCTGATCCCATATGCCAGCAAAATTCTACTCAAGATTATTCAGCAGAGACTACAACCATACCTGGAATGAGAAATGCCTGAAATGAAAACAGGGTCCAGGAAAGGGCAAGGAATGAGAAATTGCGGATGTGAGATGGATCCTTGAAAAGACAAAAGAATACCAAAAGGTGTGCGTATATATATATATAATATGTGTGTGTTTTATCGACTACAGCAAGGCTTCTGACTGTGTAAACCATCAGAAATTCTGGGCGACATTAAGAAGCATGGGTATACCAGATCACCTGATAGTTCTCTTGCACAAAAAGCAACAGTTTGAATGGAACAGGGAGAAACAGAATGGTTTAAAATGAGCAAAGGTATACGACAAGGCTGCATACTTTCCCCCTATCTGTTTAATTTATATGTAGAACAAATCATCAGAGAAGCAGGACTGCTCCTTTCCATCTGATGGAGGTCTGTAAATTAGGCAAAACAGCAGGCTCTTGCTCTCTACCACTAATACGTCCATGTCTTGAGATACTTTAGTTGATCCTCTTGTAAGATGTTAATCCCTCTTGGCTATGATGGTTACTCCTCTGCCCTTCTTTTTTGTCCTTTGATGGTTGAAGATGTTGTAGCCTTCCGGTTTTATTTGGTTTATGAGTTTCATGTCGTTAATCGTGGGTCATGATTCCGTTATGAATAAGATGTCTAGTTTATTGTCAATAATGTGGTCATTTATCACTGGGATCTTATTCCTGATTAAACGTGGGTTGATTAAAGAGCATTTGAGGACAGGTGCATCTTTTTTAGTGTTGTTTTTACCTTGCCCCTGCTCGACTAGATTAATCTGTATGAGACGTTGTTTATGACCCAAGTTTTGGGGCCACGGTTTATAGATTCTCATTTCCATTCTGTATCAGTGATGCGTGTGTATGACTGGGATAGGATGACTGTAAGGTGAGAGGGCATGTGACATGGAAGATACTGCCAGTATTCCTATAATGTCTAGGGCCATTATTGTCCCCAGGAAGTGCATTTTCAGAATTCTTGGACTGAAACTTATTAATGCAGAAGGTTGGCTTGGCTTTAGCTTAGGGACTGTAAAAGTGGGCCTGGCTTGCGAAGACCTTATTGCTTTTCAGCATTGCTTCAGGAAGTGTAAATGCTTGACTAAAACAATATACAGGGTGGCCCAAAAAAAGTGAGAACATCTCATAGCATATAAGTTATTTAAAAATTCAAAAAGACAGATGTAAACGATTGAGAAATTTAAAAAAAAAAAAGTTGGCGACCGGAAATTGTCGAAATATAGACGTTATATAGCTAAAAAAGGTAAATAAGTAAACTATTTCAGCTTTTAATTTATGAGATGTTCTCACTTTTTTTGGGCCACCCTATACATATATACTATATTACTAAGATCAAGAAACAGTCTTAAAATGGGCCTGCACCTTAATGTAAAGAAGCAAAGATCCTGACAACTGGCAAATTCAATAAGTTAATCGTTGATGGAGAAGAAATTGAAATAGTTGACAACTTTAACCTACTTGGATCAACTATCAATAAAGGAACAACAAGCAGTCAAGAAATCCAATGACACATTGTTCTTGGCAGAATGGCTATGAAGGACCTAGACAAGATTCTCAAGTGCAGAGATGTCTCTCTCTATACAAAGATTCAACTTGTTCAAGACATACTATTTTCAACAATGTCATATGGATGCAAAAATTGGACAGTGAAAAAGACAGGAAGAAAATCAATGCCTTTGAATTATGGTGCTGGCAATGAATGTGCATACCATGGACTACCCGAAGAACAAACCTGTCAGTGCTAGAGAAGATCAAACCTAAGCTTTCTTTGGAAGCTCAGTTGACAAGACTTAGACTTTCAAACTTTGGACCCATCATGCAAAGACAGATCATTAGAGAAAGACATCATGCTCGGCAAAGTATGTCAGCACAAAAGAGGAAGGCCAGCAATGAGATGGATCGATATAATAACAGCAGCTAGGGCTGCCACTCTTTCAAGAATGAGCTGCCTGACTGAAGACGAAAGACAGTTTAGGTCAACTATCCAGAGGATTGCCATGAGTCGACTCCAACTTGATGGCGCTTAACAACAACAACAACATGGAGAGGGAAATTAAGACATATGAGTCAAGAGGTGGAAAATTCCTATTTTATTTTAAAAAGGCTCTCCCAAATTCAGATCCTCTTGTAAAATACTATAGGGACACATAGAAGTATACATCGATGTCCTACCACATCCAGCAGGAGAAAATTTTAAAAGCTGCATATGGTGGGAAAAAAAGCTTCAGCTTTATTCCACAAGGGCAAAATGCCCTCATTTGCCAACCTGACCCTTTGCAAGAAGAATGCAAGATTATTGGTAGGGGTCATGAGCGCCATTTGAACCCAGGATTTGGAATGAACAGAGTGACTAGGGATTTATCCTGCTACCACTAGATTACCAGGGACCTCATTAAGAGCTTAGCAGTGTTGAATGGGGGTCTGCTGGGGAGGGGGGTTCACTTTAGCAGCTTTGAATTTTTGGGGAGAGGTTGATGCTGTGGTAGATCGATGTGAAGAGTGTTAGGTGGAGGGAATCATTGCTGGGGGTTGATCAGGGGAGGGAAGAAGAGGTGTTGAGGAGTGATTAGGGGGAATAGTATCAGCCTTTACACCTTCTCCTTCTAGCAGGTTATGCCTTGCTCAGGGAAAGCATAGATGTTGACAGGAAGAGTTTTTCTTTGCAATATGTATATCCCATGTAAAATGGGGAATGCACATTGATATTTTAGGCCTGCCATAAGCATTCCCTCACCATACCCTAACATGCCTCTCGGCATGGTGTACATCACCATATATGTCATTCTGCAAGGGTTTGTATGCATCAGTGATGCTGAGAGTTATGCTATGCTATCGGTAGCTTAACTACTGACAGGGTCTCAAGATGAACAGGTCTCAGCTGAAGTACCAGACTATGATTAACCACTCATCTGAGCAGCAGCAGTGTGGGATAGTGTTGGTGAAGGATATCTGTGACAATGGCAATACCACTGGCATTACTTGTGTGAATATCTATTTCCATATCTTGCCATGAAACCCAATGGATAGTCACAACAAAACAAATTGCAATATAGTGCTAGAAGATGAGACCCCAAAATTGAAAAGCACTCAGCTGGCAACTCAAAAAGAACTGAAGATAAAGCCAGAATTTATGATGTGGTTAGCTCAAAGCCCTTGGGACATCTGACTGCTGATGCATCTGTGCATGAAATGAGAGTCAGAAGCTGCAAAGATGTCTTACATATCAGAACAAGGAACGAGCGAAGTATGAACCAAGGGAAACTGGAGGTGGTCAAAAATGAAATGGAGCATATACAACTTGTTATGTTGGGTATCAGCGAACTGGCATTGGGCACGTTGAATCTGATGATCTCATGGTATACTATGCTGGACATGAACAACAAAGAAGAAGTGGTGTTGCATTTATAATTAAGAAGAAACGTAAAAAAACCATAATGAAATACAGCGCAATCAGTGAGCAATTAATTTCTATTTGTCTACAAGGAATGCCAATCAAGACAACTATTATTCAGCTGCCAAAAAATAGCTGCAAAAGAAGAAGAAGTTGATCAGTTCTACAGTATGAGCAAGTACAAGCTGGAATTGACAGAACATGCAAACAAAATGTATTGATTGTAATGGGTGAGTGGAACACAAAAATTGGAAACAAAGAAGAAGGTAAAATGATCGGAAAATATGGGCTAGACGTGACTGAGAAATACAGATGGACACAGGTGTATCCTCGGTGTGTCTGCAAGGACTACCTATCACACACTGGCACTGATGGGGACCTGCATCACAGCCTATCTCAGCCAAGCCAGGTGCTGCGGACCTGGTGCTGGGCGCCCCACCTCACCCTCAGGGTGAGCACAGGAACCGCACAATGTCACGGTCTGTAGCTACTCTGTGCCAGTAACACACACGGTCAGTTCTTCCTACCAGGCCAGGGTGCTATAGAGGCGCATACCCCATCTTTTGAGCAGCTGTAGGCAGCTGATCTGCATGTGCAGTGCATCATCGGTACGGGTGGGTTTACCCTATCCTGGTAACCACAGCAGACAGTTTGTGTGGTGACCTGCAGTCTTTCTGTAGCCAGCCAGCGGTGTGTTAGATGTTATAGTGATGTAGCCCACTGGTTACTTCAATGACTGCGGAGGCAGAGGTCATGGGTTTGATCCCACAGTGGTGTTATTTAATGTCTGTCTGAGGCATTTCCTTTTAATCTAAATCAGTGCTGCCAGCAAAAACACCCTCACAGTGCCATAGCCTAAGGTGACTCATAAGGCGCCCCATAGGCTATAAGGCCTATAAGGCGCCCTATAAAGTGCCCTATAGGGCACATTATAAGGTGCCTTGGTGGACAGTGTACTTTATAATGTGCCCTATGGAGTGCCTTATAGGGCGCCTTATGCGGCACCTTAGGTTACTGCACTGTGAGGGTGTTTTTGCTGGCAGCACTGATTTAAATTAAAAAAAGGAAATGCCTCAGATAGCCTTCTTAAATAACACCACTGCGGAATTGAACCCATGACCTCTGCCTCCGCAGTCATTGCAGTAACCAGTGGGCTACATCTTTATTGCTTCTAATAGTGGAGTGGAGGAGTGGCCTCTGAGGTGGAATAAGTTAACCAGCCATCCTTGCTGCCCTGGACATGCAGGGCTGTGACCAGAATTGGCCCTGTACGTCTGGGGTCATGGTTCCACCTCTGCACCACCCACAATCCACCTCCAGCCCTTCCCCTTCTGCCATGTCCAGAGCTCCCTGCACATCTCCTCTGTACATACGGGGAGCTTTGGAAACAAAATCGGCCCCCAGCGAATAGCGGAGGAATGTATGTCCAAAATGGACGTACATCGCCACTGTTCATACATTGGATTGAACCCCATAGTGTTGAGCGTGATCTGTAACATGTATATAAGGCAAAATAATGCATAATATGGCAGTTTGTTTCCTAATAAAAGTGCTGTGGACAAACAAATTAAAGGAGTTATGGGAGACTGCTCAGGTTTGTGGATGTCTTCCTAAAGCATTAGCAGACTTTGTTATAGTATAATTGTGTGTGTCATGTTCTCATTTCATCTTACTTACTTACTTACTTACAGTCTCTTATATACCGCACTATTCATCATCAGCGCGGTTCACATGGAACAAAATGCTCAGTACATTTAACACGTATGAGTTTACAGGTAACAGGGCATAAATAACTTGGATAACCGGGGTAACTATATACAAAACATACTACATGGAATCATATGCACAGTGGTATTGCCATTGTCACTTGCTTCTGTGACCAGAGATAGGAAATCAAGGGTCAAGGAAGGATCCCTGTTTTTGTAGCCCCCGGCAAGGAATTTGTTACATGCAACACTATTTAGAATCATAAATGGCTTTACTAAACCTTCCTGTAATGTTTGATGAGAAATCTATAGGTCTGTCTAGTGAATACGTTGTAAAGGTTGTCAAAAAGGCCAGTACTATCTGCTCAGAAAGAAGAGTAAGTCGGAAAAATTTTTGAGTCTAGAGGCATGTTGCCTAAGTGTCCTTTGCCTCCTACCCTAGTCCCTGGTCCTCAGTAGATCAACCATTTTTGGTAATCCATTACATATGTAACTAGTGATACTGCATTAGTAAGAAAAGCACAGGGCAATTGGCCAGAGGTAGTTGGAGAGGGAGATCAGGACTGTACTGATGTTCAACCTTATGGAATTTGTTGGACTTTCAAGAAGTAAACTGAGCCATTATCATCAAATTAGTACAACAGGTGAAAAAAACCACTTGATTTTAAATCTTTTACTATCTCATGACACAAATACCCTTGGCCATTTGATGGGTCCTTGGTTGATATGAATGGTCAAGCTTTCATTACAGGTGGGAAGAATGCTGGGAATTTTGAAAGTCACAATTATTCATCCAGTGCTAAATACTATAGGGAAAAAAAGTACTTCATCACTGATACATTTTTATACAGTATCACAGAAACATAGAAACATGATGGCAGAAAAAGACCACATGGCCTATCTAGTCTGCCCTTCTATATCAACCACTATAACAGTCCCTTTTTTTTCCTTTAGAGATCCTCTGTGTTTGTCCCATGCTTTTTTGAATTCAGATGCTGTCCTCATCTCTACCACCTCCACTGGGAGACTATTCCATGCATCTGTCACTCTTTCCATAAAGAAATATTTCTGCATATTACTTCTGAGTCTATCCCCTTTCACCCTCATCCTATGTCCCCTCATAGCAGAGCTTGCTTTCAATTGAAAGAGGCCCTCCCCCTGTGCATTTATGCCAAGGATGTATCATACTTGCCCTTTCTAGTAAACTTATAGAAAAAGTCATTTCCAACTGACTTTATGAATTTAGGGTGTGTGAAGGTACACTCCACTCATGTTAGGTTAGCTTTGTAGCCAATCATGGCACTTATAGAGTTCTCCTTTCCATAGTGAATGGTACTCATATGCAAGCAGATAATGGATAGGAGAGTACATTGATCCTATATGATCATTCTGCTGTTTGATATAGTAGATCATGACATTCTACTTTTTCGACTGCAATTAGGATGTATTTTATTTGATGTTTAAATTTCATTTAATTTCATACAAATTTTTCTACTTATGCCGAAATCCGAGATCAGGGAAGTTTACAATTAAAATTACATTTCAATATTTAAAAAAAAAATGATAGTGTTTAAACAGCCTAATGCAGCTATAGTAGTCCTTAATCTACAGACAAATCTTAATCTCTCTATCTGCTTTTCGAAAATTCATGTTGTAAGCAATTTCCTAAAGCTTAAACAGGAGGGGAATGCTCTCACTTCTGGTCTTAGGTTATTCAAGAGTGTTGGAGCTGCTCCAAAGAATGTCCTTTCCCTTGTGGTCATGATTTCATGTCCTTAACTGTTCTTAGCCTTGGAGCACAGTGTTTGTTTAGGAACATACTGAACAAAGCTTGTTTGCAGGTAACTTGGTCCAGTTCCATGCAGGGCTTGGTATACAAATGTCAGTAGCTTAAACAGGATCCTCAGATCTATTGGAAGCAATGTAAAGTGATAAGACATGGAATCAACCTATCCTATCTTTCTCTCACAGTACTAGTTTCGCTCCTGTAGTCTGTAGCACTTGTAGTCTGGCAAACTTTTATTTGGTTTATTCGAAATATAGAAGGTTACAGTAGTCTATAAGGGACAATACAGAAGCATGTATATTCTTTAAATCTTGTTCTGATAAAAAGGAACAAATCAATCTCAGAAGCCTTGATGCCTTAAATGCCTTTTCAAGGTCATCAATATTTCATTATCCATCAACAATGTACAGTCAATAATTCCTCCCAGACTTCTTAATTTAGTATTTAGCTGAAATTCCATTCCATTTCATTTGCATCCAGACAATATTCTTCCAACTATCTACTGAGCCACAGAACTGGGGTTTTTTTTCCATATTAAATTGTAATGCCTTGTGGCACATCCATTTACTCATTTCCCTCGGATCCACTGATAACCGAGTCATAGTTAATCTCTAAGGGAGAATGCCAGAATTCCATATATTACTGAAAGCATGGTTGTTTACCTAAGAATTTATAACAAATACCGTTACTAATGTATTTTTTAATATACTTTGACATGATGCATGTATATTTTTACTGTTTATAATATTACAATTTACCTTAGGGCATTGTCACCGGCAGACTATTGAGCCTCAGAAATGAATAGATGCTGTCATCAGAGCTTATCTGACTGAAACCCCTGTAGGTTTCCCTGTTTTTCCTTCTAGGGTTTTTAATATCTCATATTATTCACTTTGCCATTCATTCTGTTAACTCCAACAATTGTTGTTGAATCATTCATGTAGGGCAATTTAAACATGTGCCAATAGATTGCCCTTCTACTATTTCACCTATACTGACTTGTTGAAATCTATTACTATATTAGCCTCTACTTGCAGCCCTGAGAAGGCATTCCCCATGCTAACCACCCTTTTCATGAAAATATCTTTCCCAAAATTACTCCTGAATCATCCCTTAGAAAGCCATAGGATAAGAACAGAGCAGCCAATAATCGTATCATCCACCATTTCCTCTCCTTATACCGATCACTCCACAATCTTCTACCATTGTCTTTATCACTCTTGCTTTCTATTTTTCTCGATGGATTCTATTTAGTAGCCGCATTTGCTGTTTGACGTGGGAATTATCATACACTAATAGCGTGGTGCCATCTTAACTGTTAATATCTGTGACTTGCTGTGTTAAAACAGCTAAAGCAGAAATTGACATTTCGAGGCATGTAATGTGTAGAGACTGTATGTTGCAGTTAGTGCTGAGGTCATTACCGTCCATTAAATGCTAACAGCTACACCTTAAGGGGATAATTTTATAAAGTCATTTTCACATGTATATGGCCACATACATGTTAATGGACTCTTATAAAATACCAACTGGCATAGATGTACACGTGTAGGCATGAACGTGCATACTTTGATAGTAGGCATAGCAAGGGATGAAGTCTGGGTGAAGCATATATATTGATTGTAAAATGCCTTTATTTATGCATATATCTGTGTACTTTACATATATTCATTTACCCCTGCTATAGAGCAGGTGTAAATGTCTGTGCTGGTTTAAGGCACGATTCCTGTCACTGACACTAGTGTTTCATAAAGACAAATAGGTGCCCATGGGACCCTTGTGCTAAACACTGCCAAACAGTTAACGTGTGTTATGGCATGCAGTAACTCACTGTGATGAACATTAATGTGTGGGCATGCCAGTGACCGACCACTAAAGAAGAAATTAGACCTTACCTGCTAATTGTCTTTCCTTGAGTCCTCTCCGGGCCAGTCCAGAAACCCCAGTCTTTCAGTCCTCAGCAGCTGAATAGGACGTTTGCTGACAGCCAATCCAGCTCCCTCTGGTGTCAGACCTCAGTCTAATGGTATCCAAGCAGCAAACTCAACCAACAAGGAAAAGTGGAATCCCAAAGCGTCAAATTCAAATCCGGGAAACCCCACAACGAAATAAAAGTAACAACGTTGCTCTCTTTGCCATTGCTAGGTAACGTCTCTTATCCATCTTCCTTTTTTTTTTTTTCTTTCTTACCGCAGAATATAATGCTTTTTATTCCATCTCTTGGGAGAGGAACCCTCCTACTCTAGTGGATCCCTCCAAGGTTCACGCTGCCTCCACCTGCAACTCGACTGCAGCCGCAAGTGCTACCACAGGAACTGTACGCTAGACCTGAAATGCATGCCTGGGCCGCCCAAATCGCTCGAAAAAACTCGCAGACCAAACTGGGTGGGACCTGGACTGGCCCGGAGAGGACTCAAGGAAAGACAATTAGCAGGTAAGGTCTAATTTCTTCTTCCTAATTGTCTCTCCAGGCCAGTCCAGGAACCTTAGGGCAGTACCAAAGCAGTACCTAAACACGGGAGGACCCTGCGAGCCCCGCCACAATGGCTGTGGCCCCTACTCTGGCATCACCTCTGGCCTGAACATCCAGTCTATAATGCTTCGCAAAGGTATGCAGCGAGGACCACGTCGCAGCCCTACAGATATCAACCGGTGGAACTAAAGCCAACTCCGCCCAAGATGCCTCCTGGCCCCTAGCAGAATGGTCTCTGAGTCCCTCTGGAGGAGACCTTCCGGATGCTTCATAAGCCGCCGCTATTGCCCACTTTACCCACCGAGGAAGTTTATGCCTTGGATGCCTTGGATGCCGCTGAACCTTTACGCTGACCGCCAAAAAGCACGAACAAGAGATCCGACCTCCGAAACGGCTCCGTCTTCTTGAGATACCTCTGCAACACTCGACCGAGATCCAACCTATGAAGCGCTCAGTCCATCTTACACTCGTTCTGCCTAGGAAATGTAGGAAGGGAGACCAATTGATTCAAGTGAAAAGCAGAGACTACCTTAGGCAAAAAAGACGGGACTGGCCGTAAGACCACCTTCTCCTCCGAAAACTGCAAGTACGGTTCCTTACAGGAAAGCGCTTGCAAATCTGAAATGCGCCGTGCCGAACACAAGGTTACGAGGAAGGCAGTTTTCCATGAGAGCTCTCGAAGACTCACCGCCTTACCCTCAAAGGGCGGCACCGTCAATGCTTCCAACACCAGGTTGAGATCCCAAGCGGGCACCACCTGCCGAACCGGAGGGCGAATGTTCCTAGCCGCCCTAAGAAACCGGAACACATCTGGATGTGACGAAAGCGCGGAATCCTGCACCTGTCCTCTAAAACAGGCCAGAGCAGCTAGCTGAACCTTGAGCGTGCTGAGGGCCAAACCCCTTTCGAGGCCCCCCTGCAGAAAAAGGAGAACATCGGGTAAACCCGCCGAGCAGGGCCTAAACTTGCGGTCCTTACACCATGCCTCAAAGATCCGCCAAACCCTCATATATGCCATGGAAGTCGATCTCTTTCTGGACATCAACATGGTGTTAATCAACGAGGGTGAGTACCCTCGCCGAAGCAAGCGGTTCCTTTCAAGAGCCAAGCCGTAAGCGAGAACCGATCCACCTGCGGCATTAAAACCGGTCCCTGGTTCAGCAGGTTGCTCCGGACGGGAAGTCTCCAAGGAGGCTCCACTAGGAGTCGCACCAGATCCGCGTACCAAGGTCGCCTGGGCCAATCTGGAGCTATGAGAATCACCATCCCATCATAACTCGCAATTCTGCGAATTACACGGCCGATCAGCGGCCACGGAGGAAAGACATAAAGCAGTTGTCCCGACGGCCAAGGCTGCACTAGACCGTCGAGTCCCTCCGACATGTGCTCTCTGCGCCTGCTGAAAAACCGAGCCGCTTTGGTATTGACTAGGGTAGCCATGAGATCCATAACTGGCTGCCCCCAGCGACTCGTGATGCCGTGAAATATCGCGCTGTTCAAGTCCCACTCTCCGGGATCCAGACGGTTACGGCTGAGGTAGTCTGCCTGGACGTTATCCTTCCCCGCGACATGCGCTGCCGAAAGCGCCTCCAGATGGACCTCGGCCCACTGAAACAACAACTGACTCTCCTCGAGCAGCGCCTCGCTGCCCGTGCCTCCCTGCTTGTTGATGTAGGAAACTGTTACCAAATTGTCTGAGAACACCCGAACCGTTCTTCCTTCGAGGAGACAGGTAAAGTTCACTAACACAAGATGCACCACCCTCAGTTCGAGGCGATTGATCGACCAAGCTCCTTCTTGCTCCGACCAGGAGCCCTGCTTCACCTGGGCTAGGCAATGCGTTCCACAGCTGCCGAGGCTGGCATCCGTGGTGACCAGCACCCACTCTGGGTGATCCAATGGCATTCCCTTCTGAAGATGACCCGGAACTAGCCACCACTGAAGGCTGGCTCATACCTCTGGCGGACACACTAGCCTCCGCGACAGGGGATGTTCTTTGGGAGACCATCTGGAAAGCAACGCCTGTTGCAGAGGCCGCATATGTACCCTGGCCCACTGCACTAAGTCCAAGGCTGCCGCCATGGACCCCAACAACTGTAAATACCTCCATGCTGTGTGTGCTTTCAGACGTAGGAAGGCCTGCACTTGTTTCAAAATCTTTTGAACCCTGTCCTCGGGAAGGAACACTGTTCCCGCCTCTGTGTCGAACAAGGCTCCGAGTTACTTCAGCCGTTGCACTGGCTGCAACTGACTCTTTGCGTGATTGATGACCCAACCGAACTGTTCCGAGAACTCCACCACAAGAGCTGTAGTTCTCACCGAAGCTTTTCGCAACTCCGCCCTGATCAGTCAATCATCTAAGTATGGATGCACCTGAATACCCTCGGTACGCAGGGCCGCCGCTACTACCACCATCACTTTCGTGAAGGTCCGCGGTGCCGTGGCGAGGCCGAACGGTAGAGCTCGGAATTGAAAATAGCCCATTGGCACCGCAAATCTCAAAAATCTTTGATGCTTTTCTCTGATAGGAAGGTGCAGGTAAGCTTCCGTGAGGTCTATAGAGGAGAGAACTTTTCCCGGCTGGACCGCTCGAATAACGGACCGCAGAGTTTCCATCCGAAAATGCGGGACCCTCAAGCAGCGGTTGACCTGTTTGAGGTCCAGAATTGGCCGAAAAGAACCTTCTTTCTTTGGAACCACAAAGTAAATCGAGTATCGACCTGAGCTGCACTGGTCGGTAGGCACTGGTACCACCGCCTGGAGCCGCAACAACCGCTGCAGCGTGACCTGCGCCGCTAACTGCTTTTCCTGAGCCCCACAGGGAGACCGCACAAAGGCGTCCGACACTGGGTGGGCGAACTCCAACGCGTAACCGTCTCGAATAATCTCCAGCACCCACTGGTTTGTAGTTATAGAGGCCCAGACGGAGAGGAACTCCCGCAGACGCCCCCCCATGGGAATCTCCGCCTGGACCTGCTGACCTTCATTGCGGCTTCCTGCCGGGGTTCTGCTTAGAGGAACCAAAGCCTCTGCTAAATCCCCTGGCACCCCAAAAGGACTGATCCCTGGCCACAAAATGACCTCTTTGATATGGGGCATACCACGAGCCGCGAAACCTATGAAAATCTCTACCTTGACCTCTCTGCAATGGACCTGACTTGAGCACTTTTGGGCGGTCCTCTGGAAGCCGTCCTCCTTTTGAGTCCCCCAGGTCCTTCACAATCTTTTCCAAAGCCTCCCCCAAAGAGCAGCTTGCCCTTGTAGGGGAGCTTACTGAGGCGTGACTTAGAGGACGCATCCGCTGCCCAATTCCGTAACCAAAGAAACTGATGAGCCGCAATAACAGATGCCATGGCCTTTGCTGACAACCGCACCAAATCATAGAAGGCATCCGCCAGATAGGCAGCAGCCGATTCCAGCTTTGACCCTTCCAAGGGAGCTTCCTCAGATCTCTCCGGACCTGGCTCTCCTTGCAGCCATGAATAGAGGCCCGAGACACATACGCTCCACAAATAGAAGCCTGTAAGGCCAAAGCGCTGGAGTCAAATGCTTGCTTCAACAGCGCCTCCAGACGACGGTCCTGAAGATCCTTTAGGGTAGCACCCCCTCCACCGGGATTGTTGTCTTCTTAGTGACCGCCGCCACCAACGCATCCACTTTCGGCATGCGCAACAACTCTCTCTCCTCCTGTGGCACCGGATATAACCGTGCCATAGTGCGACTGCCTCTGAGGGTAGCCTCTGGGCATTCCCATTCAGAGTCTATCATCTGCTTAATCACTCTGTGCACAGGGAAACACCGCTGTTCTGACTTAAAACCCTGCAACAGGGGATCCTCTAGCGGCTCCTGCTGTGCTGCCGGAACCACAATGTTCAAAGCCGCGAGGGACTGTGAGATAAGAGCACCGAGCTCTTCCTTACGAAATACCCGGAAGACATTCGGGTCTTCGCCAGCTCCTAGCTCACCTTCCTCAAGGCCTAAAGCCCAAGCATCCATACCAGCTTCAGACAGGATTTCTCCTTCCTCCGCCGCCAGCGGCACAGAGCCCTGCGGGCCGAGACTCTCCCCCACAGGCTCAGCAGGCAACCTATCCTTAGAGACCCCTTCCCCTGGGTCTGAATCCTTCCGGAGAGCATCCTTCACCTCCAGTACCTTGGAGGTCAAAGGTCCCTCTGCAGCCTGCGCCATTTTCAAGCAATAAGCCTGATGCATGGCCAAAATGAAGTCCGGAGTAAATAAGTCCTGCAAGTTTCCCTGCTCAGGGATCCTCTGCTGAGAAAAAACAGTTACCCTCAGGGGAAGCCATAAGCAGCAGCAATGGAGTCTGCAGGTGCAGACTGCAATAGGACCCATGTGTGTCCAAAGGACCCATGTGCAAAAGGACCCATGTGTCCAACTCCGGTTGGCTGAACACAGAAGGGCCGGAGGGTAGGAGTTGCCTAGACCCCAAAAAGGTTACAGAGCACGGCCTGGCTAAAGGCACTGTCCCATCAGGATTCTCTCTCCAGGCAATAATGAGCTGCAAAGATATGGACAGAAGACCAGGTGGCGGCCTGGCAGATGTCCACCATCGGGACGGAGTGCAGGTTTGCCACAGAGGCCACCATTGCAATATGAGGAATGCCTGGTTATGAGAAGAATAGGGGTCCAGTTGCTGATGTAGGGTGCTTGAGCCTGAAAATAAAAAGGAGGGCCTAGATGCCATCTATGGGGCACCTGGGCCCAGCAAAAGTATGATATTAGCCTCTAATAAAGGGGGCAGGATATAGTTATATCCCAACTACAGTTACACAGTGCAAGGTTCCATATTAGTAATCACTACTCAGGAAAAGGATCTGGGCGTCATTGTAGATAATACATTGAAACCCTTCGCCCAGTGTGCAGCAGCGGCCAAGAAAGCAAATAGAATGCTAGGAATCATAAGGAAAAGAAATAAAACCAAAGATATTATAATGTCTCTGTATCACTCCATGGTGCGACCACACCTTGAATTTTGTGTGCAGTTCAGGTCATCTTATCCTAAAAAGGATAGAGCAGAAATGGAAAAGGTACAGAGAAAAGCAACCAAAATGATAAAGGGGATTAAAGGATATACCTATGAGGAAAGGCTTAAAAGGTTAGGGCTCTTCAACTTGGAAAAGAGGCGGCTGAGAGGATATATTATAGAGGTCTATAAAATAATGAATGGAGTGAAAAGAGCAAACATAGATCAGTTGTCTACTCCTTCAAAATGTAGAAAGACTAGGGCACATGCAATGAAACTACAATGTGGCACATTTAAGGCTAATCGGAGAAAATATTTTTTCACTCAGTGCGTAAGAAAACTCTGGAATGCATTACCGGAGGATGTAGTAAAAGCTGTTAGTGTAGCTGGGTACAAAACAGGTTTGGACAATTTCCTGGAGGAAAAGTCCATAAATCATTATTAAAGAGGACTGGAGAAATACGCTGCTTACCCCGAGACAAGCAGCATGGAATGTGTATACCTTTGGAAACCTGACAGGTACTTGAGACCTGGAATGGCCACTGTTCGAAACAGGATACTGGGCTTGATGGACTCTTGACACAGTAAGGCTTATTCTCTACTGTTTGTTTCTCCTCATTGTGTATTGCAGGCACTGTTTCCTACCATTTCCTGGATACTACATCCTCCAGACACTTTGCCTTTGATCTCTGATGTGGGTCACATGACCTGATGCCGGAAGGTGACACACTCTTCTCAATTGTTTAAATTGTTTGCTTCTATGGCATTCCACGTACACTGAAGGAGCGCGTTCATGGAGCCTTCTCCTTGGGCGAGCTGCTTGGGGTGACTCCTGGGCAATGGTAAAACTCTTTGGTTCTGCTTCCCCCCATGATGCCCCACTCATTCCTCTCACTGGTACCTGTGTCAGATACTCTTTTCTATTTCTATTCATGGTGTAGAAACACTACTTACAGTTCTACTCGACAATCTTGTAAGAGGAATTGATAACTCTAAATAAGCATATATCCTTTTATTTCTTGACATTTCTGCAGCATTCGATAGTATAAATCACACCATAATGCTTAATAGACTCAAACAAATAGGTATTAATTCAACAGTACATAAATGGTTTACTTCATATCTAAACAACAGAACACAAACAGTAAGAATCAATACTCAAATTTCTAATACATACAAACAGGAACTCGGCCTCCCACAAGGATCTGCCCTTTCAGCCCTCCTTTTTAATATTTATTTACTTACTTACTTACTTTTTACTTACATTCTCTTATATACCGCGCTATTCTGCATCAGTGCGGTTTACATTGAACAAACTGAAATTACATTGAACAGGGCATTATAACTTGGAGATAACTATTTTACAGGGAACATGGGCTATGGAGGGTTAAGTGGCTTGCCCAAGACCACAAGGAGCACCTGTGGGACTAGAAACCCCAGTCCTTCCGGCCCAAGGTTGCTGTCCTCTAGTGGGATTTGAACCCCCGACCTTCCGGCCTGAAGTACCTTGCCCCAACCACTAGGCCACTCCTCCACCATTTATATTCAATCTGTTTGCAACATCTTTAAACAATTCAACGTCCAATACCATATCTATGCGAACGATATAATGCTGTACATCCCTTTCACAATCCCGAACCTACCAATGCAATTAATAACCGAGTGCTTCAGTGAACTAACTACATGGCTAGATGACCATAACCTACGCATCAACTACTCAAAAACGGACATCTTATTTGTTACGAAAAATCATTCATACACTCCCCCATCGTCTATCACGCTTCAAAATCACGATATCAAAATAAAAAATGAGGTGAAATACTTAGGCGTGATTCTAGATACGTATCTTAGTATGGACTTCCACATCAGGAACACAATAAAAAAAATTCACTACAAGCTTAAGATCCTAAAGCAACTTCGCCCATTAGTACATATACAGGACTTTATGAGCATTATCCAAGCAATCATCACACCACACTTTGATTTTGCTAACTTAGTTCTTCTAGGAACAACAAAACAGAACATTAAAAAACTTCAGCTAGCACAAAACATTGCAGCTAGAATCATAATGAAGGTTCATACATTTGAACATATAACACCTATATTAGCTAACCTTCACTGGCTACCAATACAATGCAGGATAAACTACAAAATCCTAATAACTACATTCAAGGCTTTAAATAATATGGTACCACCGACATTATGAAACTCATTACTATGAACTCATCTAAAACTGCTCATAGGAGAGGTCATACAAATAAAATAATGACCCCGAAATCCTTCACAAAAGCCAAAAAAACAACCAACAACATGGCATTTTCCCATGCTGCCCCCATCCTCTGGAACTCCTTCCCTGAGGATATCAGAGTTCTAACTGATATTAAGGAACTCCGAAAGAAACTAAAAACACATTTATTTACAACTCACTATGGCCCACAGATAAACACCCACTCCCATAATGAAAATGGATAACAGAAGACAAACTAGCTAACTAGCTATCAAACCTAGTATGTCATTTCAAAAATTGCATATAAAACTTAACTCATGCTCCTTATTCTGTACAATTAATCTAACATTTATAGTTGGACATCCAACTACACTGCAAGGTACATAGTACATTCACAATGGTACAATTATTTTGTATATAGTTCTAATGCTCCCCAAAAATTGTTATGTTTTCTGTAAATAGTTCATGCAATATATTATGTTTTGTTTATTAAGGCACAAGCCTTTTGTACATAGTTCACCGATGTTAGCATATGTTTCATGTAAAAAGAACTGTAACTATATCGCTCTGTTCTTTATCGTTGTTTTTTGTAAACCGCACCTGATCCTTGGGAAAGTGCGGTATATAAGTGATTACTAAATAAATAAATAAAATAAATTGCATTCTCTAATATTTTCTCTGCTTGCAGTTTCCCTCTGTAGTAACATGGCCGCCATCTCCACCATCTAGGGTCGTCGTCTACCAAATCCATTACGTCCCTCATTTGTTGGGGCTCAGCCACTCCACCTCATCTACTGCTCCTCACTTACCTTTGGTACGTCTTCTTCTACCCTCCCACTAAGGCCTTGCTTGCTAAAGCATCCACCTGGCTGAGAAAGAACCAGTTGAGACTTAACATTTCTATAACCTTTGCCATCTGGCTCACCGGCAGTACCTCAGTCCCCTCACTTTCCCCAACCCTGGATGGTCAGTCTGTTCAGCTCTCTCCTTATCTAAAGCATCTTGGTGTTTTTCTGGACTCTAAATTATCTTTTCAAAGGCAGGTTAGTCACATAGTCCAGTCCTCGTTTTATGCATTACATCAATTTTTGGCTCTCCATCCCTTTCTGGATCCCAAGGCCCAACACACGCTTGCTCTCAATTATATTATCTCTCATATAGATTATTGTAATCCGATTTTTGCTGGTCTACTCCAATCTGAGTTGAAAAGATTACAAACCATACAAAATACCAGAGTCCGTATCCTCTGTCATGCAGGAAAATTTGACCATGTTACTTCACTTATATATCATCAACACTGGCGTCCCATTTGCCATTGCATCAATTTCAAAATCCTCACCCTGACCCACAAGGTATTATTTACAGATACTCCTATCTACCTGTCCTCCTTGATTACCTTTCTTGCCCCAGCCAGATCCTTGTGCTCAATTCACAACAATCGGCTAGATATCCCCCCCAGCCTCCCATGCCAGGTTGGAGACCACCATGTGCACAGCCTTTTTTTCCTAGCCCCTATTCTCTGGAATGCCATCCCCCTTGTTCTATGCACAAAACCATCCTACAAATCTTTCAAAATGCTACTAAAAACACATGTTTAATGAGGCATTTCAGGATTGTATGTAGATAGGGAGAGAGAGAAGAGGATGTACAGACTATCTCTTTCCTTTTTGAAATTTAGTTCCTTTTCAGTATTTTCAAGCTTATAATTTTTATTTTAAACCACTCTGCTGCTGGATTGAAGGGCAGTATATTAAGACAAAATAAACCATAAGCCATATCTTATGTTCTTATAGATATTAGCCAAAACAGCTCCACGAAAGTGGTTAACTGGATCAAAGCAGAAAAAGATGGCTGCACAGGGCAGCAGTTAGTGTAGACTATACCTGACTTGGTCACAGAGTGGGTTGAGGCAGGTATCAATGCTGATTCCTGGCAACCCAGCAGCTCCTGGATTTTCTTGGCAGTGTGATTGGAAATAGATTGTCAGGCTTTTCTGTTGAGGCAATGGAGGACTAAATGATAACCCTCCTTGTTGCCTTGGGCAAAGTGATTTGCCCAAGGCCACAAGGAATATTAGGGTGAATCAAACACTAGTCTTGTAGTTACCAAGCCAGGGTTCTAACTATTAGGCTACTCCTCTACTCGAGGTATCAGATCCTGTTAAATTACCTTCATAGGCCAAATGAAGGCAATCAGTATCCCTCATAAAGAGGAGGAGGAGAATATCTGCTATGGCTGTTATTGTTATTATTATTATCAGATATGTAGCATTAATAAAGTCATGAGTGGTTATTTTCATTAATTATTCTTTATTACCAGACTTGATATATCACACCGTCATGCAAGCAGTAGGGCAGTTTACAATTACAAAGTAGCTGCAACAGAGCAAAAATAGAAAGGGAAATAGATGGGAGAGAAAGGGAAGGAGGACAAGGCGAAGAGAAGAGAGAGAAAGGAGGGACAAGGGACAGAGACTATGTATGGGAAGGAGGAAGGTCAAAAGCTAGTTGGAATAGGTAGGTTTTGAGCATAGATTTTAATTTTGGAAAGGATAGTTCAAGGCGAAAGTCGGAGAGAAGGGCATTCCAGAGAACAGGACTGAGAAAGAAGAAAGCAGAATTACGAGTGGATTCCAAGCGGGCTTGTGATGTAGAGGGAAAGTGCGGATGGTTAGCATGGATAAAGTGAATGATATGGTGCAGGGAATGAAAGTGGAGAATGTCTGAGAGGTATAGAGGGATGCTGGTGTGCAAAACCTTGTGAATCAGAGTGAGTGATTTTTACTGTATTCAGAACTTTAGAGGGAGCCAATGGAGTTTATGAGGAGTGGAGTGATGTGATCAGTGCGAGATGCGTGTGACCATCCGGGCGGCAGTGTTCTGCAGGAGCGGGAAGCGATGTAGCTGATATTGAGGAAAACCTGCAAGTACCACATTACAAATAGTTAATCCGGGACATGACAAGGGAAAGAAGAAGTGTGATTAGAGATGAAGAGGGCAGGAATGGGCAGGCAGCACGAATTTGTCGGAGGAAGTGGAACGAGGGGCAGATGAGAGAGGAGAGATGATCCCAAAAGGAAAGACAGGAATCTAGAGTGACACATAGGTAATAGAGGGAATGAACCAATGGGATAGGGGAGTCCAGAAGTGTGGGGGTCAGTGTAGGGCAGGAGCCTCCAGCTGTGAACCATATGGTGGCAGTCTTAGCAGAATTGAGGCGTGAAAAGTTAGCATATATCCAAGAAGCAATTTGTGAGAGGCAGGAGTTGAGAGGAGATAAGTCGAGGGCGGACAAGTTGGTATGGTGCAAGAGAATAATGTCATCGGCATAGCAGTATGACGATATGCTATGCTGCTGGATCAGGAGTGTCAGGGGTGGCAAGAGAAGTGGTGCAAATACTGAACCTTGGGAGACACCACAAGTGAGAGGTGTGAGCGGAGAGGAGGAGTTACCAGAGAGAACAGAGAAGGACCTGGAAGAGATGAATGAATGAAACCAGCGTAGGACAGACTGCAGCCATCAAAGTCATGAAGACGAGAGAGGAGACTGAAGTGATCGATGAGGTCAAAAGCTGAGGAGAGATACAAGGAAACTGCCAAAGAGATGTCACCGCGATCGTGAGAGGCATGCAACTCTTTAAGGAAGGAGAGTAGAATAGTTTCAGTGCTGTGACCAGGGCAGAAGCTAGATTGGCGTGGGTGAAGGATGTGCATAGCGTCAAGGTGAGAGAAAAGATGAGCAAACATAAACTTTTCAAAAATCTTAGACAGAAAGGAGAGGTTTGAGATGGGCCTGTAGTGCACAGGAATGGAGAGATCCAGGGAGGACTTCTTAAAAATAGGGCGGATCAGGGCCTGCTTCAAAGGGGCAAGAAAAGTACCAGAGGAAAGACTGTTGTTGAAGATGGTGAGTATCAAGGGAAGGAGGGACAGGGAGGGATAGGATTAGAGTGGCAAGTAGTCTTGTGGGAGGAGGATAGAGCTTTGATTAATTCTGCTGAGGAGATGGTGCAGAAAGAAGACCAGGTGTGAATAAAAGACAGAGATGAAGAAACAGAGGAATAAGGGGTGGGGGCTCAAGAAAAGAGGCAAGGGGCTGCCAAAAAATGCACAGCGAAGAGACTGAATCTTCTCTCAGAAGAACTTGGCAAGCCGAACGGGGTCTGGTAAAGCAGAAGGAGGGAGTGAGGGAAGGGATGGATGAGGAGTAGAAAAGGATAGCAGGACTGAGTGTAATTGGCAGGAGGAATTATAGGAGGGGGACATGAGTTCTGCGCAATAGGATTTCTTAGCCTCATGGATCAAGAAGCAATAGTGGCAATGGCAATGGCAATGTCAGAAGTACTGAAGGGATTCAGGAGAGCACTGCTTTCTCCAGAGGCGCTCAGCGTAATGAAATAACAGCAGTGAAGTCAGAGGCCAAGGTAGTACCAAGGGTGACGGTTGGGTCTGGGAAAGCTTTTTATCAGACGAAGTGGCGCAAGCTGATCGAAAGTGGCAGATAGGGCTGAATTCCATGTATGGACCTGAGTATCAGAAGGAAGGGAGGCAAAGTCAACAGGAAGCAGTGTCTCAGAGGATGGGAAATGTTCAAGGGTGGAGGGTGTGCTATGGTGATATAACTGAACTGGAGTAATGTAGGGAGATTGACCAGGAGCAGGAGAGAGGGAGGTCAATTGTATTGGTAAGAAAAAAAGGATGCAAAGATGGTCCATCCAGGGTAATGGAGTCATAGAGACAGAGGAGGGAAAGGATGGAGAGTCAGAAGATATGAGGATCAGATTGAGGGTGTCACCAGCAGTGTGAGTGGAGCAGTGAACATGCTGAAAGAGAGATAAGTCTTGAAGCTAAGTAAGAAAGACCCTATCACAAGGTTTCGAAGGTAGATCAGGATCAACATTAAGGTCTCCAAGAACAAGGTGAGAGTACAGGAGATATTTGTTTTCCTTTATTAAGTAAAAGGAAAGGGGGGGGGGGTGAGAAGAAATCAGCAGAGTACCAAAAAGAACCCGAGAAACAAAGGTGCAAAGTGCCCTATGTTACGTTTATTGTACCTCGTCTATCAGTAGGTATGATAAGCTGGATACAAATGAATAAATACAAAGGAAATGGCATATGTTATTGCAGCTTACAGATAACGTGAAAAATTATTATTGGATCATTCAAACAACATAATCAAATGGAAACTGTAGCCAAATGAAAAACCAGGCAAGCCTAGGAACCCCCCCCCCCCCGCCCCACCGCCTCAAAGCTTGCAAGTCAGTTCCCATATTCAATGCCGCATTTGGCTTTATCTTCCTGAGGTCTCTATGTTTTATGTTTATGTTTATGTTTTATTGAATTTGATAGAACCGCCTTTCTACAGGAATCAAGGTGGTGTACAATTTTCAAAAGTGAAGGAAAATCAAGGCCAAGGCCAAGAGAAATAGGAAAAGAAGTTACAAATCTTTGACAGGAGAGAAAGAAAAAGAGGAGAGATAGGACGAGACGAGACAGTAGTACATGCATTCCGGGTAGAGACAATGGGAAGGGCGAAAGAGGTCAGACGAAAGGGGAGGGAAGGTCGAATGCCAGGGAAAACAGGCAACGTTAGATGCATCTGCTTTGATCGCGCCATGTGTTCAGGTATGCGATTGTGTGCTAACTGCTGGGAATCTGTTAGGCATGCTCCTAACAGCTAGTGCCTGATGGTTGCACTTGCTGTGCATTAGTTTGCCGCTAATCACGCGGTAAGTGCACACCTTTAATAAAAGAGTCTCTTAATGTTTTTTTTTCCTTTCCTGAAGTTATAGATGTGCAGTTTTAAAAATGCTCAAATGTCTGTCTTTCTGTACATTTCCCCTACTTTTTCCAAGTTCGGAAATCCAGCTCTGTGTTTGATAATAAGGGTACAAAAAAGAAAATGTAAATTGGCTTTCAGAGATGAATCTCAAAATTGAACAGGAGGAGGTTAAGTGGCATGCTTAAGTTCAGTGAAGGGTGGATAGGAAAATTAATATATTTAAATTCAATCGCAAAATGGCCTGGAGAAATTTAACAAAATTTAATTCAACCTCTCACCTCGGTAGAATCGCACATCCTTAAGAAGTTCTCAGACACAGTACACACTTTCTTTTCTTCTCCAATAGTTACAATGCCTATAATGAAAAGATCCATTAATTAAATAAATTCTCAGAGCATGGAAGACATATTGGCCCTAAATAAAACTGGAACCTTTAAGGTTAAGGGTGCAACTCATTTTATTTAGCCAATAAAAATATTATAGTACATAAGCTTTCAGGACAGCCGGTTCAGTTTTTCCCGACTTGCTTTGTAAATATATGCAAGAAGTTAGAAAAGGCATTGGGAATGAACTCAATCTTAGGTTTTCACACCTATTTCTCTTTCTTTAACTCTGAACTTTTGTGCATGACTTGATAGTATTAGGAATAGAAATCAAGTAGAAAAATATTACTTGCTCTTTTATCCTCTTTCATTTGTATGATTAATCCAACTAGCATGGTATTCAAATTTTGAAAAGTAATTTACAAACCATATGTTAAATTTGCTTTTAATCATTTCTCATCAAAACAATTTTTATCTTTCAGTTGAAGAATGGATTAAGAGCAAAAACTGTCTCTGTGATTTATTCTTCTATGATAGAGCATGAAATGATGCAATCAGTAGGGCGCTTAAACTCTTTAGGAGCAGGCACTATCAGTAAGGGAATAAGGTACAGTTCTGTTCATTTCATCTTATGTTCTCAACCTACCATAAATCATATTGTATTGATCCCAAACATCAAGTATAGTCAACAATTCATGCCTCTGTTGTATAAATCATTGCTGAGGTTGTTTTGCCCTGTCTTTTTATTGTTTAAAATTGAAAATTATCTTAGCATTTGGGGTATTTTGACTATGTGTCACGTACTGAATCACTACTGCTATTTGATAATCTCCTACATAAGCTTGTGATGTCCTGGACCCATTTCATGGATGAGGCCTATGCAACCTTATGCATCTTTGAAACAAAGTACTGTAGTCAACTGAAAACATGTATTACTGGAAAGGTTAAACTTCTAACTCGCCAGAGGAGGGCAATCAGTATTGCTTTGAGATTAGAGGCTTTACCCAAAATGGACTTTTCCCCATTGTGTGCCTATGAGAAAAAAAATCTTCATTGAATATAGGTCCTAAATAAGATTTAACCACAAGTGAACATGCAAAGATAAAAATGGAAAAACAGCAGCTGTTGGATTTTCAAATATTTAAATCACTTAGGGGCTTGTTTACAAAGCCGCGGTAGCGGTTTGCGATCGTAATCGGAGCCGCGGCTGCGGTCGCGATCGCGAACCACTACCGCGGCTTTGTAAACAAGCCCCTTAGTGTCCTTTACGCCAAAGCATTTCTACAATTCTGTTATCTATAACAAAACTGTAAAATAAGGCCTCTTATGTACAGCAAGAATATTTGCCACTTTCACTTTGCTAAAGGATGTTAGTACATGTTAAGGATTGATATATGTCAATGTATTCCACTGAAAAGCAGCAGATACTCATAGAAATACGGAATTATTTTAATGCGATTGACTTGCAGGAAGCTTCAGGCATGCCGACAGCTATCCAATGACTTTCAATAGATTATAAAGTGATTATAAAAGCAAGAATCCCAGGGGAAAATGAAGTTACTCACCTGTAGCTTATGCCCTCACATTTGGGTGACGTCACCGACGGAGCTACAAGGGAACTGCCTACTGTACTTGTTTGTAACTTACCTTGAACTACTACTGGAAAGGGATGAGCTAAATACTACTATTACTACTACTACTAATAATAATAGCTCTCAGCTTCTGTTTTAGAAGCTTTAAGAAAGTTCCCAACCAATGCACGCTTGTTCCCGACTGCTGTTGCCATGCCTGAGGAACTCAGTTTGTGTAAAGAGCTTAGACAGCCAACTCCAAGGGGAGGAGGAAGGGTAATGAGAACTTATCCTGCTGTCTATGAAGAACATATGCTACAAGGGAGTAACTTGTTTTTTCGAAGGACAAGCAGGATAAGTACTCACTTTTGGAAATCCTTAGCTGCAGACTGCCTCAATAAACAAGAATAACAAACATGCTGCATCTGGATCGCATGAACAAGCTTTTTTGTCAACAAGGTTTATGCTGTTTTTTTTTCTTTCTCTTTTTTGAAGGGGGGGGGGTGAGGGGGAGGCAAACTGAAAACCTGAACAGAAAAAGGGCCTAGGGGGAGTGGAGTTGGATACTAGTCCTCAAAGAGATTCAAGAGGACTGAGTGACTAAAATTGCTACTGCATGGGGAGTTCCTTTCCAAACAGTAGTAAGATGTAAATATGTGGACAGAGGTCCAGGTCACAATTTTGCAAATATCATCCATGGAGGCTGACCTCAAGTCAGCCACTATTACAGCTATGGCTTGGACATTATCAGCCATGAGATGACCATCAAGAGTCAGGCCTGCCTGGGCATAAGTGAAAGAGATGCAATCCGCTAGCCAAACTGAAAGACTGGATGGACTTTCTAAGGGGTTTTAGTCCACTCCAGAAAGAAGGCCAAGGCTCTCTCTACAGTTGAATATGTGCAACATTCTTTTCCCTTTGTGGAAATGAGGTTTAGGGAAAAATGCTGGAAGAACTATAGACTGGTTAAAGACCCGGCAGCGAATCAGCGCTGCCGGGCACAGGCACGCGCGGCAAGCCGCAGAAGATAGGGGCGGGGGAAGGCGGGGGGGGGGCGGGCAAAGAGCCGCGCTCAAAAAGCGCGCCCGGCGCGAGTGCGGTCTCTTTCCAGCCCCCCCCCCCCCCACCTACAGGAGGAAGCCATTTGGAGCAATAGCTGCATGCGGCGCTCCCACTCTGGGATACTCGGTTCTGTGGACGATACCCAGTGCCCTAGAATCACTTGCTTAGCTATCAGGAAGCCCTTCTTGCAGAGCCGGCGCTTGCTCCCTTTCACCCAGGCCTTATCCTCATATGACCCGAAGAGACACCATTCAGACGTAAGCTTCAGCTTTTGCCCTATCCATTTACCCAGCTTCCCACCAACTTTAACCCAAAAGGTTTGTATGGCAGAACACCGCCAAAATTTATGTGCCAATGTACCCTTCCCCGCTTTACAGAGCTGACACATATCTGTAGAGGCTATTCCCGCCCGAGCCGCCCAAACATCGTGCACATACCCGCGCCACAAGAACTTATACTGCACTTCCTGCAGCTGCGCTGATTCTGATACTGTTGTGATGTGGCAAAACGCATTCCTTAAACGCTCAACAGTGCCTTCTGGAACCAAATCTGCACTCCATCTCTTCTCTAGCTCAACTAGCCCACTCCAGTCCTCTCCTCTACTTAGTTCTCTCCCCAGAGTGTGCACTGTAATTTTCCCCTCAAGGGCCTCATAGAGTTTCATCATGCTGTTCGAGTCCCCCAGCAGGTTTCCAGCTATCCTACGTCGCATACTCTGCACAAAATGTCGAGTCTGCAGATAAAAATAAAAATCTTGTATTCTCAATTTATACCGTCTCTGCAGAGATTGAAATGAATCCACTTCTGTTGATCTCTCCATCCTCAGATGGCCGATGTACTCTATACCATTCTGTGCCCACGTCTTGGCCACTGTCCCGGCGGGAAATCCCTGTTGCCCCGTAACGGGAGACAATCAAAGTGCCTCCAGTCAATTCCCTTCCGCTGGCAAAGAAATCTCCACACTTGGTGTAGCGTCCCTAGGCAGGGCCGGATTTACCTTGAGTGAGGCCCTATGCCAACAAAAATTGTGGGCCCCCAGCAGGGGCGGCCCAAGGGGGGTGCGGGGCCTCATTTGCATAAGGGGCCTCATTTGCATAAATATTTGCATAATGTTACCATATACTAACTTTTAGTAAACGTGCCTCTTAATGAGTGTATGGATAAAGAAAGACTAAAAGATTTCTACATTACTATAATCCAGTGCCAACTGCCAGACACATTAGGAACTACTACAAACACTGCCCATTTAGAACCCATAGTAAACCCGCCGTATCCTAACAGCACTACCAGGACTCACAAAGCACCATACTCTACCAATCAAAAGGCAACACTGCAAATATTAAACCAGTACATTTCAGAGAACAACAATACATGACCTACTGGGGAAAGAGAACAAGTGGCAATGTCAAATAGGAATTATATAAACAGAACACCTCAGCTCAGTTACACATGCAGAACATAGACCATCACCAAACAAGTAATCACAATTTAGAAACAGGAAGACAATAATTAAACTAGGAATCCCAAAAGCCAAACTTGGAATGTACAACACTGTAGAAATAAAACTATACATTAATTTGCTCTTGTACTAAACAAAGCGCAGACATTAATGATGCACATTTACCAGAGCTGACATATTCCAATTAATAAATTCAAAATAAAGAGATATTTTTCTACCTTTTGTGCATTTTTTTCAGCTGCAATTGCTCCAGCCACTTTCTTCTGGTTTCTTCGTGTCTTCTGCTAACTCTCCATCGTCTGCTGTCCATTTGTCCTTTCTTCTCTCTTCTAGATTTTTTTCCATTCTCTCTCTACATCTGCTTTAACATACTAATCTTTCTCCTTTTGCTCTTTCCTCATTCCTATTTCATCCACTCAAATTTTACCCCTCCATCCTCAATCCCCACTTACTCTCCCAATACCCGGCCAATTGTAGATTTTTTATCCCTCCCACACAAAATATTTTTCCCTTCTCCATTTTACTCTTCCAGCCCCATCCCATTCTAATCCTCCCCCAACATCAGCTCCCTTCTAGTTCCAGCCTCACCCAGCATCCATTCCCTTCTAGTCCCTGCATCAGCCCATTTCCAGTCCTAGCCATCCATCAGCCCATTTCCAGTCCTAGCAACCCCCCAACCCAATACCAGTCCTAGCCCCCCATCAACCCACTTACAGTCCTTAACCCATCACCCCATTTTCAGTTTAAGCCCCCCCTATAACCCATTACCAGTCCTAACCCCCCATCAGCCCACTTCCAGTCCTAACCCCATCAACCCATTTCCAGTCAGCCCCCCATAGCCCATTGCCAGTCCTACCCCCCCCCATCAGCCCACAGCCCATTACCAGTCCTAACCCCATCATCCCACCTCCAGTTTTAACCCCCAGCCCATTTCCAGTACTAGCCCCCCCATAGCCCATTACCAGACAGCCCCCATCAGCCCACAGCCCATTACCAGTCTTAACCCCCCCCAAAGCCCATTACCAGTTCTAAACCCCCCCAACAGCCCATTACCAGTCCTAACCCCATCAGCCCACCTCCAGTCTTAACCCCCCAGCCCATTTCCAGTCCTAGCCCCCCCATAGCCCATTACCAGACAGCCCCCATCAGCCCACAGCCCATTACCAGTCTTAACCCCCCCCAAAGCCCATTGCCAGTTCTAAGCCCCCCAACAGCCCACAGTCCATTACCAGTCCTAACCCCATCAGCCCCCCTCTCGCCTTAACCCCCCAGCCCATTTCCAGCCCCAGCCCCCCCAATAGCCCATTACCAGTCCTACCCCCCCCATAGCCCATTACCAGCCCTACCCCCCCAGCCCATTTCCAGCCCCAGCCCCCCCTATAGCCCATTACCAGTCCTACCCCCCATAGCCCATTACCAGCCCTAACCCCCCAGCCCATTTCCAGCCCCAGCCCCCCCAATAGCCCATTACCAGTCCTACCCCCCCCCCCCCCGTGGGCCGACAGGGACAAGTAAAATTTAATTTAAAAAAAAAACCTGGTGGCTGCCGCCGCGGGGCCCCGTCTGCTGCCGCGGCCGCACCGATTGACTCACGGGGGCCCCGTCTACAAGCTGAAGCTGTCGGGTCGGGTCGGGTCGTTCCTCCCTCCCTCCGTCCATGCAGGCTGCAGGCTGTGAGAGACGCGAAAGGAGAGTGTCTCCTCGCGTCTCTGTTAAGCCCGCAGGGGCTGATGGGAAATTTCCCATCAGCCCCTGCGGGCTTTACAGAGACGCGAGGAGACGCTCTCTCTTCGCGTCTCTCACAGCCTACAGCCTGCAGCCTGCACGGAGGGAGGGAGGGAGGAACGACCCGACCCGACCCGACGGCTTTAGCTTGTAGACGGGGCCCCCGCGGGTCAATCGGTGCTGCCGCGGCAGCAGAGGGGGCCCCGCGGCGGCAGCCACCAGGGTTTTTTTTAAAATTGTATTTAAAAAAAATTTACTTCTTCTTTTTTTGTGGGCCCCTGCCGGCTGTGGGCCCTACGCCATGGCGTACATGGCGTATAGGTAAATCCGGCCCTGTCCCTAGGTATCCTGAACATCTCCACCCCACGGGCAATTCTCTGCTTGGCTTATGCAACCAATACATCCTATGACACGGTGCTGATAACTGCTCAATCAACTCGATTGGTACTATGTCCGCGGTCCCCGCCATTAAGTCTCGTAGAGGTCTCATCAGGCTAACCAGATTATACTCTCGCAGAGCTACCAAGCCCGCCCCTCCTGCCTGTACAGGCCGTAGCAGAGTCTTGAACGCAATTCGCGCTTTCTTCCCTTTCCAGTGAAAGTGCCATAAATGTTTCTCCAAGATCTTTAAATCTTTTCCCAAGAGCCATATCGGGGCATTCCGCAGTAAATAAATCCATCTCGGCATCTCAACCATTTTAAACAGTGCTATCCTCCCTTTCAGCGAAATTTTATTTATTTATTTATTTATATTCTCTTATATACCGCGCTATTCTGCATCAGTGCGGTTTACATTGAACAAACTGAAATTACATTGAACAGGGCATTATAACTTGGAGATAACTATTTTTACAGGGAACATGGGCTATGGAGGGTTAAGTGGCTTGCCCAAGACCAGCTCTCTCCATTTCTTCAGCCTGTCTATGGTTTTACACAGCATAGGCTCTACATTCGCTGCATATAAGTGTTTTAGCTCACCAGGGATCTGTATGCCTAAATAGCGAATTGCATGTTTCGTCCACACTAGCGGGAAGGGCTCGCCCCATCCGTCTCTAAGTTTCCCACCTACGTCCAACCCCATCGACTTTGCCTTATTTATTTTTAGACCACAGAACTCCCCGAACTGTTCAATCACCTCTAAGGCACATTTTAAGGAGATCCATGGTTTCGTCAGGCACAACAATAGATCGTCCTCCAAGGCACTCACTTTCACCCCGCCTTCCGACCATTTAATCCCCTGCACGCCCCCTGCATGTCCTAGCATTCTCAACAGGGGCTCCATCTGCAGTAGAAATAACAGCGGTGATAGCGGGCAGCCCTGCCGCGTCCCTCTTTGCAGTTCAAATGTCTCTGAATGCGCTCCCCCCGTGTTTACAAAAGCCAAAGGTGCCTTATAAAGTGCCTGTATCCACCGCAGAAAGGCTCCTGCAATACCAAAGAGGTTCAGCACCTCGAACATATATGCCCACGAAACCCTATCAAAAGCTTTCTCGGCATCTAGACTTACCAACAGAAGTGGCTCACCTCTCTGCACACACATCTCCGCCCCTAGGAGGACCTTACTAATATTGTAAAAGGCCTCTCTACCTCTGACGAAGCCCGTTTGACAGGGGCTTATCAACCGCGGGAGAACCACTTGCAACCTGTTTGCTAGGATTGCTGCCAACGCCTTCATATCAAAATTAATCAAAGATATCGGCTGATATGAAGCTGGATCCTCTGTATCCATCCCAGCTTTGGAAATCACTGTAATCAACACCGTCCTCATATCCCTGGGGAAGCCTCCCTCATTCACCATCTCACTATATACGGCCGCTAAGGAGGGAACCAACTTCAATTCTAACATCTTATAGAATTCTACTCCATTCCATCAGGTCCCGGGGCCTTGTGAAGTTTTTCCACCCGAATCACCCTTTGTATTTCCTCTCTTTCTATCGGTTTGTTGAGTTCCTCCAATTCGGCGCTTGAAAGGCGCAGGAGAGCTACTTCGTCCAGAAACCTCTTCTCCCTCTCTTTATTTCCTGGTTCCGGTGTATAAAGTTCCTGGTAAAACTGCCGGAAAACCTCTGCTATTCCTCTGGCCTCTGACGGCTTAACCCCCGCTTTATCTCGCACGGTTGCCACCACTTTGGACCCTCCCACCTCCTTCACCAGACGCGCTAACAAGCTACCAGTTTTGTTTCCGTACCGGAAAAACTGGTGCCGATAATATTGCATATTATATACTGCTCGCTCTTGGAGGATTTCATTAAGCTTGCGCTGTGCTTCCAAGTAGTCCTGAACATATTGCTTCCTACGCCCCCCCATGGTCAGCTGTTTCAGCCTATGCATCTCCTGCATTAGCGCTAGTATTTCTTCATTTATCCTGCGCATTTCCTTTGCCACATATGCTATTACATAGCCTCGCATCACTGCCTTCCCCGCCTCCCAACACAACATTGCAGACCTAACGCTAGACTCGTTATACTGCAAATATTCTTCCCATTTTGTTCCAAATATTCCTGAAATGCTTTATTCTTCCACATCTGTCTAGGGAAGGTCCACCGAGAGTCTCCCCACTCTCTCCCCTTCCAATCCATGCGCACCATGGCGTGGTCAGAGATCAGAATCTGCTCAATTTCAGAACTGATCACCCTACTGAATTCTCTCTCCGCTACCAGAATATAGTCAAGCCGGGACCAGGTATGATGCACCCTAGACAGATGTGTGAAGTCTTTCTCCCTTCCATGCAAGGTTCTCCATGTATCCACCAGTCCACCGGTCTGGCATAGGTAACTCACACCCCTCGTACTCCAGCCTCCCCTCTCATTCATGCTTGACCTATCTAGCTCCGGGTTATGGGGGCAGTTGAAGTCTCCCGCCACAATAACGGGGACCCGAGGGGCCCTCCCCACTTTCTGACTTATCTGCTGGAAAAATCGATGGTCATACACATTCGGGGCATATACATTCCCCAGATAAAATTCTTTGCCGTTCAACCTTAAATGCACAAATAAGTATCTCCCCAAAGGGTCTGATTCTTTCCCCAGCACTTCAACTCAAAGCTCTTTGCTTAACAAGATTGCCACCCCTTTCCTCCTCCCTCCCACGGAGGCTGCAATCACCTGCCCCACCCATCCTTTTTTAAGCTTGGCATGTTCAACCGCACTGAGGTGGGTCTCTTGCAAAAAGGCGATTTGGGCCCTGTTCTTTCTCAAGGCCTGCAATATCTTGGTCCGCTTAATTGGTGAATTAATTCCCCCTACATTCCAAGTGACAAACCTCATGTTATGTCTCATTGGATCCCTTCAATGTGTTATGACTAAGCGGTGTTTCTCCATTACTCAGCCCAGGGGCGCCCAGCCTCACCCCCCAGCCCGGTGTCCTCTGGAGACAAGCTATGCATACTGCTATCTTACCTTCTCTGCCCCTTTCCATACCTATACTCTGCAGGACCCGTTCTTGGGATCCCCCGCATTTGGACCAGAAAGCCCGCCTCCCCTCCTCCCCGCCCCCCACTTCTTACCCGGCACTCTCCCCCATTCCTGACCCTGTCCCCCCTCCCCCCTCTCCTACCCATCCCCCACCCCTCCCCCAGTAAAAATCTTCCATCCCATCTTCAGCCATCATGGCTGATATGAAGTCACCCTTGTGCACAGCGGGGCCGCCCCGACCCCTCTTCTGACGGCAGTTCTCGATGGGTCCCCCCTCCCTCCTAGGAGCCCCTCACAGTAACTCCTATGGACCATGCCTTCACTAGCCGCTTCTCCTCGGGAGGGACTGGGCGTTCAATCACATATCCCCGCACTCCCCTATATAGGTTACAACTCAGCCATCATATACTTCCAAACAAGAAAGAAACCATACAAACAAAAAAACAACATATCAAACTTCAAACTTGCACACACTGCTCTCCACGCAGTCGGTTCATATCAAGTAAAACAGCTTAAATGTAGATTCAGTCCATGTCCAACCTCTCAGGACGTAACCGAGTGAGGCGGCCTCTGTTATGGGTCCCTCCGCGCCGCAGGCCTCACCTCCGCTCGCTTACTAAAGTTGCATTTGGGCCCCCGCTCTGTCCATTCCCTCTCTTAGGAGTCGGGGCTCACATCTGATCCTCCAGCCTGTTCTTGTGTGTTCTTATTCAAGCCTGCCAAAAAGGCTTTGGCCGCTCCTGCAGAGTCAAAAACAAAACTTTTCCCCAAATTATGGACTCGTAGCGTAGCCGGGAAGGCCAAGGTGAACCTGATCTTCTTCTGGAAGAGAGCGGTGCATATAGGCGTGAACTCTTTCCTTTTCGCTGTGACTACAGCTGAGTAATCCTGGAACAGCAATATCTTGTTGTTGTTCAAGACCAGCTGCCGATACGCTCTTAATAGCATTTCCTTATGAGCGAAATTAAGGATCCGTGCTATCACTACTCGGGGCCTCTGCCTGCTCTCCATCTTGCCGCCAATACGATGGGCGCGCTCCACTTTGAGCTCTCCTATTAAGGAGGCCAGTCCCAGAGATTTCGTGAGCCATTGCTCAATTAGCGGTAAAAGCTGTTGGTCTGTGGTCTCCTCCGGGATGCCCACAAGTCTGATATTGTTCCTCCGGGAGCGATTTTCTAAGTCATCAAGTTTGCTCTGCAAGGCCTCAATTTTTTCTCGTGTGCCTGCACGCTTTCTCTCCTGCCTCCCGTCGTTGTCCTCCATTGCCGCCACTCTATTCTCCAGTTCCTCAATCCTTTGGCCCCTTTCTGTCATTGCTGCCCTCATAACCTCCAGTTTGGATATAATCTAGTCAAATTTGGGGTCCAGTTGTCTAACCACTTCCCTCGCCAGGTCCTCTGTAGCGGATTCCACGGTCTCCTTACCCGGCGAGGGGGGCTGCAGTGCTGCGGGCATGGAGGCTCCAGGCCTTGGTGCCTTCTCCTTTTCTTTCTCCTTTCGCGCTGGAGGCGGCATTTCCGAAAATTCGACTGTGGTCTGCTGCTAGGGTTTTGAGGTATGCTCTCCCACCACCCGTACTTTGTGTTGGGGGTTTTAAACTCAGTTTTTCGCCCGGTTAGTTCGAGGAGGCCCCGGAGCGAGCGAAGAGACGTCTTCACCCGCTCATGTGTCACGTGACTCCCCCTCCAAAACTATTTTAATAAGGAATTTAGGAGGAATATGCATCCCTATCCTATTGTGCAAAAACATAGTGTAGGATGACATCCACTGCTAGAGCCTGGAATTCACTGACTTTGCATGCAGAAGTAAGTGCTGCCAAAAAACCTTCCAGATTAGGAACTTCAGTTCATAGGTATTCAGTGGCTCAAAGAGAACCTTTCATCAGCTGAGTTAATACCACATTGAGATCCCGTAACAAAAATGGTGGCTTTAGGGGAAGCTTCAATATAAGCAAGCCATGCATGTGGAGGCCAATTCCATGCTGTATGTGCCTGGCCCGTCCGGGCATACAGAATTAGGACAGCCAGAAGTTGCACCCGATTCTGATCCCACAGGGTCTAGACGTCCCCGTGGGCTAAGAATTGGGTGCAACTGGCCTGGACATGCAGGCTGGGCCCCAAGTCTGGGCTCCCGGACGTCCAGCACACTACCTGGCTAACTCAGCCAGGCTCCTGCATGGAGCGGCAGTGGCATGGCGTCCCATCGCCATGCCTTCGTGGATCCATGCAGGAGCCGCAAGCACCGGCTGCCTGCCAGAACCTTCTTTACCTGCAGCCCACCCCCAGTTGGGGCTTCCATGGCTAGGGTCGGGCTACGGGGCATCCCCTGCACAGCTTCACCTTTATTCCATGCTCTAGCACCGCTGTCCCCGTCTATCCTGGTTGGCCTGCACGTATAGGACTGTGACCGGAATCGGCCCTGTACGACGGATTGTGCACCATGCCCCTGGCCCTACCACTCTCCTCCCCATTGCTGCCCCTACCCGCCCCTGTTCAGAGCTCCTCGCACATCTCCTATGTATGGGCAGGGAATAGGGTCCCGGGCATTTAGTGGGGATGGACATCCGACCTGGACATCCATCCCTGCTAAACGCAGCTTGGAATCTACCCCAAAGTGAACAACTAAAGGCTGTAAAGAGATGTGTTTACTCTCTACACAGTGGTGATAAGCTTTAATTGCACTGAGGTGAACTCTGACTAAGATGGTTTTCAAACCAGACTCAAAAGCGTAGAAGGTCTTCAAGCAGTTTTTGTGTGGAGCAAGAGAACGGATCTAAGGTCTGAGTCTCAGATCAGATGGCAAACCTCTGCCATTTGAAAGCATATAATCTTCTGGTAGAAACTCTTCTGGAAGCCATGATGACATTGGCTATTTCAACTGGCAGGTTCACGAAGTTGATTTCTAGCCTCTCAACATCCAAACTATGAGGGCTAGGGACTTGATAATGTGATGCAGAAATCTGCCCTGATCCTGCAAAATCAAGTTTAAAAGTCACCCAGATGAATGGAGTTCTGAATGGATAGATCTTGAAGAAGAGAGAATCATACTGTCTGGGCCAAAAAGGGGCAATGAGTACCATTATGCCTCTATTTTGTTGAAGCTTCAGAAGTCCTTGCTAACAGGCTTAAGGGTAGATAAACATACCAAAGTCCCTTTCCCCAATAAAGGATGAAGGTGCTGGGGCTAGTTTGCCCTGTGCCTCTGTTCTGGAGCAGAACAGATGGACTTGCTTGTCCTGGAAAGTTACAAAGAGGTCTATCGAGGGGTTTGCCCCATTCTTAAAAGACAATCAGTGCCACCTCCTTGTCCAGAGTACATTTGTGTGAATAAAGAACTCAACTCAGTCTGTCCATCAGAACATTGTGCTCTCCTGACAGATAAGTATGTAACATCCTGTAAGAGATCATGAGTTCCACAATCTGATAGTCTCCCAACCTAAGAGGTACAACCTTGCTCCCCCTGCTTGTTGATGTAAAATATCACTACTTCATTGTCTGTTTGAATCACAACAATTTGGTTGGCCAACAGATCTCTGAATGCCTTTTATTTGATAAAGGCTCTTCTAGGGGGACTACAAGCCTAGAGACGAGTTTCTTAACCCAACTTAGACTCATCTGTTGTCAGACGTTTTTGATTCAGGAGTGATATGCGCAAATATTTTTGAAAGACATCCACCAGGAGAAAGGCTCCAAAGGGTTTTTGTGATGGTAATAATGTCTTTGAGGATTATGGACTGAGTCCACTATGTGGTCAGGATCCACTGAGACTGCCTAAAATTAAGATAAGCCATGGGAGTGTTGAACTGTGGAGGCTATATGACCCAGCATTTTCAACATGGTTCTCACTGAGACCTGCTGATGCATATGTACCTCATTTATCTGCTGCTTCAAGTGAGTAAGCCAGTCTAGAGGAAGCAAGGCTCTTACCAGAGTCATGTCTAGCAGGGATCCAATGAATTTCAGTTGGTGGGAAGTATTTGATTGGGACTTTGGGTAATTTATGACAAACCCTAGTAACTCTAATATCTGGATGGTGATGCATACACATTCTTGAATGTCTGCTTAAGTGGTGTTCTTGAGCAGCCAATCATGCGAGAAGGGAAACACGTGTATTTCTAGTCTGAAGAGAAGTGCTACAACAATGGCGAGGCACTTGGTGAATATTCAAGAGTGGAAACGAGGCCAAAGGGAAGAATGTAATACTGAAAGTGGTGTTTCCACACAATGAATCTGAGATACCTCCTATTCTGAGATACCTCCTATGGCTGGAATGTATCTGGGTATGAGTATAAGCATCCTGTAGATCCAGAGAATATAGCCTATCTCCTTTTTGGAAATAAGGGAGTAGGAGGTTGAGATAAAGTATCCTGAACATGACTCTTATGAGGAAAGTGTCCATGTCTCTCAGATCTAGGATTGGAGGAAATGTTCCTGGTTTCCTTGGCACCAGGAAATACCAAGAGTAAAATTCCTGCCCTTCTTTGGGTGGCATGGCCTCAAAGTCATTTGCCATGCAAAGGATGGAAATTTCCTTTAGAAGTAGCTCCTATTGAAGAGAGACTAGAAAGTTTGGTCTCGGGGGGGGGAGGGGGGGTGTAATTTGGTGGGATTTCAAATAGGTGCAATTGATATCCCTTATGGATTATTTTCAGCATCCATCTGTCAGAAATTATCAAGGGTCACCTCTCTGCAAAGACCATGATACTGGAAGAGTGTTCACTTGGGGTACAGGTAGATCATCTATGTTCACAAGGAGCCAGTCAAAAACCTGCCCCAGGTTTTGGCTAGGGAGCTGGTTGGGCCTTTGGAGCCCTCTGCTGCCTTAGATGGGTGCACGAGATCTCAGCATTTAACTGCATCAGAGCACAAAAGAGAGGAGGTGGAGTACTAATAATTACCAGAAAGGAATACAGATTCAAAACAATTGCCACTACTAACACAATCAAATCCAACACACTCACTATAGCCAACAAGTACCTAACCATCTCCCTCACATACAGACCACCTGGATCCACAACTGAACACCTATCCACAGTAATTGAAACAATATGTGCATATAACAGAAGACACAAACCCCTGGTTGCAATAGGAGACTACAACCTAACATCCGCACCCACCAGAGAAACCACAATGTTCTTAAAAGCCATGGAGTCACTAAAATACTGCCAGACAATTAACGCCCCAATGCACCAACATGGTACAACCCCGGACATGGTCTTCATGCCAATACAACTAGTGGAACAGAACAAAACCACAAAACCAACAATCACCCCAGTCCCTTGGTCAGACCACCATCTAATTGAATTCACCATGACCCTGAATAACCCTGCCCAACGCAGAGAAGATGAAAGAATAAATAGACGGTTCAAAACATTTAACAGAGACTCATTCATAAACAAAATCAACCAACAACTTCAACAGGAACACAACACCCTGGATCTTAACATAGAAGAATGGAACACAATAATATCTAACGCAGCATCTGCCCCAGCCATCAAAGAACCACAAACACGTAAGAGATCCAACGCCCCATGGTAGTCACACGAAATCAGAGTTGCAAAGCGCACACTCAGAAGACTGGAAAGAAAATGGAGACGGGACAAATCACATAACCTCCTAACGCAATACAGAGACAAACAACTGGAATATAACAATCTAATAAATGAGCGTAAACAGCAACACCATACCAACCTAATCATGAGATCTACTAATAAACCAAGAGAACTTTTTAGCATTGTCCAAAAGCTCACCAAGGATGACACGCAACAAAGCACCCACCATCTTGACCCACAAAAATATGCAGACTACATAAAGTCAAAATCACCAACCAAACATACTCCGCTTCGCCACAAACATATGATCACATGATAAAAAAAGCAACATCAAGCATGGGAGAGCTTCAGCATACCAACAAAACAGCAAGTAGAAGACATTATATCTGGACTAAACACAACAACTTCACCATTAGACCCATGCCCAGTGTCTTGGATCAAAATCACAAAAAAACAGCTCTCTCATCACATTCAAAAAATCGTCAAAGATTTGCTCCAACAAGGATACATGCCGCAACCCCTAAAGCACGCGATGATACGACTAATACTTAAAAGTAGTAATCTGAGCCCATCCGAACCAAAATCATACCGTCCCATCTCCAGCCTGCCATTCCTTGCTAAAATCGTGGAAAAAGCAGTCCAAAGGCAACTTCATATAGATATCAATGCCCCACTGGACATACATCAGCATGGATTCAAGCCCCAACACAGCATGGAAACACTACTCACCTCCCTCTTTGACAATCTTCTAAGAGGCATAGACAACATAAAAAATGGATTCCTGCTAGTATTCATGGACATCTCGGAGGCCGTCAACACTGTGTCACACGCTAAGCTATTACAACGCTTACAACAGATAGGACTATGCAAGAATACCCTGAAGTGGTTTACATCATACCCGGAAGGGAGAACGCAACAAGTCAAATGCGACAAAAATAAATCACTACAATTCCCCGTCATGCAGGGAATACCTCAAGGCTCAGCCCTATCTTCAATGCTCTTCAACATCTACATACATCCCATATGCAACATCATCAAGCACCACAAACTACACTACCACATTTATGCTGACGACATCATGGTTTACACGCCAATCAACTTACTAGCACTAAACACTACAACAAAATGCCTCGAAGACATGAATGACTGGCTCATAGCCAACAACTTAACAGTCAACTACGACAAAACTGAGGCAATGTTCGTTACCAAGAACCCCACCTTCATACCCCCCACAAACTATCATCATCCTAAACAAACACATATTAGTCAAAGAAGAAATTAAGTATCTGGGCATAACACTAGACAGAGCTCTGAACCTAAAATCCCACATCACCAAAACCGCAAACAAGGCATATCAGACAAATCAAACCAATGCTCCATCAAGACCACTTCCGCACAGTGTTTCAAGCACTCATTACACCACTTGTTCAGTACTGGTATGAACACAGATGTTTTTGCCAGTCAGTCAGCCATGATGTTGTCTTCCAAATTTCCTGGTAGAGCCTTGTAAGTATAGTAAAAGCTGTTTCTGATTGCTGTAATACTTCAATGGGAAAGCCATCAATGTCTGGTATGTTGTTCTTTGATAATGTTTTCAATGCCACTTTGACTTCTTTCATCACCTGATCAAAAGATACAGGAAGAAATGGCTGTTGATCCACTTGAACTTTATTGTATAATGGCTCTGTGCATTCTTTCTACCTTTTCTTGATTTGCTCAGCATCATTCAGCATGGATTCTTGAGCGCCTTTTAACATTCCAATTTGAGACTTGAATTTTCTCTAACTCTCACGGCTTAGGAAAGCCAATTTTGTTTTCTGATAGTTTCTGATTTTATTTCCTTGCATGCATCATTGTACTACTTCTCTTTATTTTGTCTTTCTTCATGTTGGAAATTTCTCTTAAGGTCCATGATTACAATTCTTTTTCCTCTTGCTTTAGTTTCTCTGTTTTTCTGAGACATTTTGGCCAATTTTTCTTTTTCATCTTTTACAGAGACGTTTCATTTTCTTTCTACACAACTTACTTGATGTCATCCCATAACTCTTCTGGTGCTCTTTCATTTGTATACAATGCAGTGAACTGATTTTGCAGGTAGTCTTTAAATTCCAATGATATATTTTCAAGATCATATTTTGCTACATTCATGAGTGACTTGCTCTTTTTCTGCTTTAGCTTGAACTTGCATACTAGCAGCTGGTGATCTATACCACAGTCAGCTCCAGTTTTTGTCTTTCTTGATGTTATTGAGCTTTTCCATTGTTAACTTCTCCAGATGTACTCAGCTTGATTTTTGTACAATCTATAGGATGAAGTCCATGTGAATGGCCACCACTTGTTTGCTGGAAGGTGTTTGAGATGAATAGATTGTGTTGTGTGCAACAAATTCTTGCTATACTCTCTATTGCCTAGGAAGAAACCTATTTCAGGTTATATCTAGCCAAGAAAACCCAGGGGTCGCTGGGTCACCAAGAGTCAGCATTGACTTGATGACATGGAAAAAAAATTAGAGGACAGCATGCATGGTCATAAGAGCATAAGAACATAAGATATGCCATACTGGGTCAGACCAAGGTCCATCAAGCCCAGTATTCTGTTTCTAACAGTGGCCAATCTAGGTCATATGTACCTAGCAGTTTCCCCAAGAGACACAAGTTCCACAGTGCTTGTACTGGGTCAAGCATTGATATCTTCGGTCACTTCTTAATAATGGTTTATGGACCTTTCCTCCACGAACTTGTCCAAACCTTTTTTAAACCCAGCTACACTAACAGCCTTTACTACATCCGCCGGTAACAAATTCCAGAGTTTGATTACACGTTGAGTGAAAAAATATTTTTTTTATTAGTCTTAAATAGTTTTCCCTGTAGCTTCATTGCATGTCCCCTAGTCTTTCTATATTCTGATAAGGTAAACAATCGATCTATGTTTACCCGTTCCACTCCGTTCATTAATTTATAGACTTCTGTCATATCTCCCCTCAGCCGTCTCTTTTCCAGGTTAAAGAGCCCTAACCTTTTTAGCCTTTCTTCATAGGAGTATCCTTCCATCCCCTTTACCATTTTGGTGGCTCTTCTCTGAACCTTTTCTAAAATCGCTATATCCTTTTTAAGATACGGCGACCAGAATTGCACACAATATTCAAGGTGCGGTCTCACCATGGAACGATATAGAGGCATTATAATATCTTTTGTTTTATTTTCCATTACTTTCCTTATCATACCTAGCATTCTATTTGCTCTCTTGGCCGTCGCTGCACACTGGGTCGAGGGTTTTAACATGGTATCCACAATGACGCCTACATCTTTTTCCTGGGTGGTGGTTCCTAATGTGGAACCTTGCATCGTGTAACCATAGTTTGGGTTGTTCTTCCCTAGGTGCATAACCTTGCACTTGTCCACATTAAATTTCATCTGCCATTTTGATGCCCAGTCTTCCAATTTATCAAGATCCTCTTGCAATTTTCCACAATCCTCTTGGGTTTTAACAACTTTAAATAGTTTTGTGTCATCTGCAAATTTGATAACCTCACGCGCTATTCCACTTTCCAGGTCATTTATGAATATGTCAAAAAGCAGCGGACCCAGCACAGATCCCTGGGGTACACCACTATTCACCTTTCTCCATTGGGAAAATTGGCCATTTAGCCCTACCCTCTGCTTTCTATCTTTTAACCAGTTCCTGATCCACAATAGTACACTGCCTCCTATCCCATGACTCTTTAGTTTTGCCAAAAGTCTCTGATGAGGGACCTTGTCAAAGGCTTTCTGAAAGTCCAGATACACAATATCAACCGACTCACCTTTGTCCACCTGATTATTCACTCCTTCAAAAAAACATAACAGATTAGTAAGACAAGATCTTCCTTGTCTAAAGCCATGTTGGCTGTCTCCCATTAAGTCATGCCTATCTACATGCTGAGTAATTTTATTCTTTATGATGGTTTCTACCATTTTTCCCGTTACTGATGTCAGGCTCACCGGTCTGTAGTTTCCCGGATCACCCCTGGAACCCTTTTTAAAAATTGGTGTTACATTGGCGATCCTCCAATCTTCAGGTATTAGAGATGATTTTAATGATAGTTCACATATTGCTAATAGCAGGTCTGCAATCTCGTATTTCAGTTCTTTCAACACCCTTGGATGTATACCATCCGGCCCAGGTGATTTGCTACTCTTCAGCTTATCTAATAGTTGTAATACATCTTCCCGATGTAGCGATATTTCCTTCAATTCTTCCGCCCCTTTAAATACCACTTTAGTCATGGGTAACATCCCTACATCTTCCTCAGTAAAGACTGAAGCAAAGAATTCATTCAGTCTCTCCGCTATCGCCTTGTCGCCTCTTAGTGCTGCTTTAACCCCTTTACCATCTAATGGACCAACTGACTCTCTCACAGGTTTTTTGCTACAAATGTACTTGAAAAGGTCTTTACTTCGCGTTTTTCCGCAGCAAGCTTCTTCTCAAATTCTCCCTTTGCCTGCCTTATCAATGCCTTGCATTTGACTTGCCAGTGCTTGTGCTGTTTCCAGGTTTCGTCATTTGGCTCTTTTTTCCATTTCCTGAAAGATGCTTTTTTGGCAACAACAGCCTCTCTGACCTCACCTTTAAACCATGCTGGCAGTTTTTTGGACTTCCTTCCACTTTTCTTAAAGCGTGGAATACAGCTGGTCTGGGCTTCCAAGATAGTATTTTTCAACAACAGCCAAGCCTGATGTCCGTCTTTAACCTTTGCAACTGCTCCTTTTAGTTTTTTCTTAACTGTTTTCCTCATTTTATCATAGTCTCCCTTTCGAAAGTTAAAAGGTAGTACTGTGGATTTCCTTACTATCCCTCCTCCACTAATTAAATCAAAGGCAATCATGCTATGATCACTATTGCCAAGTGGCCCCAACAACCTTATCTCTTGCACTAGATCTGGTGTTCCACTAAGGATTAGGTCTAATATGGCTTTCCCTCTGGTTGGTTCATGAACCAGCTGCTCCAAGATGCAGTCATTTATTTCATCTAGGAACTTTATCTCCCTAGCATGTCCTGACGTGACACTGACCCAGTCGATACCGGGCTGGTTGAAATCACCCATTATTATCTATCTTTAGCATTTGACCTCGTCAACCACAATCTTCTCCTCTCTCAGTTTTATGAGCTTGGGTCTTGTGGGATAGTTCTTCAATGGTTCACTTTTTTCTATCACAGGATTCCTTTCGTATCATCAAGGGCATGTCTGTTTCCTCCTCTCACCCTCTTTCATGTGGTGTTCTTCAGTGCTCCATACTAGTACCTGCTCTTTTCAATATTTTTCTCTTGCCCCTAGCTCTTATGATCCAAGAGCTTGGCATTTCAACATACTTTTACGCAGACGACATTCTTCTTCTATTTCACACAGACCCATCTCTGTCAGATCTCTCCCCCCTGAATACATGCCTCATTTATGTTGCGGCCTGGTTGTCTACCAATTACCTTCTATTTTACTCTTCGAAAACTCCCTTTATGAGCCAGGCATCCTTTAGGTCTAAGGAGCATAGCCAATCTCCCTACTGGAGGAATGGCAGCGGTGGCCCAAGGAAAAGCACCTTGAACTTCTTCCTGGCCAGAAACCTGTTGAGCTCTCGCAGGTCCAAAATGGGCCTGAGGCCCCCTTTCCTCTTGGGGATGAAGAAATACCTGAAGTAGAAGCCTGTGCTCAGAGATGTTTTGGTACTGGCTCCACTGCCTTGTCCTGGATAAGATCTGCTAGCTCATTGAGAAGCAGGATCTGGTGAAGGAGAGGTCTGGTGGGCCTTCCAGGGAAGTACACTCTAGGAGGAGGAAGTAGCCCTCCATGATCACTTGCAGCACCCAGGTATCGATGGTGATGGCTGTCCACCTATGGGTGAACAGGGCTAGGTGCCCCCCTCCCCCCCGTGGGCTGCAGAGGACCCCACAGGGGGGGGCGGGAGGGAGGTCATGCCCAGGCAGTCAAAAGCTCCCACTAGGCTGGGTTGGGACCGGTGCATGGAAATTTGGTCCCTTCTGCTTTCAGGGACCATGTCCCTGGCCTTTTTGTTGCTGGCCCTGTTGAGGGTCCAAAAAGGCCTGGAAATGTGGTGTACCACCAAAGCCCCCCTTCTTCCTCGGGAAGAAGAGTTCCTTTCCTGGGGCTTTCTTCCGGGGTTGCTCCGAGGCCTTCTTCAAGAGCCTGGTTCTTGTCAGGAACTCTGTTTCTATCTCTGCAGCCTTGTCTGTCATGATTTTTCCGAATGGGTTTTCATCTATGTAGGGGACATCAATCAGTTTGTCCTGCACCCATTGCTCCAGGTCAGATGACTGCAGCCACGCTTGGCGTTGTGCCCTGATGACTGCAGCAGCCACCCTGGTTGAAGACTCAAAGCCATCATAGGCTACTCAGGACAAAAACTTAAGCACTCTTTTACTGACATGGTCGGGGTCTTAAAAATCTGTAAGGGTTCCCCCTCGAGGCCTGCCAAAAATCCCCTAATCTCCTTTAACTGCTCCTTCTCGTACATGCTGATGCAGAGCTGGAAGGACTGGATCCAGCAAGTTAGCATCAAGTCATGAACTGCCTTCTGGCCAAAGGCATTGAGGGTTCAGGTTTCTCTGCCTGGTGGCATCAACAAATGAGTTTTTTGGCTTTTGAACCGGCTCATGGCTGACTTTACGTTTATCAAGTTGTGGGGAAGCTGGGTCTTTTGGAACCCAGGGCCTTGGCATACCCAGTGCCTACTGACAATTGGTACCGATGCCAGTGTTTTCATATCTGGAGGAGTAGATGGTTGAGGATCTGGGGTGCCGCAACCATAAGGGTCTCCTTATGGAGTACCTCATATTGGAGTATCTCCAATCCCTCGGTGTGCGGGTCCTCCTCAGCCTCGATAGTGAGAATCTTGGCCATGTTCCACACAAAATTGAGGAAGGAGACATCCTCGGGCGGGGAATGGTACTGAAGCATCATGGGAGACGGATCCAAGGGCACATCTCGGTGTCGCCTCGTGTCCACAGAGTCTTCATCTTCAGTCTCCTATTCGGACTCGAAGTCAGAGTATGAGTCAGATGCTATGCGATCACCTCAGTTGAGGTCCACTCTTGGAAGTCTGTGGCCTCTGGAGGATCTGCGGTCCATGCCATGGGTGCTCGCCAGGGAGGACTGGAGCCCTGAGAAACCAGACTGGGACCTCATCTGGTGCTGGGGGCTCTATCGAGGCTGGTGGCATTCGAGAACCGGCTCGACATCCAGTGAAGCCTTTGATGTCAAGGGTCACGTCGCTGGGGTGGATGAACCAGGTGAGCCAGACATAAAATGTCCACTGCATGGATGCGAGGGCAGATATACTGTTCTCCAAAGCTGCCATCCCGGTCTCCATACCAGTTGGCTCCGCAGCCTTTGGCGTGGGCACCGATGGCATTGGTACAGTTGAGGGAGAGTCCTTGATGAGGATGGCCTCGGAGACCTGAGGCCAGTCGGCGGGTGCTGACAACTCCTTGTGGGGTAGCTTGGATGGCCGCTCCTGCTCCAACTCCTTGGACTCACGCCTGGGATTGCGGGGCCTGGGGTGGGATTTGCCCTTTATCATGGACCCATCCTCTGAGGCAGTCTTCGAAGGTTTCTTCTTCTTGTGCTCCACCTCTGGGGATTTTGGCTCAGAGAAACCGCGGCTGCTCAGACTTCCCTGGCAGATGGACTATAGACCATAGAAAGAGAGCTAAGAGAAGACAGGAAAACAGAAATCTCAGATCAGGACCAGCATTATCAGAGAATAAAATAGTCAGACAACAAAGGTAGAACAATGATTTCATTTTCAATTTAGTGATTGGACTTTGCATGATCTTTAAGGAAAGCTGCATCTCTTATTTATCTGATGCTGCACTTCGTGCGGAGTCTGGCTTCTTGGGGATTCAGTTTAATTTGTCTACATATTTTTATTTTTACTTCAGGTTGTAGTCACTTATTCTATATTTGGTGAGGGTCTGTGTTCTCAGTGTGTGGCTGAGGCCATGTGTTCTGTTAACATAGAGTTTGTGCATAGGGATCTGCACTGTACTGTAGTAATTTGACTTGTTCAGCTTTTCAAATAGGTGTATAAATGTTCTAGGGATTACAGCAGTATTTATAGTGCATCGTTTTTCTGGGTAGGCCCCTTATCTGAGTTTTAGAAGTTTATCCTGGTATGGTATGGTAGATTTGGCCTTGTAGATCTTCGGTGAATTTTGTAGGGTCTTATATTAGTTCTCAATATGCCTGTTACGGGAGAATGTTTGTTAGATGAGCAGAAACAGATTTTTTTATATATATATTTAGTTCTGTGGGTGAATGTCAAACTTCTGCTCTGCACCCATTGTTAAGGGAGAGGTTTCTGTGGATGTAGAATATATATTCAAAAAGAAAAAGCGAGAACCATAACACAGTTTATAACAAAATAAAATGAGCTATAATTTTATAATTTGGTGCTATACACTGTGCACAGTTCTCACTATTTCTTTATTCATTGGGGTGTGAGCATCTTGCATTTCCTTTGTTTTCTTGCAGAATATATATTTACATTAATGCCATGCTGGTCCAGTGCTCAGTTTCAGGAGTTATGTTGGTGTTATCAAACCCTTCTTACTCACAAAGTCTCTCTTGTTTTTCAGAGGGTGGAAAGTACTGTGTTGGGGCGTCAAATTGCTCCTGTTTTTGTAGAAGTGGGAGATGCTGCATGGGTGCTGTTGAGCATCTCTTGTTTGGCATATTTAGCAGCATGTTTCCTAAGCTCTGTGCCATATTGGGTCAGACCAAGGTGCCTCAATCCTGACAGATTCCCAAAAAGGCGCACAGGTTCCTCAATGCTTGTCCCAGGCAAGCAGTGGATTTCCCAGGTCTTCTTTAATAATAGTTTATGGACCTTTCCACCAGGAACTTGTCCAAATCATTTTTTAAACCCAACTACACTAACAGCTTTTGTTACATCCTCTGGTAACTATTTCCAGAGTTTGATTACACGGGGCCATAGGCTAACTGCAGGTAGGCCTTTATATCCCCCTGCAGTTAATGTATTTCAGTGTGGCAAAACAGCTGCAGGTGCAACTAAGACCACACACCTAGGTGGTATTAGTTGCACTCGCACTACTTGCACTGAGCCATTATGTCAGTTTCTGCCGACTATGCAGATGCCTGTGTGTGACAGAGTTTTTTCTCTCGCCTCACTCTGCAGTATAGTATAATTTTGGGAAAGAAATCCTGTAAACCTAGAGTGATGGGTAAAAGCATTTTTGGCTGCATGTGTCTGTTTTTAGTTTGCATTGATATATTCCCTACTTGGTGAAGATCTCTGTTCTGCATATGTGTGACTGAGGCTTCATGTTCTGTTAGTATGACGTTTCTATGTAGGGAGCTGTAGTAATCCGGCTTGTTCAGTTTTCTGAATAGGAATATGGATGTTCTAGGGCCCACTGCAATATTTGTGGGTATGCTCCATGTTGTGTGAGTTTTGGAAGTTAGTACTGTTATGGAACAGTAGATTTGTTCTAAGAGTCCTGTACTCTGGGTTCTTGGTAAGGTCAACTTTAGGGTGTTGGTTGGAGGGAGGGGGTACTGGAATATGTATTGCCTTTGAGATTAGTGTTCTTTATGCTGCCAGACTGAAATTTTAAATATGTTGTTAGGTCAGATTCAAGGAAATTTCATATTTTAAGGAAACATCTCAGTTTTTTTTGTTTAGTAGCCTGATAGCTTCACCACTGCTGACTTCTGGACTTTTCCAGCTTTAGCACAATCCAATTCAGCATTTGAATTCATGGCTATCAGGATTAGTTTCTCATTTTATGTCTTCCCTCCTCATCAATAATCTGGACATAGCGAAATAAACCTGATGTGCAAATTGGCCATGGTCTGATTTTGGGGGGGGGGGGGGGAGGGCTGTGTAAGTGGCTTTTCATTAATCAAATGTAATTTTTTTTATTGTTTTATTTAAGAGTTTTCTGAATACATTAGAGAAAATAAGGAAACGAACAGAACACAAAATCATTTTCAATCCAAAAAGAATCCTTAACACATAAACAGACCCCATCAAGAGAGAGAGAACCTTTAAGTTATACAACATTCCTAAAAGGAAAGAAAAACAAGAAACAAGGAGTATCCATACCCCACAATAGGGAGCAAACAAAACAATATCAATTCCTCCAGCTATGTCCCACCCACCATTTTCCCATCAAGAAACATTTGTAGAGAATTAACATCAGTATAAGCAGTTTGTCCCCCAAAGAGTAACAATACAGCGACAGGGAAACTTAAAAAAAAAAACGTTGCACCCAGGGCCACAACCTGAGATTTGTGATAAGGAAGCTTATCATAGCTCAGGTAGGAGCTATAGAAAGGATGATGTGACTCTGAACAAGCAACCTGTCAGTTCTGGTAGAAGCAAGAAAACAGAGTTTTCACATAAAAGACTACCAGTCCCAGAATGCACCAGGTTTCCAGCAGCCATGAGAGGGGCTGAAGTGAGAGAATGTAGGTGCAATCAAGAGAGCTATGAGGTAATCCCTAAGCACTCATCTCAAAGGGCAGGGCCTGATTCAACACAGCTGCGCTGTGTTAGGGAGCAGCACACATTAGAACAGGATAAGAGTAGAGCTTATTCTTCAGGAAACAGTTTCAGCTACAGAGGGAGGAAGAGATACAGAGACAGCAACGGCTACAAGCACCAGTATCACCTGGAGAAACAGAAGCCAAGCCAAGCAGATAGAGAGAGAAGGAAACTCTCTGGAAGGAAGAGAAGAAAGGCCATTGGAAGGTCTGGGAGATTCCAAGGCAGTACTCATACTGGGAGGTATTCAAAAAGCCAGCAGAGTCCATTGGACTGGATTCAGCCAGAGGAATGGAGTGGCAGAGATAGGAATCACCAGTGGCTACCTGGAAGAGAGAAGACTGCATGTGGAAGGGACTTTCAGACCAAGGCCAGAAGGTATGTGAGAGAAGATCCAGCGTCCAGGGATCAAGATTGGAAGGCTGGACATCAGAATTGGATTACATATTGGCCAGGCTATACAGAGAGGAATAATGATAGCAGGAGAGGCTCAGGTATGAACACTGATCCAGACCCTATCTATAATAGAGAATGGCAGCAAGGGAATAAGCATTCTCATGATAGTGCCTTAATGAAAGACTCATCTGTGCCAATGTATGATATTGACCCTATGATTGTTGATGCAGGGGGAAATACAGCAGATGAAACTATTTACATGGACTGTTCTTTATCTAAATGCTATTGCTAGTTTTCCGTGAGCAAACACATCAGCCATCACAAAGAAACCTAACTTTGTTCTTTATTTCCACTGCAAACAGCTCTTAAAGCAGGATTTGGGCTCACACAGTAGCAGCCAGCCAGCTAAAGGCTTTCAGCTGGTCCATTGATAGTAATTAGGGCTGCACCTGATTGTGTGTGTGAGCAAGGGAGAATCACTGCTGAGATCGGCGTGGAAAATAAGCAGAAGTTAACCTAACCAGCAAAGTTTATTCTTTACTTTGTGCCTTTGTATTTGGTAATTACTTGCTAAGAAAACATTAGCTAATTGCCTGACAAGCTGAAGGTTGTTTTCTGGTTTACTTTGTGACTTTTTGTTATCCCTTTAAACACTGCAAGCAAGTAACCTCATTTATAGTGCTATCAAGCATACATGTGCTGGGTGACTTAAACCCCATCAATAAAAGAAGTATTTTATTGATCTTACCACTTGGTTTCACAACTCAAATTATTGGCATCAGCTGTGTTTGGGAGTGAATGAACTACAATACCCACAATACCTTGCAAGAATCATATGAATATATGCATCGTCAAGATTGTGTAAGTTCTCACCCTAGGCAGCCGTCTGACAGATTTCATCATCAAAAACTGCTTTTGCCAAATTTGAGTAATCTGACAGACATCAGGGAAAGCCTGGAGCTTATATCCACAAAAGAGAGCATGCCTATGTTTAAAGTATGCTCTCAAAACACGCAGTTTGGCAGTTTCAGAAACAAACTTCACTACCAAAGTATTGTGCTTTAAGATAACATCAGACAAATCCTCCAGGAAAGCCGTTAAGTTCTGATCCACTGAGCAAATCGAAGGAGCAGAGGCCCCAGCAGTCAGCGGAGTGGAAGAGGAACCAAAAGGAAGGTAATACATAAGGACAGCATGTGAATCCCCCTCTAAGTGTAACACTTCAGAGAAATACTTTCCCAATAAGATTTCAGGAGATAACAAATGTGTAAAAGGAAAGTTCAAGAAACGCAAGTTACATGCTCGAGACTGATTTTCCAATACTTCCAGCCGGTAGGAAACTGTTAAAGAATCTCTGACCAAAGCAGCATCAGAGTCGCGACAAGACTGGAGTTGGGAGTCAGTACGAGCAACAAACTTACTTAAAGTACCAAATTGATTGTCAATATATTGTAATTTACCAACCACATCTTGGGAAAATTTACAAAGGGAGGATACAGTAGAAGTTAAACGTGTGGCAATTTTCTGAATAGCGGACCATATATCCACGAGAGTCACTTCCCCTACAGGGGGAGCGATAGTCCCTGGGTCTGTCACAGCCGGAAAAAACTGAGAGTGGGACTGGAGGAAGATTCTCAGGGTAAAGCTCCAAAAAGGTTGATGAGAGTGGTGGTAGTGGGAGAGGAGGAGGAGACCGGAGAATAGGGCTCAATGATGCCCCTTCTGGTGAATGATCTTCAGGCAGCAGCAAAGTTACATGTTTATCCATAGGTCCCACCACTTTTCCACCTGCAGCACCATCGCCAGACTTTACACCAAGCTTTGCCTTCCATTTGCCCATGGAATAAATGAATTTCACAGCTCACATGAACTACTCATTTGCACCAAAGGGGCGCTAAAGGGGCATGTCCTGCCCCTTGAGTCATGTCCCTTAGGTCGCGACATGCAGGCCGCGACACGCGGCCTTGTGTGGACCCTCTGGGCTTTATCGAGCAGGGAAGGGTCCTCTGAATCAGGGCACGTCCTTCTCCCGCCTGCACGCTGACACCACAAGCCTCCAATAGGGTACTGCTGCTCTGAACCACGTTGGTGGAGTCACACGGCGGCTCCCTCACACGCCGTAATCTCTCCCAAATGTAATTTTTATTATGTTTGTTTTATTGTAACATCTGTTTTACTAAATTGCATTTATGTGTTTGGAAGCTACCTAGGATTTTAGATTGGTGGCATGTGCATTTGAAAATAAAGTATACTAAATTTATGCAAATAATGCTGCAGTGAATCTCCACACATAGCCCTGCAACACCCTCATGTCACCCCTGAGAGGAAGTAGACAGTGGGGGTGGAGAAAATCAGAAACCTCAGATTGGGACTAGCATGATCAAGAATAAAATGGTCAGACAACAAAGGTAGAAGAGAATTTTATTTTCAATTTAATGAACAGTTTTGGTGCTATCTTTATATTTTATAAAGAACAGAGAAATGCATCTCTGTCTATTTCTCTGGCATTGCATTGTATGCAGAATCTGATTTTTTGGGGTTGCAGTTTAATTTTTATCTACATATGTTTATTATTTATTTATTTATTTATTTTATTTAATTGGATTTCTATACCGCCTTATCATACAATCAATTATTAGGTTATGGTCATCTATTCTGTACTTTGTTGAGGGTCTATGTTCTGCGTTTGTGGCCGAGGCCAGGTGTTATTAGTAATCTGTGAACTATCATTAAAATCATCTGTAATACGAGAGGGTACCCAAAAAAAACCAGGAATAACATTGCCGTGGGCGGAACTTGTGTAGTACGCACTTCTGTCGCTAGGCGTGTATAGTGCAACTCATTGTCAGTTCAGTGCCGCCTGTGTTGTCGACCTGGCTTGTTCTGTTCATCTGCAGTGATTGTTTTTGCTAGCGCTGTCTTGTTCTTGTTTCTTTTTTTATGATGACAAGTTTAAGTGAACAACGTGCAGCTGTGAAATTTTGTTTTCTACTCGGTAAAAATGCTGCTGAAACTGTTTTAATGTTGAAAACAGCTTATCAAGATGACGCTATGGGAAAAAGTCAAGTGTACCAGTGGTTTGCTCGGTTTAAAAATGGCGACATGTCGATTGATGACAAACCTCGTTCTGGGCGTCCATCAACTGCCCGAATCGACGAAAATATTGAAAGAATTAGAGAGCTTGTGCTCACAGACCGTCGACAGACAATTGATCAACTGTCAGAGATTAGTGGGTTATCTTGGAGCTCGGTTCAGCGAATTTTAACGGAAGATTTGGGAATGAAAAGGGTTGCGGACAAGTTTGTTCCTCGGGTTCTGACTGACAATCAAAAGGAACATCGAGTTGAAACATGTCGTGTTTTGAAACAACAGCTTGAAACTGATCCAGATTTTCTGTCAAAGGTCATTACAGGTGATGAGTCATGGTGCTATGGTTACAACCCAGAAAGAAAGCAACAGTCAAGCCAATGGAAGATGTCATCGTCACCCCGTCCAAAAAAATGTCGTCAAGTCAAATCAAACATCAAAACAATGCTGATTTGCTTTTTTGATGCCAAGGGGGTAGTTCATTCAGAGTTTGTTCCCCCAGGTCAGACCGTAAATCAAACCTTTTATTTGGAGGTTTTAAGAAGATTGCGCAACAGTGTTCGTCAAAAAAGACCCGATTTGTGGCAGACAGGAGACTGATTCTTCCACCACGACAATGCACCTGCACACACAGCCATCTCTGTTAGACAGGTTTTGGCTAAAAATGGCATGGTTCCGCTGCCCCACGCACCTTACTCGCCTGACCTGACTCCGTGCGACTTTTTCTTATTTCCACGCATGAAAAGGGGCATGAAAGGACACCGATTTGACAACATTGAAGAAGTCAAGAAAAAAACGAGGGAGGAGCTGTCAGCCGTTTCTAAAGATGACTACAAAAAATGTTTCGAACAGTGGAAGCACTGGTGGGACAAATGTATCAGTTGTAATGGAGAGTATTTTGAAGGGGATAAGGTTGTTTTGTAAAGAATTTGAAATAAATAGCTTATAAAAAATAATTCCTGTTTTTTTTGGGTACCCCCTCGTACCTGAAGATTGGAAGATGGCGAACGTAACACCAATTTTTAAAAAGGGTTCCAGGGGTGATCCAGGAAACTACAGACCAGTGAGCCTGACGTCAGTATCGGGAAAAATGGTAGAAACCATCATAAAGAACAAAATTGCTGAACATGTAGATAGTCATGGCTTAATGGGAGACAGCCAACATGGCTTTAAACAACAAAGATCTTGTCTTACTAATCTGTTATGTTTTTTTGAAGGTGTGAATAAACAGGTAGACAAAGGTGAGTCGGTTGATATAGTGTATTTGGACTTTCAGAAAGCCTTTGACAAGGTCCCTCATCAGAGACTTTTGGCAAAATTAAAGAGTCATGGGATAGGAGGCAGTGTACTACTGTGGATCAGGAAATGGTTAAAAGATAGAAAGCAGAGGGTAGGGCTAAATGGCCAGTTTTCCCAATGGAGAAAGGTGAATAGAGGTGTACCCCAGGGATCTGTGCTAGGTTGGCTGCTTTTTGATATATTCATAAATGACCTGGAAAAGGGAATAACGAGTAAGGTTATCAGATTTGCAAAAGATACAAAACTATTTAAAGTTGTTAAAACCCAAGAGGATTGTGGAAAATTGCAAGAGGATCTTGATAAATTGGAAGACTGGGCATCAAAATGGCAGATGAAATTTAATGTGGACACGTGCAAAGTTATGCACCTAGGAAAGAACAACCCAACCTATGGTTACACGATGCAAGGTTGCACATTAGGAACCTCCACCCAGGAAAAATATTTAAGCGTCATTGTGGATAACATATTAAAACCCTCGGCCCAGTGTGCAGCGGCGGCCAAGAGAGCAAATAGAATGCTAGGTATGATAAGGAAAGGAATGGAAAATAAAACAAAGGATATTATAATGCCTCTATATCATTCCATGGTGAGACCGCACATTGAATATTGTGTGCAATTCTGGTCATCGTATCTTAAAAAGGATATAGTGTTATTAGAAAAGGTTCAGAGAAGAGCCACCAAAATGGTAAAAGGGATGGAAGGATACCCCTATGAAGAAAGGCTAAAAAGGTTAGGGCTCTTTAACCTGGAAAAGAGACGGCTGAGGGGAGATATGATAGAAGTCTATAAATTAATGAACGGAGTGGAATGGGTAAATATAGATCAATTGTTTACGTTATCAGAATATAGAAAGACTAGGGGACATGCATTGAAGTTACAGGATAAACAATTTAAGACTAATAAAAGAAAATATTTTTTCACTCAACGTGTAATCAAACTCTGGAATTTGTTACCGGAGGATGTAGTAAAGGCTGTTAGTGTAACTGGGTTTAAAAAGGTTTGGACAAGTTCCTGGAGGAAAGGTCCATAAACCATTATTAAGAAGGGTCCCAGGATATCAATGCTTTACCCAATACAAGCATTGTGGAACCTGTGTCTTTTGGGGAAACTGCTAGGTACATATGACCTAGATTGGCCACTGTTGGAAACAGGATACTGGGCTTGATGGACCTTGGTTTGACCCAGCATGGCATATCTTATGTTCTTATCCCTTCTCTTTACCCTTCCTCTCTTCCTTTCTCATGTGCCTTCTGGAACGCACACTCCATCTCAAATAAACTTGCCTATACTCACGATCTCTCTTATCTCTAATGCTCTCCATCTTCTTGCTCTAACTGAGACTTGGCTCCTCCCAGAAGACTCAGCATCAGTCACTGCTCTCTGTCATGTGGGTTATCAGTTCTACAACACACCTCATCCCACTGGCTATGGTGATGGTATTAGGCTTCTACTCTCTCCTTCCTGCCAATTTCAATCCCCCCTGCTGCCTCAGTCTCATTTCTTACCCTCCTTTGAAGTCCACTCCATCCAGTTAGCTGTTATTTATCAACCTCCAGAGAAGTCCGCCTCTACTTTTCTCACTGACTGTCACTCATGGCTTTCCTTCTTTCTGGATTCATCTTCACCCTCCCTTATTCTCAGGGACTTTAACATTCATGTCGATAACTCCTATGACCCTTATGCTTTAAATCAACTTTCCCTTACCTCCTCATTCGACCTCCAGCTTTGCTCTACTGCCCCCACTCACCAGCATGGCCACTGCTTTCACTTTGTATTCTTCTCTAATTGCTTACCCTCAAACCTCTGTACCTCATTTCCTCCCTTATCGCACTATCACCTGTTAAGCTTCACTTTCCATCACTCACCGCCTCAACCTCGCCCTATCTCCTCAAACCTCTTTAGAAATCTTCATGCTATTAACCCGTTGGCTCTCTCCTCCACTGTTTCATCACCTTTTTCCTCCATTATGTCATCTAAGTCTGTTGATGAGGCAGTAGCTTCCTATAACACTGCACTCTCCTCTGCTCTGGATGCTCTTGTCATATCCTGTGAGGCGTGCTATACCCCATCCCTGGCTGTCTTTCACTACCTGCTATCTACGTTCCTATGCCCATTCAGCTGAGTGTGCCAGGCTCGAATACTACACCCTTGTGGACTTTCTACACTTCAAATTCATGCTTGTTTCTTTCCAGTCAGCCATAGCTCTTGCCAAACAAAACTATTATATCCATCTGACTAAATATCTTGCCTATGACCATTGCCTCTTTACAACCCTCAACTCTAAGAACATAAGAACATAAGATATGCCATACTGGGTCAGACCAAGGTCCATCAAGCCCAGTATCCTGTTTCCAACAGTGGCCAATCTAGGTCATACATACCTAGCAGTATCCCCAAAAGACACAGGTTCCACAATGCTTGTATTGGGTCAAGCATTGATATCCAGGGTCCCTTTTTAATAATTGTTTATGGACCTTTCCTCCAGGAAATTGTCCAAACCTTTTTTAAACCCAGCTACACTAACAGCTCTTATTCCAGAGTTTGATTACACGTATAGTGAAAACATATTTTTTATTATTTGTCTTAAATAGTTTACCCTGTAGCTTCATTACATGTCCCCTAGTCTTTTTATATTCTGATAGCGTAAACAATCGATCTATGTTTACCCGTTCCACTCTGTTCATTAATTTATAGACCTCTATCATATCTCCCCTCAGCCGACTCTTTTCCAGGTTGAAGAGCCCTAACCTTTGTAGCCTCTCTTCATAGGAGTAGCCTTCCATCCCCTTTACCATTTTGGTGGCTCTTCTCTGTCCCTTTTCTAATAACGCTATATCCTTTTTAAGATAAGGCGACCAGAATTGCACACAATATTCAAGGTGCGGTCGTACCATGGAACGATACAGAGGCATTATAATATCCTTTGTTTTATTTTCCATTCCTTTCCTTATGATACCTAGCATTCTATTTGATTTCTGGCCACAGCTGCACACTGGGCGCAGGGTTTTAACATGTTATCCACGATGACTCCTAAATCTTTTTCCTGGGTGGTGGTTCCCAATGTGGAACCTTGCATCATGTAATCATAGTGTGGGTTGTTCTTTCCTAGGTGCATAACTTTGCACTTGTCCAAATTAAATTTAATCTGCCATTTGGATGCCCAGTCTTCCAATTTACCCAGATCCTCCTGCAGTATTCCACAGTCCTCTTGGGTTTTAACAACCTTATACAGTTTTGTGACGACTGCAAATTTGATAACCTCACTAGTTATTCCCTTTTCCAGGTCATTTATGAATATGTCAAAAAGTAGCGGACGCAGTACAGATCCCTGGGGTACTCCACTATTCACCTTTTTCAATTGGGAAAATTGGTCATTTAGCCCTACCCTCTGCTTTCTATCTTTTAACCAGTTCCCGATCCACAATAGTACACTGCCTCCTATCCCATGACTTTTTAGTTTTGCCAAAAGTCTCTGATGAGGGACCTTGTCAAAGGCTTTCTGAAAATCCAGATACACTATATCAACTGACTCACCTTTGTCTACCTGTTTATTCACACCTTCAAAAAAACATATCAGATTAGTAAGACAAGATCTTCCTTGTCTAAAGCTATGTTGGCTGTCTCCCATTAGGCCACGACTATCTACATGCTGTGTAATTTTGTTCTTTATGATGGTTTCTACCATTTTCCCCCGGTACTGACGTCAGGCTCACTAGTCTGTAATTTCCCGGATCACCCCTGGGACCCTTTTTAAAAATTGGCGTTACATTGGCGATCCTCCAATCTTCAGGTATTACAGATGATTTTAATGAAAGTTCACAGATTACTAATAGCAGGTCTGCAATCTCATATTTCAGTTCTTTCAACACTCTTGGATGTATACCATCCGTTCCAGGTGATTTGCTACTATTCAGTTTATCAAATAGTTGTAATACATCTTCCTGGTGTAGCGATATTTCTCTCAATTCCTCTGCAGTATCACCTTTAAATACCACTTCAGTCTTGGGTAACATCCCTACATCTTCCTCAGTAAAGACTGAAGCAAAGAATTCATTCAGTCTCTCCGCTATAGCCTTGTCTCCTCTTACTGCCCCTTTTACCCCTCTATCATCTAATGGTCCAATTGACTCTCTCACAGACTATTTACTACAAATGTACTTGAAAAAGTCTTTATTTCGTGTTTTTGCTTCCGTAGCAAGTTCCTTCTCAAATTCTCGCTTTGCCTGCCTTATCAATGCTTTGCATTTAACTTGCCAGTGCTGTGCTATTTCCATTTTTCATTGTTTGGCTCTTTTTTCCATTTCCTGAAAGATGCTTTTTTGGAAGCAACAGCCTCTCTGACCTCACCTTTAAACCATGCTAGCAGTTTTTTGGACTTTCTTCCACTTTTCTTAATGCGTGGAATACAGCTGGTCTGGGCTTCCAGGATAGTATTTTTAAACACCACCCAAGCTTGATGTAAGTCTTTAACCTTTGCAACCACTCATTTTAGTTTTTTTCTTAACTATATTCCTCATTTTATCATAGTCTCCCTTTCGAAAGTTAAAAGGTAGTACTGTGGATTTCTTTACTGTCCCTCCTCCACTAATTAAATCAAACACGATCATGCTATGATCACTATTGCCATGTGGTCCCAACACCCTTATTTCTTGCACCAGATCTGGTGTTCCACTAAGGACTAGGTCCAGTATGGCTTCCCCTCTGGTTGGTTCATGAACCAGCTGCTCCAAGAAGCAGTCATTTATTTCATCTAGAAACTTTATCTCCCTAGCATGTCCTGCCGTGACACTAAGCCATTCGATACCGGAGTAATTGAAATCACCCATTATTACTACTCTGCTGTGACTTTTGTTAGCTTCCTTGATTTCTTTGAGCATTTCATCATCCATTTGTTCATTCTGGCCAGTCGGTCGATAGTACACCCCCACTGCCATCAACTTCCCCTTCATACATGGAATTTCAATCCATAGAGATTCTACAGCAAATTTTGTTTCCTGCAAAACTTTAATCCTTTCTGACTCAATGCCCTCTCTAACATAGAGCGCAACCCCTCCACCAATTTGATCAGTTCTATCATTACGATATAGTTTGTATCCAGGTATCACAGTGTCCCACTGGTTATCCTCCTTCCACCATGTCTGTGAGATTGCAATCATATCTAATCTCTCATTTAGTGCTATAAATTCTAACTCTCCCATCTTATTGTTTAGACTTCTAGCATTTGCATACAAGCATTTCAGAGACTGTATTTTATTAATATTAATCTGGCTATTGTTAGGCATGGGTAATTTGGAATCTTTACGTTCTGTCTGCACCATACTCAAGGGCATTTGGGCTACTTTACTCTTTTTTGGAACCTCACTGCTTTCGGTAGCATCCTTCAAGGATATCTTCTTCCGAACCATGCGCTCTTGGGCGACTGTCAGCTTTACCCTATTTTCTAGTTTAAAAGCTTCTCTATCTCCTTTTTAAAGGTTAATGCCAGCAGTCTGGTTCCATCCCGGTTAAGGTGAAGCCCATCCCTTCGGAAGAGCCCCTCCTTCCCCCAGAATGTTCCCCAGTTCCTAACAAATCCAAAACCCTCATCCTTGCACCATCGTCTCATCCACGCATTGAGACTCCGGAGCTCTGCCTGCCTTTTGGGTCGTGCACGTGGAACAGGAAGCATTTAGGAGAACGCTACCCTGGAAGTTCTGGATTTCAACTTCCTACCTAAAAGCTTAAATTTAGCCTCCAGAACCTCTCTACCACATTTTCCTATGTCATTGGTACCGACATGTACCAAGACAGCAGACTCCTCCCCAGCACTATCTAAGATCCTATCTAGGCAGTGTGCGAGGTCCGCTACCTTCGCACCAGGCAGGCATGTTACCAGGCGATCCTCACGTCCACCAGCCACCCAGCTATCTACATGCCTAATGATGTAATCACCAACCATAACAGCTGTCCTATCCCTCCCCTCATGGGCACATGGCCCTGGAGAAATGTCCTCGGTGCGAGAGGGTGTTACATCACCTGGAGGACAGGTCCTAGTTACAGGATCACGTCCTGCCACACCAGGGTGATGCTCTCCTGTCACGTGACCTGTCTCCTCCATGGAAACAGGGATGCTAACAGACTGGAGGTGGGACTTTAGGACTATATCCCTGTAGGTCTCATCCATGTACTTCTCTGTCTTTCTTATGTCTTCCAGGTCTGCTACTCTAGCCTCTAGAGAATGGACTTGTTCCCTGAGAGCAAAGAGCTCCTTGCACTTAGTGCATACGTAAGACCTCTCACCAACTGGGAGAAAATCATACATGTGACACTCAATGCAAAAGACTGGAAAGCCCCCATCTCACTGCTGGACTGTTGTCTGCATCATAGTTTAAAGCTCGTGTTTAGGTCTTTAAATTCTGTATTTACTAAGGGTTGGTGTAGATGCTTATACTAATAAAAGTGTATCTAATACCTCTAATATACCTTGTTCACCTGAAGCTTAATTAATCTCAGGTCCTCAATTTATGACTGATTTGGATAAAGAGCTGCACCTGAGAGCAGCCCCGTTCCTCTAAGATGTGTAAGTACCTATAAAGCTACAATTACCCCAGGAGCGGGTGGGTGTTGGGGAGGAAGGGAGAGAAATAAGACCTATTAAAGGAGGGCTGTTACAAGGTACACTGTCCTGTACCCTCAGCAGGGGGGGAGGGGGTTAGTCCCTCAGGTAGGCTAGAACAGGAAAAAAAGTTTAAAACGCAGCAGGTTCTGGGGACAGAGCAGGGAGAGATATTTAATTTAAAGTAACAGTTAACCTGGCTACCACACAAAGGCCAGTTAGTTGAGAGAGGCAAGGTAAGTTATACAGCTGAGAAAGCTGTCTACTCAAGGTACCTCCATCTCCAACCCCTCATTCCCTTTCTGCCCAAAACCTGGCTGATTACCATGACAAATTCCACAAGATCACACTCCAATTCCTCACAATGTCAGTTACTTCTTCTCCTCTTCCTCTTCAATCCCAACTTTCCCACCCTAACTGTGCTACCATTTCTTCCTTTTCTAAAATCTCTGAGGAGGAAACCACACACCTTCTTTCCTCCTCCAAACTCACTATCTGCTCCTCTGATCCTATTCCCACCCATCTCCTAAGCTCCATCTCCTCCACTGTTGTCCCCTCCATCTGTCATATTCTCAATCTATTGCTCTCCAATGCAACTGTCCCTGCAGCCTTCAAGCATGCTGTGGTCACTCCTCTCCTCAAGAAACTCTCACTACACCCTACCTGTCCTAACTATTGACTCATCTCTCTCCTGCCCTTCATTTCTAAACCACTTGAATGTGTGGTTCACCGTCATCCCCTCAACTTCCTCTCCTCTCAAGCCATCCTGGATCCTTTACAATCTGGCTTTCGTCCATTACATTCTACTGAAACGGCTGTTGCCAAAGTCTCCAGTGACCTGCCCTGGCTAAATCCAAGGGCCTTTACTTAATCCTCATCCTTCTTAACCTTTCTGCTGCTTTTGACATTGTTGAACACAACCTTCTCCTCAATACCTTGTCCTTGCTTGGTTTTAAGGGCTGGTTCTCTTTTTATCTCACCCATCGCTCTTTCAGTGTATGGTCTGGTGGATCCTCCTCTACTGCTATCCCATTTTCAGTTGGTGTATCACAAGGATCTGTCTTAGGTCCAGTTTTTGTCTCTCTCTATATACTCATTCCCTTAGTGCACTCACCTCTTCCAATGGCTTTCAATACCATCCTTACACTGATGACTTCCAGATCTACCTCTCTACACCTTAAATCTCTCCGGTAATCCAAACCAGCATCTCTGCCTGCCTTTCTGATATTGCTGCTTGGATGTCTCACCGCTGCTTGATTTTGAACATGGCCAAAACTGAGCTTCTTATTTTTCCCCCTAAAACCCTCCTCTCCCCTTCCTCCGTCTCTGTAGATAACTCTCTAAGCCTTCCTATTTCTGCAGCTCAAAACCATGGGGTCGTCTTTGACTCCTCTCTCTCCTTCTCCACATACATCCATAGCTAAAACCTGCCATTTCTTTCTCTATATCAACAGAATTCACCCATTCCTTTCTGAACACACTACTAAGACACTTATTCACTACTTAGTCACCTCCCATCTAGAATATTGTACCCTACTCTTTGCTGGATCATCTCTCTCCCTTTCAATCTGTTCAACACTCTGCTCAATAAATAATCTTCCACCAGCCTCTTCATGCTCATATTACCCCTCTTCTCAAGTCATTTCATTGGCTCTCTCTCCATTTCTGCATCTAATTTAAACTTCTCCTGCTGGTCTATAAGTGCAATCAGTCTGCAGCTCCTCACTACCTTTCCTCTCTTATCTCTCCCTACATTCCTGCTTGGGAATGCCACTCTTCTGGAAAATTGCTTCTATCTGTGTCCTCTTCTATTACTAACTCCAGACTTTGCGCCTTTCACTTTGCTGCTCCTTATGTCTGGGACTAACTACCTGAATCTGTATGTCAGGTGCCTTCTCTGACCCTTTTCACATCCAGGCTGAAAATTCACCTCTTTGCTGCCACTTTTGGATTTTGACTCCTCTGATCACCTTTATGTTTCCTTACCATTCCCCCTAGATGTATCCCATGTCTATAGCTACTGTGTTGTCTGTCTTGGCTAGACTGCAAGCTCTGTTGAGCAGGGGCCATCTTTTACATGCATCTGTGCAGTGCTGAATACGTCTTGTTGTTGGTGTTAAGTGTCATCCATTTGGTGTCAGCTTATGGCAACCCTCTAAATAGTTGCCCTAAACTGTTCAGTCTTCAGTCAGGCAGTTCATTGTTGACAGAGTGGCACCTATAACCTCTGTTATTGTATCGATCCATCTCATTACTGGCCTTCCTCTTTTGTATTGGCCTTCTACCTTGTCAAGCATGATTTCTTTCTCTAATGATCTCTCTCTTCGCAAGATGGTGTCCAAAGTATGAAACTCAAAGTCTTGTCATCTGAACTTATAAAGGAAGTTTAGGTTTGATTTCCTCTAGTACTGACTGATTAGTTCTTCAAGCAGTCCATGGGATACACAGTATTTGTCGCCAGCACCATAATTCAAAGGCATCAATTTTCTTCCTGTCTTTTTCACTGTCCAACGTTTGCATCCATATGACATTATGAAAATACCATGGCTTGAATGAGCTGAATCTTTGTATGGAGAGAGACATCTCTGCTCTTGAGAATCTTGTCTAGGTCCTTCATAACCATTCTGCCAAGAACAATGCATTCTTGGATTTCTTGACTGCTTGTTGTTTCTTTATTGATAGTTGATCCAAGTAGGTTAACATTGTCCACTATTTTGATTTCTTATCCATCAACAATGAACTTATTGATTTTTCCAGTTGTCAGGATCTTTGTCTTGTTTACATTAAGGTGCAGGCCCATTTTAAGACTATGTTCCTTGATCTTGAGAAGCAAATATTTCAGATCATCATAACTTTACTGGCTGAAAGTGAAATCATCAGCATAGCGAAGGTTGTAGATGAGTATTTCACCTATCTTCACACCTTGGTTGTCTTCATACAGTCCTGCTTCTCTGATGATTTGTCCTGCATATAAATTAAACAGGTAGAGGGAAAGTGTGCAGCCTTGTCATACACCTTTGCTGATTTTGAAACATTCTGTTTCTCCTTGTTCCGTTCAAACTGTTGCTTCTTGGTCAATGTAAGGGTTATGCAAGAGAAGGATCAGGTGTTCTGGTATACTCATGCTTCTTAATGTAGCCCAGAGTGTCTCATGGTGTACATAGTCAAAAGCCTTGCTGTCATCAGTAAAACACATATAGATATCCTTTTGGTATTCTTTAGTTTTTTCAAGGACCCATCTCACATCCGTGATGATGTCTCTCATTCTTCGCCCTTTCCCGAATGCCACTTTCAGGCAGTTCTAGTTCCAGGTATGGTTGTAGGCTCTGCTGAATAATATGGAGTAGAATCTTGCTGGCATGTGGGATCAGAAAGATTGTGTGATAATTTCCACAGTCAGTTGGATCATCTTTCTTTAGTATTGGTATAAACACAGATCTTTTCCTGTCAGTTGGCCATGATGTTGTCTTCCAAATTTCTTGGCAGAGCCTTGTAAGTATGGTAACAGCTGCATCAGATTGCTGTAATACATCTATGGGAATACAATCAATGCCTGGTGCTTTGTTCTTTGATAAGGCTTTCAATGCTGCTTTGACTTCTTCTTTCATCACCATTGGTTCCTGATCATAAGGTACAGGCTGAAATGGCTATTGGTCCACTTGATCTTTATCGTATAATGACTCTGTATATTCTTGCCACCTTTTCTTGATCTCAGTATCACTCAACATGGATCCTTGAGCATCTTTTTTTTTTAAATTCTTTATTTTCGTTTTATAACAACAAAGGAAAGGAAGACATACAGCTAAAAGACAAATACATAACATGTAATACATACACCAAAGTAAACCCCTACCACCCCCCTCCCCCCTGCTGCGTCTCGAGTAAACTAAGCATTCCCGAAGCGGGCGTGTACTTACATTATTGGATTACAAACCTAACGGTGATCAAAAACATGATGAGTGCACATTATACAGGCATGTTGGAGCAGTGAGCGGATTGTACATAATCATTAAGCATCTGCCATTTAGATAAGCAAGAGTGAGTTTGGACATGGGGAATAGCTCTCCGAGGTATCTGCTCATATTTACTATATAAGCAGACAAGGTTCCACCATTCATGGACAGTAAGTCGAGAGCTATCCTTCCAATTCCTCGTGATTAAGCATATAGCTATACCCAGCAGGAAATCAAGGAGAAAGCGACCCTTCTTAGGAAGAGAGGGGACCTCCGCAGCAGAGCGGAGCCCCACGACCTTCCAAGAGAGAGGTTCATGAAAGTGTAAGATAGATTGAATACGACCCCAGACCCGCCCCCAGTAGACCTGCAGTTGAGGACATTCATAAATAACATGAGTGAAGGTTCCCACAGCAGTATGGCAAGACCAACACAGGTCCCTCGCATTTGGGTGCCATTTGGCTATTTTTTCTGGTGTATAAAAGCATCTGTGTGCAAAGAAGAAGAGAGTTTGGGTAACAGAGGCAGACCGGGAGACCCGCACTACTTTACTCCAAAAAACGCTCCATTGCACAGGGGTGATAGTAGTTTGCAGTTCGCGCTCCCAGGCTTGTTGAGCTCTAAAAGTGTCCGTATCTGTACCCTGACAAATTATTTTATAAAAGTTAGAGGCTACCCCATGTGTACTACTAATGGAATGAACTGTCTCTAATAGCCCATCCTCAGTAGGGGCAGAGGGCGGCATGATTCGAGCACTTTTGAGGCAGTGTTGAAGCTGCATCAATTGAAAGTAGTGTTTCGCTGGTAACGCAAATTCCTTTTGTAAATCAGAAAAGGTTTTCCAATGAGCTGCAGAGAAAAGCTGTTGGGGTGTCCAGATCCCCCTGGAGTACCAGGGTTTCCAGGCTATTGTTCTATTTAGGACTTGAATTCGGGGGTTATTCCATAGCGGGAGTCCGTCCTGAGGACATACATTCGGGCCTAGTGATAAAATGAGAGTGTTAAAGGCCGCAAGAGTATCGACAATCATTGGTGGATGGCGGGTGTCTACTTGATAGGACATACCGGGTAGATGGGTCAACGGAATTGGGCTACTAAGCTCCTCTTCTATGTCAAGCCAAACTGGTTGGCGGTCTGTTGAGGTATCTAGCCATCGGGCACCTTGCTTAAGTAGAAAGGCTTGATGATATCTAAGAAAATCAGGAAATCTGGTACCCCCTCGTTCCTTTACAGACTGCAGTTTATGTTTAGCTATCCTTGGTGGTTTGCCCTGCCAGAGATAACGGACGAGAAGGCCCTCAATATCTTTATAAGTATGTAACGGAAGTAAGCATGGCAGCATTTCTAAAATATAGTTCACTTTGGGGACTATCATCATTTTCACAGTTTCTAAGCGGCCCCACCATGTGAGAGATAAGGGAGACCAATGATTTGTGAGTTCACGGACTTTGGAGACTACCTCTTTGGCATTAAAACTGATAGTGTCTTCTAAAGGAGAACAGTAATGGACCCCGAGATACTTCAACATGCGGGATTGCCAAAGGAAGGGAAAGGCCTGCATGTCAGCCTCATGTACCCAACGGTTCAGTGGGAATGCTACAGATTTGGTCCAGTTAATTTTATAGCCCGATAATTGTGAGTATCCGTCAATCAGATCCAAGACGGCTGGAACCGAATCGAGGGAAACGAAGAGCATGAGGTCATCTGCATATGCAGAGAGTTTAATCTCCCTATGACTAAAGGGGACACCTCGAATACATGCAGACTGTCTAATAAGGAGGGCTAGGGGTTCAAGAGCGAGATCAAAAAGCATTGGTGATAGGGGGCAACCTTGACGCGTGCCTCTGTGGAGGTTAAATGGCTGAGATTTGATGGCGTTTACACAAATACTGGCAACGGGTTGAGTGTACATGACTTGGAGATATCGGAGGAAGCCCTCTCCAAAGCCATACCATCGGAGAACTGCAAATAAAAAGGGCCATTCTAGACGATCAAAGGCTTTTTCGGCATCCAGGGAAAGACCCACCCATGGTTGAGCGAGATTGGCAGCACTAGATAACACATGGCACAAGGTCCGAGCATTGTCAGCAGTTGATCTGCCGGGTATAAAACCGCATTGGTCGGGGTGAATTAGGGTGGCCATCAAGTCAGATAGCCGGGTGGCCAAGACCGTTGCGAAGATCTTATAATCGGCATTAAGTAGGGAGATTGGACGGTAGTTGGCGGTCAGTAGCGGGTCTCTGCCTTCTTTCTCAAATACAACCACATTAGCTGCAGAAAAGGAACCCAAAGAGGATGTATCTACCGCAAGGGCAGTAAAATAGAGTTTTAAATAGGGAACTAAATCTGCACTAAACGTTCTGTAGAATTCGGTCGGGAGACCATCAGGCCCCGCGGCACGGCCCGAGGCTGTACGTTTTAGGGCAGATTGAATCTCTGAAGTAGAGAAGGGTTCATCCATCGCAGCCCTATCATCTTCAGAGAGGGTCGGCCGCTGAATGCCAGAAAGCAATCTCTCGAATGTCTCTGACGAGAACTCACATTCAGATTGATATAGGCGGGTATAGAAATCCCGAAAGAGCTCTACAATGTCGGAGTCTGTGGTCACTATGCCCCCTCCCTGTGGAGCTCGGAGGGCCGCAACGCGTTTGGCTTCTTTTTGACCTTTCAAGGCATTGGCAAGGAGTCGACCGGCTCGGTTATTTTCACGATAATATGTCCCTCGCTGAAGCTCAATACTCTTAGAAGCTGCAGTTGAGAGGATTGAATTATATTGAAAACGGAGACGCTGTAATCGAATTAATACACATGGGTCAGTGCGTGAAGTTAAAACTCGTTCGCCTGCTTTTATTTGTTGATCTAGTATGAGCAGCTGCTGTTTACGTTGTTTCCGCAGGCGGATTTGATAGCTCGTGATCGTTGCCCGAATGGCCGCTTTGAAGCCCTCCCACCAAGCCCAATTCGCAGTATCTTGGGGTAGATTAAAATGGAAGTAATCCTGTATGGCTACTCGAATTTCTGACTGGAACTCTGGCTGAGTTAACAGGGCTCTATCAAAGAACCAGGCTCCCGAGGTTCCCTGGGGTGCAGTAGTGTGTAATTGAAAGGAAATGGCAGCATGATCTGAAATATGTTGGGAGTGAATCTTTGCAGTGTCCACCTGAGGAACTAACAGTTTTGAGACTAGAAAGAAGTCTATGCGAGACTGAGATTTATGAGGGGAGGAGAAGAAAGTGAAGTCAAGCTCATTGGGGTGTAGTAACCTCCATAGATCAACTAAGGCAAGATCCTTGATCAGGGAGGTAAGCGTGGCGTGACTCTTGGGGGGACCACTCGTCCTAGGCGGCTGTTTATCAATCAGGGGATCAAGGACTAAATTGAAATCCCCCCCAATGATCAATGAAGTATTAGCAGAAGCCTGCGCAACCTGAGCAATGGTAGCAAAAAAGGCAGGGTCATCAACATTAGGAGCGTAGAGGCATATACATGTAACTTCTAGACTACCTATCTTGAGGTGAACTCTAGACCATCTACCCTCTGTATCTGAGCTAGTCGCAATAACAGTAGCATGCAAGGATTTCCTAACCAGTATGGCAACCCCACGTTTCTTAGAAACGGCTGGGGAATAAGCGGCCACCATGTAAGGTTTAATATTGAGTTTAAGAGATTCCTTCAAATTTAAATGCGTTTCTTGGAGAAAAATCAGATCCACTGCTTCCTGACTGAGGTAGCTTAGGATTTTCTTCCGTTTTATCGGATTATTGATGCCTTTTACGTTCAATGAAAAAATCTTACATGGTGCCATCAATCGGTAATAGACATTTTAGGGAAGGGCGCTTGGTAACATAGAACATAAGCAGAATCTGTACAATAATGTCATAATCACCGAGTATTCTGGCTAATACACCCCATATTGAAAAGTATGTACCAACGTATCTTAGAGAAGAAGCAAAACCCCCAAAGAATATGGCGACCATGTGTCTGCGGGAGGAGGCCCTAGAGAGGAAATAGAAGACATGTAAAAAGGAAAAGAAACACCAGAGTCCATAATAACACTGTCTCTGATACTCATCGAGGCTACTATGGGTAGAGGAGTCGGGTCACAGATACCATCAAGAGTAAGTCAACAAGCTGCCCACGCCAGACTCCTTGCTAGGCTGCGGCAGATCCAACATGGCAGACACAACGGGCATGAGGAGGCCTGCAGGAACATTCTGGAAGTCAGCGCATCAAGTCGGCTTCTTTGGTATCCAAAAACTCCGCTAGTAGATCAGGGTCCTCAAATGTTCTTGTCTGATTATGAAGCGTGACTCGGAGCTTGGCCGGGTACATCAGGCCATAGCGTGCTTGTAGTTGTTGAAGCCTCGGTCGGAATTCCAGAAAGCGCTTTCGGCGGTCGACTGTGGGTTTAGACAAGTCGGGATAGAAGGAGATCTTGTGGCTCTCAAACTCTATATGGCCCTTTGCCCGAGAAGCACTTAGAATTTGCTCCACGTGTTGATATCTCAACAGTCGAAAAATGATAGGCCGCGGGGTCTTCCTGTTGAGCGTTATGCTTGTGGGTACACGATGAGCGCGATCAATCTCCAAATCTTTGGTAAAGGTGATTTGGAGCAGAGAAGGGAGGATTTTGCATAAAAACTCTTTCATGTCTCCCGATTCCGCTCCCTCCGGGATGCCCACGAGTCGTATGTTGTTGCGGCGCGCTCTATTATTGCCATCTTCCACCTCCTTCTGCAAGGCCCGCACCTGTCGTTCAACTTTGTCGAGTTGGGACAACCGGGCCGCATGGGAGTCCAACATGCTCTCCATTTTATCTTGACGCGAAGAAAGCCCTTCTAGCTTGCTTTGCAGCACACCAAAATCGTCCCGCAGCGCTCGGAGTGCTTCCCCGTTTGCCTGCACAAGATTTTTGACCCCTCTAATCTCTACGAGGATTTCCTGCTGCATTTCGGGGCCCTCGCACAAGGCCGGCCCCTTCTGCGGGGACGGAGGTTCAGTTTTGGAGCGTTTGCCGTGAGAAGCCGCTGGAGACCCAAATTCCAGGCGCGTTGGTTTGGTCCCTGCCATCTCACCAATGTGCCCCGGCAAGATCAGAGTAAAGTTCCAGGTATATGAGGTGTTAATTCAGGATTCTAAGTAGGCCTCTCGGGAGCCTCAGCGTTATGCGACCATCCCGCTGGACATCAGGCTCCGCCCCCGATCCTTGAGCATCTTGTAACATTCCAATTCGAGGCTGGAATTTTTTCTTCAACTCTAGTAGCTTTAGGAAAGCTGATCTTGTTCTTCTTCTAATACTTTCTGCTTCCATTTCCTTGCATGTGCAATTGTAGTAGTTTTTCTTATCTTGTCTTACTACACATTGGAAATCTCTGTTGAGTTCTGCGATTGCCTCTCTTTCTCCTCTGACTTTAGCCTCTCTGAGTTTCTGGGCAATTTTCAGAGTTTCTTCGATCATCCATTTTGGCCGTTTTTGCTTTTTTACCTTTTTGTAGAGACATCTCACTTTCTTCCAATACAACCTTCTTGATGTCATCTCATAATTCTTCTGGAGCTCTGTCATTTGTATCTAAAGCAGCAAATCGATTTTGCAGGCAGGTCTTTAAATTCCAATGGTATATTCTCAAGGTCAAATTTTGCTACATTCATGAGTGGCTTGTTCTTTTTCAACTTTAGCTTACATTTGCATACTAGTCATATAAGTCAGTCCCAGGTTTTATCTTTGTTGATGTTATAGAGCTTTTCCATCGTTGACTTCCACAGATGTAGTCAATTTGATTTTTGTACAATCCATTCAGTGAAGTCCATGTATACAGTTGCCGTTTGTGTTGCTGGAAGAAGGTGCTTGAAATGAATAGATAGTTGGTCTTGCAGAATTCTATCAATCTTTCTCCAAGTCCATATTTCCAACCACTTTGCTTTCTTCTTTGTTGCCAACTTTTGCGTTCCAGTCACCGACGACTATCAGGATGTCCTGTTTGCATGTTCTGTCAATTTCAGCTTGTACTTGTTCGTAGAACTCATCAACTTCATCCTTTTCTGCAGCTGTTGTTGGGGCATATACTTGAATTATAGTTGTGTTGATCGGCATTCCTCGTAGACTAATAGAAAATAAGCATTCACTGACTGCATTGTATTTCATTACAGTTCTTGCAAGTTTCTTCTTATTATAAATGCAACACTATTTCTTCTTTGTCTTTCATTTCCAGCATAATAGACCATGTGATCATAAGATGCAAAGTGCCTGATGCCAGTCCATTTCAGTTCCCTGACACCCAACAGATTACGTTGCACATGTTCCATTTCATTCTTGATATGTTGTAGCACTATACAAATATTCAGTAGTAGTAGTACGTGTATGTCATTGAGATGGTCAGGAGTGCGTGCATATATGTATCATGGGGATTGATGGGGGTTGTGTGTGTGTGTGTGTGTGTGTATGCATGCATATGCATGTTTGTGTGTAGCAATGGCTGTGTGTCCATGTGTTTTGGAATGGTGAGTGTATGTCTGAACTGCACCTAAGGCTTATTCCTTCCATTCTCTTGTATTATTCCCCATACCTTCTTTCACTGCTCTCGTTCCACTCTCCTGCTTTTCACTCCATGCACCCTCTCCCCCTGCTACCCAACCTTTCACTCTTTCTAGACGTTCACTCCCCTCCCTCCTTTCCCTTCTCCCTTAATGCACTCATCATCTCTTCCTCTTCTTTCCTCTAACCCCTATGCTCCAGCCCTAGCTCAGCACCTTCTCTTATGCCTCACCCCTTTCTTATAACCCCACCCCTTCTCATTAATCTCGAACCGCTCATCTGCCCCTTCCCTTAGGCTCTGCCCTTTCTTTCAGTCTCCTTCCTCTTCAGGTCGCAACCCGCTTGTCTGGTTGGCAGGATCAAGCACCTCTTGCTGGCTTCTTTAGGCTGTTGCTTTGCTCTTCTGGTTAGCGTGACTGGGACGCCAATTGACACTTCATCCTGCTATTCTGGGTGGCAGGGGGGCCATACCAAACAAATTTTCATGTGGATAGACAAAGATTATACCTGTTTGACCCTGGACAATAGGCGCTATGCTGAAGTGAAACATGCCTAAAAAATTAAATAAACTATAAAAGGACCTAATTTCCCCTTGCCTCTCTCTGCCAATGTTGTCTGCATCACTGTGTTGACACAGCTTTCATGGCTTGCCTTGCTGCTGTTCTTCACACCTCCCCTGTTGATTTGGGTGGTTCATGACATTTTACTTGGTATATGGCTCTGCAATTGGTGGGTGTTAGCTTTTTATGGATCATTCCTCATCCTCCTCCTGCTTGCTACCTTTGTGGGTGTTTTCTCATTGTACGCCTCTTTGGGTGATTTGTCTTCCTCTTTGGAATACAGTTTTCTAAGAACGTGAATCCAGGAGAAATTTTGTTGAGTAGGGGGACACTACCAGCCTACTCTTGTTGACAAACTTTGAGCTCTTTCTTCAAAGTTTTTTTCAAATTTTGTTCTTGTACATTATTGTACTTGTTTGGAGGTTCATACACGGGGAGCTAGCTACTGCTATACCCTTCAGTGAACAACAGTATTTTCTCTATCAGGAGGAATGAGCATGGAGTGCTCACGGAGGACAGGACACCCACCTAGGCAGCGTGATAGCCGAATCAACCCTAACTATGAGAGTCACAGATTGCCCTTTGATCCACCATCCTCCATTACTGTACGCATTTGTCAACTATCAATCTTCTGCTACAACAATTTGCCTTTCATAATAGGAGCTTCCAGCCTATCCTGTTGCTGTATTGGTCTTCCTCAGCTCTTCTGGGCTATCCCACCAGTTTTGGGGACTTCAACAAAGTGCATCCTCTGATTCTTATTTAAATTACGCAGCATGCATTTAAGCAGTCCATTTATTCTTCTTCCATCCAAAAAAAGATCTTCCTCTGTATTAAAGGTTCCTAACTGCTGTTGTGTTTTTTTCCTCTGTTGTTTTAGGGCCTTGCAGCCGATCTCGGATCTGTGCTGGTTCTCTTGGCATATGTAAAGCTGGTTCTCTTGGCATATGTTTAAGCTTTTCAGCTGGTGCTGTGCTAGTCTGCTTGCCATTTTATTTCTCTCAAAGTACTTAGTGTGCTTCCACCATTGTAGTGTAGCTTTGCTCTCTTCCACTATGAGGTGTTCATTGAGCTCATTGTACCACTTTGCTCTTCTGATGATGCTTTCTGGGACTCATCCTGCCACTATATGCATTTGCCCTTCTTCTGCAGCCTCTTGGAAGTTTGTAACACTCTTGATGGTCTGTAGCACTGGTACAGATGTCTGCCATCAGATTTCAAGCAGGTTTGATTGAAAATAGCAAGTCTTACTGTTACAATGTAAAATAGTTTCTCTCATGGACTAATGTGGATGAATGGTTTGGCTCCTGAAGACTAACAGCATGGCATGGGTATATTCTGATGAACAAAAACAGAAAATCTTTGGAGTGCACATGAGGCTCATCCAATGCCAACTTTCTGTCTGCAAACAGGAAGTCAGTATCGAGCATCAGAGGGGAAGGAAGTAAACAGCCCCGCGGCATCAAAGTTTAAAGGTAAGCGCCACTGGGCTATTTGCAGCCATTGCTGCTGCTGCATGTCCTGGAGAGGGTCAGCAGGGGCTGCAATGGGTGCCAGAGGGGAGGAAGGGTGCAAGGGATGAGCTCTGCCTAGGGCCCTGGGTACTTCACAACTATGGTGTGCACACAAGTCCACGTTTTCAAAGGGAAACTTGCCTGGGAGTTTCTCATTGAAGATGATCTCACAGGTCCAATTAAAATGTACCAGAAGTCCTGAAAGCCCCTAGTTTAAAAACTGTTCCTCTAATTTACATGAGTGTTCAGCCAACATTATCCATAACCCATCTCGCACTGATACAATGAAAAGAGCATAGCTCTCAAAAGCTAGTCAAACATTTTGGTATTTCCTATAACTGTATATCTGTTAACATTTATTTCCAAAATAATCATAATCATGAACTTTCCAGAAATGAGGAAACATATTCCATATCCTCTTGAACAAGATATGATTTTCAATACAATTGCTCACAATACCTTTCTGGATTACCATACACATTACTCTGTTTTCTTGGAATGTTTCTACCAAATGAGTCTTCCCTGTATTCTGGGTCTCTTTGTATTGTTTCTTCTCCATTTCAGACTTCTTCTCCATACATATTTATTATCATGGGCAAGAGAAACCCACTGAAACACTATCCATTACTATTCCCTTTCTTAGTTCTGCCATCTTTGTTTTTAACTTTAATCATTCTGATTAGCACCAAAATATTTGCAGATGTAAAATGTGTATATGCAAAGCTACCAACACCTATTTTCTCACTACTGAAGAGTCAGACAAACATTTTTCGGTAGTTTCTGAAGCATGTAACTTAACCAGCATCTGCCTATGATAGAGCAGGGACTCCATACAATCAGAAGCAACCCAGTGATATGGGGCAGTCAGCCTGCTGGAAAGCACTTTAGTGGAAAATGTGAGAGAGAAGCACTAATTTAAAACTAATCTTGATTATATGTCTATAATAACAAATTATATGGACACCTATTTAGCAAAGAACATAAATAAATTCATGTAAGTAATTGCTCCTTTTACTTTGCCAGGGATCTCTAGAGATTATGTGCAAACTGAAAGCAAGATTTTACAGATTATCCCACAAAAATGTTTTGCAATCTAACCTTTACCCTCCAGGAAGCTCTTGGATGGCCAATACACTGTTCTGTGAAGATGATATAGCAGACAGGGAGTCATCAGATTAATCTTCATCTAGGAAATTGCAGAATGTCTTGACAGTCATAGTTATGGTTTTTGCAGTCAGTATGAGTGTTATCAAGGTTAACACTGAAAAGTTGGGCAACTGGACTTTTTCTCAGAAATTTTCCACAAGACGCTGTATCCTCAACAGCAAATTTGTCTCCAATTATTTTAGGAAACCAGTGACAAAAAATACTGTCGCTGCTGAATACTAACCCTGGCTATTCAATTCCAGGGCCTTATCCAGCCCCCGGCATTAACTATCTGGGTTTGCAGCATGGCATGGAAGTTAACTAAGCAGCAGTGATATTGAGGCGCTGATGGGTTTTTCCCACGGGTAAATATAGGCCAGCTTTTGACATGCCTTTCTTTACCCACGGGTCACTAGGCGGGCAGTGGTTCAATACTATCACTGTCCAGTTAGCGATGAGTGCCACCTCTGCTCTGTCCCATAATGTCCATGACACGCCCTGGTGCTACATGGTTAGCATGGGGGCATGTAGTGTGGAACCCATGGATATTCGGCAGCATTTACACAGTTTACAGGTCTGTAAACCATGTAAATGCTTTTGAATATTGGGCTCACTGTGACCTTGTGACTTTGTACAAACTAGCAGTTCTCACAAAAATTGATGATATTCACTCAGCCTCTGAGGAGTTAGCAAACAGCAGCTTCTGTCAGTTTCCATCTTTGCTAGCAGATGTTACCATAGGTGTGGTCTATATGCACCGGAGGTTTGAATAGTTCTAAACATCCAGTTCAATACCATATAGTCAACCATCAAATTCTAAAAGTAAGGCAACTGAGAATTATAATTTCAAAAAGCTGTGAATTGAGAGAGTTAAAAGGATTACACAACTTTAAAGAAAAATCTTCTAGGTCATATAGCCCAATGAGGCAGGATCTGAGGATCCAATTAAGGCTAATCAGGATGTGGCTTGACAGTGAGATGCTGGAGGGTCAAGAGACTGCCAAGTAGTAAAGGGTGTAGAGGCCACAAGAGATGAGGCAAATTAGAAATGGACCATAAGAACATAAGATATGCCATACTGGTTCAGACCAAGGTCCATCAAGCCCAATATCCTGTTTCTAACAGCAGCCAATCTAAGCCACAAGTACCTGTCAGGTTTTCAAAAAGGTACACAGATTCCATGTTGCTTATCCCAAGGTAAGTAGTAGATTTCCCTGGTCCTTTTTTTAAATTTATATTTATTAAATTTTTAACAGTTACAATAAGCAATCTATAAGAAAAGTAAATTCATTTAAAATAATGCAAGAAAAACCTCAAGAAAAAATTAGACTAAGAATTTACACAAGCCCACATTACGAGAGACAAACAAAAATACATGGAGGTCAAGATAAAGAAAACAAATAATATAGTCAACCCCTTTTAACTATTCCCAGTCAAATAAAGGAAACATCTCAAAAGGAAAACTATTTATCCAAAAGAAATTGCATAAGATGGGAAGCCTCAACAAATACATAACTCTTGCAAGAAAGTGTTACCAAATACTTGCAAGGAAATTTCAAGTAAGATGTTCCTCCAAGTTTTATGCCGAATCTGAGTGTTACGAGCAATATCAGGAAATATCATCAATGGCTGGCCACAAAAAGGAACAGCCTTCTTTAAGAAATACAATTTCATAATACCACTCTTAACCCTCTCCGAGAAAAAAGAAACTAATAAAGTACCTCTTTGGGATACATTACCCAAAGAAATCTCCAAAAACGGAGTTAATCCTAAATCATCAGGTTTAACTAGTTTGTCTGTATCTCTCACAGATGCTACTTGAGCAACACTCTGAGGTATATAATAAAGAGCAACAAAATATCCTTTAAATATATTTTAAATAACTCCATGGGAGAAAGCAGATGAACCACAGGAAAATTAAGACCCTAAGGTTCTTGGCTCTTGGAGAATTTTCCAACATTTCCAATTTATTATGCAGTAACATGTTATCTTTAGATAGAGAATTACCCAACTGCTGACAACATTGGCCTCCAACTGAGAAACCTTCCCACCACAATTTTAGGAAAAGGCGGTATAGAAATCCTTTTAAATAATAAATCAAAAAGTAAGGTCTCATCTTGGCACAAACTGTCAGCAGTATCCCGAGAAAAATCATATAACTGCCCCAGTGTGCCCTGCATCGCCCCCTCCACCCTGTTGATTGCAGACCAAACATCACGGAGCGATACTGCCCCGACCCAGTGCCCTCAAGTGGTAACTTTGAAGAATTAACAGAAAAAGAAACCAGCACCGGGAACTTAGGTCCTGAGTCTACAACTGTCTCCGTTACAGTAGTCACAACCAACGATAAGGGAGTAGAAGCAGATGGGGCTATATTCCTTACCTGGGAAGCCCCAATTATGCTGGAGACATACTGAGAATTTGACTGGTAGGGAGGAATTCTTAACTCATAAGTCAGCGAGAAATCCAAAGAGGAAATACTCACACCTGTCTGCAGGGGCAAAGAGTTAAGTTTCTCAGTACTTACAACATGATGGTCCATTGGGCCTTTCACCACCACCAACTCTACCTTAGGGCCCTTCACCTTAGCTTTCCTCTTGCCCACTGCAAAAGATACTAACAGAGGAGAGAAGATCCCACCTTCCGGCATCCTCGGTGCTCGAAAGATGCTCACAAGGGGCAAAACTAGCCCCTTTGTACACGAACCCACGTCCGCTACATGTGGAGCAAGCAGTCTCTATCCCCCCACCCCCCACCCCCCGGTCACAGAAGGGAGGAGTTGTAATCAAAACAGCTGATGGAAAAGCAAGCCTCCAAGGCTGGACTCACTCTCTCATATCTCCCTCCCTGGTCCTTTTTAAAAAAGGCTTATGGACTCTTTTCCTTAGTAACTTGTCCAAACCTTTTTTAATACCAGCTATTCTAACAGCTTTTATTATATCTTCCGGTAACAAATTCCAGAGTTTGATTACACATTGAGTGAAAAAATATTTTCTCCTATGAGTCTTAAATGGGCTATCTGGTCTGCAATGGCTACCACCCCAAATGAGATAGGAATCCTGAAATTTAACTGGAGAGCATGACAAGGACTTAGCAGAATAGAATTGTTATGAGTTGTTGCAAAGGGTAATATTTAAAAATCGGCTGTACTGAGTGAAAAGAGAGAAACAGTGTTTTTAATTGTAAACTATCACGAAGATCAGCATTCAGCCGATCTCCAGTGCATAACTTAAAACAGATCCTTTATCCAGTTACCTTTTTGCATACTTTATTGGGAGTTGGCCATCCAGGTGGAAATGCTGAAAATGCCAGCATAACTTTACAGATAACAAACCCTTTTAAAATTATTTCTGTTAAATTTCTTTTTTCATCTGGAAGGAATAAGTTGTCCAGTAAACAACTGTATATCTCTGCTAAATGGATAACTCTAGCCTCACTACCAGCACCACCATCGAACGCATAAGTGCTGTGAATATTCACTTCACGATTTCTGCAAATTTCCCTGGTTATTGGTGCTTTTGGATCTATCTGAAAATAGCCAGGGATTGCAAGCTGTGATCTTTGACAGCCCTTTAGTCTTTCATAGAATAGTGAGATTAGTAAATTTAAAAAAAAACAACCTGCTAGGAATATTGTGTTTTGTTTTATTTTTGTAAAGAGTAGTGATATTAAATACCCTCCTACACAAGATAAAACTGCCTATACACAAATACAGAATAAATATGATTACAAATATTGGTACAATTTGTTAACACGAAATTCCATATGCTCCTTAGTATGCCAAGCTCTTCAATTCTATATTTGATTAACAACAAATGATTACTTTGGGTGATATACTGTAAAATAATATGATTATAATATGTTTCCTGAATAAACTAACCAGACAGTCGGTTAACACATGGCAACAGGCAGCCAGGTACAGTAATGTGCAGGCATACTTTCCACCGCACGTTAAAATGTACAGTAATCAGCCATTATGGGATGGGGCAGTCAAGGGGATGAGTAATTGCTGCACGCTCAGGGGCAATGTGGCACTTAACATGATTTCAAGCATTACATGAACTCACATCAGAGCGTTAACCGCATGGGACATGCTGGTCACGCCCCGCCCCCCCTCCCCCCCACACAGCTAACACAAAGGCTTTGCACTTAACATGCGTTAACATGCGTTTGTTTTGCATTTCAAGTGCAAAACCTTAGCGGGCTTTAATAAAAGGGGCCCTAAATTATGCTGCATGACATGATACGTAAAGGGGGATCAAAAAAATATAGGAGGCCATTTTAGAAGGTATGTGTGTTAGCACCTGCAGATAGCAGATTTACACATGTCAATGGCATTACACATCTAAATAATGACTATAGCAGAGCTGCTATTTATATGTATATGTCTGCAGCATACATAGTTTGTGCGAGTCTGAAAAGTATGTGTGCATTTCCTGTTAGCAAAAGAAATCCACATCTACAGTCTAGAAGATGGCATTTATATCAACTCCAAGGCACATGCAAACGTCAGCTAAATACTCATTTGGACTTGGGCTTTGGAGGACTTGGGTTTGGGGGCAATTGCGCTTACCTCTCTGGCATTAAAAACAATCTCAGAATTAGAAGGGGTAGTTCCTAATGTACGTTAACGGAATAACACACAATATTTGTTATTTGCAAACGGTGTAAATGCTGGCTAGCGGGATATTCAGTAGCACTAACACCGTTAGCGCTGCTGGATATTCGAAGGTGCAACCGCTACACATCCCAATACTATGCGTTTAGCATCAGGGCATGTTGTGGGTGTTCCGGGGTGGAGCAGAGGTAGCACTCATTGCTAATTGGGCAGGGGCAATATTGAGCCGCTGCCCGGTTAGCGAAAAGCTGGTAAAGTAAGGTGCGGCCTAGGCTGGCCTAGGTTTATCTGCCCAATTAGCTTCTGGGTTCTGCAGCTACCCTGGATAATCAATGCTGGTGGCTGGATATGGCCCTGGGATTGAATATCGAAGATTAGTCTTCAACAGTGATGGCTAGTTGCGTTAGCAGCTGAATATTGGGCCCACGGTACCTAACAATCTATAAGGCCAAATCTCTGTAGGGCTAAACCAAACTCAAAAACTTAAAACTTAATTCAAATTCATGTAATCTAATTATAAGTAATGCACCAATTTAAGTAATCTATTAAAGCACAACATCAACTAAAACATTGTTTTGTTAGGACTTTTCTGACGTGCTATAAATAAAATTAAATAGATTTCAATAACAAATTATTATTAGAATTGTAACACACAGCATAGTACTATTTAACTTTCATACACATACGCATATGCTAATTAAAAATACAAATCCTCAGTACAATCTCGTTTGTGCAACCCACATGAAAGAAATCTCATAAGTCTTATATAGAAGTCTTATAATATTACCACAATGCACAATGATGAAATCTATACAAAAGCTGCATGCAATTGTATGTTACATAAACACACAACACCAATTTCTTTAAAAAACTAACGTTGCAGCATATGCCTGCATTAAGATTATATTTACAACACTGAAAACATATAAACATGTGTTGTATACTCATAGGGGATATAAATCGTAAGAAACAAAAAACAAAATAAGAATAAATTTAGACCGCACTAAATTAAATCAAAAGATCAAAACAGAGAACTGTGTAAAATGCTCTCCTACCCTCGTTCACATGAACACTTGTTCACCCTCTAGATCCATGGAGGGTAATTTTATAAGGAGCCACGCAGGATAGCACATTTCCACATGTGCATGCGGGTCCTATTTATAAAGTAAAGCATGTGCATGTGGATGGATGCGACAGAACCTAGACATGGCCACTTATGCCTGTTCTGCGTATGTCGAGGTTTTCTATAACTTATGCATAGAAACACAGAAAAATGACAACAGAAAAAGACCACATGGCCTATCTAGTCTGTCCTTCCATATCAACAACTACAACAGTCCCCTTTTTTCCTTTAGAGATCCTCTGTGTTTGTCTCCTGCTTTTTTGAATTCAGATACTTTCCTCATCTCTACTACCTCCACAAGGAGACTATTCCACGCATCTACCACTCTTTCCGTAAAGAAATATTTCCGCATATCACTCCAGAATCTATCCCCTTTTACCCTCACCCCATGTCCCCTCATAGCAGAGCTTGCTTTCAATCGAAAGAGGCTCTCCCCTTGTGCATTTATGCCACAGAGGTATTTAAACATCTCAATCATATCACCTCTATTTCGCCTTTCCTCTAAGGTGTACATATTAAGATCCTTAAGTCTGTCCTCATATGCTTTATAATGAAGACCGCTAACCATTTTAGTAGCCACCCTCTGTACTGACTCCAGCCTGTTTATATCCTTTTGTAGATGCGGTCTCCAGAATTGCACACAATACTCCAAATGAGGTCACACCAAAGACTTGTACAGAGGCTATCACCTCCTTTTTTTCTGCTAGCCATTCCTCTCCCTAAGTACCCTAGCATCCTTCTAGCTTTTGCTGTCACATGTCAAGCGAGGCTGCGCCTACACTCTTCCCAAGCGCTGCCCCCATGTATGACCCACTGGAACTTATGCATGATGCATATGCTTACTGGATAGCACCCAGTCGAAGCAAGCTCATAAGTGCCCAATTCATGCATTTGTCCTTGAAAATAGGGACTTAAATGTATGGAAATTTTGTGTTACTTTCTGTGTTGTCCTTATAAAATCTACTCCTAAATGTTAACAAAAATAACAGATAAAAATTACAATGGGTTATTTAAAAAACATGAAAAACAAAAATAAAAGAGGACAAAAAAGGGAAGAGCAAAGTATCCAACTTGCAACCACAGGTATACACATCTCAAATACAAGAGTATAATATAAACCCTTCAAAATTTATTTATTTATCTGCAAGCTTTTTATACCACCTCTTCCCAGGATCAAGGGCAGTTTACAATGAACAAACAAGTACATAGAACTTATTTTTATTTATTTTATTTAGTATACATTTGTATAACGCTACTTCCAGCGATCAGCAGCGGTTTTGATTACAGATTGGAAATTGTCAAATCATGACAGGAAATTTTTGAGGTATAAACACATTGATTAGACAGGAAAGCACAGCACACAGAGAACTATTTTACAGGGAACATGGGCTATGGAGGGTTAAGTGGCTTGCCCAAGACCACAAGGAGCACCTGTGGGACTAGAAACCCCAGTCCTTCCGGCCCAAGGTTGCTGTCCTCTAGTGGGATTTGAACCCCTGACCTTCCGGCCCAAAGTACCTTGCCCCAACCACTAGGCCACTCCTCCACAACTTAGAACCAATATGAGACATCCATCTATAATAGCTATTGACATATGAATTATTTACAGATTTTTACATACAACATATTTACAGGTAGAAATATAAGCTACCATGGCTACCAATAAATCTGCGTGAAATGAAAGGTAGTTGTTAACAGAGGGCTATCTTTATCTCATTGCCAGTATCCCTGCATGTTTTAGCCAATTATCTACAGCACTGTATATTCTTACTTAGATGCAAAAAGTGCTTCTAAAGTAAATATGCATCGTGTTTCTCCAAAGAGGTTTATGTAAATTACAGGATGCCTTAAAAATCTTCCCACAATAAACTACCAAAAATCATACTTAAGAGAGATAACATACCACCGAAGCCAGGCACCTGAAATTCATAAATGCATACCCTTACACAATACCTAGAGTGCCTCTTAATTAGAAACAGTTTCCTCTGAAATAATACATCTACACAAAGTACCTGAAAAGCCATAAAATACCTAAAGTGCTTGTAAGTACATAAATAGAATGCATTGGGCGAAAGGAAAAGTGAAGCTCAATTCACAATAAGCAAAGATTGCCAGCATGCAGGCACTCACTAAAATCAATTGCTGAACTCGCTGAAGAAACCAACAATGGGAAGCAGATAAAAGCCAAGACAAAGCCAGAAATGGCAGAACCTTCAAAGACTGTCAAAATTAGTTCTAGGATCATCCACTCTGCAGTATCTTCTCAAACACATGAAACTTGAATGTAAAATCATCATTGCAGAGTTGTGGGCTGCCTTTAATCAGGATTCTCCCACCAAGGAGTTGGACTGACAGTGTAACCCTGGCATGAGTGCAACCTACCCTAAACATGCCCATTGAAGGGCAGAAACCAAAAATGAAACTGTGCCCAAACCAAAAATCTAGCAAGCTTGGCGATAAAGCTTGGGATAGAAGAGAGACAGTTCATTTATTTGGAAACATCTGTTTTCAATATCATTCAAAAAGCAAAAATAGTTCTCAGCTTGATTTAAAGGTTTGAAATTAATTTCAGATAGATTTAGGTAAGCTTTAAGCAGTCAGATAGCAGAGGCTTTCAATTAATTTCTGTTAGATTTAGGTTGACCTGGGGGGCGCTGTGGAGCCCAAGTGGAGCAGATGCATGTTTTAGGCTCTCCAGCAATTTCAGGCTTAATGTATTAACTATCGCTATATTTTGGACCGTCCGACTGACAATCCTACCCTGAGAGAGACTTTGCGATGGCCACAAGTAAAGGGGATAAGGCTGATGGCTCTTTTTCCGTTTCTTCGGGATTGAAAAGACATAAGACCACGCCACTCATCCCAGAAAAGATGGCACCTGGGGGAAAAGTCAGGCGATGTGGACCCTATGATGGCAGAAATCTTACAAATCAAAGAGCTGCTCCGTACTCAACTTGAAGTTACCAAGTCAGTTCAAGGAGAACTGGAAACATTGAATAGCCGCTTACTGGACTCTCAACAATGTGTGGAGGCTCTAGAGGAATGGACGGGCTGTATGGAGGCCCAGTGTGCTCAAACAGATAAAAACTGCAGCTATCACTCAGTTACAATTGGACTTAGAGAACCTGGCTAATAGAAATTGGTTCAACAACATTTGCATCCTCGGGGTCTCCGAAGGATTGGAATGCACTGATATGATAGCGTAACTGCAGCGTACAATACCGGAACATCTTGGAATACAATTTCAACTTCCCTTGGAGATTGAACGCACGCATCAAGTTCCCTCACGGGCGATAGATTCTTACTGTACCATGGACCTTGACTAATTGTGGCTAAAATCTTGAGATATTCTCAGGTGTTGTTGATTATGTGGGTGGCTTGTACCACGTCTCCTTTGCTTCTCCAAGGATGCAAGGTTTTTTTTGTTCCAGATTTGGCCAAAACAATGGCCTCCAAATTCAAGCAGTTTCTGGCTATGAGGGCCTCACTCCATGATCTGGGCATGAAATACGGACTCTTCTACCCAGCTCATATGCAAGTAACCTATCGGAACAAGACCAGGTGGTTCTTGGAGCTGTCCAAACTGCAAGATTTTCTCAATACCTATAAGATGTATTGATTTTTGATGGTGGTTGAACGTCAAATCTTTTTTGTTTTTTGTCTTCATAGAAAGTTCTATTGTGACCTCTGTAAGCATTTCTGTCTTTAAGGACTTCTGATGCTGGACTTTTTCAGTGATTAGAAAATGTAGAATATGGGCTTTTGATCCCTATGTGTGTGATTTGAATTTTGAGAGTGTTATTTTTGGCATGTATGAATGGTTTGATTGTAATGGCTGAGTGGGTGTTAGAGTGATATGATGGCTTTGTATGCTTAGTGACCAGATTACTGGATAGTTTGTGCGGAATGGGCAACCCATATTGTGTTTTATTTAGTGCTCTTGTAGCCCAAAGCTTGTCGTTGCTCTCGGTAGTATGGTTTCACCGCCCCCCCCCCCGCCCCCCCGATGAATAGTTTTTGATAACATCAGGTTTCTGCCTGTTGTGGAAATCTGTATTTGTTTTTTCTTTTCTATGTTTTGTATTGGGGATCTTACACCACTAGTGACTATTACTGGGAAACCAGTGTATGGGAGACCCTAAACAAGGGACCTTAGGTGTTACTTGGGAGTCACATGTTTTACTCATTGCATTTATATTCTCATGCCTGAGATTAAGTTGATTTCTTATAATATTAATGGTCTTAATCACCCAGTGAAGCGAAAAAAGATTTCTAACTATTTGAAGAAGGAACGAGGTGATATTCTTTTTTTTTTTTTTTTACAAGAAACCCATATGTCTCTTCCTCTATGTGCCAAGCTTAAAATAGATTGAATCGGGGAACATATATCTTTGCACCTCCCATTAATAAAAAAATGTGGGGTTTCTATTATGTTCAAAAGATCTTTGCAGGTACAGATTCAGTATCGGCTGGCTAATCTAGCTGGTAGATTGCTTCTACTAAAGGTGGTAGTGGCCGGCCGAACCCTTGTGTTATTGAATGTGTATGCTCCTAATGTTTACTCTCCTGGGTTTTTTATTTATCTAACAATGTTATTGGCAGAATATGGAGGGAGGGAAATAGTTGTTGCTGAGGACCAACTAGCCACTGGATCTGACTCTGGACAGACAGACAAACTCAGTGTTGTGCCTCTCCTTCCATGTCTAGAAAGAATTTCATAATATGATGGAGGTAGCAGCATTAGTGGACCCCTGGAGGTCATGGTACCCTACTGGCAGGAAATATACATTTTATTCACACCCTCATGCTTCTTATTCAAGAACAGATTATTTTTTGCTTAGTAAGAGGTCAGTTGCATCGCTCTCTGGGGCACATATCTATTCCATTTTGCTCATGGACCATGCTGCTATCTCCATAGTTCTTCAATAGGACACACAAAAGGTTGACTCGGTTTCTTGGAAGTTGAACAACAGCTGGTTGCTGATCCCATGTTTATTAAGCATGTGGAGGAGTTCACTTCTGAGTTCTTCCCCAGAAATGCAACCAGGAAGGTACCCTTTCTGACTGGTTGGGCAGCATATAAAGCATTTCATATAGGCGAGATGATCAGTTATGCCTCCTGGAAAAGGAAAGAGATGGTCTCCTGGTTGCAGATCTTGGAAGCAGAGATTTCTGAGTTATAACACCTACATATACAAAGGGGGGGGGGGACTTTGGTGTTTAATCAGTTATGAAAGTGAAATACCAATATAATACTCAATGTAGTGAAACTGCATGCCAAAATTTGTTTTTATGGAACACCCTATATTTTACCTCTACCAATAAGGCTGGTCAGTTGTTAGCACAATACTTGTGAGGGAGGCGAGCTTTTCAGCACATTGTGGTCATTCACAGACTTCAGTTATGTCCCTGTCATAATGACCGAGAAACTGTGAATGCTTTTGTCCAGTTTTATTCGACTCTCTTATCAGTCTGAGACGCCACACTGAGAGTGATTGTTCTAATTTTCTGCAGTTTCTTTTAGACCCTATGCTTTCTGAATTGGCCAGTGTCAATTTGGGTGCCCAGTAACTGAGGCAGAGTTACTGAAAGCTCTGCCTAGTCTGACCCTTAATAAGATGGCGGGTCCTGACGGATTCACCCTCAAATTTTATCATCAATTTAAGTCCACATTGGTTCCTCATTTATATTAATTATATTAAACACTTTATGAGGGCCAAGTTTCCGCTTCCTCCTTTGCAGAGGCATAAATTGCCTAAACCTGGAAGAGATCCTACTCAGTTTCAAAATTATAGACCCATATCATTGTTAAACGTGGATAATAAACTTCTTGCCAAGATGCTAGCCCAATGGTTGCAAAAGGTTCTGGCTGTGTTGATCCAACGGAATGAAATCGGTTTTATGGCAGGACGATATATTGGGGACAGTCGGCTATTCTTATCTATTTTGGCGGCATCCAGGAGAAGTGCTGACCCTATGGTGGCCCTTTCCTTGGATGCTCAGAAGACATTTGATCGTATTGAATAGGCGTATTTATTCCAGGTTCTGAAATAGATGGGATGTGGTAGGGACTTCATCAAGTGGATAGAGGTTCTTTATTCTTCCTCCACTTCTCAGATATCCATAAATGGGGTGCTATCTTCTTTATTTGTCATCACCTGGGGTGTCCCTTATCTCCCCTTTTGTTTAATGTAGCTCTAGAGCCATTGCTGATTGCTATCTGCCAATCTGCTGATCTTCATGACTTTACATATAATAGCTTTACATGTGACCTAATCCTGTTTCTTCAACAGCCCCTGACTTCTATTCCCGCTTCATTGATGACTTTTTGTCAATTCTCTGGCTATAAGATCAATCGGGAAAAAACTGAAATTATGCCTTTAAACTCCTCCACCATGCAGGCTGATATTGTGGATAAAATGGATAATCCAAAGTATGAGGTATTTGGGTTCCTTGCATCACTGGGATTTGGAGCAGATGCAGATGTTGAATGTGGAATGGATACTCTCCCTTATTAAGTATACTACACTCTTAGCAATTTCTTGGTGGGGTAGGTTCAAGGCTGTCTATATGGCGTTAACCCCGCAAATTAACTATGTACTCAGCACCTCACCTGGATAATGCCCCGGTGACTTCTATCAGTGGATTGAATGAATCTTACTTAAATATATATGACAAAACCGCAGGCTTTGCATTGCCTGTAGGGATCTTAAGGCTGCTAAGATGGAAGGGGAGCAGCTAATGAATGAAAAAAATATGACATTGCAGAGCTTTTCCACAATGTCTGCAGGGTTGGGTGAGATTAGGGCAAAGACTGGAAGGAGATTAGGCATGCTGCAATAGGCGACCATGAACGCTACCAGTGTGCAGTAATCACCATAGTTTGCAGGCTTCATGGATGCAGCTAATGCCAACTCAAGCTTGCTCTACAGCGATCTCTGCATTTTCTCTTTGAAATCTACAGGGAAAATGCTGGGAACACCCTCTGCAGATACCGCGGGACTTCTGCAGTTGACATAGGCCTTTTGCAGCTATTGCCTAGCATTATTATAATTATTCATTTATTAAGTGCTACAAGGTGTACTCAGCACTGTACAACACAGAGAAAGGCAGTCCCTGCTCAAAGAGCTCAAAATCGAAAAGACAAACAGATGTGACAATACAAGAAGCATGAGGTCAAAAGGAAAAGGAGACACAAGGAAAACAAAGATCATGGTCCAAAAGCGCTCTTTAGTAAACATGCCCCATAGTCTTTTTCCCACCCACCCCAAGCACACCCCTAACATTTTTAGTTATTTATCCCAATTAAGAGAGAGGGTGAAATTTGATACTATAGTGTATTTCTGTCAATGAGTGATTAACTCTTCTTTGCTGTTCTTTGAAATCAAAGAAAAAATAATAGCATTTAATATACCCTATAATCCTAAAGACCTCTATGTTAGTGTAGGTATCCCTATTCCCTTAACAACTTTCAACAACTAAATTCACTAATCTAAAGATGCCGATAGCTGTCCAGCAGCAAGATGAAGCTATCCAGTATTTTGCACTGAATGCTACAAGTATGATTGTTTCCCATTTGCTGAGAGGTCATGTGTGTGTGCTTGGAGCAAAGAATTCCTGGCTGTAAGAGAACAAATTTGATCTCTAGAGGCTAGAGAAGCAAACTTGGAAGAGCTGAGAAGACAGCAAGGTATATAGAGAAGACCTACAGGGACACAGCTCCAATCTAGCAGGTTCAGTGCTGCCTAGGAAGAAAGAGGTCACTTGGAAGGCATGAAATTATCCTGTACCCTCCAGGGGTTACAATATCCTCTCACACCAAGGAAAATTGCCAATAAGACTGAGAAATTGGAAGACTGGGCATTCAGATGGCAGATGAAATTTAATGTGGATAAGTGCAAGGCTATGCACCTAGGGAAGAATAGCCCAAACTATAGCTACACGAAGCCAGGTTCCACTTTAAAAGTCACTACTCAGGAATATAATTGTAGGTGTCATCGTAGATAATATGTGAAAATCCTCTGCTCATGGTGCAGTGTATCAGACGGTTGCCTGGGTGAGAATCTTCACAGTCTTGGCAAGTGCATATCTCTATATGATTTGCAAGGTATTGTGGGCAATGTAGTTCATTCACACCAGACACAGCTGCTGACAATAATTTAGTTGTGCTCTTGGGTAAAGCCAATAAGATATTTATTTATGGGGTTATTTCTCCCAACACAGATATGCTTGGTAGCACATAAATCAGGTAACTTGCTTTCAGTGTTAACTTGGAAAAACAAAGTCAAAATCAGGAAAACAACAAATGAAAAGCCACAAAGCAAGAAACAAACTGTTCTTTTCAGGTTAACTTCTGATTACTTCCCACATAGATACAGAAGTGATTCTCTCCTAGCTCACAAGCAATTAGGTAAGGCTTAATTGCTAGCAGTTATCCAGCTGAAACCCCTTAGCTGGCTTGCTTTCTACTGTGTGGGTCAAATCCTGCTTCAGGAGATTTTCTGAGTAGATTAAAGAACAAATTTATATTTCTTTGTGATGGTTGCTGTACTTTATAACAGAAAGTTACCAACGGAGTTTAGATAGAGAGCAGTCCATATAAATAGGATCTTCATCTGCTATTATTCCCCCTTGTTCAACAAGCATGGGTTCAATATCAGGGATTAGCACAGATGAATCTCTCAATGGAGCACTTCCAGGAGAATACTTGTTTCCCTGCTGTCTTTCAAAGTTATAGCTAGGGCATAGATCAGTGTTCATACCTGAGCTTCCATTGCTGTGAGAGTTCCTCTCTATATAGCTTGGCCAGTATGTAGTCCAGTTCTTATGTCCAGCCTTCCAATCCAGATCCCTGGACACTGGATCTCTCTTCACATACCTTCTGGCACGGGTCTTAGGGTCCCTTCCACGTGCAGCCGTCTCCCTCACAGGTAGCGTCTGGAGATTCCTAGCTCTGCAGCACCATTCCTCTGGCTTTCCCCAGTCCAATGGTGTATGCTGGCCCTTGGAATACCTCCCAGTATACGTACTGCTTTGGACTCTTCTAGACCTCTCAAAGACTTTTCTCCTCTTTCTTCCAGAGGGTCTCTTTCCCTCTCTGTCCGTCCGGTTTGGCTTCTGCTTCTGATGATCCTTCAGATGAAACTGATGATCAAGCTCAAGTTGCTTCTCAGGATATCCAAGGTGATCATGAAGAAGATCATCTGTAGAATAAACTCTACTCTTATTCTGCTTAGATGAGTGCTCCTCCCTAACACAGCGCAGCTGTGCTGAATCAGGCCCTGCCCTTTGAGATGAGTGCTTAGGGATTACCTCATAGCCCTCCTGATTGAACACACGTTTCCCCACTTCAGCTCCTCTAATGGCTGTTGGAAACCTGGTGCATTCTGGGACTGGTAGTCTTTTATGGGAAAATTCTGTTTTCTTATTTCTACCAGAACTGACAGGTTGCTTGTTCAGAGACACTTCACCTTTTCTATAGCTCCTTCCTGAGCTATGATAAGCTTCCTTATCACAAGTGGCATCCAAGAAAGCTAATAGAATGCTAGGAATTCTAAGCAAAGGAAAGAATAATAAAACAAAGGATATCATAATGTCTCTGTAATGCTCCATGGAGCAAACTCGCTTTGAGTGTTGCATTCAATTCAGGTTGCCACATATAAAAAAAAAAGATAGAGCAGAATTAGAAAAGGTACAGAGAAGGATAATCAAAATGATAAAAGATGATGGAAGAATACTCCTATAAAGCAAAGGCTTAAAAGTTTAGGGCTCTTCAGCTTGGAGCAGAGATGGCTGAGGGAAGATATAATGGAGGCCTATAAAATAACGAATGGAGTAGAATGAGTAAATGTGAATTATCTGTTCACTCCTTTAAAAAGTACAAAGACTAGGAGACACACAATGAAGCTACAAAGCAGTACATTCAAGACTAGTCGGAGAAAATATTTTTTCATTCAATGTGCAATTAAGCTCTGGAATTCGTTGCAGGAGTATGTAGTAAAAGCTATTAGTGCACCTGCTTTTTAAAAAAGGTTCAAACAAGTTCTTGGAGGAAAAGTCCATAAATCATTATTAAAGTGAACTGGGGGAAATCCAAAGCTTATACCTGGGATAAGCAGCATGAAAGCTGTCTACTTTTTGGGATCCTGCCAGCTACTTATGACCTGGATTGGTCACTTTTAGAAACAGGATATTGGGTTTTGTGAACTTTTATCTGACCCAATATGGCATATACTGTAGAATAGATCAAATATTCAAAGTATTTATGCTTCTAACTTTGAGAGTTATGCTCCTCAATTGGCCTCTTTGAAAATTTACTAGGGCTGAGTGCCTAAATATTTTCTTAAAATTACACTAAACTCTAAAATTTAGGAGCATAAAAAGTGTGTAGCAATGGGGGCAGATTTAGGGTAGGGAAAGAAGTTAAGAGCTTAGCATTGATTTTAATATCTAGGCATTTAAATCAAGCTCAAATTCTGGTAAATGAATGGCAGGCCTAAATTTAGGAACATACATTTTAAGCTCTTAAATATGATGAATTTTCATCTTAGGACCTGATATTCAATTAGGGAGGTCATGCGCCTCTATGACGCACAGCCATGCCCATTGACGCCTAACCCTGGATATTCAATGCCGAGGTCATATGTGGCCCTGGCATTGAATATCCAGGGTTTGCTGCACATACCAGAAGCCGCATTAGCTAACCGGGCAGCAGCAATATTGCATGCTGCCCGGTTAGCTCCTGTGCCTTAAAGATAGGCAAGAGTTGTCCTTTTGCACTGAAGGTTTTTAAGTTAGGTACTTCTCCCCCTCCCCCCCCCTCTTTTTGTCTTTTTTTCTTTTTTTCTTTTTTCATTTGTTTTATTAATAGTTTATTTATTTTTAACAGTTATTTTTGTTGTATTGATTTTTAACCTACTGGTTCTCGACATTTAGGGACTAGAGGGTGTAGCGAACATTCTCATGAATGAGGGTAGGAGAGCAGTTTACCCATTTCTTCGTTTTTGATAATTTGATGTAACTTACTTTGGTTTTAATTTATTCTTGAGGGTTTTTATGATTTATAACCACTACAAGCATTTCTCCTCATGGCTATACAACATATATTTATGTTTTCAATGTTTTTAATGTTGGAAATGTACTCCTGGTGCAGGCATATGCCAAAACATGTTGAGTTTTAAAAGAAACTGGTATTGTGTGTTTATGTTACATACATACAAAAACAGCATGCAACTGTATTTCAACATTGTGCGCTGTGGTCATATAAGACTATAATAAAGCTACCATTTTATCTGTTGGATTATGGGACTGCCACATTTTTTTTTATAGACAACAAACAAGGAGTATAAGTTACCTGTACAACATTTTCCCTAACTTCCACTCAGAACCTTGGCTAGCAGCCCAGCTGACATCAGTGGGATGTTAGCCTGCTTAATGTCCCGACTGCCATGATTAATGTGGTTAGCAGTGTTAATCGATTTGAATATTAGGCCCCCCTGTATTTTGCAGGGAAAAAGGCAGAGTATGCTCTTCATTAATGGGATCAGCTCCTGCCTCCATACCAGCAGGCTTCTGGGAGCAACATTGCAAGAAAGGAATACCATGCGACACTGCTTTTGGACATGAACAGAATTCAGATTCTGTTTGACAAAGTTCTTGATATGAAGCTATCTTTTCCTAATATGAGATGAAGTAATGTTTCAAAGAACAGGTAAAAAAGGCAATGGATTTGCCTTAAGTGTTCCAGATGTTATTGCATAGAACCATTTGGATACAATTCACTTGGGAGCATATTTATTAAAAATCATTAACATGTTATCATAAGCTAAATAGCTGTGTTATGAAATTAATGGTAAAACATGCACTTGCATTACTGATAATATCAAAGACGATGGCCTAACACACAATTTGCATGAGCTGCAAAGCGGAGGGGAAAAGTAGCAAAGTGGTTAGAGCAGTAGGCTGAGATCTAGGGAAGCAGCAAATCCTGCTTCTTCCGCTGACTTTCCCTGTGACCTTGGGCAAGTCACTTCTCCCTCTATTGTCCCATGTACAGCCTAGCTTCTAAGTCCACTTGGACAGAGAAATAACTTGTGTACCTGTCTTGAATTCTGATTTGGAAAGGTGAGTAATCATATCCAAATGTTATAACCCATTCTAGGTTTATGCATCTGACAATGACTTCCTGATTTTAGATTCACTGAAAAGAAGCTGTAATGAAATAACTCAGGGGCAGCGAAAGGCCTTTCTCTTTGTGGAGGGGAGGGGCCTAATGCTACGCCTCAAGCCCACCCCAATGGAAGAGACCCTTCCTGTTCTGTTCATGGGGATTCAATCTCCCACGTGAAGACAGGAAGGGTCTTTGCCTTGATTGTGACTTTCCTTCTACCCATGGGGGTTGGGATCACCATGGGCAGACTGCTGCTTGCTGTCCACAATCAACCCAAACACCCTTCCTGGGGGGCACTCGTGAGCCCAACCAACATGGCTGCTTTAGCTTAAAGCTCCTCAGATGCTCCCTTCTATTCTTAAGAATTTTGGCTGCTAAATTGAAGCTCTTATGCTAGAAATAGCATGATTCCAGAGGGGTACTTTAGCTGATCATAATGATACCACTGGATCGCTCTTTATAGCTAAAGTTTGCCCCAGGCTACAGCTCTCCCCGGCGATTCCCTCATCAGAGGTGATAATGAAGTAAGGCTGCTGTCTGTTACAATCGACAGGCTGCTGAAGCAGAGTTGTGAATCACCTTAAAGCTCCATCGGAATGAAAGTGCTGCCTACACTGACTCGCCTGCCTCTGTTTTCTGTTTCCTGAGTTGCAGGAACCCGACTCTCAAGCTCCCGATCTCCTTGCAGAAGCCCTGACTTATGTAGAGCTGGTAAATGAGGTTAATATAGTCTCCTCGATTCTCCCAGCAACTATGGAATTAATCATTTCAAGAACGGTGAATGCGATCTCTGACTACCCTGTCTGGCTGTAAACTTTGTATGCTGACCAGAATAAATGTAAGTGCTCCAGTTTTTAAGATCGAGGGGGATAGGGCTTAATGAAGACGATTTCCTCAGCAAACGATATTTGAAATTAAGGACTTTGCCTCAGATATCCCCTGCCTTCCCGCGGTGCTCCGAAGATAAGTAAGTGAACCCTAATGTTTAAGTGGGCGAAACATGGCAGTACCTGTGCGCAGGGCCGGCCCGTCCATTGAGCAAGAATGTTTTTTGCACAGGGCCCCGCGTTTCAGGGGGCCCCGCGCAAAAAACATTCTTCAGCATCCCAAGTTTTAAAAAAAAAAACCAAACCGGCTGCTTCTGCCGCGGCAGCATCAAGAGCTCTGCCGCGGCAGCATCAAGAGCTCTGCCGCGGGGCCCCCCCCTGCCCGGCAGAGCCTCCGTGCATCCTCAGCAGCTTTCTTCATGTCCAAAACGCGGGCTTCTTTCAGAGCCGCGAGAGTTTCCTTTCTCGCGGCTCTGTTAATCCCGCCGAGGGTGATGGGATTTCCCATCAGCCCCGCGGGATTAAGAGAGCCGCGAGAAAAGAAACTCTCGCGGCTCTGAAAGAAGCCCGCGTTGTGGACATGAAGAAAGCTGCTGAGGATGCACGGAGGCTCTGCCGGGCAGGGGGGGGCCCCGCGGCAGAGCTCTTGATGCTGCCGCGGCAGAAGCAGCCGGTTTGGTTTTTTTTTTAATTTTAATTTGGATTGGTAGGGGGGGGGGGGTGGTTAGGACTGGTAATGGGCTATGGGAGGGGAGGCTAAACTGGAAGTGGGCTGATGGGGGGGGGTGGTGAGGACTGGTAATGGGCCGGGGGGGGGGGGTGATGAGGACTGGTAATGGGATATGGGAGGGGAGGCTAAACTGGAAGTGGGCTTATGTGGGGGGGGGTGTTTAGGAATGGTAATGGGCCGGGGAGGACTGGTAATGGGCCGGGGGGGGCTGGTAATGGGCCAGGGGGGGGGTGGTGGTTAGGACTGGTAATGGGCCATGGGGGGGAGGCTAAGACTGGAAGTGGGCTGATGGGGGGGGGGGGTTAGGACTGGTAATGGGCTATGGGGGGGGCTAAGAGGGCTGATGGGGGGGGTTAGGACGGGTAATGGGCCATGGGGGGTGGAGGCTAGGACTGGTAATGGGCCATGGGGGGGGGCTAAGTGGGCTGGGGGGGGGGGCTAAGTGGGCTGGGGGGGGTTAGGACTGGTAATGGGCTGATGGGGGGGGGTTAGGACTGGTAATGGGCTATGGGGGGGCTAAGTGGGCTGATGGGGGGGGTTAGGACGGGTAATGGGCGATTGGAGGGGAGGCAAAACTGGAAGTGGGCTGATGGGGGGGGGGGGGGGTGAGGACTGGTAATGGGCCAGGGGGGGGGGTGGTGAGGACTGGTAATGGGCAATGGGAGGGTAGGCTAAACTGGAAGTGGGCTGATGGGGGGGGGGTGGTGAGGACTGGTAATGGGCCGGGGAGGACTGGTAATGGGCCGGGGGGGGCTGGTAATGGGCCAGGGGGGGGGGGGTGGTGGTTAGGACTGGTAATGGGCCATGGGGGGGAGGCTAAGACTGGAAGGGGGCGGAGGGGGGGGGGGGTTAGGAATGGTAAAGGTCTATGGGGGTGGACTAAGGGGGCGGATGGGGGGGGTTAGGACTGGTAATGGGCCATGGGGGGTGGAGGCTAGGACTGGTAATGGGCCATGGGGAGGGGGCTAAGTGGGCTGGGGGGGGGTTAGGACTGGTAATGGGCTGATGGGGGGGGGTTAGGACTGGTAATGTGCGATGGGGGGGCTAAGTGGGCTGATGGGGGGGGTAAGGACTGGTAATGGGCTATGGGGAGGGGGCTAAGGCTGGAAGTGGGGGGGTAGGACTGGAAATGGGCTGATGGGGGGGCTAAGACTGGAAATGGGCTGATGGGGGGGTAGGACTGGTAATTGACTATGGGGAGGGGGCTAAGGCTGGAAGTGGGGGGGTAGGACTGGAAATGGGCTGATGGGGGGGGTTAGGACTGGTAATGGGCTATGGGGGGGCTAAGACTGGAAGTGGGCTGATGGGGGGGGTGGTTAGGACTGGTAATGGGCTGATGGGGGGGGGTGGTTAGGACTGGTAATGGGCCATGGGGGGGGGTAGGACTGGAAATGGGCTGATGGGGGGGTTAGGACTGGTAATGGTCGATGGGGGGGCTAAGACGGGAAGAGCTCTGATGGGGGGGGTGGTTAGGACTGGTAATGGGCCATGGGGGGGGTTAGGACTGGTAATGGGCCGGGGGGGGGTTAGGACTGGTAATGGGCTGATGGGGGGGAGGGTTAATACTGGTAATGGGCCATGGGGGGGGGGGTTAGGACTGTTAATGGGCCATGGGGGGGGAGGCTAAGACTGGAAGTGGGCTGATGGGGGGGGTAGGACTGGTAATTGGCTATGGGGGGGGCTAAGACTGGAAATAGGCTGATGGGGGGGCTAGGACTGGAAATAGGGTGATGGGGGGGTTAGGACTGGTAATGGGCTATGGGGGGCTAAGACTGGAAATGGGCTGATGGGGGGGTAGGACTGGTAATTGGCTATGGGAGGGGGGCTAAGACTGGAAATAGGCTGATGGGGGTTAGGACGTAATGGGCTGATTGGGGGTTAGGACTAGTAATGGGCTATGAGGAGGCTAGGACTGGAAATGGGCTGAGTGGAAGGAGGGCTTGAACTGCAAATAGCTGATGGGGACGGGGGCTTGGAATGGAAATGGGTTGTGAGGGGGAGGGAGCTAGGACTGGAAATGGGTGAGGGGGGGGGGCTAGGACAGGAAATGGGCTGATGGAGGGGCTAGAATAGGACTGGAAAATTGGCTGTTGGGGGGTGCTAAGATTGGAAATGGGCTGTGGTGGGGGTTTGGATTGAAATGGACTCATGAAGGGGCTAGAACTGGAAGTAGGCTCATGGGGGGCTTGGATTGGAAATGGGCTGAGTGGAGGGGAGCTAGGATTTGACATGGGCTGATGGTGGGGCTAGGAAAGGACTAGAAATGGGCTCATGGGGGGCTGGGATTGGAAATGAGCTGATGGAGGGACTTGGATGGGACTGCAAATAGATGGGGGAGCTAGGACTGGAAATGGGCTTATGGGGGGCTAGGACTGGAAATGGGCTGATGCGGGGACTAGAAGGGAGCGGATGCTGGGTGGGACTGGAACTAGAATGGAGCTGATGTTGGGGGAGGATTAGAATGGGATGGAGCTGGGAGAGTGAAATGGAGAGGGAAAAAATATTTTGTGTGGGAGGGAAGACAAATCTACAATTGTCCGGATATTGGGAGAGTAAGTGGGGATTGAGGATGGAGGGGTAAAATTTGAGTGGATGAAATAGGAATGAGGAAAGAGGAAAAGGAGAAAGATTAGTATGTTAAAGCAGATGTAGAGAGAGAATGGAAAAAAACTAGAAGAGAGAAGAAAAGACAAATGGACAGCAGACGATGAAGAATTAGCGGAAGACACGAAGAAAGAAACCAGAAGAAAGTGGCTGGAGCAATTGCAGCTGAAAAAAAATGCACAAAAGGTAGAAAAATATCTCTTTATTTTGAATTTATTAATTGGAATATGTCAGCTCTGGTAAATGTGCATCATTAACGTCTGCGCTTTGTTTAGTACAAGAGCAAATTAATGTATAGTTTTATTTCTACAGTGTTGTACATTCCAAGTTTGGCTTTTGGGATTCCCAGTTTAATTATTGTCTTCCTGTTTCTAAATTGTGATTCCTTGTTTGGTGATGGTTTATGTTCTGTTCATGTGTAACTGAGCTGAGGTATTCTGTTTATGTAATTCCTATTTGACATTGCCACTTGTTCTCTTTCCCCAGTAGGTCATGTATTGTTGTTCTCTGAAATGTATTGGTTTAATATTTGCAGCGTTTCCTTTTGATAGTTAGGGTATGGTGCTTTATGAGTCCTGGTAGTGCTGTTAGGATACGGCGGGTTTGCTATGGGTTCTAAATGGGCAGTGTTTGTAGTAGTTCCTAATGTGTCTGGCGGTTGGCACTGGATTATAGTAATGTAGAAGTCTTTTAGTCTTTCTTTATTCATACACTCATTAAGAGGCATGTTTACTAAAAGTTCGTGTATGGTAACATTATGCAAATATTTATGCAAATGAGGACCCTTATGCAAATGAGGCCCCGCACCGAGTCTCCGCACATGGCCCCGCACCCCCCTTGGGCCGCCCCTGCCTGTGCGATTGATGCTGGAACGCAGATGAGGAGATGAGTGGAGGCGGGAAACCGATCTGGAATGCAAGATGGTGCTGACGTACTCAGTGCTCCTTCAGCTGTGTACTACGTGTAAAAGTGAGTCCTTCGAAATGAGTGGAACGCATAATTCTTGCAAGATGGCTGCCCTCAGGGATTGACAGCTGATGCCTCCTCAAGAACGCTGCTATCCCAGCCAAGATGAAATGGAGTGGCAAGTTGATAGTGGAGAGAGCAGCCCTTTAATTGATCCGGTCTGCTCTGTGTAATGCTGCTCGATGTCTGCAGTTCCTGCTTGCTCTAACCGTCGGGAGCAGAGTGCTGTGAGTGCTTAGCTATACCTTTATAGTGGGTTTTCTGTATTGGGGCGCCCTCGTGTGTCTTTAGGTGGTACTTCAGGGTCTTTTTGATTTACTGTTCATGAAGCTGAATTTCTCTGCATTTGGAAGCTGCCTCCTTGACTCCAGTGCTGGGGAGAACCCTCTGGTGAAGATGGGAGACCTTTGAGGAAGAAGTGGAGGTTAAAATAAATGATGTCAGTCGCCGCTGCTCATTGTTAGGGGAAACTACCCTACTTAAACAGGAGACAAATTATAAATAAGTGGTGGACTCCAAAGGGTAATCCTGCAGGAGGGAGTCAATTTCACTGGATTGTCTTAGTGCACACAAAGTAAGAATTCTTCGGGGTGACCCTGCAATTTCTGTCTGACAACTATGGCTACTGAAAAATCCTACGCAGCCTCCCTTGCAAAGTTTGGGAGGTCCTCAGACTCTACTAATTCTCAGTCCTCTCATACTACTGAAACTCCCTCAAGCTCTAAAGCTACCGGATCAAGCCCGCAGTCTCCTGCTACCAAAGCGGATTTTCTGGAAATCTTAAAAGAGCTCAAGCTGTTTCGTCAAGATTTCTCAAAAGCAGTGAGTGATATTCGTTCTGATATAAAATCTCTGGATGACAGGGTTACTCAGACTGAGATAAATATTGGGGAACAAATGGACTCATCTTTGGCCCTCCAGACTAAAATCGTGAAATTGGACCACCTCTCGAAGGAGCTAAAAGAATGACAGGATGACCTTGAAAATAGACAAAGACGCAATAACTTGAGAATACTGGGTCTTCAAGAACAACCGGGAGGGCTGGAGGATACGATGTCGTTAGTCCAAGAACTGTATGCTTTTTGTCTGCCCAATGCTCCTAAACCGGTTTGATTGGAATGTGCACATCGATCTCTGGGGGCTCACTGATCTTCTAACTCAAAACCGAGAGCGATTATCATCTGTTTCTGCTTCTTTTCAGACAAAGTGGCACTAATGAGAAGTCTGCGGGGGAAGCGATCTGTTCATTTTAAAGGGTCAGGAGCTTCAGATTTATCAGGACTTGTCTCAGTATACCCTTGAGCGTAGACGGAGCTTTCGACCTTTAACTCAGGCTTTACAGAAGAAAGAAATCTCCTACAGATGGGGATGTCCCTTTGCTTTATTATTCGATTGGAATAGTCGTGCTCAAAAAATCACTGAGTTGTCGGATGCAATGGACTTTCTTGATATAATGCAAAATGGAGAGCGCCCATTGAGACAGAGAGGCACTAATGGAGAATGGGAGACATCTCTACCAAAGAGGCGCAAGGTGCCGGGTTCCCGGAGATCATCGAACTCTGATACTGATGCCAATCTGCAGAAGGTGATGGACACTACTGGTCCTACTTGAGCTTGCTGGTTTGTTAAAGGCATGAGGAGGGGTGTACTTGGGGGTGGTCATATTCTGTCTTTAATGTTGGAGGGAAAAGGGATGTAAGGTCCTTTGTGAGGTACAGGGATAGTCTGGAGGGACTTGGAGGTTGGGTGCAGTGGGGAGGGTGGTGAGGTACTGGATGAGGGTTATGGGGGAGAGGTGGAGTTTGTGGGGGAGCAGGAACAGATTCACCTTATGTACTTTGGGGGTATCTCTGGGGATTAGGTTGGTTCTCTTTCCATGAGCCGGTCTGGGGGAGGTGGCAGATGGGGAGACTCTTTTTCTTCTCTCTTTTAGGCCTCAGTAGATGGCACTTAAGGTGTCATCGGAGTTGCTAGGGTTATATGATAAATATACTTCCTGCAGTTATAGGAATGTGGGGGAGATGATGTTGGGAGGGGGAGGGGGAAGGGGTGTGGGGGGGAGGTGGGTTGGGGGAGGAGGGGGGGAGGGAAATCTTGTTGACCTTAACGTCTATTGGTCTTCTTCGCTCATTTCAATTAAATTCTCCGACTCCTTTTCACTTCTACTTTCTAAGGAGGGGAGCTACGACTCGGGTCTAGGGGTTGGAAGAGCTAGTCCGGATGCTCGGGCCCGCTGTTGGTTCAGGGTGCAGCTCTGGATTGTCGCTTATCATGGGCTTTTCTTCAGATTTGGGTATGGTTAGAGCTATTTCATGGTATGTTCATGGTTTAAATAGTCCTGTCAAACGCAGAAGGGTGCTGGATCAGCTGTACAGGGAGAAAGCAGAGGTCATATTCCTCCAAGAAACTCACTTTTCTAAGAAGGATCACTTTGATTCAGCTAAAGGCAAGTTCCCGCAAATCTTTTTAGCCAATTATTCTACCAAAAAACGGGGAGTAGCTATACTGATGTCTGCTGCCTGTCCTTTTCAATTGGTTGATAGTGTTAGTGATCCGGAGGGGCATTTTCTGATATTGGTTGGTACTATTCAGGGGTTGACCCTGATGTTCGTGAATGTGTATCTCCCACCAGCAGAGGTGCGAAGTGCTCTAGCGGACCTCTCGAGAGTGATTCAGACCTTCTCTCAGGGACCTTTGATTGTGGGGGGAGACTTTAACTGTGTTTGTTCTGAACTAGATCGCTCAGGGATTCGACTTGCAAGGTCCCCTATGGAGAAGGTTATGGAGGAGTGGGCAGCCCAGTTTGATTTGTGTGATGTCTGGAGACATTTACATGTTTCTGAGAGGGATTACACATTTTATTCGCAGGTACATCAATGCCACTCGCGTATTGACCGATGGTTTTTGTCTAGATCGGAGCTTTCTTGTTTGAATCAGGCGGATATAGGGATCATGGGGCCTTCGGATCATGCTATTGTATCTATTGGTCTTACTATAGGGGAGGACGACACATTGGCTAGAGTGTGGTCTCTTCCTAGGGAGTTATTACTTAATGCTGAGTTTGCGGAGGGGGTGAGGAAAGGTTGGGTTGGAATATCTGCAGATCAACGATTCCTCTGATATTTCAAGGGCTCTCTTATGGGATGCAGGGAAAGCTGTCCTATGGGGACAATTGATATCTTTGTCAAGTGCGTTTAGGAAACGGCTGTCGGCCAAACAGGATATATTATGACAAGAAATTACGAAATTAGAAAAACAACATCGGAAAGGGGGGTGGTACCAAGGTGTGGAAGTTATTGAACAGATGTAGAGGGGAATTAGCGGCGCTGGATGCTGAACATACAGCGTCGCTTTTGTTGCGCACTAAACAGCGGTATTATGAGCAGGGCAATAAAGCAGGGAAGTTGTTGATGTGGCAATTGAAAAGGCAGAGGCAGCGGTGCCGAGTGGTTGCCATCAAGTCACCTCAGGGTGAAACGCAGTATAGATCACGGGATATAGCGACCGAGTTTGCTAGATTCTATAAACACTTATATACTAGTGAGTTATCAGCGACTCCGTCGGACATCTCGACGTGGTTGCAAGAGGCTACTCTCCCGCAGATTTCCGAGGAAGATAAGGTTCACTTAGATAGACCATTTACTTCAGAGGAGGTTATGATGGCTATGAAGAATCTTAAGTCTGCCAAGGCGGCTGGTCCAGATTTTTACCTGCTGAGTTGTATAAGACTTTCCCGGATTTATTTGCCCCAACGCTGCTCTCCGTTTATAACGAAATTCTTACCAGGAAGACTCTCCCTGCTTCCTTTTACCAGGCGTCTATCGTGGTAATCCCAAAGGCTACTAAAGACCTCTGCAATGCTCTAATTATCGTCCTATTTCTCTTTTAAATCTAGATTACAAGATTTTTACATCCATTTTGGCTAGTAGATTGGGAAATCTTATACCTGATATAGTTCACCCAAATCAGACGGGATTCATCAAAAACAGATATGGGTTCGAAAACGTTCGTAGGATGATCAATGTTTTGCAAAGACTAGCTCGGGGCGATGGCTCTCATGGCATTCTTTCACTGGACGCGGAGAAAGCCTTCGACAAAATAGAGTGGCCTTATCTGTTGCAGGTGCTGCGGGAATTTGGGTTTGGGCAGATTTTCTGTACATGGATTACAGCATTATACTCCAATCCCCAGGCGGTGGTGGCAGTTAATGGCTCGGCTTCTTCTTCCTTTTGTTTGGGGAGAGGTACGAGGCAAGGTTGTCCGCTCTCTCCCTTGTTGTTCTCACTCGCTATGGAACCATTGACCGCTCATATTAGGCTAAGAGCAGAGGACATCAGAATTTACCTAGGGTCGGAATGGAATTCTATTTCTTTGTACGCGGATGATACTTTAATTTACTTGAGAGAACCTTCTAGGGCTTTGCCTATTGTGCTCGGTATCTTAGAACGCTTTTCTTTGGTTTCGGGTTTTTCTATTAACCGCCAGAAGTCCACACTTTTGCGATGTATGTCCCGTTCCCCAACTGCTGTTCAGGATTTGGGAGGTGATTTCCCGGTGGTCGACCACTTTAAATACTTAGGTATTGTTAATCATCGGGATATCTCGCGATTATATAGTTTGAATTATACTCCTCTTCTACAATCAATTAAGGCGGACATGGACCGCTGGTGTTCGTGCTCAGTTACATGGTTAGGTCGGATTAATACTATAAGATGTTGATCTTACCTAGGTTGCTTTTTCTTTTTATGCAACTACCTATTGCTCTACCCCGTAAATTTTTTCAGAAGTTGCGGACAGCTGTTACTAGATTTATTTGGATGGGGAAAAGGCTGGCGATTAGCTGGTGGCTACTCACGTTACCTAGAGGGGCTGGGGGGATGGGGCTTTCAGATCCGGAATTATATTATTCATGTATTTGTTGGAGATCCTTATTACTGTGGAAAATTCAGTCCGGAGCAGAATGTGCCTCGCTGGAGGCAGATTGGCTACACCCGATCCCATTGGAAGCGGTACCCTTTCTTTCTGAGGGTTGTGAGATTAGTCAGGTGAAGATGCATGTGTTTATTGGGCCCTGTTAGATGGCGTGGCGGCGGGTCTGTAAACAAGTGGGGGTTTCTACCTTCCAATCACCCTTTACTGTTTTGGGGGTTTTGGGTTTTATACGTGAGATGTTTAAGGGATCGAATTTGGATTTATTAGCGATGAGAATAGCATCTCTGTATGTGCATTCGCGGCCGGCTTCTAAGCAAAGTTTAGAGAAATGCTTGGGGCGTTCCCTATCCGATTTTCAGTATCTGCAACTCTCTCACTGCTTGACTACCCAATTCTCGATGTCTGAACTAGCTCGACACCCTAGGGGTTGGGAGCAGGATCTTTTTATATCGAGAAAACTTCAGGCGTTCATAGCCCGGTTGTATCGGCATGTGATCATTGATATTAAGGCCCCAATAACTCAGAAGCTACCCCATCAGCGTTGGGAGATGACCTTGCCGGGTAAGGAGCAGGAGTTCTGGCTGGAAGTATACTCTTATACACACTCATGCTCTATCTCATTGGGGTTACTTCATACACAACTTCGGATCCCTTATCGCTTAAATATCACGCCGGTTGATTTGTTTTATTGGAAGAGAGCTGATGACCCACTCTGCTGGAGACTGTGTGGTTGACTGGGTACTTTTGATCATATGTGGTGGTCGTGTCCGTACATTCAGGGATATTGGAGGAGAGTGACGGGGCATATTGCGGTAAAATTGCAGGTGTCCCTCCCAGTTGAGATGGAATCTCGTTTATTAGGGATGTGTCCCGAGTTCCCTTCCCGGCGTCCTCTCCGAAGAATGGTGCAGTCACTTCTGTTGGCGGCCCGGTCGGTGTTGGCTCGTTTCTGGAAACGTAGTAGAGCACCCTCTCTTATTGAATGGCGTGCTAAATGCTGGGAAATGTACCGGCTGGGAAAAATGACTGCTTCAATTCGAGGTCGTCCTTTTCTAGAAGAGAATCTCTGGAGCTTGGTGTTTCAAGAGGACCTTTGAAGGTCTGACGATCGGTTTTGCTGGGAGACCTGTGGGGTTGTAGCTCTTGGAAGAGGTAGGTGGTGGGATCTGGTCTTCCGGTCTCGGCTTGCTTTTCTTTCTAACTTGTCTTCCTCTCTCTTTTGGGAGGAGCTGATAGGTCAGCAGGGTTGGGGGGGGGGGGAGGTAGGAGTAGGAGGGGGGCGGGGGGAATATGGGAGGAGGTGGGAGTAAGATTATTGGAGCAGAGTTGTTTTTACCTCTGTTTACGGCAGGCATTGTGGGTACCTTCTACTTTTTAGTTTGGGAAAGTATGGAAGTTCGCTGTGACCTGTTTTACTTCTCATAAGACTGTTTTGATCTGCTTTCTTCCAAGATGTTCTGATTTGATTGATATGTTTTGTATGGTTTTACTGTATGTAACTACACTTCTGTACTTGTCTCTCTCTTTGACTCTGTATTGTAGTGACCCCCTCCACCTTGGTGCTGATCTGAAGGGTAAGGGAGGGCAGAGTTACGGTATATGGGGGATGGTTAATTTATGTTGCCTGATATTGATTTGGGGTTCGGATAGTTGAACAGGCTAATGTACCGGATTTGTTATCATACTTTGTTAACTGATGGCTGGTGGGTCATGTTCCAGAGGAATGGCGAATGTATTACATTGTTGTGTTTAAGATATTGGAATGTATGTTATTGCACTTTGCTCAATAAAATGTATTACATAAAAAAACACCCTTCCTGTCTGCCCTCGATCCCTATAGTCAGGACAGGAAGAGTTTTTGCCATAATCATGGCATGGCAGGCAGCAGGCAGGCTGCCCATGGGAATTCCATCGCCTGTGGGGAGAAGAAGAAGAGAAGCTGCCATCGCAGCAAAGACCCTTCCTGTCTGCCCACGGAGATTCAATCTCCCGCGGACAAACAGTAAGGGTCCATGTCATCGTGTCTTATTTATTTATTAATTTATTTTTCTGGTTTTTATACCGCTTTATCCTGGAATCAAAGCACCTTACAGGGAACAAAAACATTAACTGTTTCACATAGAATCATAGTAACATCAAACAGAATAATTACATTCTTCTCTTCTTATTCTGCCCGTGGAGGATGGGATCCTCATGGGCAGCCTCCCTGCTGCTTGCTATACCACAATTTTTGGTGGGGCCAGGGCCTGTGTGGTCCACCCCTTTCCAACACCTATGAAATAACTATACCAAACAAATACCTTGTTAGAAACTCTGCAGCTCAATCTGTTTATTTCAACATATTTAGGGAAGAATGGACATTATTCTATTGATTCTTCACAAATCAATAAAAAAGATATGCCTAAAATTATTTGTTTATTTTTTACATCTGCAAAATTGTCACATCAGCTCCAGCTCAGTGTGGTATACAAGGGCATATGGCATACATTTAGTACAATATCACAATAAAATATAAACAAACAACAAATATGATTAATAACTAAAATCTTCCATCATCTCATCCTGACCATCCTATCTTCAAAGAGATCTGCAAATCACAGTGTGAGAGACTGCTATATAAACAACCTAATACTGCAATAAATACTTCAAATCTCCTGAAGCTGAACTCAACGTATTAGCAGACTATATCCCTATGTAATGCCTTCCTCTTGAACCAGTTAGATTTTAAGAGTGAGTCATACAAGAGGAGAATTTACATTAACTACATGTGTTCTGTGTTTCAAATTGGTTTGAATGAAATTTAAATTTGAACTATTAGGGATCTGTTTTCAAAGAGCTGCTGAATGGAAAAGATAAATGGTTAATTTCAACTAGTTATCTTTAGGAAAAATTCAACTATGAATTTAGCTCGCCAGATTTTCAGCTGAAAATTTCCAAAATTTAGCTGGTCAAAATTTCACTGGTTGTTCAGCTAGGGGTTGTCTCTCTCAATTTAGCTGTTTGGTGACTAAAACCAGCACTAAACAACTAGGCCATAAACCTACACTGGGAACATCCCTGGAGCGTAGTAGCTCTTTAGGGATGTGCAGTCAAGAGATTTTCAGTTTGTTTTCAGATTTTTCTGAAGTTTTCTCACATTTAGGGCATTTTTCACAATTTGTTTCAGACATTTATTTTTACTATACATATTGGATGTGCATTAGAAATTTCCAGTGTGTTCAAATCAATTGCGCTTGCATTAATTTCTAGGTTTATGCACATAAAATGGATTTTTCATGCAGTAAATTTTAAGGCCGCTAAACAAACCAAATGCATGCATAGTCTTGAAGGACTAGAAAAGGGGACTGTTACTTCTGGAGCGAGATCTGCAATTGTGAGTATATACTTCAGGGAATTTTCTGAAAGGAATTCTTTCTATTAAAGCTAATTAATCTGTGAACCCACTATTTTTTGTTAAATCAGTCAGGGCCTAGTAGCAGCAGTTTAAGTTTAAATTTAAAACACAGAAGAGAACTTTCTGGTTACATTTCATACCCAGCAGAGAGCTTGTAGTTTAAATTTCATAATACGTTAGAGCCTAGCAGCAGCAAAGAGCCATAATTTAAAACAAATCAGAATATAGCTTACCTCAGCAGCACAGGACAGGGTACTGTATAGCAGCCCTCTTTTAATAAGTGTTATTTCCCTCCCTCCCTCCCAAACACCCACCCATCCTTGGGATAATCGTAGCTTTAGAGGTACTTACACATCTTAAAAGACAGGAGGTGCTCTCAGGTGAAGCTCGTTACCCAAATCAGTCATACACTAAGGACCTGAGATTAATTAAGCTTCAGGTGAACAAGGTATATTAAATGTATTAGGTACAGTTTTCTTAGTATAAATATCCATAGCAACCCTTAGTAAGTAAAGAACTTAAAGATCTAAACACAAACTTAAAACTAAGATGCAGACAGCAGTCCAGCAGCGAGATGGGGGCTTTCCAGTCTTTTGCATTGAGTGTCACATGTATGATTTTCTCCCAGTTGGTGAGAGGTCTTACGTGTGCACTAGGTGCAAGGAGCTCTTTGCTCTCAGGGAACGAGTCCATTCTCTAGAGGCTAGAGTAGCAGACTTGGAAAACATAAGAAAGACAGAGAGGTACACAGATGAGACCTACAGGGATATACTCCTGAAGTCCCACCTCCAGTCTTGCAGCATCTCTGTTGCCATGGAGGAGAGAGGCCACATGACAGGAGAGCATCACCCTGGTGTGGCATGAAGTAATCCTGTAAATAGGACCTGTCCTCCAGGTGATGTAAAACCCTCTCACACCGAAGAAGTTTCTCCAGGGCCATGTGCCCATAAGGGAAGGGTTAGGACAGCTGTTATAGTTGGTGATTCGATCATTAGGCATGTAGATAGCCACCTAGGTAAGGTCTTAAATAGTGTTGGGGTCTGCTGTCTTGGTACATGTCGATACCAATGACATAGGAAAATGTGGTAGGGAGGTTCTGGAGGCTAAATTAAGGCTTTTAGGTAGGAGGTTGAAATCCAGAACTTCCAGGGTAGCGTTCTCCGAAATGCTTCCCGTTCCACGCGCAGGACACAAAAGGCAGGCAGAGCTCCGGAGTCTCAATGCATGGATGAGATAATGGTGCAGAGATGAGGGTTTTGGATTTCTTAGGAACTGGGGAACATTCTGGGGAAAGGAGGGGCTCTTCTGAAGGGATGGGCTTCACCTTAACCGTGATGGAACCAGGCTGCTGGCATTAACCTTTAAAAAGGAGATAGAGTAGCTTTTAAACTAGATAATAGGGGAAAGCCGACAGTCACACAGGAGCGGATGGTTCGGAAGAATGTATCCTTGAAGGATACTACCAAAAGCAGAGAGGTTCCAAAAAAGAGTAAAGTAGCCCAAATGCCCTCGAATATGGAGCAGACAGAGCTTAAAGATCCCAAATTACCCATTTCTACCAATAGCCAAATTAATATGAATAAAATACAGTCTCTAAAATGCTTGTATGCAAATGCTAGAAGTCTAAAAAATAAGATGGGAGAGTTAGAATATATAGCACTAAATGAGAGGTTAGATATGATTGGAATCACAGAGACATGGTGTAAGGAGGACAACCAGTGGGACACTGTGATACCTGGGTACAAACTACATCATAATGATAGAGCTGATCAAATTGGTGGAGGGGATACGCTCTATGTTAGAGAGGGCATTGTGTCAGAAAGGATTAAAGTTTTGCAGGAAACAAAATTTGCTGTAGAAACTCTATGGATTCAAATTCCATGTAAAAAGGGGAAGGCAATGGCAGTGGGGGTGTACTATCGACCGCCTAGCCAGAATGGACAAATGGATGATGAAATGCTCAAAGAAATCAAAGAAGCTAACAAAAGTTACAGCACAGTAGTAATAATGGGTGATTTCAATTACCCCGGTATCGACTGGGTCAGTGTCACAGCAGGACATGCTGGGGAGATAAAGTTCCTAGATGAAATAAATGACTGATTCTTGGAGCAGCTGGTTCATGAACCGACCAGAGGGAAAGCCATATGAGATCTAGACCTTAGGGAGGAGTGGCCTAGTGGTTGGGGCAAGGTACTACAGGCCAGAAGGACAGTGGTTCAAATCCCACTAGAGGACAGCAACCTTGGGCCGGAAGGACTGGGGTTTCTAGTCCCACAGGTGCTCCTTGTGGTCTTGGGCAAGCCACTTAACCCTCCATTGCCCATGTTCCCTGTAAGTATTAGTGTGTGTCTCAGTGTTAAATGTATCCCCAACCGCTTTGACCCAGTGAAAAGCGGGATATAAATGAAGCTAAATAAATAAATAAAATAAATAGTGGAACACCAAATCTAGTGCAAGAGATAAGGGTGTTCGGGCCACTTGGCAGTAGTGATCATAGCATGATCGCCTTTGATTTAATTAGCGGAGGAGGGATAGTAAGGAAATCCACAGTACTATCTTTTAACTTTCGAAAGGGAGACTATGATAAAATGAGGAAAATAGTTAAGAAAAAACTAAAATGAGCAGTTGCAAAGGTTAAAGATTTACATCAAGCTTGGATGTTGTTGAAAACTACTATCTTGGAAGCCCAGACCAGCTGTATTCCATGCTCTAAGAAAAATGGAAGGAAGCCCAAAAAACTGCCAGCATGGTTTAAAAGTGAGGTCAGACAGGCTGTTGTTGCCAAAAAAGCATCTTTCAGGAAATGGAAAAAAGAGCCAAACGACGAAACCTGGAAACAGCACAAGCACTTGCAAGTCAAATGCAAGGCATTGATAAGGCAGGCAAAGGGAGAATTTAAGAAGAAGCTTGCTGCGGAAGCAAAAACGCAAAATAAAGACTTTTTCAAGTACATTTGTAGCAAAAAACCTGTGAGTCAGTTGATCCATTAGATGATAGAGGGGTTAAAGGGGCACTAAGAGGCGACAAGGCGATAACGGAGAGATTGAATGAATTCTTTGCTTCGGTCTTTATTGAGGAAGACGTAGGGATGTTACCCATGACTGAAGTGGTATTTAAAGGTGCGGAAGAATTGAAGGAAATATCGATATATCGGGAAGATGTATTACAACTATTAGATAAAATGAAAAGTAGCAAATCACCTGGGCCGGATGGTATACATCCAAGGGTGTTGAAAGAACTGAAATATGAGATTGAAGACCTGCTATTATTAATCTGTGAACTATCATTAAAATCATCTCTAATACCTGAAGATTGGAGGATCGCCAATGTAACACCAATTTTTAAAAAGCGTTCCAGGGGTGATCCGGGAAACTACAGACCGGTGAGCCTGACGTCAGTACCGGGAAAAATGGTAGAAACCATCATAAAGAATAAAATTACTCAGCATATAGATAGTCATGGCCTAATGGGAGACAGCCACCGTGGCTTTAGCCAAGGAAGATCTTGTCTTACTAATCTGTTATGTTTTTTTGAAGGTGTGAATAAACAGGTGGACAATGGTGAGTCGGTTGATATAGTGTATCTGGACTTTCCGAAAGCCTTTGACAAGGTCCCTCATCAGAGACTTTTGGCAAAACTAAAGAGTCATGGGATAGGAGGCAGTGTACTACTGTGGATCAGGAACTGGTTAAAAGATAGAAAGCAGAGGGTTGGGCTAAATGGCCAATTTTCCCAATGGAGAAAGGTGAATAGTGGTGTACCCCAGGGATCTGGGTTGGGTCCGCTGCTCTTTGACATATTCATAAATGACCTGGAAAGTGGAATAACGAGTGAAGTTATCAAATTTGCATATGACACCAAACTATTTAAAGTTGTTAAAACCCAAGAAGATTGGGGAAAATTGCAAGAGGATCTTGATAAACTGGAAGACTGAGCATCAAAATGGCAGATGAAATTTAATGTGGACAAGTGCAAAGTTATGGTTACACGATGCAAGGTTCCACATTAGGAACCACCACCCAGGAAAAAGATTTAGGCGTCATTGTGATAACATGTTAAAACCCTCGGCCCAGTGTGCAGCGGCAGCCAAGAGAGCAAATAGAATGCTAGGTATCATAAGAAAAGTAATGGAAAATAAAACAAAAGATATTATAATGCCTCTATATCGTTCCATGGTGAGACCGCACCTTGAATATTGTGTGAAATTCTGGTCGCCGTATCTTAAAAAGGATATAGCGTTATTATAAAAGGTTCAGAGAAGAGCCACCAAAATGGTAAAGGGGATGGAAGGATACTCCTATGAAGAAAGGCTAAAAAGGTTAGGGTTCTTTAACCTGGAAAAGAGACAGCTGAGGGGGAGATATGATAGAAGTCTACAAATTAATGAACGGAGTGGAATGGGTAAACGTAGATCAATTGTTTAAGTTATCAGAATATAGAAAGACTAGGGGACATGCAATGAAGCTGCAGGGTAAACTATTTAAGACTAATAAAATAAAATATTTTTTCACTCAACGTGTAATCAAACTCTGGAATTTGTTACCGGAGGATGTATTAAAGGCTGTTAGTGTAGCTGGGTTTAAAAAAGGTTTGGACAAGTTCCTGGAGGAAAGGTCCATAAACCATTATTAAGAAGGGACCCAGGATATCAATGCTTGACCCAGTACAAGCATTGTGGAACCTGCGTCTTTTGGGGAAACTGCTAGGTATGTATGACCTACATTGGCCACTGTTGGAAACAGGATACTGGGCTTGATGGACCTTGGTCTGACCCAGTATGGCATATCTTATATTCTTATGTTCATATACCTAACTTTATTTGTTTAGCTAAATTTGATTAAATTTAATTAATTAATTAGTTTTGGGGAAATTTTGAAAAAAACTGATTTAATCAATTCACTCTGAAAAACAGTTGGTTAAAATGTTTGAAAACAAGACCTCTATATTGTAAAACGTAGTTACTCACTTGGGAACAGCAGGAATCAGTTTTTGCATATTGGTAACATCCTCCAACAGAGCCTGTGTGGGTAAAGTTCCCAGCATCCAATAAGATGCATTTGGGAGCATCCCTCTGCACGTGTGTTCATGCCTTCCCGCCTTCCAAATGAATCTCCTCAGTGAAGTTTATAGCTGAGAAAAAAGGAAAACTCTACCACTCCTTGGGGAGGAGGACGGGTTGTGATGACCAATTCCTGCTGTTCTCAGAGATCACCTGTTACAGTTGAGTAACTATGCTATCTCCAGGAACAAGCAGGAATGCAGTCTTCAAATATGGGACTCACTAGCTCCAGGCTACTGGAAAACAGTGAGGAACATGGCCTGTTATAAACAGGAAAAAAACACTGAAGAACAACATGGAGAGTCCAGGGGATCTAGGAGACGGCATCCCCAGCATACCTCCCATCGAGATGGTAGTGGTGGTAGCATGCATAAAGAGAAGGCCAAAGGGAAGGAGATGTAGCTAAGTCCCAAAGAGGTGCTGTAGTATGGCTTGGCCAGTCACTATCCATATTAGACTTCTTTTTCAGACAGTAATGGGCTACAAAGGTATGAATGGAGGACCATGAGGTAGCACAGCACATCTCCGTTATGCAGACAGAGCTTATGTGACCTACAAATGTGGCCATGGCCCGGACATTGTGAGTGGTTACATGCCTCTCTAATGTCAGACCCACCTGAGCATATGCAAAGGATATGCAGTCTGCTATGCAAAGAGAAAGAGTGTGTTTGGTCACAGGAAGACCAAGGTGACTAGAGTCAAAAGAAATGAATTGTGAGGATTTCCAGTGAGCTTTCGTTCTGTCAAGGTAATATGCCAGCGCTTCTTTGCAATCTAGGGTATGAAGCATCGCCTCAGCCCGAGATGCATGTGGCTTGGGAAAAAAGCTTGGAAGAATTACCGACTGGTTGAGATGTTCGTAGGACCACCATATCATGATGAAAATGTGTATGAGGGCATGTGCAACCAAAGTTTGTAGTTTGCTGACTCAGTGAGTCGAGGTGAGCGCAACTAGGAAGGAAACCTTTCAAGTAAGAAACTTGAGGGAAGTAGTGCCTAGAGGTTCAAATAGAGGTTTGAACAATTGAGCAAGAACCACATTGATGTCACAGGTGACAGGTGGGGGCCAAATCGGTGACTTAGTCAATAGGAGGCCACGCATAAACCGGCTACCAAATGGATGACAAAGTCCAGAAGATTAGCCTTGAATTCTCTACAGGGTCACCTCCACTTCTTCCCCCTCTTCAATCACAAATTCTTCCTTCACTTTTGGGAACTCTTTCTTCCTTTTCTGAAATCACTGAGGAGCAAGCGGCAAATCTTCTCTCCAATCTCAAACTGACTACTGCTCCTCTGATCCCATCCCCTCCCATCTACTAAGCTCTATTTCTTCTAACATCATCTCTTCCATCTGTCATATCCTTAACCTTTCACTTTCCACTGCAACTGTGTGTTCCTCTGGCCTTCAAACATGCTGTAATTACACCTCACCTCCAAAAGCCTTCATTAGATCCTATCTGTCCTTACAATTATTGACCTCTCTCTCCTCCCCTTTGCTTCAAAATGACTTGAATGCGCAGTTCACCGCTGCTTTCTTGACTTTCTTTCCTCTCAAGACCTTTTGGACTCACTGAAATCTGGCTTTGGTTCTTTACATTCCACAGAAACGTCTTTTGCCAAAGTTTCCAGCGACTTGTTGCTTGACAAATCCAAAGGCCTCTACTCGATTCTCATCCTTCTTCACCTTTCTGCTGCTTTTGACACTGTTGATCACCACCTTCTCCTCGATATCCTGTCCTCACTTCGATTTAGGGGTTCCGTTCAGTCCTGGTATTATTCTTATCTCTCCCATTGCACTTTTAGTGTATGTTCTGGTGGTTCCTCCTCTACCGCCATCCCACTTTCAGTTGGTCTACCTCAGGGCTCTCTTGGGGCCTCTCCTTTTCTCTCTCTACACTTGGTTCCTTGGTGTGCTTATTTCCTCTCATGGTTTTCAGTACCATCTTTATGCTGATGACTTTCAAATCTACCTTTCTGCGCTGAAATCTCTCCAGGAATCCAGGTCTGGATCTCTGCCTGCTTATCCAACATTGCTGCCTGGATGTCTCGCGGCCATCTGAAACTGAACATAGCCAAACTGAGCTCCTCATTTTTCTCCCTAAACCCACCTCCCCCTTCCTCCCTTCTCTATTTCTGTGGATAACACTACACTCCTCTCTGTTTCCTCGGCTCGTAACCTTGGGATCATTTTTGACTCTACTCTCTCTTTCTCTGCACATATGCAACAGATAACTAAAACCTGTTGTTTCTTTCTCTGTAACACTGGAAAATTCATCTCTTCCTTTCTACACACTCTACTAAGACACTTATCCACTCTTTAGTTAACTCCCGTCTAGACTATTGCAACCTCCTCCTTGCTGGTCTCCTCCTGAATCATCTCTCTGTCCTTCAATCTGTTCAAAATCGAGCTGTGCAGCTAATCTTCTGCCAGCCTCTATATGCTCATATAAACCCCCTTCTCACATTGCTTCACTGGATCCCTATCCATTTCTGTATCCAGTTCAAACTTCTCCTACTGACATATAAGTGCAATCCTTCTGTAGCTGCTCACTATCTTTCCTCTCTTATCTCTCCCTACACCTCTCCTCGAGTGCTCCACTCTTCTGGCAGATCCCTTCTATCTGTACCCTTCTCTTCTACTGCCAACTTCAAACTTTGATCCTTCCACCTTGCTGTTCCTTATGCCTGGAACAAACTACCCGAGTCTGTGCATCAGGTTTCATTTCTGGCCCTTTCAAATCCAGGCTGAAAACTCACCTCTTCAAATCTGCTTTTGGATCCTGATCCACTTGGTCTTCTATGTTTCCTTGCCACTCCCCTAGATATGTCCTTGTACTCAGCTGTTGTGTTGTCTGTCTTGACTGGATTGTAAGCTCTGACGAGCAGGGACAGCCTTTTACATGTGTCTGTACAGCGCTGCATATGCCTTATAGCACTATACAAATGACAAGTAGTAGTAGTAGTAGTAGGATGTGTGGGAACAGGTTTTCCATCAATCCCCTGATGAGAAGTCGAAATGGCACTGAGTTGGACACTAGTTTTGAGACCCATAGAAGAGAGGTGGAGGAGATATAGTAGAAAACTCTCCACTGGACAAATTAAGGGGTTGAGGGTGTGTTAGGAACACCACACTACAAACCAGTGCACATTTAAAGGCATATGTGCACTGTGTGGCATCTTTATGGGATGCCAGAAGGATGTCCTTTATGGCATATGGTAAATTGAGGCCTGAAAGTACTGCCCTATCGACAGCAAGCCATCAGGTGGAGTGCCCAGCTATTAGGATGGAGTTACGTCCCTTGATCCTGCGAGATGAGGTTGGGTGAACGTCACAGACGAAGAGGTTGATGCCGAGCTAAACGAAGAAGCAGGGGAAACCACATCTTTAGGGCCAGAATGAGGCTACCAGGATCATGGTGCCTCTGTCAGCCTTCAATCTAAACAGTGTCTCGGCTATTGGTGGGTAAGCATATAAGAAATCTGTTCCACAATGAAGGAGGAAAGCATCTGGTGCTCGACATTGCGGAGATGGCACCCTAGAGCAAAAGCGAGGGACCTGTGCATTGAGCAGAGTGGCAAAGAGGTCAATCAGTGGGAATTCCCAGAGCTGGAAGATGCGAGCGACTGCTCTCTGATGAAGAGTCCACTCGTGAGGTCGGAGGACCCGACAAACTGTCCGCCAGAACATTCTGCTCTCCCGGAAGCATTCCATGAGCCAGGACAAAAGGTCCACAGGCAGATTGCTTCCTCGCAGAGAAGGAGGAAGCCCGTGCTTCCCTGTTTGTTGACATAAAACCTGGCAACCTGGCTTGATCCCTGTTTTACGTCCACAAACATCCAGGATTGATTGATGTGATAACCAATGTCCTTCGGGTGTTTCACCAGCAGTTATCACCCGCAACTCCAGACAGTTGATTTGAAGGGAGGCTTCTTGCTGAGACCAGAGGCCCTGTGTGCAAAGGCCATCCAGATGAGCTCCCCATCAGCTGTGAGGGTCCATTGAGGTGGAGGCATCTGAAAAGGTAACCTTACAAGAAGGTTATGCAGTGAGAAACACCAATGAAATGAGTCTGCCAGAAGTGGGGTGACCACTACTCTGTCTTATGGAGGGCCCATCACCTGTTTTCATTATGAGGAGAGGGTACACAACACTTTGCACAGTGGAAATAAGCATAGGGGACAAATGGACTGTGGAGGCCATGTGACCATGGAGACGAAAACGCCTCGCTCTGTGGTGTGATGGCTTCACTGAATGATGTCTACCAACTGTGTGAGGCATTTAAGACTGTCCTCTGTCAGGAAAGCTCAAGCCTGAGTCATACTGAGAAGGGCACCTATGAATTTGTTTCTGAGTGGGAGAAAGGTGAAACTTGGGAAAGTTTTTGAAAAACCGATGTTAGAGTACTGTGACTGTGTGTTCAACAGACAGATGCACCATCTGTGGTGAGTTGCCCCTGACGAGCCCGTTGTCTAAATAAGGGATGACAAAGATGCCTAGGGTACAGATGTAGGCTGTGACTACCGCTATACATTTCGTGAACACCTTTGGGTGGATGCCAGCCCAAAGGGCAGGACTCGGTATTGGTAATGTCTGCCGTCGAACACGAAGCAAAAGTATTGCCTATGAGAATGGGTGGATGAGTATGTGCATGTACGCATCATTCAGATCTAGAGAACAAAGCTGTTTATTCCTCTGAAGATAGGGCAGTAGGGTTCCTAAAGGAACCATCTTGAACTTCTCTTATACTAGGAACTTGTTTAGGTTCCAGAGATCTAGAATGGGACGGGCCCCCCCCCCCCCGACTTTTTGGGAATAAGGAAGTACCAGGAGTAAAACCCTAATCTTTCCTATGAGCAGGGAGCAAGTTCTATAGCACTCTCTTTTAGAAAGCTGGTGACTTCCTGTCACAACAGATCCCAATGGATACTCCCCTGGAAAGAAGAGAGGAAATAACTGAGTGAAATGGGGCAGGTAGGTCTTGAGGATGACCTGTAGAGCCCAGGGTTCTGATGTTATAAGGGACCACCTGTGGGCAAAATGGTGTGGTGAAAGTGAATTAAAGTCGACTGATTATGCACCAGCAGTGAGTTAGGGGTTAATTAAACCTCAGTTTTGTAGGGAAAATTCCTGCCTGTGCAATTTTGTGAGAATCAGCTTAACTTCTGGTGTATGAGATAAGGATGAAGCTTCTTCCCATAGCAACTGTACTTTTTCTCATAAAGTGAAGGTCATCTATCAGAGTTCTTAGATTCTGAACCATGGGATGAGAGATTCCCCTCCCTTGAGCATTCTCAGGCACCTGGCCAGTGTCTTGATTATGTTTAATGGATAGATGATCCTATTATGTGTGTATGTCAACTGATGGAAAATTACTGGTTGCTCTTGCAACAAGATAAAATGGGTGCATTTTCAGCCAGGGGGGAGAAAAGAGAAAAGGGGTCTCACTTATGTAGTGAACGAGCGCACTGCCTAGGATTTTCCCAACTGAGAAGTTTCTCATGCTGGTTGAATCTGGGACTTATTCAGTCGAAGTGTGGCATGAGATGAAGTTCATAGCTCTGTCGGTGATGTATCATTTTCTTTTATCTTGCCGTTTGTAGATAAGTGAATCATCTGCTTTCAAATTATCTTTTCTAACTAATTATATGTGGATAAGTGAATTACTTGCTTTCAAGTTACCTTTTTTATATTTTATAAATAAACTGCTTATCTTTATTCCAAAGTGTGTTAGTCTTTATTTCGCACTCTGATCCAGCAGGACAAATGGACCAGTCTGTAAGCAATGTAAGAAGGCTGGGGTTCCTTCAGGGGAAGAGTGGCAACGTCCTCTAGGAAACCGTCAAAAGCTAGCCCCAGGTTGGGGCTGTGGAGCTGATGTGGCTTAGAAAGTTTAGATCTCTTGGGTTGGCAAGGAGCCTGAGGCTTCTGCTGACCTTGGTGAGCATGGTAGTGCATGTAAGCTGGATAAGAGGGGTAATACTTCTTCTTAGGATAGAAGGGTTTCTTTACAGAGGCCTTCTTCCTGTAAGAATCTGTTTTTTTATGGGAGAGATGCTTCAAGGTAAGGTCATCTGTCTCAATTTCACCTGCTTTCTCCCTCTAGCCCTTACCAAAGAGGTTTTCATCTCTACAAGGAATATCTGTTAGCTTGTCTTGGACCCACTGTTCCAGATCTGAAGACTGCAACCAAGCCAGCCTTCTGGCCCCAATGCCTATCGCTGCAGCTCTGCTGGTAGACTCAAAAGAGTCAAAAGCTGCTCTAGTGATGAATTTAGAGCAATCTTGACCATGCTTAACCTGTAGGCCTTTTCTTTCTCTGAAGGGATTAGAGCAGAGAACTCGTCAAGATCCTTGACAATGTCTCTGAGGAACATACCCATATAAAGCATATAAGAATTCATGCGGGACGCCAACATTGATGCCTGGAAGCATCGGTGGCACGCGATTCCCTCCCAAGAGGAAACAAAGAGTGGTTCTTAGAACTCTTGAGCCGCTGCATGGCCAACTTGACCACCATAGAATGGTGAGGGAGTTGAGGTTTCTGGAAGCCCGGGAAATTGGGAACCCTGTACATATTGTCCAGTCTCTTACTGACCGAGGGAGCTGAGAGAGGGGTCTCCAATATCTGAAACATGAGGTCCTGTAAAATACGATGGGCCAGAAAAGAGTGGCAACATGCTTCTTGGCCTGAGCGGTATATCAAATGTAATAAACATAATGTAATAAACATAGGTGAAGAGGGATATTAGAGAATCTCCAGTTCCTCGGCTCTCAGTTTCTACTCAGTGCCCACAGAGACTGAGAGAGCCTTGGCCATATCGAGGATAAAGTCCTGGAAAGAAATGCCCTCTGGTGGGGACTGATGGTGCTCATAAGACGGTGACGGGTCCAACGGCACATCACAGTGCCTTTGTGAAATCCGGGACTCTGCCTCTGATTCCCAGGCATCGTAAAGAAATCAAAATAGTGATGTCACCGTCATGCCTCTGCTGCTGATCCAGTGTCGATGGACGATCTCAATGCCGATGTCTGGAGACATCGGAACCATAGATGCTCAATTCCTGTTCCTCCTGCAGTCAATAGGATTCAACCAGATCCTGACTCGACATGGACCCCGATGGTCCCGATGACAGTGGTTCCAGGCTCAGCATTGAGATCTGAGTCGCCGAGGTCCTTGAAATGCCTAGTATCGAGACCTAGGATCCTGAGGGCATCGAAGCCACCGGCATGGATGATGCCAGGAGCACCGCCAAACTCCTCTTGATGGTCAGCATGTGCTGCTCGAGGGAGATGGTGGAAGTCTGGGTAAACTCTGATGCAGGACTCTGTACTGCCATACCACACAATGGAACCAGAGTCTCTCCCGAGGTCAAAGCTCTTGTGCTTTGGAGGTGGATTCCTCCCGCCACAGCTGTTTAGCTGGCAGCTCACGGTTCTCAGGATCAGAATCCTACTGAGGGGAATTCCGGTGTCGATATCCAAGGAAAAAATCCCAGGAATCAGCATTGGTCCACGACATTGAAGGCTGAGATGCCGATGTAGCTTCAGTGGCTGGCTGTTTCTTACCACGGCCTTTTGATTCAAAGGGAGCGCGAGAACCACGCAAAGAACAGGAGCTATGATAAGGCCTCGACATCGAAGAGTGTACTGAGGCTACCGAGTCAGATCCAAAAAGACTCTCGCGTTGCTTTTCACTTTTAAGCCTTTTCTTGTCATTTGCTGACACAAAATACAAAAGTCCGGGTTATGGTCAGGCCTCAAGCACTGTAAGCACCAATTGTGCTTGTCGGTGGCCAAAATAGTGTGGTTATATTTAGTACACTTTTTGAAACCACTGACTGGCTTCCCCATGTCAGGAAACACAGCCTCTGCCAGGTCAAAAGACTAAATGGTGGCCTGGACTGATGGGAAAAACCTGCAGGAACCGCAAGGTAAAAACAGAAAAAGAAAAATAACGGAAAATACCCAAAAGGGCACTGGTGCTGATGAGCGACAGTACCGAAGACGAGAAGGCAAAAAAAGAAAAAAGAAGCACCCTGAAGTGCATGGTAGAAAAATGTTTTAACTGCAGTAATAGGACAAGCATCTGTAGGGCTCTGCAGAAAAACTAAGACTGAGGAGATTCACTGGGAAGGCAAGAAGACATGCATGCATGCGCAGAGGGCTGCTCCCAAACACTTCCTAGTGGATGTTGGCTCCATCAGAGGATGTCACACAATGCGAAGACTGCATTCCTGCTTGTTCTTGAAGATGCTTAAATTCTATTCCTTATGAAGCTAGCTCAAGCACACACTAGAGGCAAGGAGCTCTAACCACAGTTTGTAAGAAAAAACACAGAAACATAGAAATATGACAACAGAAAAAGACCACATGGCCCATCTAGTCTGTCCTTCCATAACTACAACAGTCCCCTTTTTACCTTTAGAGATCATCTGTGTTGGTCCCATGCTTTTTTGAATTCAGTCACTGTCCTCATCTCTACCACCTCCACTGGGAGACTATTCCACGGATCCACTACTCTTTCCGTAAAGAAATATTTCCGCATATCACTCCTGAATCTACCTCCCTTCACCCTCATCCCATGTCCCCTCGTAGCAGAACTTGCTTTCAATTGAAAGAGGCTCTCTCTCTGAAAATTTATGCCACGGAGGTATTTAAACATCTCAATCATATCACCTCTATCCCGCCTTTCCTCTAAGGTGTACATATTAAGATCCTTAAGTCTGTCCTCATATGCTTTATAATGAAGACCACTAATCATTTTAGTAGCCATCCTCTGCACCGACTCCATCCTGTTCACATCCTTTTGAAGGTGCGGTCTCCAGAATTGCACACTATACTCCAAATGAGGTCGCACCAAAGACTTATACAGAGGCATTATCACCTCCTTTTTTCTGCTAGCCATTCCTCTCCATATGCACCCAAGCATCCTTCTAGCTTTTGCCGTTGCCTTTTCTACCTGTTTAGCTACTTTAAGATCATCAGACACAACCACGCCTAGGTCCCGCTCTTCTTTAGTGGACAAAAGTACTTCACCCCCTATACTATATTGCTCCCTTGGATTGCTGCAGCCCAAATGCATGACCTTACATTTTTTAACATTAAATCCCAGCTGCCAAATTCTAGACAATTCTTCAAGCTTAGCTAGATCCCTCCTCATGTTATCTACCCCTTCCTGGGTGTCTACTCCATTGCAGATTTTGGTATCATCCGCAAAGAGGCAAACCTTACCTGAAAGCCCTTCCGCTATATCACTAACAAAGACGTTAAAAAGAATCGGACCAAGGAAAGATCCCTGGGGCACACCACTGATAACATCCTTCTCCTCAGAGTGAGCTCCATTTACTTGTACTCTTTGTCGCCTCCCACCCAACCAATTTCTAACCCAAGCAGTAACTTTAGGGTCCATTCCTAGAGTGCTCAGTTTGTTTATAAGTCGCCTGTGAGGAACAGTGTCAAAGGCTTTACTGAAATCTAAATACATCACATCTAGGGCTCTCCCTCGGTCCAACTCTCTGGTCACCCATTCAAAGAAATCAATCAGATTTGTCTGACAAGACCTGCCTCTGGTGAATCCATGCTGCCTCGGATCCTGTAATCCGCTGGACTCCAGAAACCTCACTATTTTCTCTTTCAGCAGCGTTTCCAATAATTTACTCACCACCGAAGTTAAACTAACCGGCCTGTAGTTTTCAACCACATCCTTACTTCCGCTTTTGTGTAAAGGCACCACATGAGCCTCTCTCCAGTCCTTTGGCACCACTCCCGACTCCAACGAGGCATTGAAAAGGTCAGTCAGTGGAGCTGCTAGAACGTCCCCAAGTTCCCTCAATATTCTCGGGTGTATCCCATCCAGTCCCATCGCTTTGTCTACTTTAAGTTGAGATAGTTTCTCACGAACACAGTCTTCTGAAAATTGTTCAAGATGTCCTTTGCTTCTGTTCCTATTTGTGGGTGTTTTCTGAGGTCCTGCTCCTGGTGCTTCATCTGTGAACACAGAACAAAAATATTTGTTAAGCAATTCCGCTTTATCCTCATCAGCTTCTACATATTCCTCCCCTGCACCCTTGAGTCTGACAATACCCTCTTGCCCTTCCTCTTCTCACTAATATATCTGAAAAATGTCTTATTCCCCCCATTTTATTGCATTGGCTATTTCCTCCTCCTTTTGAATGTTTGCCTTCTTGATTACTTTGCTAGCTTCTCTAAGTTTTTCCAAATACAGATGCCTGTCTTCCTCTCTCTGTGATCTCTTGTATTTCATGAAGGCCTCCCTCTTTTTCTTCACTTTTTCAGCCACTTCTTTCGAAAACCATAGCGGTCTCCTTTTCCTTTTACCTTTATTTACCATTTTAACAAAAAGGTTGGTTGCGGGAGAGAGAGTTGCTTTGTGTGGGAGCTGCCGCGGTTTTCCCTTGCCGCGGAGCAGCGTGGTCAGCTGGAGCTGGGTGCCTGCGGAGACTGCTACAGGCAGGGGCTAGCCGCCCCTTGTGCCAAGGACCCCCAGAGACCTACAAAGCACAGCGGGAGCTGTGCCTCGCTGGAGAGAGAGCTGCTTTGTGTGGGAGCTGCCGTGGTTTTCCCTTGCCGCGGAGCAGCATGGTCGGCTGGAGCTGGGTGCCTGCGGAGACTGCTGCAGGCAGGGGTTAGCCGCCCCTTGTGCCGAGGACACCCCCGAGACCTACAAAGCACAGCGAGAGTTATACGCGGCCGCGTGTTCGCGGTCCGCGGGGTCGTGTCCTAAGGGGCGTGTCACAAGGGGTTAAACACGCTCCTTGTGTGCTCCTTTGGTGCTCCTGTGGTGGTGTTCAGGAGCGCTAGTGGTTGTGTGTTTTTTCCATGGGGAAACGGAAGGCGAAACCAGCTGCCAAGATAATATCAGGGGATGGAGGTAAGGTGTCCGGCCCTATGGACAAACACATAACTTCCCTTCCACCTGTTAGCCAGTCTCCGGATGGGGCCTCCTTGAGCCCGGACATACGGACACCACCTCCTTTCCCCCAACTTCCACACTCTTCTACGCCCTTGGAGTTACCATTGCAAGATGCATCTCCGGCGTTAGTTCCTGTGGTCCCTGCTACTTCTCAAAATCTTTTTGTGCCACTTAAAAGTGAGGTGACTCTTCTGGATATTTGGTCTGTGCTTCAAAAGATTGAAAATCGTTTGACTACTACTGTTACCAGGGCCAGATTTACCTATACGCCACCTACGCCGTGGCGTAGGGCCCACAGCTGACAAGGGCCCACAAAAATAGCCTTTTTAAAATTAAATTAAAAAAAAATGCTGGCTGCCGCCGCGACAGCATGGACTGTTCCCGCGGGGCCCCCTCTGCTGCCGCGGCAGCATGGATTGTCCCGCGGGGCTCCCTATGCCCGGCTGAATCCCCTCCCTGCCTCCCTCCCTGCCAGCTTTGAGAGGCGCGAAGGGAGAGTGTCTCCCTCGCATCTCTGTTAAGCCCGCAGGGGCTGATGGGAAATTTCCCATCAGCCCCTGTGGGCTTAACAGAGACGCGAGGGAGACACTCTCCCTTCGCACCTCTCAAAGCCGGCAGGGAGAGAGGGGATTCAGCCGGGCATAGGGAGCCCCGCGGGACAATCCATGCTGCCGCGGCAGCAGAGGGGGCCCTGCGGGAACAGTCCATGCTGCCGCGGAGGCAGCCAGCGTTTTTTTTTTTTAAATTAAATTTTACTTTAGGCCGATGGGGGGGGGGGGTAGGACTGGTAATGGGCTATGGGGGGGGGGCTGAGACGGGAAATGGGGTGGGGGGGTTAAGGCTGGAGGTGGGCTGATGGGGTTAGGACGGGTAATGGGCTGTGGGCTGTTGGGGGGGGTTTAGAACTGGTAATGGGCTGGGGGGGTAGGACTGGTAATGGGCTATTGGGGGGGCTGGGACTGGAAATTGGCTGGGGGGGGTTAAGGCTGAAAGTGGGCTGATGGGGTTAGGACTGGTAATGGGCTGTGGGCTGTTGGGGGGGTTAGAACTGGTAATGGGCTATGGGGGGGTTAGGACTGATAATGGGCTATGGGGGGGCTAGGACAGGAAATGGGCTGATGGGGAGGGGTTAGGACTTGAGGTGGGCTGATGGGGTTAGGACTGGTAATGGGCTGTGGGCTGATGGGGGGGGGGGGTTAGGACTGGCAATGGGCTATGGGGCCTGACTGGAAATGGGTTGATGGGGTTAGGACTGGAAGTTGGCTGATGGGGGGTTAGGACTGGTAATGGGTTATAGGGGGGGCTTAAAATGAAAATGGGGTGATGGGGGGTTAGGACTGGAAGTGGGTTGATGGGGGGGCTAGGAC